>OY776675.1:30775578-31975578 GCA_963675555.1 Leptura quadrifasciata | reverse complement strand
CCAAGATACTTAAATTCAGTTGTCCGAGCTATTGTGAATTCATTTGAGATATTGAGGTTGTGGAATGGTGGTAAGTTTCTCGCATTTTTGCAACTTGGCAAGAAATATGTTTTATTAAAATTTACAGAGTAATTTGTGGTCGAACCATTCTTTGATTTTCTTTATGTCTTCCTCAACTATTTGTTTTAAAGTCAGCCAACTATCACTAGTATAAAATATTGCAGTGTCATCTGCGTATGTTATTATGCTACCTCCATTTTGGACAGAAAAAAGTCATTTAGACAGATGTTAAAAAGGATGGGACCTAGCACAGTCCTTTGTGGTACTCCATACTCCACTCTTCTGACGTCACTAACACAGTTATGAATTATTACATATTGGTGCCTGTCTGAGAGGTAGCTTTTAAATAGACTTAGAGGAATTCCTCTAATCCCTATGTTATTTAGTGAGTCTATGAGTAGAGTGTGGCTTACCGTATCAAAGGCTTTGTATAGGTCTATAAATAGCGATACTTTATTGTTGTCCAAGGCAGAGTACATTTTAGATGTTAGTTGAAGAATGGCGTCTTGCGTGGATATGACTTCTTGAAAGCCATATTGCGATTTAGATATAATATCATATTTGTTGATGTAGTCTTTTCTTGAATTTAGGGTGTTTGTATTAAAATTGGGATGATCGCTGTATTAGGGGTTATTATTGACACATTCGAAAAAAGGTCTGGATATTCAAAATTCGTGATGTAATTGTAAGGGCTGTCCAATTGTGGCAAGATATTACTCGAATCTCGAGAAATTATACATTGAGGCGCAGAATTTTTATTGCTCCAAAATTTATTTAAGTCAGATGTACTAAGGGTTGAGATATTATGTAATGTATATTACAGAAACCAAGAATAACTTTTGAGACAATCTCTTATAAATAGAGTTGGTAGACTCTATTGTAATATTAGTATAAAAAAGGGAGAAAGAGGCTACCTGGCCGGGGAGTTTCGAGCAAGGGATCACGATAATTTAAATGAAATCGTAAGCTTCAGAAGCACACTTTGTTGTGTAAATAAGTCGTAGTTTTTAGTATACTTTACTATTACTAAAAATAAATAAAATACATATTCGAAATTGAGCGCTTTTTCTTAGGAAGTTGTAATAAATTGTTGGTGTTTAAATTAATTTCACACATGTTACTGAAATAGATAGATGCAATTTTTACATTAAGCAACTAAACATTTTTTTGCCATTTGTAATATATTGTTTAAACTTAAAATATTCGAGACAGTCCATAGAATATTCTAGTTGCGGAATAGGTTGAATTTACGTCACGTATATTAGTGATTATTAGCTAGAAAATTTAGTACATATTGGGTGAAAATTTTATGATTCACGTGCACAGTGGTGCCAGATAGTCTATTTTTAACTTCAATATAAATTTTTATGTTAATATTTTAGATGCTAAGGATAACATGTTATATATTGTTGAGATTCTTTATTCATTGAAGCAATTTGGCTCAAATCTGTATTTTAATAATTTTATTCAATAAACATCGCAGCCAAGGCTAGAGGAAATAGATGTGGACGGTATTTAAGTTTTATGTAAAAAATGATTTAATGTGTTTTAGTTTCGCAAACAATTCTGTAGTTAAATGACCCACTTTATGATGTAAAAAATATTTATATCATACAAACTGACACATTATCTAAAAGGTGTTAGCAGGTCATGCCTATTTTGGCATAATTCAAGGCATATATAACATAATTATTGTTATAATATGTACAATATCTGTAATATTTCTGCATGTGGCAAGATTTGCATATTTTAATAAAAAATTACATTATTTGTTAGATATTTCCCTTATAAGTTTTACTAATTTAGCTTCTTTTTTGTTAGATACATCATAGTGTGAGAAATTTAATTTCAAAATTTGAAGTAGAGTTGCGACTGCTCGTTTTCAACAAACACGTGACTTCCAGATTTTTCCTTGACTCGGTGGCATAGAAAGTGGAGTACAGTCTTGTTATTGTATTGGAAAGAACTACTAAAATGTTTCAAATTAAAAGTAAGTACTTCATCTTAAACCCTCAAATCCTGTCCTTAAACCTCCATGCATGCTGAATTATTAATCCTATTGAAATAAAAAAATATCCTCAGTTTATGTGCTTTCTCTTTAGTATCTAGATTATTTTTCAATAAAATTGACTTTTGTTGGCATAATATTTGCATAAAATTTTACGTTTTCTAGAGAATTACTTTAAGGTTTAAAATGCAATTTCCAAAGCAAGTGCTTTAGACAAACAAAAACATTATAACATCTAAGTAGTCCTATTAGCATAATTTACCAGCATACGGTAAGCATACTGCCTCTGCCGGAAAACACATCGCTGGACCGACTATGTCTACGCTGAGTTGAACTAAGTTTATGCTTGTTCCCAGCAGAAGGGTCGATATGAGTACTTCGTTTATGTAAACAAGTGTATTTTCTAGGATACTCTTTTCTATGGAAACCAAAAATATTCCGATATCAAATAAGCCAATACCATCACTTCAGATCTTCAGATCAAAAACTTACCTGGAACTGACATCTGAAAAGGACTCTTACAACAACACAACGCCGCAACAGCGGCAATATGGCCGTGCCGTAAATTGTTTGGTAAGACTTGGGGTCTAAGACACATTGGTCTTATCTTTCGGTTATCAGACCTATGGTAACCTACGCATCATGCGTATGGTGGCCAAAAACAGAAGAAAAAATAGCACAGGGAAAGTTGCGGAAACTGCAACGCTTTGCCTGAATAGGGACTACAGGAGCAATGCACTCGTGTCCCACAGCAGCTATGGAGGCTATGCTTGGCCTACTTCCCTTGCACTTGCATGTAAGGAAGGAGGCAGCAATCAGTGCCTTACGACTGCACAGGCACATAAATTTAAACCAGGCGATCTGGTTGGTCACTTAAGGATTCTGGAGTTAATCCATTTGAAGTCCATGACCAAACCCACTGACTCAATGCCAATCAAACAAGACTTTGACTGCCCGTTTGACGTGCTAATTGAAAGCCGTCAAACGAGCAAGATAGAGGCACTGCGATTGGAACAAGGGTCACTCATCTGGCATACAGATGGATCTAAGATGGCTGAATAGGTAGGAGTGGGCATAGCAGGGCCTAAATGTAGGCTATCCAAAGCCCTCGGTAACACCCCAACCATCTTCCCGGCAGAAATTCACGCTATAGATCTGTGTGCCCAGGAATGCCTAAATAAAGGCAGCTGTATATTATCTGATAGCCAGGCAGCACTAAATGCTCTAAGGTCCTATACCTTTGAGTTTAAAATTGCCTGGGAATGTAGACAATCCCTGATGCGACTGGCCAACAACAACAAGGTTACCTTGATGTGGGTGCCAGGGCATGAGGGAGTAGAAGGAAATGAATTTGCTGACAGCCTTGCAATAAAAGGATCTAATGCACCATTCATTGGATACGAACCGTTCTGTGGCCTGGCCAAGGGACACATAGCGGAGGAGATCCAAGAATAGGAAAAGGACCAGAAAAAGTCCTACTGGAGGAATGAATACTCCAGGCCAAATACAAGCGAAAAAGTTTATAACTTATTCGATAAAGAACCACAAGGCTCCTCGAACTTGAAAAGTTCGAATTAAGGCTAATCACAGGCCTTCTAACTGGCCACTGCCCCTTGAGATATCATCTCAAGAATATGGGCAAGGCGGTAGATAACAAATGCAGATATTGCGATATTGTAACTGAAACTGCGGAACATATACTTTGTGAATGCAAGGTGTTAGTCCGCACTAGTCTAAAATTCCTAGAACAGGCGGACTTAACGCCTAAAGACATAGGGAAATTAACCCCCAGGAAAATCACAGGCTTTGTAAAAAGTCTTGGAATCCTGGGCAACAGCTAGATGTAGGGTAAATCACAAAAGATATTTTAGGTCGAAGTGAAGTAAGGCTGTTCGAAATCAAACGACCCCATAAAACAATCTACAATCTACAATCACTTCAGATGTAACAAATGATTACGCTATAATGACATAGCAGAAGGTTCAAGCATTTATCTTATTGAACTTAGTATTTTCGTTTCTTTACCTTTACTTTTCGCATTACACGATAATTTATTGCAACAATCTGTTGTACTAGTCACCGTAGAGAGTTTAATTAACCACTAATTTTTTACACTTCTTGTAATAATACAGAGTATGTCCTGGTATATATTGACATGTTGCAATTATCTAGATATAATTAGATAAATTAGTTGAACCAAATTGGGGTGGATATTTTCAAAGAAAATTACTGAAAACTTTAAATAAAGCTTTCTCAATATTCGCATATTAAAATATAACACTCGGTATCTATAGTTGTTGACAATTTAAGATACCAATAAGAACAAGAAAAAATCAGTTTATGAATTTAGTATAAATACCAAAAGTATTTTCTAAAAGTTCAGTTTCAAATTGTTTATTGCATGAAGAGCATCAATTTTTATAAGAAAACATAACCAAGAAAATCATCAACGGATAATAGAAGTTTCAAATTATCCATTTACTCTATGAAAAAGTTTCATAAAAATTGTTAAAACACAAAAGTTCTGTGAGAGGGATGAAACATGGGTACCTCCCGTTTTCAGAGGCGCTGGACACGATGGTGACATTTTTAAGGTGCCTACCCCTTAGCAACTACCCCTAAACTCAAAATACCACACCCATTTGGCATTTCTTTCTATCGTAGGCATACGGATCGGTTTTTTGGGCAGGATTCAGGTAGGCTGAAAGTATTCCCTCCCCTAATACTAAGGTAACCCAAAAAAATCAAAATGCATGAAAATTTGTTTATCCTTGTTTTCGAGGGTGCTCAGAACGATGGTAGTATTCATTTCTCCTCCACCAACTACCTCTAGAGCCACCCACTTTTCATATTTATTGTTACTGGGCTTGTGGGGACTCGTTGGATCAGGGTTTTTAAGAGGATTTCGACATTGTAAAAAGAGTTGAGTGATGAGACATGCCATCAACCTCTGGTTGAAACTACCACCACTCCTAACATTTGGTGGAGGGTGGGGGAGAAATGTATATTACCATCGTGTTGAGCACCCTCGAAAACGGGGATAAATAAACTTTCATGTATTTTGTTTTTTTTTGGAGATATGTTAGTGTTAGGGGGTAGTTTCAACCCCTGCGGTGGATAATATGTTGGATAGTATAAATCTTGGCCCAAGAACCGACGCGAAATAGGAGTAGTTCTTCGAGTTTAGGGGTAGTTGCTAAGGGGCGGGAACCTTTACAATATCACCACCGTGTTCAGCACCCTCGAAAACGGGGAGGAACCCATGTTTCATGCCTCTCACAGGACTTTTGGGGATTTTTCAACTTTTTCATGGACTAATAATTGGAACGAGATATGTTATACTTTGTCAAATATTTTCATAACCTAAAAGAAAATTTTCTGAAGTTTTGAATGTCAACATTTGGAACATTTTTATTATAGTATTTTTCAGTGAACAACACTGACTGCAAATCATGCTCGTGCAAATGACGTCATGTACTTCACGATATTACTAGTATTGGCATAGTTGCTTGGCTCAGTAGAACATACTTTTGTAAGCCTCCTGGCATAAAATTCTGAATTTTTGTGCACATGTTTTTTCTTTCATCACGTTAATTATTAAAATCTTGTCATCACTACTATTCGAGGAACATACTAAAAATATATCGATAATAATAAATGTTTTTAGTATTTCCAGATTTTGCATACGCGCCATATTACACTCGCACGAGCTACCAGAGCTCGTGCCAAAAATCTGCACTTAGTGTACACTACACTAACAATGCAACTAATAATTTGAAGTTGGTTTCCACGGTTGGACACGGGACTTGTTGGAGAAAAACTTTATTTTCTAAAAGTAGGTAAATAATTGATTACTTTACTTAAATTTCTATTTTGTCTTTAATTTTAGTAGTACTACCATAGCAGGGGTACTTTTTTTGCTGACTGGGATAGACATTGAATTATGCAAGAAATGCAGCAGCACAAACACATTCCATATGTAATAAAAAATAATTAGCCCTACTCATTTTTCCCTGTACTTGTTGACTGGATTAAATCATTATTTTTATTTGTAATAAATTCAATTTAAATATACTTTTAATTTGCCCACATTTATGGGTATGGGTCATCAGTTTGCAGAACTGAACGTGAGAAAAAAGATTTTAGCGTAGTTGATGTTACCTTGTTTTATTTTCAACATAATGGCATTTTAATTGTTTGTGCAATAATGGACATTTTTAATGGCATTTAAAAATATAAACTATTATATGGCTAACAATTTTTGGCTAGGTACAGATATTTCTTAATTAATTTCCTCTGTTTTGTACTACTTGATTGTCAACATTATGTTATGTTACATGTTTCCCTTTAAATATACGCTTTTATTAAAATTTAAATAAAATGATTAAATGGGGCATATCATTCATTTCATGTGGATAAAGGCGTATTCAGGATTAGTTTATAACGAGCAGGTGGACCTTCTCGCTAAAAGAGCCTGTACAGATTGTTTTCCATTTTTTAAAAAGGAACTAATGACTAACTGGACTATACTGTACAACAATGCTTACAAAGGAAAGCCAACTAATTATGCCCTTATACACCCTGTTATATCCCGTCATCAATGGTATCATAATGTAACGGTCCCAAGAAAAATGTATATAACTAATGTTAATAACTAGATTAAAATTTAATCATGGGAGTTTCCCTTACTACCTCAACAAAATAAAGATTGTAAACAATAATTTATGCTCGTGTGGAAGAGTAACGGATATAAATCACATTTTTTTTTAATGTACTCTTTTCCCTGTAGAACGAGCTGAGCTCATGAATAAACTCCTTAGGCTAAATTTCCAATTACACAAATATGAATTGTATCCTGTGCTCGGAAAATTTACTAGCTTTTCAGGCATTATTTCAATTTGTAAACTCTACTGGTGTGTTAATATGATTCATGTATAATTTTTGTTAATGTTTTTAAGATAATAAATACATAAATTAAAAAAATGTGACAGAAAATGGAAAAATATATTTAAAAAAACAAAAACAAAGAATATATAAAAAGTTAAAAAAACAGAGATATTTTATTAATAAGTGTGCTGAATTTATACTTGTTAAATAATTTATTCGGTTTGCTTTTTATGCTATAGATATTAATGTTCTAACCGGGAATGCTATAGTTATGCAATAGAGCTAGAATTTAAAAAAATTTAGTACATTAGAGGTCGGCCTTAATTGAATGACATTGGCTAATGGTAAATCCAAGGCCATTAAAAAAATAAAATGATTTGGCTTTTATTGAAAATAAAAAATATGTACCTTTATTTAAAAAATATATTATACATTCTTAAGGGCCGGCAATTTGTCTTTTTGTCCTGGGCGATGTAACCGCTAGATCGGGCGCTGCTAAAATAATTCTGCCAGTGGAATATAAGAAACTGTTAAAGTGCTTATAATTTTTTCAGTGGAATATAAAAGTTGCACTCAGTTTTGCAGAGTGCAGTCACTGGAAAACACTACTCAAATTCAAATTTATTTAGTAGAAAAAAAATACAGTTTTTGACAATTAACAAAGAATTACATTATGTTCCGCGTGTAACTTGTGTTGTAAGAATGATTTTAATATATTATGTGTATTAATTATTGTATGAAAATAATATGGAATGCACATACTATAATATTATAAAATGATTTAAATATATGTTATTTGGGTTTTCTACCACATGTATTATTATCCTCTTCAAAACGAAATCACCGAATCTACAAAATAATAGAATTATTGGAAAAAAGCCTCTGCGCCCGTGACGTTTACGTCAAAGGAATAGTCAAAGGTTAGGATTTGCAAATAATATAAATCGGAATAAACACAGAAATAATGTATTTTGCTGAAGTTTCGGAAAGTAGTTTCTTTCCGTTTTCAAACCTTTTTTTGGAAGAACTCTTATTTTGCTGTATATGTCAAATACACAGCTTTAAGATTCTGTTAATGTTATTTCCATAGATACTTACTACATACACACAACACAGAACTGATGACATTTTCTTTTAGATAATGTTGAGTTTGTTAAGATCTTCTTTTAACATTGGTAGCCAGGCTGTACAAATATCTACAGAACAATTCGATACGCACTTATCTTCATTTAATAAGATTATTGCTGATTCTTTAGTTTTTCTTTTTTTGGTATCTGCTTCTTTTGTTAAAAATTTTGCCGAGTCCCAGTTTATTCTATGTCCGTTTTCCCAAGCATGTTCACAAATTTTTGATTTCTGAATTTCATTCTTTCTAATGTAATTCTTGTGCTCATCCAACCTCACACTGAAAGGTCTGGATGACTCACCGACATAACATTTATCACATTCGCACGGGATATTGTAAATACAGTTTTTTGAATTCTGCTCCCTGTTTATCGGTTTTGTTTTTGTTAAAATAGATCTTAAAGTGTTCCCCGTTTGAAATATCGTCCTAACATCAAATTTGTCACCTATACGGCGTAGCTTTTCCGATAGTCCGTATACATAAGGAATTATTGCTGTATAATGACGCTCAGGTTTTTGTCGTACCAGATTGTCCCTATTTTCAACATTTATGAAAACTCTATCAACAAAGGCTCCAGGATATTGATTTTGTACTAGAACCGCTTTGATAAATTTTTTCTCGTTATTTAATATTTCATTATTAGATGAAATTATTTTGGCCCTATCGTATAAACATTTAACAACACCCCTTTTAACATTTATTGACTGATTTGAGTTAAAATTTAGATATCTATTAGTATGTGTTGGTTTTCTATAAACGCTTGTTTCAATTGTATTATTTATCCTTCTAATTAAAAACCTATCTAAAAGCGGTATTTCATTCCTACTTTCTATTTCTAATGTGAATTTAATAGACGGTTCCTTACTATTTATATTTTCCAAAAAACTATCTAGTAAATCGACACCATGAGATCAAATTGCAAACTCATTGTCCAATTGAAAATAGGTTGTTTTTATACACATTGTTAAGAGTTCCATTATGCTATTTACACTTAATTTAGTTCTAGTTTCCAAATTATTATCATTTAGCAACATGTCTTTAACTATTTTTAAAGTTTTATCCACCGGAACATTGGTAAAAAGACTAACTACATCAAAACTAACCATCAGGTGTGATTTATGAATAGTGTTTTCATAAAAAATTTTTTATAAAATGTTTACTATTTTTAATACATGAATGGGTATTTCCAGATAATGGATCAATAATTTTAAGTAAAAATTTTGCCAAATTACGACATGGTGAATTAATAGAACTAACAATTGTTCTTAAAGGAATATTTTGTTTATGCGTCTTTGGTAAGCCATAAAAATGAGGAGGTTTACTATGATGTGGTGTAAGGTTCATTCGTTCAAAATCATTAAATTCATGTTTGTATTTAAACAAAGTTCTGTAAATTTTGCTCTCTATTGATTTTGTTGGGTCTTTGTTTAGTCTTGAGTAGAGTCCCTCATTTACAAGAGTCATGATTTTTGTGTTATATATATCTTTATCTATAATGACTGTGGCAGTACCTTTGTCTGCTGGCAATATTTTTTATAATTTCATCGCGTTTTAAAGAATTTATCGATAACTTTTCTTCTGGAGTTAAATTATCTTTAATTTTTGCCCGTATGCGATATTCATTCCTATTATCTGTTGGTAAATTTTGAGCCGTTTTTTCTATTGCCGCTACTATATCAAATTTTGGAACAGATTTCGTGTTTATTGCAAAATTTAAACCTTTTGATAAGACAAGCCTGTCTGAAATGGACAAAATCCTTTTTGACATATTAATGACAGTCCTGTCAATTAATTTCAAACATTCACATTTTTTTTGATAAATTTTATAACTACGTTTTCTGTGTTTATTTTATTTCAAAAGTCATATTGATTTTTATTTAGAATATTATACCTTACTAGATAACTAGTGATTTTTGAAAAAAAATCTGTATTATTTATAACTGAAATTGGTCGATAATTTTTAAAGACATGTTAATCTCCTGATTTATAAACTGGGGCGGTTATGGTTTCTTTCCAAGTTGCCGGTATTTGTCCACTTAAGAAACATAAATTTATCAAATGTGCTATGGGTTTGGTTATGTATTTATATTATTATTGTTTGAACAGAAATTCCAACATGACCCGGTGCAGTATTATTTTTTAACTGTTTAAGTTTATTAAATTCTTAATTGTTCATTAGTTGTTTGTTAGACTTATCAATATACAAGATAGTGCCTTTTCTACTTTACATCAAGGTTTATTTGCACCAAATTTAGAATTATCTCGCTAAAGCTTTTAAAATTTGTTTGGTATACATCTAGAAGTTCATAACATTTATTAAATATGCTGTACGTCTAACCGGAATCTTAGATATCAAATATGCTAGTTATTAGATAAATAATTAAATTAATAATAAAGTAATTTATTGTGTTCTTTTACACAACAATAAAATTTATTATAGATTTATTTCCTTAAAGTTGGGATAATGACAACTTGATTGACGAAAGCATAGAGTACAAGGTGCACTTATCTTGAAAGGTAAAATATTACTACCGCATCAGCATCTCTTTAGAAGCTGGTGTATTATATGGTGTAAATTACGTCAAATCCTCTCATAACTGAATTTATAAAATAAAATCACTTAATTACGTCAAAGATGCCTATAAAATAAAATATTTCCAATTCATTTAATGGATCCCGTAAGTATAAATGGCGTTGAGTGATGGCCTGTAATGTGTATTTGTTTTACTGAAGTTACCATAATTAAAACAGGTTACATAAACATAAACTAAAATAAGTTTTAAAGATTGAATTTACTACCTAGTTACGTTACGGTGATAAACAAAAATAATTAAATAGCCGCCAGGAATACTGCTGGTGAAACTCATGCAACAATGTCAAAAAATGCTATAAATAATTTAGAAACAAATGGATATGGTGAAAAATCTTTAACCGATTTGTTCGCAAACATTTGATTTATTTGCTACAGGATATTTTTATTTTGAAATTTAACATTTATAATTTCGCGTCCAGAGTAAAGACACATGATTTGAAAAATGAAGACATTTATTCAATGGATTTTATTGTCTGTAAAGTGACAGAATTTTGTTGTAAATTGTGTTTAGTTTAAGAAAGAAATATATCAATATTTTTGTTTTAGCAAAATAATGGATGCTTACAATAAAAAAATTGTCCTTTAAATTACACTGGTAGGAAAATTTAATTCATCCCAATACACATACAGACATACAGGGCGTCCCAATAAAAATCCCCGGGCCGGATATCTTTTTAACGGATAGAAACATTTTAGTTCTGTAAAAGACATTTATTTGTAGGGCGTGAAGAGTGCTTCAGTTTTCAATATAAATGATTTTTGAATATATCAATATGGAAATATCGTATAAACATATCTTTAAGTGGGACAATCTGTATCTAATTTCCCAAAGTTTAAAATAAAATCATATTTAAAGCATTTCTCATCTAATTGCTCTGTCATTCGCTAAAAAATATTAAAAATAGTAGATATCTAATAAATTAAATAAGCTTCATTCATACTTTATGAATTAATACAATTGAAGTTATGACATTAAACAATAATAATCATAATAATAGTAAACGCCTTTATTAAAGAAATACAAAATGAAAGTCATATTGAGCGAAGTTTAGTCCAAGGACACTCTTACACTTAACTCTATAATGCTCTTAAAATTAAATTTTATATTGAATTTACTTAGCACATAAAGAGAATCAGATCAGAAAGAGAAAAAAAAAACAGGAAAGAAGTAGTGAAATATTTGCTTAAGGGGGCAGAAAATTATATAGCTTTATTGTATTATAAGAAAACGATTTTTTAAATAAAGGTGTCCTAAATCTTGGTATGTTGAACACATGATGTGACCATATATTTACAGAATGTTGTTGATGCTTCTATTTCCAATATTTAACCACCGTAATATTTTTATTCTGGCAGATATTCCTCGGTCAATACAGCTTGAATTTTGTATTTTTTGCAATCTGCCTTTGTCTACTGTGCCCAAGCACATAGATGAAACTGCAATAATTTAAATGTGATAGCACCAATGCTTCACAAAGGTTCTTACGCATATTAAAATTTAATACGTGTCTGTTGAAATATAGAAGTTTTAAGTTTTCTATACATTTATTTAACGCCGGCCTGTTTCCGCTACTGAGGCCTAACACCGACGCCTGTAGACGAGGTACCCCCAACCAGGAATTTTGCCGAACCTCTTCCCTTAAGAATATTAGGGATATTTTACTTGCCTAACATTTAATAGACAAGGGACCGACGGCTTTACATCCCCTCCGAAGGATGGTATATCCCCTATACACCCCTCGCCTAAGGTTGTTTAGCTTCCGCGCATACACTGATATACAAGCCGCTGGAAGATCTATGAGGCGAGGACGCGGTCTTCGTTGTGAATGTTAAAGAACGCTATAACCCCGATATACTTTTCGACGTTGTAACAAAATCCGACTTAGGAAATACTTCGTAAGAAAAGCGTGCTTCACGTAAAAACGCCGTGGAAGAGGTTTTTAATTCTTGGAAACATATTTTTGCTCTTCGGGGCATTTTTTATGCCAAATTTTCGCTAACTCTTCAAGGAGCGTTAATTTAGAAAGTGTAGTAAATGTCGCTGCACAGGGACGTAATGTCGCCCCGACCACCCAATTTTAGAAAGTATACTAAAATTGGAAAATTTCCAAGATTAAAAACCCTTTTACGAATCCACGTTGTCAAGCACTGCAACTCTTACGGGGTATTGAATATGAGGACAAGTTAGTCCAACGACTATTCAAAGTATATCGGAAGTTATAGCGAAAATAGCCCTTAGCGACATGGGACCCCCATCATTTCCTAGCAGTCGGATTTGACGGGGAAATGATGTGTTTTGACGGGGTTTGCCCTAAACCGGTTCCTCAGTGATTCGGAGTCAAAGAAGTATCTATACCATGTACTCACACGTGCAAGGGATCTGCCTTGCCTGAACGTAAAAGTTGTTATTGCATAATACAAACGAAGTAGAGACGCTTCAAGCAATTTTAAGCTCCGAGGAGCGACCAAAATTTATATGAATTAATAAATACGTTTATAAGACAGGCAAGCAAAAGCCCACCAAAATTTCAGTTACATGAAACTTTTCTTGAATCTTTTTGTGCATCGTTAGCTTATCAAACTGCATATTGGATGGTAGTTGGTACCGTATGAATCGTCCCGTTCCTCACCATGTGTTGTACACGGGTCAGACCATTGTTTGTTAACATTTTCTCTTGAAAGAAGTTGTTGTAAAAACATAAATTTTTTAAAGATTTAATATATACATTTTGAACTTTATATTGTCTTTTAGTTGTGTTTTCTAACAAAATTCCTTTTCAGGTTTAATTTTAAGAGAGTGTGATACAGACAGTGTTAGATTTATAGTGTTACGACGTCTTCCAATTGATACCATCAGAGCAGCAGTTAAGCATAAACGACAGTAAGTATGATTTATTATATTATTCTCCGTTTGAAACAGTCGTGTTGAACCCTAAAAATTTTGTGAACGTTTTAGAATTAGGAAAAGGTTGAGGAAAAAGAAAATTAATTTTTTCTTTTTCCTATTTTTTTTAATTTTTCTAAATTTTTTCGAGCAGAAAATACGTCCTTCAGACTTCCATCAAAGCATGGATCGTTCACATGAACACGGGAAAAAGACCTCCGGTTGTTAAATAAAAGTTTTGGTGCTATGGGGGTTTAGAGCTGAGACCCCAGAGGGCTTCCGTGCACTTATTTTCGATTGGTTGAGTCTCAGGGTTGATTTCTGGGAGGGCTTGTTAGGGTCAACGGCTACACCCTGTATGTTGTATTTCTATTTAAGTTAAACACTGAGGTTTAAAGGGAATACAAAATTATTTATTCAATTGTATTGAACAGAGTTGAATAAGGATCTATTTTATTTTACAAGTTTCCTTTTGAAATTGTAATTAATCGACAACAGAAATTCTGTCTGTAGCTGGTTTAAGAATATATTTAAAAAAAGTTTTAAAAAAATAATTAAATCGAAAAAATTCACTTTAACGATTGAGCCTCGTAGACTGAGGGAAAATTGAAAAGGGAGCCACTTAAGGCGAGGTCTTACAAACCAACTCTTTTTAACCAGGTTTCGACCTGGGAAGCTAGAATTGAACAGCTTGCCACGAAAAGAATGCAGGGACTGGGAATAAGAAAGCCTAGCTAGACGGGAGTATCTACAACATAAGTTAAATAGTAATCGGACCCGTTCAATAGCGTCAACAGTTATTACACAAAAATTCACTTTTGAAACTTATATTTTTCCAAGAACACTACGCGATTACTTAACACTGGAGTCACTGTCAAAACTGAACTTGGTGTGGGTTTGCCGTACACCGGTATTTATACTTGTTAGATTGGCTGCGTTTATTGCCCCGTGAACCTAGCACGGACGTTTTTACCCCCTTTTAGGTCTGGAAATGACACCGTCGAGTATGGATCGGCACGATTGCAACATATTACACAATATTGCGCAATAGTTTACTAAAAGTGGAAATTTTGAGATTAAACTCATATGGAAAAATCGGCGATGAAAAGGAGAAATTTTTGAGATAAAAAAGAAATTTGAATCGATTCGGGTTTTGGAAATATATTTAACAGGTGAAATGACATGATAATGTTCCCGATAGGTGCGAGGTGGCTGGAAATAAGACATGATAATGCTCCTAACGGGTATAAACCGAGTTTTAGTGGAGATATCGTTTGAAAGGGAATCGAGATATTGTATGCATTTTACGAGGGGCGATTGAAAAGTAAGGGAATTTGAATAATTAATTGAGACGCTGGAAGTTGATGAAACTAAATTAAATATGAAGACTCGAGTTGGGGAATGTGGTTTGGAGTATATAAGAAATTGAAACGGATGCGAGAATTGAATGAAGTGAAGTTGAATGGGGAGTTTTAAGGTAAGTTGAAGTATACGAGGGATCGTCAAGAAGTAATGAGATTTGTAATGTAAAAGTGGTTTAAAAAGTGAATGAAACGAAATGGACTATTGCTGTTTTGGGTACGGATGGTGGTTTTGACTGATTTGATGACTGTGAGGGGGTTGTATTTTTAAGGCATGTTTTTCGTGAAAATTCTTTTACAGAATTACTGGAATGAATGTTTGGAGTGTGTTTTCGGTGAATTTACGTTACTTGTGAATTATGGAATGTTCGTGATTTTTTCTGATTTTGGTGACCTTGGATGTAGTTTTTTGATGTAATTTAGGTCTGGTTGACTTTTTTATCATGATTTGCCATGATGCTTGAATTGAGCTGAATTATTTGCTAATTTTGCATTTTTTTGTTTTTTGTTTTTGACTTATAGGGGGAATACCCTATAACAGTTGGAACGGTCACCCATCCAAATACTAACCGCGCCTTACGTTGCCTTACATCGCATATCGAAGTATGTACATAATAAAGACGCACCCACGCTCGCCCCCAAAAGTTTTAAGTTGATATGGGCTTTTTGTATTACTTTGTTTACCAAATTAAACTTCAATGAATCGTCAAATACTACACCCAAACTTTTTGCAAATTCACCAATGGATAGATTATTTCCATCTCCATTTATTTTTATTTGCATTTGGCTTATAGCATCTACATCATTTCTGCCGCCGAACATGAAAAATGCACATTTATTAGGATTAAATGATAAATTATGCTTATGGGACACATTATATATTGTCCCCAAATTATTATCGATCATATTCTGTGCAAAAAGGAAATCAACTTTTTGGAAACTGCGATATAATTGAGCATCATCCGCATATGCATGATGTGATGCAGTTTGATCAAAACCATAAAATTTTACTTTGGCACAGATTAATTCACGATCGATTTTATCGAAAGCTTTCTAATAATGCAATAAGCCGAAAGCAGTGACCATACCTCTGTTCCTAGCCCTGATAATGTCATCGGTGACTTGGCACAGCGCAGACGCAGTGCTATGTGCAGACCTAAATCCTGACCGACATTTACTTAAAATTTCATTTTTATCATTATAAGAAAATACTCGTGAATACGTTATTTTTTTAAAATTTTTTGAGAAAGCAAGAAGAACACTAACAGGTTTTAAGTCACCAAGTGATAGAGGATTAGTTATTTTAGGTAATGGCGTCACTAGAGAACATTTCCAGTTGCTCGGGAAGACCCTTTTTCTATACAACAGTTTAGGATATGTAATACATATTATTCTATAAATAGATAACAGTATTTAATCACTGTAATGCTTATGTTATTTGTGCCATATTTCTTTGACTTAATACTGAAGTTGGCATTGTGAACGTCCTCTAGTGATGCCAACCTAAAACTGAAATGAGTAGCTCATTTGTATTTTGAATGTCAAATATGTCAAGAAGTGTTTAAGATAGACCTATACAATATTACGTATTTGATACTAGGGGAAAAAGGGCTTCTCGAAAATTCAATAATATATAGGGTGTTCCATTTAAAAAATATATATTTATTTCGTATCACTTGACCTATACATGATATTGTTTTTTATCACGTTTCAATAAAATGTAGATAAGATCCTACAACTTTTATGCGAAACTTTTTTTTAAAAATATTTTCAATAATAACAGAAATAAAGGGGGGTCAATATATAGTGAATAACCTAAAAATGCCTAACCCTAAAAGGACTATTCCATTTTCTGAAAATGATATTTTAGTAGCATTTGATGAAAAATGGACAAATTGACCTTGAAGTAACTTGTAGCAGCTTGTATTGTCCTAAATTACAAAAAAAATATCACTATTTCACTATTTGCACTTGTGGGATACATTCATATTTTTAGCATAACAACTATAAAAAGAAATTCATTTGCCTTGTATCTAAAATACAATGCCGAATTGATACATTACCATCATCATCGTTTAAAATAGAAAACAAATAGATGCATCAATAGATATGTTAAAATCTCAACAAAAAACCTTTAATAAAACAATTACAGTTTTGTTATTAATAACGGCCTCCCATGTATCACCATACTTAAAGTCCGTCTATTTTAAGATTAGAATAGAACAGCTGTGACAATTTTAAAGGAAATACCGGAGGCACAAAACAATATTTCATATTATTAATATAATTTGTTTTGACGATTTAAAAATTATTGACCTAGATCACGCCTCCAAAATTAAAAATATATAAAATATACACCAACAGTATAGATCAAAGCCTTTAGGCTTTTCAGTATATTTTTTTAGGATTGTGCTTGTGTAGTAATATTTAGTATTGTAATTTAAAATGGATTATTAATATCCAGATGAGTCTTGTAACATAGTGTTGTAATTAATGTAAAATGAAACATTAATATCCAGGTGAGTCTTATTTGTATTTCAAAATAAAACAATTTTATTACTATTTTTTGTATTTTGTAAATAGAATTATTTCAGATGTTTATCTTCTTGCATATTTAGGTTAAAAGACATTGAAAGATTGAATAGTAGACATAATTATTGCTTTAATAGATAGATTTTCATTTTCATTAAAATTTATAAAGCTGTGTTTAAAAAAATATTGTTTTAAAACATTCATAACCAACAGTGGGTCAGGATGTCGATTAAATACTTTATAGTAATAGAACAGCGGTAGTGAACAAAACAAACAGCGATAAATTGATTTTAATTACTTGAAAGAAATTCAACAACGCCAGACTACCAACAATAAAAAAAAGGTAATAACAACAACAAAAACTATTCTCAGAAATATAAATTTATGGTGCTTGAAATATTTTGACAAAGCCATTGCATTGATTCGTAGTTATTATTAAAGGAAGTTAGATTAAAAATGTTTATGAGTTTGAAAATATGCTCGTATAGAAAATATTTGCACATCATGGTATAGTCATCAATGTAAAATTCTATTTTGCAAGTTATTTTTTTAAGTGGAGGGGATTCGAACAAAAGCTTTTTGTGCCCTCCCTGGAAGCACACCTGGTGCCAGGTGGAAAATTTTAAAAATAATCTTTATTTAAATTTTTTTATGATTTAGTGGAGTAAAAATAGCCAAAAATAAGGCTATAAAGAAAATTTTACATAGGGCAACGCGGCATAGAAAAATAAGTTTCTTTTGTTGAAACTAAGAATAACCTGAGTTTTCTACATCGAGTAGGTGCGGAATCCTGTTTTCTCGCGAAAAAGGGGTAAATTGGTCATTTTTATGGATCAAATGTGCTTTTTAGGGGGCGAAATATTAAAACTCTATCAAATTACAAGTTACAAGCCTGCCGCGTTAAGTGTAATAATTGCATATTACCAGTCTTTCGGCTGGTGTTTGTTACAATCGAAGCATTAGCGTTTTGATGGCAATGTGCAATTATTACAGTTAACGCGCCAGGCTTGTAACTTGTAATTCAGCGCTCGGCGGGGCACAGAGCCCGGAGCGTAGCTGTTGGTTGCAGTCTGGTTACGTTCCTTATAGTAAAATAAGGATTTTAAAGAGGAGTTTGCGACTAATAATATTATGTTTTAATTTTTACGAGTTTTAATTGCTTTGGGCCCTTTATAATACTAGTTAAGAAACGAGAATGGTATCCCTTTATTGTATATGTTCAAGGAACCTCCAGTTCAAATTTCGTGAAAATCGGTTCCCCACGATATGTTTATATACATTGAAAAAACGTAGAAAACTTAATTACGGCTCACTTGGTCAAAATTCAACCGAAATTGATGAAATTGTAGATGAAAGAAATATATATTACCAAGAAGCAGCCTGCATAATTTTACCAAAAAAATCCAAGAGTTTAGCCACAATTCCATTTTTAGTCCAAATTAGACAAAGTTTGCGAAACGGTCCCCAATTTGTCTAAATGGTGGTACGAAAATTTTTGTTTTTCAAAATGAATGCTATTTATGTACTTTCATGTTATGTAACTAAACAGTGATTCTTTTTGTTATAAATACTACAACAGTTCTAAACACCTCACAGCTTGCTAATGTATACCAAATAGATTTGTTTAACAAGTGGAATTGAACTTTAAGTATGAAGTGAAATAACTCAAGAAGTACGTAAGTGGAAAAATGTATTCTATATAAATTGTTCAGAATTAAAAATACTATACAGATGTTGCAATTTTAAGGTTACTACCATCGAAAGTTCTTTTCTTAGCATCGCGACACCAAAACTGTAACAAACGACGCCATTATTAATATCATAAATAATTGCATATAAGTGTCACTTCATAACCCTTTCTGCGGATTTCAAATATTTTCGTTGGTTTGGAAGATATTGACCTGTGTAATTTTGGGTGAAACACCCGGTATTTTCCGTCATCTTCGGTATTATACGTATGCACGCACAAGTATACATGTAATTATTCATTATAAAAATTTCAATATAAATAATAAAAAGTGATTGTGATCAGGTTTTAAATATTTAGATTAAAAAAAACTCTCGAAGGTAAGATATCATTTTTTTTTTAGAAATTTCACCTGATTTTTATTAAACTTTTTACATATATTGATTATTATTTTATTTTATTCATGTTTTCTTTTTCCAGTAGTTGTACTAGATGTGCTGCTGCAAGATCTACTTCCGAATCGGTACCGGAGTTTGGAATATTTCTTCACCCTCGCGCCAATATCCATTGGCTTGATGACGGTCTCGATAACTAGGGCCGAGTAGGACTACTACTCTTTGCTCCTAGATTATCTCTGTAGACCTGGACCGGCCTTCGTGATAGGTGGGACCGCTTACTTCTACCAGACCCAGCCCGCAAATGCGAGATGTGTCGTGGTATTTTCTGCGGACCTCCCCTGGTCCTGGCTCTTCAACCTCGCTGGCAGAGGTCATCGCTAAAATCGTATATATCTGAGATATTTTCTGAAGTACAAACATCTTTTTCATAATTATCAACTTCTTCAAACTCTTCAATATCATAAATATCAGGACTAATTTCTAATTACTCAGGCTCTTCATCAACCACAGTTTTGTCAACAATATTTCTTGCATTTTATTTATTTATTTATAATATTACACTGTTCTACAGGTAAAAAAAACAATTACAGAACAGGAAGATAAGAAAAACAAAAACACTAATAAATAAGCTCTGTACAATAAGAAAGATATAAAGATAAAATATTAAACATGTCAAATATCAACTATGCATTAAAAGAATAAGAATACAGATTAGTACTATTATACATATATAATAATAAAGACGGTTAAAATAAATATGAAAACTATATATAATAGTAAAAAAAACAAAGTAAAAGGACGAAGCTCATTTTATATAATACATTTTAATATCATTGAGATTGCAACTAAATATATCAAGATGACTACCATTTGCATTACAAATATTGCAGACTGTATAAAGTGGGGAGTGTTTAAGAACATTAATACGAGATGTTGACAGATAAAAAGTTAGGTTATTCCTTGAGTTTGCCCTGAGTACCATAAAATTTAATTTAATCAATAATTCTTGGCAATCAATAATATTATGTATCATTTTAAAAAGGAATGCCTGAGAAAAATATTTACGCCTACTCTCAAGATTTGTCATGCCGTGTTTATGAAGCAGTTGCTCTTGTGGAACAGCTAAGGGTGGGTAAATACCGTCCGATTTAAAACTAAGGAATTTTAAAAATCTACGTTGGTCTGATTCCAAATTATTGACATAAGTGATGTAATATGGGGACCATACAAGAGAAGCGTACTCGAGCTTATCTAATAAAGGTAAAAATAGACAGGTTTAATTGCGTGTAACCGAGTAAAATCACGACAATTTCGCACCAAAAACCCATACATTTGACTGACTTCTAAGGTAACGGTGTCAACATGAGCGGCAAAAGAAAGCTTGGTATAAAAAATTACACCAAGATCGCGAAAGGTGGAGGGGCGGTTCAAATTGACATTACCTGGGTTGTAATCGAAACTTATATGCGTTAACACAGATCAGATTTGTTGCAGTAGATCGGCCCTTCATAAAGCCGTGTTGATAGACTGAGATTTTGTTGAACACATGATGGTATAGCATGTAGCAAGGTTTCCAAAACTTTACAAGAATTGCAGATAATGGATATAGGTCTAAAATTGCTAATATCAAACTTATCATCTTTTTTATATATAGGACATACTTTCGACAGTTTCCATAATACAGGCAACTCACAATTATGAATGCACGTGTTGAGTATGACTTTTAGAGGGTACGCCAGAATGTGAGCACAGTCCTTCAGCAGAAAAGCAGGTATTCCGTAATTTACAAAAAAAATCTGCGAAAGTATTTGAAACTTCATTAGAATCAACAAGCTGTCTCCCGTTGTAGGGCATTTAAAAGACCAAAATTTGCTGGGATCATTTTAAATATTTATTTCAGTTGTTTTTATATAATCCTTGTAAGATGCATCAATGTCTGATTTTATTTTAGACCTCATTGTTTTAAAATCATTCAAAGTCCTCAAATCACCATACTTATTATAATCGCGCCAGTGTTTGGCTTTTAGCTTGATATTCCTTATTATCTGAGAGTTAAACCAAAGAGGATATCTATTCTTTTTTGCAGCGGGAAATCTGGGTACACAGAGGTCAAAAATGGAATAAAGTTTATCATAGAAGTGAGAAGTTATATCTTCAAGATTGGAACAAGGCACAAGAAATTGCTAGTCAATACCAGCAATTAATTCATATATCAACGAAAAATTTGCTTTATGAAAATTATAGCAGTAATTAGTATTATATGAGGGTGACTTAATTTTCGTATTAATATGATAATTCTGATAAAGTATTCCTTCAATTGCACCATAAATTGCTGCACGTGATGCCAATGGTCTTGCATGAGCAACCTTTAGTTTTGCTACCGACCTTACAATGACAAGCAATTATATTGAGTAATTCATTTGGAAGAGGAGCTTTGCAGTCTTTATCGGCATCAGTCCATTATCTATTGTTTGCTACCATCCAAAATATTGTCAATCCAACAGAACAGAACAGAAACTTAGTTTCACCAAAACAAACTTATTTTTCTATATAAAGTTGCTATATGTAAAATTTTCTCTCAAAATCTGTCTTTACTTCACTAATTCGGCGGAAACTTGTTTTTGAGCCCTCCTTCGAGCCGCCCCTAATGCTCTGACAGGAAATGCAAGAAGCCTCCATGCAATTTTTTACTGTAAACAATTCCTAGAACCCTCCCTGGCCCACTGACGAGAAATGTACAAGAGGCCTTTTCGATATAATTTTTGATTCTGAACAATCATATACCATTCTTCGAAGGGGAAGTAAAGTAGTCGGTCTCTAGTCTATAAAATGTTAATCAAGAGACCCTATTCTTCGACAGAGAAGAGGTTCGGCAAAATTCCCGGTTGGGGGTTTTGTGCACCAACTTTCCAGCTTTATTGGATATAATCCTATTGATCAATGTGTCTTGTGATGCTTTAGTATCAGTACGGTAGTGCACCAATGCACAAAGCAAGAATTATATCAAATTATTTAGACATAAGTGGATTGAAATGAACGGATCGTTTAGTTGACCTGCGAGCTCGCTTGATATGTCTGTATTTTTTTTGTGGGTGGGGAGAGTGATTAAAAAAATACATTTTACGAGCAAACAATGCAAAGTATGCCTTTACAAACTAATATTTATAGTTAAAATTCATTAGGAGCCTGTGATACGACACTTACGATTTATATGTCATTATGATAGGGGCATTTATCAAAATGGCGTAAACATCAAATATTTGCTTTAGTTTATTTTGAAGTCGGTTCGTTTAAAGAGGAAATAGTTTCTCAATATTTTCAGTGGTGTATAAATGATAACTTCGAACGGGAATATGGGGGGCGAGCGTAGGTGCGTCTTTAGTATGTACATACTTCGATATGCGATGTAAAGGAACATCAGGCGCGGTTAGTAGTTGGATGAGTGACCATTCCAACTGTTATAGCATGTTCCCCATATTAACAAAATGACCGAGGCCAAAATCGCAAAAATTTTCAAAATAATTAAATCCTTAAGGTCAACTCGTCAAAACCCATAAAAAAGTCATTAAGACACTCACAATACTCAAGAATCACAATTTTCAAAAAATAATTCTGAGAAAATTCATGCAGCATCGATAATTCACTAGTAATCCGAATACATCAATAAAATCATTGAGACATCAAAACTCACCAAAATACACCCAAAACATTACAAAAGAGTGCCCTAAAAAATACAGCCCCCCTATCATCTCGAATCACTTCTAATTTACTCCACAACCATCAAGTCAAAATATTTTATTTCACTTCCCAAAATTTTCTATGAGCCCATTTCTCTTCAATTCAACTTTCAACTCAACTTTCTATTAATAAATGAAAACATCTTTCATTCACTTTTCCAGCCAGCCCATAAAACATTCGTCTCGAAATAAGTCCAGTTTACATGTTCCCCATCGAGTGCTAGCCACCGCCGCTATCTTCATTCTGTTTCGCTCCTTTCAACACCGGCGAAGCAATACCCTCAATATGACAATATAATATCAAATATGGATTAAAGTACAGCTCTCAACGTTACTTCACGAGATCAGTTCAATTTAACATGTTATTCAGACAGTTATCGTTCATATTTCAAAAACAAAACTAGATTCCGCTGCCATTTTTATATCAAAATGTTCCATTTTCATCGCCGTCTCATTGATATAATTTTCGACCCGGAATCCCAAAACTTCAGCATTCATTACGCAATATTTCACCATTCGAGCCCCATAGAGCGGCTAGGGAACGATCCGGCTCTCATCCAGACTTCCGTAAGCCAAGTTCCCATCATCATTATAAATAAGGGAGCACGGCAAGTCCCTAAAGAATTGCGTTTTCGGAGTATCTCGTGACAAATATATCCAATGCCCATGTTACCTCTTCGGTTGCCCCAGCGCATAAATCCAAGCTGTATTTACCGGTGTATCTCGCAATAACAAATCCAGTGCCCGTGCAATCTTCCTAGGCAAACCCTAGTAAAAGTTTAATTTCTTAAAATCGCCTCAGTGCATTAATTCAAATAAAACAAATCGCCGTAGAGCCTTAAATTAAAAGCGATATTTAACAAAACAAATAAAACCAACCTTAGGCAAAATTTAATTTTAAGTTGAACCATTTTTCGTGTAAATAAATTTTAATTTCGAATAACTAAATATTCAACTCTGTGCTTGAAGCTTAAATAAATATCTTGTTAATTTTCATCTAAATCAAAGTGCTTTATTTAAAATAGTGCAGGGTGTAGCCTTTGACCTTGCCAGACAAACTAAAATTCATAAAAGTGCAAATTGAACTCAAATAAATAATTTCAAGTGAAATTTGGCTCTGAAAAGTATACAGAGCGAAGAATTTGGCTCGTTCCAGCCTTTTAAGAACTAACCACCCCAACTTAGAATTTCTTAAAATAAAGTGCAAAGAAGGCTCCCAGAGTCTCATATAGAGCTCTCCAGCAAAAAACATTTTAATATTTTCATTCACTGGAGTCCCGTTCGTGTTCACAACAAAGACCGCGTTCTTAAAAATGTTTTTTTGCTTTCTTAAAATGTTTTCTTAACCGCCTCTCAAGTTACCGAAGTAACCCCCTGGAAAATCTCAAAGATCTTGTGCTAGGCAAAGAGAGACGAGGCCCTACAGTTTAATGTGGACTCCGAACCACTCTTGGGGCAATTTTTTTAATGAAAATTTGTTTCGCCTTGCGGGAATCGAACCCACTTCGCTAGGCAACTCAGTTTGCTGGCCAGTCGCTTTAACACACTTAGCTACCATTCCCCTCACACATCTCGCCTCACACATCTTCCAGCTGCTTGTATATCAGTGTATGCGCGTAAGCTATACAACCTTAGGGTAGGGTTGCATAGGGGATATATCATCCTTCGGGGGGGATGTAATGCCGTCAGTCCCTTGTCTATTGAATGTTAGGCAAGTAAAATATCCTTGCCCTTCTTAAGGGAAGAGGTTCGGCAAAATTTCTGGTTGGGGGTAGCTCGTCTACAGGCGTCGGTGTTAGGCCTCAGTAGCGGAAATAGGCCGAGGTTAAATAAATTTATTTAAAAAAAACGGGAATATGGCAAAAGCCTTCCCATGAGTCATTTAGGATAAGTTTCGCCACAATCATGACTTCTTTTTGAAATAGACCACCCCCCCTTTCTATTAACCTCAAGTGAATATTAGAAATAGTACGTTATTTTAAGTTATAAATTAAAAACCGTTTTTGGCACATCCCTTTAAGAGAATGTAGCTGGAGGGGAGAGGGTTATTTTGAATAATTTTATACGAAGAATCCGTCTTAATTTTCGACAGGGAATCTATAGTTGAATTTTTTGCACGTTATTACGATTTACGGCACACCCTGTATAAGAGTTTATTTGGATTTTCACCATTTTGTCGCCAAATGTGATATATTACTACCTACTTATTAACCGAAAAACGTTTGGAGTTAACCGCATTTTTTGCAGATATAATTGCAATTTCCAGGTCATTATACTTTAGTAGTTATTGACATTTATGAAAAAATATATAACACTTTTTCTCCTTAGAATTTCTATGAATTCCAATGGCTTCCTATTTTTTTGATGCAGCACCTCGAAGAGAGAGATGGAATTCACCCTCTAGAAAAAAAGCAAACCCCAAATGAGGCAGTAAAATTTCTAAGATCTATCATTTATTTTTCTGGGATATCGCATGTTCTGAATAGCAAAACACTGTATTAAAGAAATTAAAACTAATTTATACATTGCAAGTACTAAATACGAAGTATTTTTTATTAGATTTATATGAAAATCATACATCAAACATACGGATCGTAGTCAACAGCCTGTTGAATATTTATTATTTAATAATTGAAACTGATATTTCTATGTTTAAGAAAACACAGTACATTTGCTAAAAACTACCCATTAAACTTTTAATATGCCTTCAAGTAAATAACACCTTCAACAAACCTTAATAAATAACCATATTTTAAATGTTTCTATCATTTCATTATTCATAACATAAAAATAACTTATTTTTTTAAGAGCTCAATTCACTTAAATCAAATTCAAATTTCGATCGATCATCAAATAAAACAGCTATCGAATTGTTAAATAAAATTTAATGGCTAGTTCATATACCGATCTTTAAAACGATTCATTTTTTAAACAATTTATTTCATGTGTGAAATAAATGTAGACGATAATTTTTTTTCTTCAAAGTCTTCAACTATTTATAAATTGTACTGCCCTTGTATACAATTAGAATCCTTATAAATATTTGTACAAAATCATTAAACGCTGTTTAGATAAAACACGTCTATACTTTAATTAATAACACATTAGGGTCAATTTTGCAATTTTTAGCGGATAGAATTACAGAAAAATATTACAATTGCCTTAAATTTAACGTTTACTTCTGCTAATTTAATTTTCTTATGAAATTTCGTTTCATATTGCTGCTAGATTTGTAAATCGTTTTGTATTAAATCAAATAATATTCAAGGACATGTACAATACTTTGATAATAATTTAACGTTAAAAAGTACCATTAAAAATGACATCGTTAGTTCATCTGTCAAGAGATCAAATTTTATAACATTGAGAGAATATACCTTAGTGAATACGAACAGTCGATGTTCGTTATTCCGGTAGAGAAAAATAAACAAACTTATTTAAAAATAGTTCGATTGTCCTAGAATGATTGATTTACTCACTTGAAAAAATAAGCAGAAGCAGACCCACTGGTAGTATCTGTATATTTTCTTCTCTTTCTCGTTGTGTGAAGTTCGAACTCCCGGGCTTCCAGGTAAAAACATTTTGGCGTAGGGTTCCTGTTTGTTGCTAGACACAGTAAACGTGGAATGAATCCAACAAAAGGTGTTGAAAACATCCTCTGGAATCTCTTTGGTGTGTATGCAGTCTATAGGGTTACCTACGTACTGCCTAGTTGTCACTATGAGGCTAAATGCTATCAGCATTGACACTGTGATGGAATAATGCAGGCGAAAAACCGGCGAATCGATATGGATGTGACTGACTCTAACTAGAGATTTTAGCCCCCTGAAGATATCCAACATTTTACTCTGGTTTTAGGGATTTAAAGTCGTTCGCAAGTTGACGGCTGTTGTGTAATTTGGTCATAATTTCAGCTTATTGTGTGCAATCAAGTCATTTTGCTATATTGAAGGTCATGATTTAATGAGAAGGAAGATCACTACCACGAAAAAAGAATTGGGTCCTTTTGTCATCACATTATCAATTTTATTCTGCATAACACGTGTAAATATTTCGCACACGCCTGCACAATTTCAAGTTTCCGCGGTAGTGGACGCACTGCCAGCGTCGGGACGGCGATTATTTTAACACTACTTTTCCAAGAGAGGAGCTAGCCATGTGCCGATTGGGATTTCGATGCGATTATCTCTCTTCTCACAGTTATAAATACAAAACTACACTAAATGGACATATTACCTCGCATTTAACAGAACAGCGTCTATCTCAGACATTCATAGGCGTCTGTAGCGTCTATTTTAACCGTCATCGGTGAGATGAAACAACCTCACTAACTCTTTCAGTATATTTTTAACTAAAAATTAACCTGAAGATTTCCGCAGGACCGGATTTAACGTTTTATTTACACAGCACATGAAATGTATTTCCACTTTATTTTATTGAAATCTGAATTTATCTAAGATGGTGAAAAACGTAACAGGTTTTGTTTCCTTGAATATACAGTCAAATAAACAAGAAGATTTTGAATACAGCACAATATTATGATAAATATCACTTCTTTTAAACACACAAAACTTGTAAAAAATATTTTCGTTAATTAAAAATTAAATAACAGTTAATATTATTACTAATCAATATTATTTCTAGGAACTATTGTCAACAAAATAATTTTTATTTAGCAACCTCATAATAGTTTTTTAATATTTGGAATTCAGTTAATATAAGGCTATATTCAAAATAAGATATATATGCTTTTGTCCACCATTTGCTAAATGAAATTATTTTGTAAGAAAAATAGGCTTTATTAAACAAGTTCAAAAATGTAGCTAACAAAACTTCGTCAGATAACTTGATATCTTGAAACATGGCGAAATGAATTTTTTTCCTAAAACGTTTTAGATTTGATAATAAATAGATAAATTCTATCACTATAAAAATAATTTCTAACTTCGACTACACTTTTTTTCTCTCTCACTCATATATAATTTTCAAAAATGAATCAAATACGTGCTGAAGATGAACCTAGATAAAATCCAATAAACTTACAATTATAAAAACAATTTCTGATTATATTATACTATATAAACTTGTCAGAAACTCAGAAAATGGATGTGCTTGTTGAGAATTACAAAAAGCTTATTAACAAATTCTTCTATGTGATCTGTGAAGTTTTTCTTATCCAACTTACTTTTAAATATTTAATGTTGTACTATTTCTATTACAAATACTCAGCCTTGACATACATTTGAAAGTATAAAAAGAGATAAAGTAAATATATATACTAAAAATGCATTTTTACCTTTAGCACAAACTCAGTTGTAAGATATTTTAAAATTTTTGATGTATGTGAAATTATAAGCTTTCATAAATATACGCATTAGATCGAACGTTTATATTTTTTATTTGTTTCAATTAATGTAGTTGTGATATAATCAATTCTGTGACGCCAATTTTTTTGTTCCAATACCATTAAAAATAATATTACAATAAATCATTTTTTAAGACAAACTAAAATGTTTAAGTAGTTCGAAAAGACAGAAAACGGCATGTATTCAGCGTTTACAAATTCAACAAAATAAAATATTTTTTCTGACTATACTACTTAACATATTTGGTCATTCTGTTATCTTTTACAATTTAATGAAACAAAAAGTTTCTTCCACGGTATGACAATATTATATGTTAATTCTAGACCAGCTAATTTGACAAAATATGCAATTTCTAATTATTTTCATGTACAAGGTAAATATTTATTGTACTCTCGACAAGCAATATTTATTGACAAGCAATAATCTGTAATCTGCTGAAAAAATTTATTTTACAGGCAAATAAAATGATTTGCTATAAAAAATATCCAAATATTAATATAATTTGGAAACAAATATTGTCAGATATTAAACCTGCATCGACGGGTGTCCAGTATTAACTGATTTCATTTTAATTAGCTAGTAACCAGATCTCAAAACTATTTTAGCGCACGTAAACTACAGAAATAAATCAGAAGAGACCTACAGAACGCTGTCATTTTTTGAAAATTATAAGATGATCTATACTTTTTATTTTTACCACTTAATGTACACAATCCATTAATATTTACTTTATTGAAGCACTTTTTTAAATTTCACATAATTTATAGTATTTTCATATTTATATTAAACAAATTTTTACATGCAAATACGAATTGCTGTGTCATAAATATTAACGAAGTTTTATGCACGAGTTATCTGTTAAAACTATCATGTGCTTTTACGTATTTATATTCATGCTTAAGTTTTTAAAAACTAATAGCATTTTAACCAATAATATATGGTTTATCGCATTGGTAATTAAATGCATTATCTAATTCATGTTAGACTGAATGTTATGAGTTTACTTCAAGAATATTTGAGATATACATATAAAAAAATTATGAATGTACACAGTGAGAAATCATTTTGGAAAGTTTTACACAATTTTGTGGGTCAAGGTCTTGTTCCATTTTTAAATTATTGTAAAAATTCTCGGTATAAGGTTGCATAGTTTTATATATTTTTATTGTGCACAATTGTTCTATATTTTATTTCAACACTATAGACAAGTGGTGTTAATGAGAACCTAGCATTTCATATTTTGTTTCCGATCTATTCGTAATTAGTTTTAAGTTATTAGTTTCAAGTGACTATTTAAAATATTTGCACAAAGTGTGTAACAAGAAATTTGATTTTATAAACTTTTGCTAAAAATTTATGAAATTTAATGGCATTTAATTTCCAATCAGTTTGGTGCCATTTTTATAAAAGTTTACATAATTATTTCACATAAATGGATATTCCTTGCCCAAAAAATCCGAGAGACATTTGTATATTTTAAAGAAATTCTATTTTAATATGTCAAGTAGTATGAAACTGTAAAATGATTTGCTATAAAAAATATCCAAATATTAATATAATTTGGAAACAAATATTGTCAGATATTAAACCTGCATCGACGGGTGTCCAGTATTAACTGATTTCATTTTAATTAGCTAGTAACCAGATCTCAAAACTATTTTAGCGCACGTAAACTACAGAAATAAATCAGAAGAGACCTACAGAACGCTGTCATTTTTTGAAAATTATAAGATGATCTATACTTTTTATTTTTACCACTTAATGTACACAATCCATTAATATTTACTTTATTGAAGCACTTTTTTAAATTTCACATAATTTATAGTATTTTCATATTTATATTAAACAAATTTTTACATGCAAATACGAATTGCTGTGTCATAAATATTAACGAAGTTTTATGCACGAGTTATCTGTTAAAACTATCATGTGCTTTTACGTATTTATATTCATGCTTAAGTTTTTAAAAACTAATAGCATTTTAACCAATAATATATGGTTTATCGCATTGGTAATTAAATGCATTATCTAATTCATGTTAGACTGAATGTTATGAGTTTACTTCAAGAATATTTGAGATATACATATAAAAAAATTATGAATGTACACAGTGAGAAATCATTTTGGAAAGTTTTACACAATTTTGTGGGTCAAGGTCTTGTTCCATTTTTAAATTATTGTAAAAATTCTCGGTATAAGGTTGCATAGTTTTATATATTTTTATTGTGCACAATTGTTCTATATTTTATTTCAACACTATAGACAAGTGGTGTTAATGAGAACCTAGCATTTCATATTTTGTTTCCGATCTATTCGTAATTAGTTTTAAGTTATTAGTTTCAAGTGACTATTTAAAATATTTGCACAAAGTGTGTAACAAGAAATTTGATTTTATAAACTTTTGCTAAAAATTTATGAAATTTAATGGCATTTAATTTCCAATCAGTTTGGTGCCATTTTTATAAAAGTTTACATAATTATTTCACATAAATGGATATTCCTTGCCCAAAAAATCCGAGAGACATTTGTATATTTTAAAGAAATTCTATTTTAATATGTCAAGTAGTATGAAACTGTTTTAACTCATTTCTTTTAAAAATTGCATCTTGTTTGAAATAATATCTTATTTGAAAATAGATTGAATAAACTTGAATTTAAGGTTGTAAAAGATCCATTCTCGTATTTAGTTCCTTATTGAAAAATGTAGAAAGGAACACCTAAGCTAATTTTCAGCTTCCACTTCTTAAAAGTCAGCAATATGTAGATTATTTCTAATTAATATAAATTTTTTTGCATTTCTCGGGAACCGAAGATATTAAATTTTGAATATCAGAAATCTTTTTTTATTTGTTATTATTTATTGTACAAAAATAAGAGCTATATATCCATTATGCTCAACAACAAAAGCCACAAAGTCAAACAGCAATACATTAAATTACAAGAGAAAAAAAAATACAAAGTAAATTGACATTTGACAACGTTATTAATTCAATACAAATATGTCGTATCTACCTTTAAACGAATTTACACTGGGTGCGGACACAACACAAGATGTTCACGTAATCTATTGCCATTGGCGAGTGTAAACAAATTATGAATTGAAGATAATTCATTTCGTATCCGTTTGTACGTCGTGATGAGGTCTCCCCGACGTCTTCTGGCAACCAGAGAGGTGAGTTTCAACTATGCAAGCCGATCCCCGTATCATGGGTGAATACGTCCAAATGGTATCCGAGTTATGCGATGTTGAACAATCTCTGAAAGGTTTGAATCATGTATTAAGGTACGAATTCAAGCACTGGACGAACATACGTTTTATATAGTTTGGATAAGGTGGTAGGATTCAAGTGGACGAAAATTTTATTCAGAAGATATGCTTTGGTGTTGGCTTTTTTAACTTGTCGGGCAATATGGTTGGACCAGGAAAGATTATGTGTAATGATGACTCCTAGATCGTCGTGAGAGTCAGATAAAACCAGCTGTTTGCCGCTAATATTGTACCCCAAGCGTACATTGTATTATCAATGTGTAAGGGAAGTAACCACGATTCGCTCCACTTCTGAATGAGATCTAGATCTCCTTGCAACCGTACGTGATTCGTTAGTGGGTTGCAGTAAATTTTGAGTCGTCTGCATAGAACGAACACTGGGATTTGATACAATGCCGCAGATCAGATATATATGCGATAAACAGCAGGGGTCTTTAGACAAATCCCTGGGGAACGCCACTGAGCACGTTTCTGCTGTCACTCACTGCAGCACCAACTTTAACAAAAAAGCATTCGGTCGGTAAGGAAATTGAATAATTCACATGTGCAAATTCCTACGTACGCCAAACTGTTCCAGTTTCTGTAACAAGCGGTTTTTAGGCACTTTATCAAAGGCTTTGCAGAAATCTAGGTATACGATATCACCGCATTCACCACGATCTAACCTGAGAGACCAGTCTGAAACACAACACAGCAAGTTAGTGTCAACTGAGCGACCGGGATTAACCCGTGTTTTTCGGCAGGGATGATTTGATGTGCAAGGAGAAAAGGTCGCATACTGTCCACAATGATTGATTCCATCATCCATCATCTTGACAACGGAAGTAAGACTAATTGAACGAAAATGATCAGAGCTAAACTTATCCCCTTTCTTAAAAATGCCCATAACACATGCTTGTTTCCACTCGGAAGGTAATATTCCAGAATCAAAGGACAGTTTCATTATACTGAGTGGTTTGCAGATGAAATTAATAGAAGCTTTTAGCAATATGGTGAATATTTCATCAATGCCAGGCGCAGCCGATGAGTCTGGTGCACGAACTTTCTCAGCAATTTGCTCTTCTTCGAAATCAATGTTTGTCAGATCAGCGGGTACTCGAGGAAGATAATGAATGTTGGGCAAAGCATCAGAAGACTCCACTGTATAGGTCTGAGAGAAAGAGTTGGCAAACAAATTAACTACTTCGCTGTGATTACTAGAAATTTGTCTATCCGCCCTTCTGAGCTGAGGCATAGCAACTGTCGAGTCTAATTGGTAGCGAACATACCTATACAGAGTCCTAGGATCATTACTAATTGCCAACCCGTGTTCAAATTCATTTCTGGTACGTGATATGCGCTGCAACAGATGATTTGAAAATAGTCGGTGAGCTTGGAAGTTCTCATCACTTCTGCTACAACTAAGTCTTTACTATAGTGCTCTTTTATGCCTAATCATTGTCATTGTATTCTCATTAATTCAGAGTTTTGATGGAACTGTTACAAAAATTTTGTAATGGGAATTTCTATTGACAGCGTTAAAGAAGTTCTTTTTAAAAATATTCCAACAAAGTTCGATATCAACCACATTTATAAGCGTATCCCAGTCAACTGCTAATAAGTCGCTATCAGGAGATGGACTCTTTTCGAGATTTGTTTTCAACACGAATTTGAATGCTAGACCCCAGGACAACATGATCGGAATTCCCAATTGGTGAGCGATACGTGTATGTTAAAGTTTCCCATAATGATTAAATTTGTATAGGAAGCAGCAAGATTGACCAGGTTACCAAAGGTAACTCTGTCATCGACTGATGACCTATTCGGTGGTCTATACAAACAGCAAGGAACTAGATAGACATTTTGGTTTTGGATAAGAAGAGTTAACTAAACATTTAGAAATACCAAAAGCAGAGTGATAGCTGAAATCGTATACTGTCTGACGGTAGCGTCTCGTAAATAAATGCAAACCCCTCCCGTGTATTGCGGTCCTGCGGTTCAGCCTCAAGAAATAGGTTTTCCATCTGGATATAATACATTCAAATGCAGATGCTTGGCTAATATTATCCAGAGAATGCCGTGGTTCTCCCTTACTTTTATCATAAATAATTACGTTGTTATTGTCGTCAGATTAAATCTGAATACTTTGTAAGTTGAAATAAGTTATAATATGCAAAAATATATCTATTAATCGATTTTCGGACGTTTAGTGGCCTAGTTGTTTATCCGATTGTCAGACGAATATTTTCGGCCTTTATTTTTACTTTCGCATATACGTAGGACATAAAAAAAGTATTGTGAAAGTCGATTTTGAGCTTTTGGTGGATTTACACGATTTCAGGTTCTCTGAAGCCAAAAAAGCGGTTTTTAAAAATGCCAGTAATCGTGAAAGTAATTAAGGGATTACATAATTTTATTTTTTAATACGCCAATTTTGAAACGCGCATTGAATAAAGGGTTCAAGTATGTAGTTTTTGGTGTTTGTGAAAATGATTTATTGCTTGTGTTGTGATAATTGTTTCAAATACAATATTTATATTTTAATACAAGAATGGCGAAACGCGCGTCGAGTAGATAAATTGTTCCAGTGTAATTGTCAAATGTTTTAGCGTTTATGAAAACTGGTTCGATTTGTTTTACTTTATTTACTTTAAAATTATTGTTAATTTATTATTTAGTATCTAAGAATTTTCATTTATTATAGAAATTAATAATTTTTTAAATATCTATTCTCAACCAGAAGTTTTGTTTGTTTTCGTTAAAGAACAACAATTTATTTTCGTTACTTGTTTATTGTTATTACATGAAATATTTTATTTTACTAATATCCCTTCCCCAACTAATATTACCATCATCTCATTTCCTGGCAAGAAATGCCCATACCTACCCCCGGTTTTATTAGTTTTCGAACAATATTACTTTTCGATTTTTATTCTAAACTTAATACTGTTCTTGGCTGAATTGGTCAATTCGTTTTTTGTTATCAGTTTCATTTGTACCCATTCGTTATCAGAATTATACTTAACAATGAAGTTAGTAAAATAATACCTCTTAATATTTTATGATTAATACCTTCAATATTTTTATAATTATTTAGCGACATCATCACAGTTATCATTCAGGAACTGTTTGAGAACCACTAGCATATCTGACCTATTCAATACTTATTAGTTCAGACTGCGAAGCGACCTTTGGACTGGCCAAATTGAAGTTTATTAGAGTTTATCTAATTGGATTCTGTCGCTTGGTTCAATGTAACTAAATATGAAATCTGATTTTAGAAGATTGGTGCTTGGTTCGTTAGCACATATATGGTGCCATGACTGTTGATCTCTTTTCAAGGTTTAATCAAATTTAGCAAATGGTATTTGGTTTCTTTTAGGTAGGCGGTATCGAAATATGATAATCGAATAATAATAATTTGAAATGGAGCGTACATTCTGTACAAAGCAACTCACAAAAATGACCAAAAAAATTCACAATTTCATATCCGGAATCTATTTCAAAATTTCACACAAATTGTAGAAGTTAACTTTTTGTTCGGTTAGGATTTGGATGGGCGACCGTTTCAAAGAAGACCGTGTGCTCGCCTCACATATCTTCCAGTGGCTTGTATATCAATGTGTGCGCAGAAGCTATGCAACCTTAGGCGAGGGTTATGTAGGTGATATACTTTCCTTCAGAGGGGATGTAAAGCCATCGGTCCTTTGTCTATTAAATGTTAGTCAAGTAAAAGATCCCTACTCTTCTTAAGGGAAGGGGTTCGGCAAAATTCTTGGTTGGGGTAGCTCGTCTACAGATGTCGGTGATAGGCCTCAGTAGTGGAAATAGACCAACGTTAAATTAATTTTAAAAAAAACTTTTTGTTCCATAAGTGAAATATTTTTATGCAATAATAATTCAGAATTGTAAAACATTTAAATTTGTACAAAAATGTGAAATAACGTTAATACATAAACCGCAATTTAAGAATACTTAGAATAGTTGTTTTAAAAACAAATTGCAGTATAATTGTCTACAATTGTGCTAAAATTTCACGCTATTTTTTTTGCATGTTTACAAGATCCAAGTTTTTATTATTGTATACAAACCTAATACCCGTGTCCGGCTATGGGGTTAGTTAATTTAACTACAATAATGAATAACATGCATATAATAATATTGCAATAATACTTGACCAGTTGTTATAGAACAAGAACTAACAAATTATCCAAATAATAATCATCTATAATTTTTTCTCGTTTAGAAGTTAAGTGAACCATACTGCAATCGCAATTTTCAATTTTCCCATTTTCTATAATGTTCTTGAGGGTTTAAGATGAGTCGCAATCTACTTGCAAAATTTCAAGTTCCTACCACATCTAGAACCTTATCAACATCCAACCCATGTTAATAGGTTACCTAGCAATTAACCAACTTCATTACCGATGTCTGATCAATATTGTAAAATGACTTAAAGAGACACCAAAACTAACTATCTGACGCCAACAGTAATAAATGTTTCTGATTACAGTAGTACGTTGTTTCGTTGTTGATTCAATGTACTAACTTTGATGTTGGAGTTGATAAAAAAAGTTGTGAGTAGTTGGCGATATTGTATGGGAGTGGCATTTGAACTATTGTCTCATAGTTAAATACAAGAAAATTCTAATGGTATCCTATTAAAAAAATTAAGCATTTAAACCAGCGCATTCGCCAATTATTCGAAAATATAAAACGTCAATCTTTTGCCCATAATTTTGAAACTATTCAATCGATTTTGATTTTGCCTGGCCCTTAACTTGAAGAATATCAGGTCAAAGGTAATAAATTTCGCGAAAATTTGCCGGCAGAGTTGCTCAATGCTTAAGCATTAGGCTTGTAGTTACCAGGTCCTGAGTTTGAATCCTGACTAGGTATCGATGTTTATTTTGTGATGTTTTAATGCATCGAGACGGTAGCAGTGGGCTGAGTTCGAATCTCAACTAGGATAGTTGCATTGCCGGAGGGAATCTGTGTTGTGTCATATATATATATATATATATATATATGTTGTTTCTTTTTCATAGTCGTCGTCGTAATTTTTTTCATCAACATCGTCTCTAGCGCAGCATGTAAAATCCACAGGACACAAAATAGACTTCGACAACATCAGAACAGTAGCTAATATCGAGCATTATAGGTCAAGGATTACCAGAGAGTCCATAGAGATCGAAAAAAGACCACAAAATCTTAATAAACGAGATGATACGCAGAGATTGCCCAGTTCCTGGAAGCCCGCTCTTGTGGGAAAATACGTAACCGAAGACACACGACGATCCACCGTGGACGAACCAATCACGAAGAGGCATGTTCAAGTATTGACAAATAGTGAAGAAGCACAGCAATCTGCCGAAATGGATCTATCACGAGGAGTCAGAGCCGAGCGCGGACCCATCAAGGAGAACCACGGCATCCTGCGACACCGATTGGACGCGAGGATGCCCGACCACCGGCGAGAAGTCACGTGGAGCGTGACGTTTCAGCGAGGCCACTTGTCGAGTAATCAATTTCCCATTTGGATAGGTAATGTTAGGACCATTTGATGGCCATGAAATAACCCTGATTTAACGCCATTAGATAGTTTTTTTAAGACAAGGTTAATTTTGATCATAACCACAATCTTCAGGCCATTAAAGCAAAAATTCAAGAAGAAATTAACAACTTAAACAGAAACCATAATAATGCTACTTTCAATATTTTTCTAAACTTAAGAAGACGCTATGAGCTTTGCATTGGTAATAATTTGATTCTTTATTTGATTACTTATGTAGTATTATTTTATTATAAAGAGTTTTCTCTTGCTTCGTTAAATCTGTTTTTTAATAAATTAAACAGGAAGTTAATTCTAATATCATAGTAATTATTCACACGTGATTATAGTTAGGTCATATATAATTTACATGTTGAAAAGAGCACTTTTCATCGTGAAAGCGTCTTCACATACTGTTAGCGTGCGTTATAGTAGTTTGTGGAACAAGAGACCTCTACGAACGCTGCAGCGACATAATCCCGATAGCCGACTACGTCCAGCATATCTCCCAAAACTTCTATTCGTTCAAGCTGGGCGATAGTCCGCTAACAAGACACATTACACAAATTAGACAGCATAATGCCCCATTTCGGATTAAACACCCTTAAACACCCCTTACCTTACCAGACGTTGCCAATCTTCCGGCAGCCACTCTAGCCAAACTTTCACCTACTATACCTTCTCTAATACTATCCACCTTTCACTGATATTTCATACCTTTCATCCACTTTAATTCTTTCCTATCCCCCTCTTCTTTTGTTTTTGTGTATTTTTGTGTGTGTCGCGTTTGTTTGTTCTTCGTTTCTGTTTGTACATTTTTGTCTGTAAATTCATCCTTCCTTCATTAAACTCGTAACAGAATCCAAATTTTATATCAGAACAATCAAAATTTTTAGAATCTAAGTTTAGGGCTGCCTTGCGCAACCCGTAGTTGGAGCAATTCGCGGATGGCACCCCGTGCAAGTTACGGAGTCATGGTCAGTGCCCAAATTAAATTCAGTGAAGAGCACGAACGGCGACAGCCAACTGATCGTTTTAACCAGTTTTAAGTTAAGCTTTCTTTTTTAAGCATTTTTTGTCACAGCACTTAATTTTATTTACTTTTGTAAAAGGAGTTTGAGTTTTTATCGTTTTCATTTTTACCTAGCCAAACCAGTCCCGCCTCGGCCCGACTTTGCGATACACCACCGCGTTAACGCGGTGGTTGCAGGGTCGGTCCCGATGGGCTCTGGGGAGGCACATTTACTGTATATTAATTTTAATAAAGTTGTTTTGAATTGAATTGAATTGGTTCAATCCCCCCATATAGCTACTTTTTTTTTCTCATAATATACCTCTAAAATTTTGTCTGTATATAATAATTTCAATAAAATTTTAGGTGGTATACCGTTTATCGATTCTTCACTGGAATCGCTCATTTTAAATTATTTTCTAGCCCAAACTGCACGAATATGCACACTCTCAACTACTGTCAATTACTTTGACAGCTTACGCACCAACTTGAATTTTTTAAAACGAATAGTTGCCTATGTACTTAATACACGAACTGTGATTGGTCGATTTCATATCCATCCTAGAACGTATATGAAATATATCCGTTCAGTTAACTGGAATGGCCCACTTATCCATTCTACAGACTGTACGGAAAACAGCAAATTTACATAAGGGAGTAGAAAAAAGATTTATCTCACGCTATGTGAGTGTAATTAGTTATTATTATTATTAGCCGTTACTCGACTCCGAGTATAAAAATGTTACAGTCGATAAATTGTGTACAATAAAAAACAAGTAAAAGGTGTAGTCTATTGTAATTCCCATTCATCTACGGTGCACACGACTATGGCTATAGAGGCCAATTCGGGAGAGCACATGTCGACCGCAGTCAGGACAAACATAGACCTGGTTAGGTCTTGGATTCGGCCTTCTTGCAGCAACATTTCCTTGATAGCTGGCCACAACCCCTCGCCATTCGGCTCTGTCCGCTGCAAGTTGTTCCCATTGCTCGTCTGGAATACCGCAGGATTTTAGATTTTCATGGAGAACGTCTTTGAACCTTTTTCGTTGACCGCCACGCCTTCTTCTACCGCTTAGCAATTCACCCTAAAGTGTACATTTAGGAAGGCGGTTATCATGCATACGATGAACGTGACCTGCCCATCTTAGGCGTGCTCTTGAAATAAGCACCTCAATTGGAAGGCTCTTTGCTCTCCTGAGTACTTCCACGTTTGATATGTGATGGAACCAACGGATTTTCATCATACTTCTGAGGTGTCTTTGCTGAAAACTTTCTAATTCTTTCACATGACGACGGTAAGTGACCCAGCTTTCACATCCATATAGCAGTGTTGGAATGACAACTGCGCTGTAGACAGCCATTTTCGTTGACAAAGCAAGGCCGTGGTTGTCAAATACTCTCTCTCTAAGTCCCCAGAGTGCTCTAGATGCAGCGTTAATTCTATTGCGAATCTCGCTGTCCATGTTTGCTTTGTCATTAACAACGTTGCCTAAATAATTGAACTGATCCACCACTTCAAGAGAATTTTCGTTAAGTGTAATGTCTATTTGGTTCACTTGATGAGGAGTTGACATAATCTTAGTCTTTCCAATGTTGATTTTAAGTCCCAAGAAATCATAGCTCTGGGCATACACATCTAAAAGTTCTTGAAGCTCTTCCGGCGTAGAGGCTAAAAGTGCACAGTCATCCGCATACTGGAGATCACAAATGAATCGTGTGCGTGTCTTCGTGAAAGCTCTAAACCGCCCTATGTTAAAGAGACCGCCATCAGAACGGTATCTGAGACCTATTCCTCTGACTGTCAGTTTGTTGTAAACAATAATTGTTAGAGCAGTGGTAAACAAATTAAAAAGTAGGGGTGCCAGGACACATCCCTGCCTAACTCCAGTGAGGGTTTGGAAAGGTTCGGTTGATCATAGCGTAGCAGCATTAGACGCTCGGATAGGCCTTGTGGTACTTGTGTTAAGTTGGATACAAGTTGATTCCGAACGGCAAATCCTACTCCATGTTGTCTTCTTGAATTGGTGGGAACCTCTTTCCAATAGAAGGTGTAGTACTTTTCTGTGAGAGAGCCTTCCTCCAAAAATCGAGTTTCGCTGAGAGCTGCAACGTCAACATTGAGTCGGTGAAGTTCTCTATCTATTAGAGCAGTTCTTCTTTCAGGCCGATCGGTGCGATTGCTGTCGTTCAAAGTACGAACATTCCAAGCGCCGTAGATGAAAGAATTAGTTTTGTTGGATTTAACTTGTCGGTGTTTTTTCGACATTCGATGAGGTGTCCCAGTGGGCACCCTCCCCCGGAGATCCGATCGGGAGGGTATTTTACCTCCGGATGATTTTGTCCCACTTGAACGCTCCATCATTTTTTTAAAGCCTTAATCGACTGAAAACGAAACTGCATTTGAAGTTTTAGCTGGAGCAGGTATGCAACTGACCAGCTCGGTTGCGGAAGGCGAGTGGTGTGGTCCCATGGCACAGAAGGAGACTGCGACGATGGGGTAACCAAACGATTCCAAAAGCAACCTTTGTGTGCGGTGGGTTATTTTTACCGCACTCTTCGTGAGAAGGTGGATGTGCTCACGGCAAAAGGTAAGGGTTATTCCGCCCTTACTCGGTCGTTAGAGCCTCGTTAGTGAAAACAGGGTGCACCAAGTTCAAATTGAACTCATCGCGAAGGTGAGGTTAACAATTGTGTAGGAGAGGCTATAACTTGCGCTTCACTACCCCATTACACACATTACAATTAGTAACACTTTTCAAAGCAGTCATAGAAAAAACTTTTTATGTTACTACTGAATAAACAAGAAAACTCTTCTTGCAATAAAGCAGCTCATTGCATTTTGAATGTCAAATATGTCCAAAAGTATTTAAGATAATCCTATACAATATTATGTATTTGAAACCAGGGGAAAAGGGGCTTCTTGAAAATGCAATAATATAATGTACGGTGTTTCATTTTAAAAAACATATATTTATTTCGTATCACGTGACCTATATGTTATATTGTTTTCTTTAATAGTTTCAATAAAATGTAGGTAGGTATGGAAACAAGTAATCGCATTTTTGTTGTCAATTTTTTCTGCAAAAAATAGGTCATAAAAGATGTGATTGGAAAGGTTAAATATTTTAATATTGAGAAAATTCATGCACATGCAGACCTTTTTTTAATAAAAATCATATAATTACCGTTTTATAGTTTTTTTTTGTAAATATCACAGAAGAAAAGTGTTTATTTTCATTTACCTGATACATAAAATTCCTGTGAATTAATATTTTGGAAAATTTATTTATTACTATAATTATCTTAATTGGTTATTATTCTGATTTCATTTAAATCTTAACGAAGCGTCATTGAACATTGCTCTGTTATACCAACATCCTAGGTACCCCGTGCTTTGTCCTCTAGTGTAAAGAATAAATGTTGTGATATCAGCAAGATTCAGTGATTTTGTTACTGCTAAATTTATTAAGAAACGGAAAAATTCTGGAAAAATAATAGCTTGTTTACGTCGCATAGGTTAAGATTGTCATTAATACTGATCTATGTGACTAACTATTCTAAAATATTTAGTTTATGCAATGTACTTTTTATGCATGCTATTGATATCTTGTTCATTTGTATACTAAAGTTTAAAATATTCAATAAATATATTCTTTCTTGTTATCTGAGTTTTATACCTCATGTACTATCCTGTAGTAGAAAACCTAAATAACAAGAAATAATATTCATAGAATGCCACAAACAACTTTCAGACAATAGTCAATACATTTTTGACTTTGTTAAAATCCTTCTTTTTGCAGACGATTTAAAATTGTTTGCAGTCGTTGATACTACAAAGGACGCCGAAAATCTGCAGTGTGATATTGACAGGTTTTATGCGTGGAATATAAACAATTATCTGTAACTTAACATAAATAAATGCAAAACAATAACATTCTCTAAGAAGAAAAGTAATATTTTATTTTAATATTCTATACATTCATTAAAACTTTTGAGAGTAGTCTATTTGTGATCTGGGCATTACTTTGGATTCCGGGATAAAATATCATCTGCATATTATGGAGAATGTTCTAAAGCGAGCATATCGCCTATGTGATTTTATCAAAAGACAATACAGGGATTTCACTGACATTACATGTATCTTAAATACATTTAATTCGCTGATTAGATTACTATTGGAATATTGTTGCATTATGTGGAACCCTTATTAGCAGTCGGACATAGACAGGTTCGAAAGAGTACAAAACAAAACGGTTAATTTCATTTTATTTAAATTACATATTGATAAAACCAGTTATTCGTACGAAGAAGGACTTCAACTGTTGGATATTACGTTCGTTAAGGAAATACGTCTCAAAAGCATACAGAAATTTGGTTTTAATATTGTCAATAATAAAATAGATTCTGCAGAAATTTTGCAATTATTCTATTTTAGAGTTTCTAGATTTAGTACAAGAAATCACGATTTGTTCTATGCTGACAATTTTCATTCTAACTATCCGGTTGCAAGTCACTTCAGCTATTAATAATCTACCAGCAAATATTAATATAATTTTTTTTAAATTGTATCTCCATTAGTATCTGGTTTAGTATGTTGTATTTTATTAGTTTTGTCAATTTGTCACTAATTTATTCTGTGCTTTGTGATACTTGATATATTATCATATGTTTATTCTTTTTTTCTGTTATATGTATGTATATACGAAGTATTATATTATATCATTTGGGATTCTATTCTATAGATATAATGAATGAATGAATAAATAAATAAATAAATAAATAAATAAATAAATAAATAAATAAAATGATTATAAATTACTGAAAATTAAAAATCTACGACAGGCATATGTCAGACAATTTATAAGCTGTGGTTTTCATCAAATTTAAAAACACTAACTACGGTTAATGTTACTCATGAAGGAACAAGGTTAACTGCCTTTAATTTTCACACAACTAGGTTACAAGTTGAGCTTACGCTTGTTTTTAATTCGTTGATCAAACATTGCTTATCAAAAATTGGTCTTGCTACAATGCACCTTTAACTATACATAGACTCTCTTAGCACAGAACTTTCCTTCAAGTTTCCTATTTACCATTCCCCTTGCAAGGTAATCTGTCTTATGCCTTAACTGAACGGGTATTTAAACATCGGTTTTTAGTTGGCTTGGTCTTGAAGCGGTTGTGTTATATTGACTGTGAATGAAATTAAATATATGATTATTTCTAATCCGGATCTGCTCAAAAATACTCGTTACATCCCGAGTACCTTCGCCATCATCCGACGAATATTTTTGGCAAACAGAGACTGCACATTCAGTTTTATTCTGTTATTTGTGATATAATGTTTACATTTTGTATACAACCTTATGTTTCAAGGTATCGGCTTGACAGTAACTGTAATTTTTTTTCAAGATCGATTTATCCTGCATCGAAATGAGTGCGTCAGGTGTATAAACACACGAGTAAATCTGGAATATTATTCTTGAGAAAAAAGATATTGTTTAGATTATGAGATTTCAAGGCAATGTTTATATTTTCAAAAAGAAAACATGCAGAGGATTGTTTAAATATAGAAAATTACCTGTTTCTAAATTTGCTTATAATGAAGATTAATTTTGTTTTATTAGTGTTTGATCTGATAAATGGTCATAAGTAATTGTGTATTAATAACTTCCAACAACATCTACTTCGCTTTGTAATGCGAGTTTGGTGTAATTTGTCTGTGAATTTTGTAATGTGTTAATTTTCTCCAAATTATATTTTATAAACAAATCATCTTATAATCCTTATCTTTATTCAAGTTTAATTTTTCATTCATCACAAAGGCGCCTTAATCTCTACATTAAAAAAATAAAATGATTGTGAGGTAGGAAAAGCAATTGACGTTTTACTGAAGGAAGATTACATCATCCCGCTTTAAGAATAGTTAAATAAAATATTGAAAACGTCGGTAATAAAAAACAATTAAAGACTGAGCCTAGATATAATTTTTATAAAGCAAATTTTGCAACTCTCTACGAGTAGTTATCATTAATTACCTGGGATTTTTTAGACGAATTGAAAGATGTAAACGAAGCATGTGATTCATTTTCTAATAAGATATGGCAAACCTTCAATGATTCAATTATTGCGTGCCCAAAACGTTTAGCAGAAAGCATGATTATCACTCTTGGTTATAATAAATGAAATTAATTAATTAAAACTGTATGAAGCAACAAAAAAATATAGAGTATTTGACTGAATTTAAATTACTTAGGAAAAATAGGCAGCTACAGGAAGCGGCTGGAACCTCCCCACTCGGTGGATCTTTGAAGCCGAAAAGAGCATTAAATTGTGTGACGAAACGGCACTAAACGTAATCCGATCTCATCCAAAACCTTTTCAGATCCTCTGGGGCACTAAAAAAACCCTCAACTTAATGAATTTACAATCATCTATGCGAGTTATTATCTACATAATCGCTCGTTGAATAATATACTATTAGGATATTAACAACTTTAACATCACTTGAACGACTAAGAAAGACTAGTTATCCTAAATACTACATATTTGTAAAACAACAAACTGAAAATTGGTAAAGTGATAATCTATAATAAATTCACCAACGAAGGTACAGAAAGCATATGATATTGATATTGTTACATCTACCTTTAAAGTTTGTGACAATCCACTAAAAGTTACAAATATGCCGAAATCTTGTTAACATGACATGACACCAACGTTATCGGATGACAAACGATGACAATGACAATCGTCAAAATTTGCTCATTGCAATCCGATCGCTCGCGGCTGTCTTTGTTAAATAAAACATTAGCATTTCAGTAATTTTACTAGATTTTAGAGGAATATTTGTAGTTTAATTCTTCGATTTGCCTGTATATATATTTAAAAACGGCACTAAACGTAATCCGCTCTACTTCTAGAGCAGTGAAGAAACCCTCACACGTGAATTGACACGTGATGTGACGAGTTTCATGACGTAACGAAACGAAATGCGATCTATGCCATATTTGCTTTGTTTTTAATTTTTTTCACGGAAACCAAATCGAAAGGGTGGAAGTATGATATATCGTTGAAATCAGAATTTTAATTGCTTTTCAATGGTTCCATTGTAAATTGAAAGCAATTATAAAATAAACAACTTGTTGCGTCAAAATGGCACTAAACGTAATCCGATCTCAACCTTTTCAGATCTTCTGGGGCACTTAAGAAACGCACACGCAAAGTTTCATTCAAATCCGTTCAGTAGTTTCGGCGCTATCGTGCTAACACACATACACACACACAGACATTTTTCAAAAACCACTTTTTTGGGTTCCTAGGACCTCAAAACGTAAAGATTTGATGTTATCTCAATTTGCGTTTTTGAACCAATTTTAGTAACCTCTCACAATTTTATTGTGGAGAGGTTAAATGTAAAAAACGATAAAAAGGTCACATAGAGAATACATAAATGATGTTGGATACAATATTTGCAGCAAGCCAAATAAATTCTGGTGAATTCACTTATCAGTGATTAAGGTATGCCCAATTATGTTACATACCAAAATGAAAATTTTTATGAACCAGCTGAAATATCAAATGCATTCGCAAACTTCTTTCAAGAATCTTGTACCAAACCAACTAACGACACTCCTTATGGGGTCGATCTGGCATTAGAAATGGCTTGAACGGACTCGTTTTTTTCGATTTTTTTTGTGCTGTTATAAAGTCGAACCCCCCTCTATCATCAGGAAAATTTTTCAGTTCTGCAAGATGGAGGGGAAATTCACATAGAAAGATAGGGAAAATCAGTTTTTTGGGCTCGCAAATGCTCGTATACTGAATTTTGACTCGTCGAAATCGGTCCAGCAGAGGTTCCCGAGATATTGCAATTTGAAGGTACGGATTTGTATGCGAATTTTTCTCTGCGGCGCCGGCGGGAACGTACCAAGAGCCGTTTTCGCGTTTTTTTCGGGGAAGGAAGTGGCTTGGCGACTTAGGACTTAAGCGCTAAACAAGTCGCTAGATTGATTCCCCCTGGAAGGTGAAGAATAAACGTAAATGAAATTAAAACTGCTGTAACTTCCGCAATTTTTTCCTCGCGCAGCAGTGCCTACTTTGAGGACCGCTCACGTATTTTCAATTTTCGCCATAAATAAACAAATGGTTGCAAAACAACCAATTTATTGTTATTATTTTTAGAAAAAGCTATTTTTCGAAAGGGAGGAAAGGTGTGGGAGAGATTTTTTCGCCATCGAATGTGGAATCTTTTTGATTCTCTTTGATTTGAGCCCAGCCAGATCGCTATCGGATGATCAGAAGGGGTGAGGGGCCGCAAAGTTTTTTCCCTGTTAAAGGGCAAGGGAGGGACTTCAGGCCAGGCTCATTTTTAAGAGCAGTAAATTCTCTTTCAAGATTTTTTTACCACGAAGCTCTAACTTCATTAGGGCCTGCACGTGCGCGTGATACATTTATAAAAACGAGCGCGGCAATTCAGTAGCCGTGCAGCGAGATGCCGGGGGAGGAGTGTAGCGCTCCCACTTCTCTTCCTTCTCTCTCATTGAAATGCATGTACACTTTCAATATATGTGGTTCTGTTGACGGCAATATGTGATGATTTTCACTTACCTTTGCTTATGAAGAAACGATTTAAAAAAAATACTCTTAAGGATTGTCGTTTTTACGTCAGCACGAATAAGGCTTTCGAGATGCAACCTTCTCGATCTGGTGCACGTGATGGAAAGACCTCAGAAATCATAAAATACTCTCCATATCCCTAATTTCCAGTTTTCAATGTTTACATCTAGAACCGCACTCTTTTTTCACTCCCACTAAAGTTTTCTCTCGGTCTCTCCACGCTAATGTCATTCTGAAAGAATGCAGTCAAGCTCTTTCAGATATTACACCTGGGGGCTTGTCTGTGAACATGCGCCCCTTGTGTCGTCGCTTGAAAGAGAAAGGGACGACGCTCCATCGCGCAGGTAAATAACGCTTGAAATATCGAATGTAGTATTTTCCTCGATGATCCAGGCCGCGTTTGAATCGACAAACACGCACACCTACAAACAGGCGCGGAAAGAGGGGAAAGGGGTGACGACATGACAAATAAATGGAAAAACGACGAGCCGTTGAAGAGACGAAGGAGAAAAAAAACCGAATTAAATGGTCAAGAATCGAGCAAGATCCGACCGATCTATTCAAAAATACGTGTGAACTGGGAGTTCCCGCTCAGCGGGACCCTTCGTTTATTCCTATACACTTTTTCAATCCGAATCAAACTAAGCGAGTTATATCCGAAAAACTGATGTTCCCTATCTTTATATGTAAATTCCCCCCCCCCCCCCCCCTCCTCGCGAAAAGTTCGACCGAAACATTTTCCGGATGATAGAGGCTATCCATACAGTAATAATATCCTCACAATAAAATAATTCAATAAAAATGACATTTTAAAATCGCTCAATAATCGTTTAATACCAGCTTTTATTTTAAGAGACTGTTTGCATGTTTTCGTAGTCCCACTTTCTATTATATTTAATCTATCAGTACCAATTGTTTTCCGAATGTATGGAAGAACTCTAAAATATGTCCTGTTTTTAAAAAAGGAAGCAAATTCGATATTACCAACTACAGGTCCATTACAATAATATACAATTTTATATATATATATATATATATATATATATATATATGAAGATGGCAGATGAGATTTTGCCAAAACATCGTTTAGACAACCGTGACTCCTGGAGGAGTCGATCATCGACGCGGAAGAGCACCCGGAAGTACAACAACACTTCATTTAACACCCGCGAAAACCTAAAAAACAATATATATATACATATATATACATATATGTTAGATAGTGGATTGTTTGAATAACTTTTTAAAAACTTTATTTATTACACTTGAGTCAACGTTGACTCGTTTCAATAAGATACAATAATAATTTTGAACTAGTTTAATCTGAAGTGAGTCTAAGACTGAGGTTTACAATGGCAGTGGGTAATATTTATAATATCTGGAGAACAAAGAGCATTGGATTTGCAATTCAGCATGATAACAGATTACTGAGAAAGAAATGTTAAGCTCAGCTAGCGTGAGTGGTTATTAGAGAAGAGCTGTTACGCAATCTGTAACATGATATGTTTGAGAAGGTTAAGCCTGTCTCAGTGATATTATATATCATAGTATATTTCTAATATAACAGCTTCCCCCTTATAAAAAAAGTTGGTGTTTTATGCAGCAACTTTTGAAATGAATATAAAATGTATATAAAAGATAATGGTACAATTTGGAAAAATATAAAGAGTACAAAAATGTTAAATCGTAAGGTTTAAAATACAGAATATAGCCTTAGCGTCTAAAATATGAAATGCAAGCACAATAAGCTTGATTCATAAAATAATATAACATAAAAATGTTAGAGTTAAAATATAGCTTTAGCAAGAAAGCGTAAAATACAAACATAATAAGTTTGTTGTAAAATGGGATAACATAAAAATATTCCCAGGGTTAAAATATGGCTTTACCTTAAAAGCCCAAAATATAAGCATGATAGGTTTAAATGAAAATGGTATAAAAATGTTAATGCAATTGAAATTAACAAGGGATAAGTAAAATAATGAAATGTAATGATTAAATGAATAAAATATGGTTCACTGAAGAGTCCAGCACTAAAAGTCAGTAAAAGGCACAAAACAGTTCATCTTTATGTAAGTTCTATGTCTTCGGCTTCGTTGTCTTCTCTCCTTAAGGTAGGTCGTCTTCGTGAAGGGAATAGGTTAGCAAATGTCCTGTGGGGTTTGCTAGGCCTAGGTGGAGATGGGGGTGATGCAGAAACATCGATGGCTAGTCTTCGTCTTTTTGTTCTGCACTTACAAAATAGGTACAGAAATAACAGTCCAAATATTAGCACAATGATGAAGTAGGTGAACCAGGATATGTGTTTTGTTACGAATGGTTCGTTGATTAAATCGTCTAGATCTCTGGAATATTGGTCCAATTTGTGTTTGGCAATTTCGAGATCTTCTGTGTTAAGGTTGTTTAATTTTAATGGTTTAAGGTTTGGTGCTCTAATGTTGTTTGGAATTTTGTTGCAGCATTCGAATGGAATTTGGATGGGATGAGTGTCGTCGTTTACGTCGGTTACTTCGTTGGTACTGGCTTGGATTTTTGTGATGCCTATAAAGGCGTAACAATTAGGTTGTAATTTCACTATTGAGTTTTTGTAGATGACTTCAGTTTTCGAACTTCTTTCTGGACAATTGATGGTTGCCTGTAATGGTTCTGCGTTGATAACCAGCCACGTATTTTCGTCTATCTTTTGGACGTTGTATCCTTGGCCGATGATGAATGATGTCTGGCAGCTTCCTGACAGAGTTTTGAGGTTCTTGAAGAGACGGGCTTCGCAAATGGCATTATCATCAATGGGGTATGAAAATAGATTTAGACATAATTTAGTGTTGAAGTAGAGTGGTTTGCATTCTCTGAGGTCCGGGATGGTTAAGTACATTAAAGAATCATCATCTCTCGCGATATATTTCTGAGAGGTTGACAAGATATGATATAAGCCAGTTCTATTATCCAAAATAGGGATAGGATATAATTGAAATACTGAATAGGTTTGAGGGTCTACCAAAGGTATGTCTAATACGAATATTAAATCTGAATTTGTTTGAAAAGCTTTTAGTTCTATAATGTCTAAATACTGTGCAACTTTTGATAATTTGATTGGAAGTGGCAAATTGTTCCTTTGTAGGTTCTGTCAGATTTCCTGTAAGGAATTTACCAAGTCTTTTGGGTTTATAATCGATGTGTGAATTATTTTGAGCCTCGCGAAAGTGATAGAATTCAGGATATCGTTTAAGTTATCTTCGATAAATAGATAGCTTGCCATAAGCTGTTCGCAGATTTCTATAAATTTTAATTTTGCGTGAATATTTTCTATGTCTTTAGTCATGTCTAGAATTGAAGTTTCGATTTCTTTAATATCTTTATTGAAAGTTTCTTCATCAACCTGCAGTTTTTGAATTGTTGCGTTGAAATTTTTGATTACCGAAGTTGTGACAGATATTTGATTTTTGATTAAATTTTCGAGTTGGTGCTCGTCATTATTTAATTTGTTGATGCAATCAGAATAATACTGACCATCTTCTGCATCTAAATTTCCAGTTATTGATTTGAAAATTGTTCCAATACCGTTTAGTATTCCTCGCTTGTACCGTTTCGTGTCAAGGTAAATTTCGTCAAATTTTGATTGTATTGATTGAGAAATTTGTGTCAATAAACTGAGGTGAGTTTTTACGTCTCCTAAAAAGACGTTCATGTAATGATACGTTGGGTCGAGTGTGTTGTATAGTGTCTGTAAGATCTTGTCGTTTTTGTCGAAAGCTGTCTTAAAGGTAGATATGTTTTTGTGTACCAGTAAAGTCCATTTCTTGTGAGAAATCACAATGTCTGTGTCTCGGTGATAGTATACTCCAATTGTATTGTTAATTGGTGTTATCTTAAATTGAGCAAGTGCTGATCCGAACAGCAGGAAAAACCTGAAAATAAATTTAATTTTCAGTATAAGGTTTCATTCGGTCAAAGTTTACTTTAGTCGTTTGGTTTGTTTCCGGATTTAATAATGTTGCAGAATTTTGAGAAGTTTCTAAAATTTCGAAGGGGCCGTTAAATTTGTTCTGTAATTTGTTTTTTATTTGTGATTCTTTGACGTACACTTTGTCGCCAATATTATATGTGTGTCGATTTTCGGGAATGTTTTTGTCGAATCGAACTTTGGCTTTTTGTTTTTGTGCTTCTGTTCGACTTCGCGCAATTTTGTAATAGTGGGATATCCGGTTGTTAAGGTCTCTAACGTATTTGGTAATCAGGTCTTTCTGGTTATAAAGAGTTTCGGGTGGTCGGTTAGCTGTATGTCCGAAAATAAGCTCGTATGGCGTAAAGCCATGAGTTTTGTTTACCGAGTTGTTATAACATATTACCGCGTATGGTAATATTGTGAAAGGATGTTCGTTCGGATTCTCTGTTTTATGTATTCTGATCATTTCCGCTAGGGTGGCATGGAATCGTTCGATAGATCCATTGGATTGAGGGTGTCCTACGCTGGAGTATGTTAATTTTATGTCGTAGAGAGTACAAAGATCTTTTAATAAATTATTATCGAATTCACCGCCGTAATCACAATGAATTCTTAATGGGGTGCCATAGTGTTGGAAATATAGCAACAGGGTGTTTACAACTGATTTTGCACTTTTGTCTGGGACAGCATAAGCTTGAGTAAATTTCGTTAACTCGTCGCGGATGGTTAATGCATAGTTTCTCGTGGGAAATTCGAACAGATCGATATTAACTCTCTCAAATGGAGTTTTAGGGGTTTCGGTAATTACTAAGGGATTGTTGAGGTTCTTACGACAGACTTTTGTTCTTTGACATGTTTCGCAGTTTTTTATAAAATTTTCGACATCTTTTGTTAAACCTTGCCAATTATATCTATTTTTGATTCTACGTATTGTTTCGTTTATTCCACGATGTAAATTATTTTTTCCGGTGTGATGCTGGTCGAGAATGATCGGACGTTGGTCTTCATCGGGAGTTCGTAATAAATTTTGACAAATGATTAGTTTTAAATCTTTTTCTGCAAAAATAAATGATAGGATTTCGAGAATTGGAAAGTCTAGATTGTTTTCAACATGGTAAGTTTTGGAAAGGTCTAATTTGTTTCGATGTTTGTAAAGTGTTAAAAATAGATGTTCTACCACAGACTCTGGGTCGAAAGGTAGAGCGATAATGTAGTAGTTTCTTTGTCGGGTCGATTTGCTGGAAACGATATTAATTGTATTGTTATAGAATTCAGGATTTTCTTCGAAAATATCCTCGATAATTTGATGGTGAAGGTCTGTCAAGTTGTTTTGTTGGAAAAACGTTATGATATTTTTATTTTCTCGATCTAATAGTTGTTTATTTGTGATTTGAATTTTGGAATAGTCTATTAGAGATTTGGTTTTGTAAAGTCGGGAAAATGTGTCAAATTCTCGGGCGATTTGTTCGTCGGTAATTTCGTCATCGTTGTCTGAAATTTCGTCTTCGTCTGAGTCTTCGTTTGCGGCTAGAATTTTTGAATAAAATTTGGAACATTCTGAAAAGTGATTAATTTTTATTCTGGACAACGCGTCCGCGTTTTTATTAATTTTTCCGGGTTTGTATATTATTTCGTAATCGTATTCTTCAAGTTTTAAGCGCCAACGCCCTAGTCTACTACCTGGGTCTTTTATGGAAAATAGCCAAGTAAGTGGTCGGTGGTCGGTGACGAGTTTGAACTTCCTTCCGAATAGATATGGCCTAAAATGCTTTACACTCCAGACCAAAGATAAAAGTTCACGCTCAATGGTTGAATACTTGGTTTCCGCGCCGCATAAAGTTCGAGATGCGTATGCGATTGGCAAATCTTTTCCTATACTTCCTTGTGAAAGTACAGAACCTTTTGCAAATGCACTAGCGTCTGTAGTTAGGACAACAGGTTCATCGAAGTTGGGGTAGATCAATATCGGAGTAGTTGTCAAGGTTTGTTTTAGAGTTTCAAATGAATTTGTACAGTCATTGTCGAAATTGAAAGGTATATCTTTTTGTAGCAATTTAGTCAAGGGTTTTGAAATTTTGGAAAAATTAGGAATGAAACGTCTATAATAGCCTGCTAAACCTAGAAAAGATTTAATTTCTTTCTGATTTTTGGGTTGAGGAAAATTTAGAATTGCTTCGACTTTGGCAGGGTTCGGTTTTACACCATCCTTTGTAATAAGATGTCCTAAATAGGCAACTTCTTTGCGAAGAAATTCGCATTTGTCTGGCTGAATTTTGAGGTTGGCTTTTTGTAAACGTTTGAAGACTTCTGTTAATCGGGAAATATGTTCGTGGATAGTAGGGGAATAAATAATAATATCGTCCATGTAGACGAGACAGCGTTCATTTTGGATGCCTAATAGAATATTGTCCATGACCCTCTGGAAAGTGGATGGAGCATTTTTTAGACCGAATGGCATACGTACAAATTCGTAGTGGCCATTCTCTACCGTGAAAGCTGTTTTTTGGATGTCCTTAGGATCGATTTCAATTTGGTGGAAGCCAGAGGCCAAGTCTAAAGTTGTGAAATATTGGCATTTGCCTAATTGATCTAAAAGGTCGGAAATGTTAGGTAGAGGATATTTATCACCTATCGTTACTTCGTTTAATTTTCGGTAGTCAACTACGACGCGCCATTTCTGTTTACCAGAAGCGTCTAGTTTTTTGGGGACTACCCAAACAGGGGAGGACCAGGGAGAAATTGAAGGCTGGATAATACCTTGGTCGAGCATTTTTGAAACTTGTGATTTTACCTCTTGTTTATGAATTTGGGGGTAACGATAAGATTTAGTGAACATTGGTTTGGAATCGTTAGTGTCTATTGAATGTTTGATTTCATTGGTAAATGTCAAGTTGTCACCTTCTAAATAGAATATGTCTGAAAAGTCTAAACAGAGTTGAGTAATTAATTCACTCTCCTCGTCGTTCAAGTGGTCTAAGCGTAATTGATTTTTTATTTCGTAGTTTCGGTCTATGTATTGGGAATCCGGATTTTGAAGATTTACATTAAATATTGACCTAAATTTTTGGACGGGTTCAAGTTTAAGATTTGAAAATTTTATTGTTTTTGGAATCGCGTTAGCGTTTATTATCGTTGTCAAAAATTCACCATTGTTGTCTATTTTGACAATGGCGTTCGGTAAACGTACCTTTTCGTTTTCCTGGGCTATTAGTATAGCTTCGGTATTTTGTAAATCGCATTTAAGTTTAAAAATCTTTTCTGTGCGCGGTTCGATAGAAATTACATTTTGGTTTTTGACATTTAAATTTGGGTTTGAAATTCTAATACCTGGATTATTGTTTTCGTTAGAATTATTGTGGTTCCTGATTGATGTTACCTCAGTCACCTCAAATAGTGGTACGGTTTTAAAATTGGTAATAAGTTGATTATTTTCAAAGTCCACATGACACTTATAATATTTTAAAAAGTCTGCACCTAATAGTCCATCGAATTCTATATCTAGGTCGTGAACATAAACCTTGTATGGGTCATTTATATTGAATGGTATTAGTACAGATTCGGTGATATTAATTTTTTCATCTGTTATACCCTGTATAATTACGTTTTCAGGATATCTTTGTTTGTACCTTTCCGCTGTTTTGGTTTTAAATACAGAAATACCTGCACCTGAGTCGACAAGAATTTTGAAACGATTTGTGAAGTCTTTTATGTAAAATAGATTTTTGGAATTTACGACATTTAGTTTGTAGCGGGGTGTTTTTACATGAATTGGTTTTCCGGGAAGTTCAGGTTTGGGTCGAAACTGTCCTGGAGGTTTATCGCTTGGACTTGGCGAGAAATTTGGTCTAGTTCGTCCGTTTGTTGTGTTGGAGTATTCGTGGAATACTCCGGGCCTGTGCAAAAATCCGGAGGATTAGCAGTATAATCCTCGTATTGCTGAGAATTAACAGTATAATTCTCATGTTCCTGGGATTGGGAATTAGCAGTATAATGCCCATATTGTCCGTTTGGAAAATCGTAGTCATCATTATTTTGAGATTGATAATCAGGAGAATAATTGGTAGAATAATTTACGGATTGATTTGCAGAGTAATCTTCGTATTGGTTTGGGTAATCTGAATAATTATCATAAGTTTCTTGGTTTAGGTGATGGGTTTTTTGTTGGTTAAATCTATTGAAATTCGGGTTCGGTTGTATGGCAGAAGGTCTCTGCTGGTGGAAGTTAGGATTTGGCCTGATAGCTGAGGGCCTGTTTTGTTGTGGATAATTGCGTTGTTGATTAGAAAAATTTTGGGAATTCTGTGGTCTAAAGTTTGCTTGATTAGGTACACTCTGGAAGTGCTGTCTAGGAGCTTGTGCCTGATTGGAATAGGCGTTTGGTGTGAAATTGGGTTGTGAAAATTGGTGGTTTTGCCTCGTGCGGCATTCGTTAAAGCTGTGCCCATTCCTTTTACAGAATGTGCAAAATGGTGGGAGATTTGGGCGTCTTTGTTGATTTTGAACGGGACTTCTATTTTGAATTTTATTGGAGAATTTTTGCGATTCGAAGTACGACAATTGCAACTCACGTTTGATGCGATTTATTGCATCTAACATATCACTAGGGTTGCCAGCCCTGATAATTTGCCCTAACTTGGGTTCTAATCCAGTCAGTAAGGTGGTCAATGTCATGTTTTCGATGAGGTTACATTGAGCGGTTTTTTCCTCTAAAGTTAGAGTCTGCTTTTGCACTGCTGCGTGCATTTTCGCGTTGTGCGTTTGTAGTCTTGATACGAATATTAGTGCGGTTTCGTTGGGTAGTTGGTGAATGCGTTGTAAGTCCTGTATAAGGGCTGTCAAGTCGCGGGAGTCACCGAAGTGGGCCTCGAGTAGGCTTTTAATTTCTGCCCAGGTGGCAGGGTTCCTGGAGTTTACTAACTCGGCGGCTTTTCCCCGAAGTTTATTTTTAATGTGCAGAGCAAGTAGAACACGTTGGTCTTCTATAGACATTCCGTTCGCGTAAATACACGCACTAATAAAGGTTTGTAAAAATATCGGATTTCCATCGAATTCCGGGACTATCGAAAAAATCTCACTTAACCTGTAAGGTTCAATATTTATAGTTTCGTTCGCCGTGATTGAATTGTTTGCATTGGAATTGCTTACGTTTGTGGTGGTAGCCATTTTGTTTATATTATTTAGATAATTAAATAACTTAAAACACTTTTTTCAATTTGAGCTAGTACGCTACTGACAATTGGTAATTTTATATTATATGTAAAAGAATGTGTTGTTTATTTTATAATATTTCAAAATTTAATTACAAGGATAATTGGATTAATTTAAAAAGTGTTTTTAGTTGGGAATAATGTCACTGAAATTTTATATACTAATGTGCATTTAAACAGTATAGAACATGTGGGTTTTATTTATTTCACAGTCAAGTAAGGCGTAAACTTAACCTTTATATGATATATGATATTATGATAAAAATAATGTTAAGATAAAAATGGTATGTGATTATAATTATTTATGTAGGAAATGTAGATAAGTTCGTACTTAAAGAGTATATGATATTACGATAAAAATAATGTTAAGATAGGAACGGTATAGTTATTTATGTAGGTCACATAAATTTTAAATGAAATATTATATTACTTCTGAATGAAATTATTATTTGAATATTAGAACTGCTGTTCGTTAAATTGAATTGTTTTTTTATAAGAAAAATATGCAAAATAATCGAGATGATTCTTAAAATCTACTTACATTAAAATTTCCATTCCACACGTCTGGATTGAAGTTGAATGCTGCTCCGTGAACTTTGTTACAATGCGGTCTTCTCTGCCAGGGGCGTTACCAGGTATTCCTTCCACAGAGGTCTCCTACACTGCCGAAGACACCAACTTCTCGACTGGGATGAATTCTTACTTGCTAATTTGTTGATTGATTGATATGTTGCTTTGTTGCTTGTTGAATTATTATTATTGTTTCTTTGTGAACGTAGATTCTTCTGAGTAAAGGATTGGGATCCACCACGACAGCTAAGGAATTTCTCCTTTTTCCAGGGGCTCTTTTCTTCAGGTTAGGCACCTTTTCCAGATGAACTCCTTGTTCCTTCCGATATGTTTTCCACTGGTTAGGCTCCCGAACTGTGCGTGTTCTTCAGATCCGCCACGACTGCGCCAATGTTAGATAGTGGATTGTTTGAATCACTTTTTAAAAACTTTATTTATTACACTTGAGTCAACGTTGACTCGTTTTAATAAGATACAATAATAATTTTGAAGTAGTTTAATCTGAAGTGAGTCTAAGACTGAGGTTTACAATGGCAGTGGGTAATATTTATAATATCTGGAGAACAAAGAGCATTGGATTTGCAATTCAGCATGATAACAGATTACTGAGAAAGAAATGTTAAGCTCAGCTAGCGTGAGCGGTTATTAGAGAAGAGCTGTTACGCAATCTGTAACATGATATGTTTGAGAAGGTTAAGCCTGTCTCAGTGATATTATATATCATAGTATATTTCTAATATAACATATATATATATATATATATATATATAACATAATATTTCAGTCGCAAGCTCCTCTATTAAATCCTTATTTTACTATAAGGAATGTAACAAACCTGCAACTAACAGCTACTCTCCGGACTACATGACCCGCCGAGCGCTGAATTACAAGTTACAAGCCTGACGCGTTAAGTGTAATAATCGCATATTACCAACAAAATGCTACTGCTTCGATTGCAACAAACACCAGCCGAAAGACTGATCCTACTTAAAGGAGCTCTCGTGCCAGTCGTCCCATACCACATGCAGACTGCTCTCGTCAGTGCAAGGTAGGCATGTGACGAACGACTCGAGGATCCCTTGACTTTATGAAAGGTAGATCTACAGTAACAAATCTATTTTATATAACACAATTTTTATCGCAATCATTAGATGGGGGGTCCAAACAGACGTCATTTGTACAGACTTTTCTACAGCATTTGATCATTTGATCACGAAATTTTGCTGTACAAACTTGATCTAAATGCTCTCTCTAGTGGACTGCTTCAGTTATTTAAGTGGTATTTAAGCGGTAGAATTTGTGCACTACAATGGCTCATGAAATAACAGTCGAATCTGGAGTTCCACAAGGATCAATCCAAGGATCAATCCTAGAACCCCTGTTCTTCAATACGTTTTTAAATGATATCAATTAAAACCTTAATTGTAATAGTCTACTCTATGCCAATGACATGAAACTATTTACAAACGAAACTCTATTGATTGTCTAAATTTGCAAGGTAACCTTAGCAGATTAAATGCATGGTGTGTAATGGCTTACAACTTAATGCAAAAAATGCAATGTTCTTACTTTTAAGTTTCAAAATCTAGGTGTTGTCTTTGATAGTGAGTTATCTTTCGTTCCCCACTGAATCACATAATTCAACAATCTTTCAAAACGTTAGGTTTTATATGCAAAACTGGCCGTAGTTTTACAAATATCGATACTATAGAAATGTTATTCAATACGTTCTTAAGATCAAAATTACAATATGCCTGTGTAATTTGGAGTCCGGGATATAAGACTCATGTGAAAAATTTAGAAAATATTCAGAGATGATTAATGAAATTTCTTAGTTTTAAAATTGATGGTTTTTACCCGGCTATCGGAACACCGCAGGACCACTATTAGAAAGATGGTCATTTAAATCTTTGGAATATCGAAGAATTTATTGCATGTATATGTTTCTCTTTAACGTTGTAAATGGGAAAGTAGTATGTCCAGAAATTATTGACCTAATTAACTTCAGAGTTATCATCGACACGTAACCACGCAACTTTTTATTCACCAAAATATTTTGATAATGTTTGTTCAAGTATTAATATTTTTCACACCAGCGATAAATCATTAAAATCACTTCTATTAAGTAATGTACAAATTCTCGTTTTCTACATCTGTGATTTTTATTATGTATTCACTATATTGTAATTATGTGCGTTTTTGTTATACTATATGTGGTATTTATGTGCGCTATTTATAATTTTGTGGGACTAATTCCTGCTCTGTAATTTGATTGTTGTAATCTGTAGAACGGTATAAATAAATAAATAAATAAATAAAATAAACAACCTCAACAATGATGATTACACAACCACAAACTGAATATTAATTTTGTACACTATAATTAAAATTATAATTTTACATAAATTTTGTCCTCAACTATTTCTAGATAATATAAAATTGTTCTGAATTTGACTTCTGTATACACCACACGTATACCCATATTGAAATTTATTTGTTTAAAAAATGTTTACTTTTAAATTACAGTTAATATTAAAATTATAATAGATAGTTCCAATCTAGTAACACTCTATTTTTTACATTTAGAAAATTTAATATAAATATAAATCCTATAAAACTGAAACTTGCTCATTCACTGAAGGTGTCGCTATGAATTTCTGTCTGTATGTACTCGCTAATCTCAAAAACCACTGAATAAATTTAGCCATTCTTATTCTTTAAGGAAGTTAACGCTTAGTCCTTGGGGGGTTGAACAGTAAATACATCTGTCTAGCAACAGAAAGAAAATTAATATGAAAGGGCAATAGTTAGGCACCTAATAAAGGAAAATTATGAAAAAATATTCACAAAATGGGTATATCGTAAATCAAATTGTTCGCCTCTAAACTTGGGGGAAATTAATGATTTTAATATAGCAATATAGGACCTCTGCCGCTCTGCAGACCACTGAAGTAGGATTGTAGCGTGCAATTTTATATTTTCTCGCCGCAATTTTAGACCGAAGTAAGTACTAATATTAGAAATTAAGTCCCGGGTGTTTTAAGCCCACGTGCCTCATTGTAGCTCCATTAGGTCTCGAAATATTTTAGTTGAAGTTAATTCCACCAATGATCCACCGTCGAGTTAGCCTAAATGTAAATAAATTAAGGCCAATTCTATAATGCATAATGTATAGTTGTTTGTGGAGTCGTACGCCATTAAATCTCGGATATTAAAGAACCAACAGATTAAGTCAATTATTTTATTATAGTAGAGTCGAATTAAGAAAAATAAGAAATGTAAATTGTCTGCTCAGGGCTGTTTTTTCACTTTAACTTATTCAGGGGGCCAAGTAGAGTTCACAGTTTATATAATAATAATAATAAATTTATTTATATCAAAGATTTAAGTAAACATATATAATAGGCTGCACATATCATGAATATAAATAGAAGAGAGATCGCTTAAGTTTTTTGTAAACTTGATTGCGGTTCAATGTTATAATACTCATTGATGGATGATGTTTCCCTTACGATACAAATTTTTATGATATATGTAACATATAAAAGAGCTTAAGAATATATACTAACAATTTTCTATCTCCTATTTACTATTTGAGAATAAAATTATATATACACTTATCTACGCCCTAAAACCACATTTTTTTCTAACACACACAAAAAAACCACACACATATATGTATGTATCAATACACGCACATTAATAAAGAATATAGATTCAGACCCTGCAATTTGATCCATTTTTTGACGTTTCTTTTGAATTTTGTAATATTTCTAGCATCCCTGCTACATTTATCCAACATTAAAAAGTTTTTCACCTATGTTTTGCCCTATACTTTTTATCATTTTTTTTATTTCGATATCATCCTGTCGTTTACTTTTTGTGCTATATTTATGTGTAAAATGCTCATGATTTTGTTTGTTATTGTACTGATAAATAAGAGTGGTATAAAAATAGAGTTGTCGTATGCTAAAGAGCTCGGAGTTTTGAAATAGCAATTCCGTGGGATAAAGAACATTTTTCCCGTAGATAATTTTAAGAAACCGTTTTTGCAAGTTTTGTAATGGCGTTAAATATGTTATCCCTACTCCTCCCCAGCCTATTAACCCATATCTCAAAATTGACTCCACTAATGCTTTATAGATGGCAATTAAATGTGGAGTTTTTAATATTTCTTTGATTTGTTTAAATTTATGTAACAAACATCTTACTTTTTGCAATATATTTTGCACTTGGTGTTGCCATCTTAGGTGACAATATATATAAATTCCCAGATATTTTACTTTTTCTGTAGCATTAATATGGATGGTTTTATTTTCTTGTATTATTTCCAGTCTATTAAAATTTGGTAGGTTGCAATTGTAAAATGTTAAAGGCAAGTAAAATGTTTTTTTATAGTTTATCGTTAATTTCAAACTATCAAATGAGTTTTTTATTTGCTTAAGGTCATGCTCGACAATGGTTTTAAGAATTTCCCGAGAGGATACTGTTATATTTTATGTAACAGTACCGTCTGCAATGGAGATTATAGTACCGGGTGTATCAAACGAAAGTATGTCGTTTATATAGACTGAGAAAAGTATAGGTCCTAATACTGTTCCTTGTGGTACACCATACGTTAAAATTTCCGGCTGATTGAAGATATTACCAATTTTCACAAGCTGTTCTTTTTCATTTAGGTAGCTTTTGAACAACTCCAGTGCTACACCCCTAATGCCAATAGACTCTAATTTATTTATTAATCTTTTGTGACGCACCGTGTCAAAAGCCTTCGTTAGATCTAAAAAAGACATAGTAGAGGCTTTGACAGATCTACAGAGTTAGATTTGTTTTCTTAAAATCCATATTGGTGTTCCGATATTATTTTATGTTTTTTTAGAAATATTGTTAGTATTTTTTAAAATATTTTACCAAAATTTGATATCAGTGATATGGGTCTACAGTTTTCTATTAAATGTTTTTCGTCACTTTTGTATAAACGTGCTATAATAGCGTCCTTGAACAATTTTGGAAATATACCTGTACTTATTGACTGAAATAAAATCCTTTAAATCTTTAATAATTTCCTATTTGAAACCATCCTTTCTAGGAGCTTTGTTATTCTTAAAATTACTAATACAGTTTTTAATTTCAGACTCATTTGTTGGTGTAATGAAAAAGAAATCCACTATTTTGTTTTTAGTTAGGTCAGAAGAACGTTCCTCAATTTGGTCTGCTAGTGTAGATCCTATATTTGTGTAATATTTGTTATATATGTTTGCCATTTCTTTCTTATCTGTGACTTTTCTGTATTTTTTGTAATAAATTTGATTTCAGTATTATTTCGTGTTTTTTTGTTGGTAATTATGTTTACTCCCTCCCATAAACTTTTACTAGTAACTTGTTCGGTGGTCCGTGTAGAGTTGCCTATAATTGTATTCAGTTTTTTAATGAACAGTTCTGTACAAATGTCAGGGTTTTCCTCAAGATATAAATTACTCCAATTTTCATTTTTTATATTTGTCAAAAGTTTCTTTTTATCTATTATTTCATAAAAGTTGGTGTGGCTGACAGATTTCTGTTTTTCCATATTAGTGCCTATATTTAAGAGAGCTGTATAATGATCCGTTATAGTAGCTTGTTTTATTGCTGCGATGTTATCATTTTCCTGGGAATCGCCAGAGGTTTTCAAGAAAACATGGTCTATACACGACTTTGTTGACACATTGTCGACCCTAGTGTAACTATTTATTTGCGAAAAAAAACCATTTTCATTCAGCAGATCTACATAATCTTGTGCATATGTATCATTGAACAGTATGTCAATGTTTATGTCTCCTACTAATAACGTATAGTCTGAATTTGTTAAGTGAGACATATAGTCCCCTAGTTGTTCATTGAAGTCATTGCATTTGATTGTAGGTGATTTGTAAATTCCAATTATATTAATTACTTCATTATTTTTTTCTACTTTCACATTCAAAATAGACATACTGCCCAGTGGCACAATAACTGATTCATATTGATGACACTTTTTTATATAGATAACAACCCCATCGTTTTTGTTATAAGTTAATGTTGCACTGTCGACAAGGTTAGCGTGTAGCTAATTTAAACAGTTAAACTTCTTGAGCCTGATTTCCATAGGTTTTTATATAATATTGTAAAATTAGGCATTTTTAAACAATTTATTTCTCTGAAAGAAATGGGCAAATAAAAACCTCAGGAAAAATTAAGAAAGAAAATTCATGGGCAAACCCGCGAAGATAAAAGTGCAAACCATAGGCACGTGTTTCAGACTTATTGGTCCTCATCAGTATGGTTTAGCTAAGTTGAAAGGACGGGCTCAACTTAGAAATCAAATGACACGAATGGATCACAGGCAGGAGGCCAGCTGCACATTTGTGACTCCGCTGGATTTTAAAATGAGTTGTTTTTATTAATGGTTAAAATTTTGTTCTTGAGGAAACACATTTCTTAAACATTTCATCAGTCAAATGGCCTCCTCCTAGCTGCTGACTTGAAACCTAGCACGAAAGTTTCTCATCACTCGTTCCAACATTTCAATTGGGGTTGAGTTAATCTCTGTCTGAATATTATATTTTAGTTGTTCCAACGTTTGCGGTCGATTAGAAAACACTTTTGTCATTATGTAGCCCCATAAAAAGAAATCATAAGCTGAGTGAACCGGTGACTGTGCCGGCCAGTTGATGTCCCAAAATTTCGAAATGAGATGACCAGGAAACATTCTTCGCAAAATTGTCAAAGAATTCCTAGCAGTGATAGAAGTGGCTCCGTCCTGCAGAAACCATATTCTTCCAATATTCACACCAACATTACGAAGTTGTTGCCCGTCAAGTCATTTTCCTCAAAGAAGAACGGCCCAAAAATTCCAATTACGGATACTGCACACCAAACAGTAACCTTTTTGCTATGAGGCGCTACTTCGTGCAATTGGAGAGGATTTTCCATCATCCAGTAGTGAAAGTTCTGTGTGTTAACATACCCAGAAAGATGAAAATTTGCTTCATATTCACAGTTAAACTGACATTTCTCACTGTCTTAAATTTCTATTTATCGCGAAAGCATTACAACAAGCCCATTACATACTAAGGCTTGCTAGCCACATCCTGGCTATATATGAAGGAGTATGTTTATTATTATATTCTTCGCAGGAGAGTGTTGTATTTACCAAGTAATTTTCTATAACCGTAAGTATCGCCAGTAGGCAAGAAAAATCATATCATTGCGTTAGTCATCGAATCTTGATCTTGAATGACTTTCAAAATGTATATCTGTCTCTCTATCCGTCGTATTCCTTATGAACACAATAATTGAAAAAAAGAAAAGTCCAATTCTATTGAAATTTTGACAGTAAATTAATGTTAGCTAAAGGAAGAATACCCCATTGCTTCTGAAAAATTTGATCTGTGAATATAGAAATTGTTAATATTTTGAGAAAAGAAATATACATGAAGAGTGTGACAACTTTAAAGAAAAGTCTACAAAAACACAAATATTGCCTAGTATAAAGAGAGAGTTTCGCTAACCATGCCGGCGTCTTCAGGAGATCATTAAAATTTCAAATTAGCAGTTATATCTGAAATATTAACTTATTTTCAAAAATACGCGAGGAGTGCTATGTAAAATAAATAACAATTTTATAAGAATTTCAGTAAACTGGTGAATAATATTATATCTAGATTTCTATACATTCAATGAGCATATAGATTTAATAATCTATAATTTGGGAACCTATCTTTTGTGGAGATGAGGACTACAAACTTACTGAAAGTTTATATCAGAAGAAATTCTACACAAAGATCTACGAGTTAAAATAATATTTATATAAATGCCATTCCCAAGAGCTTCACTAGTATTTTGTGAAAACAACATTTGCTGCTTTGGTAACTATTTAGTTAAGATTAGAATTTACATTTTCCTTCACATTACTGCGTACTAGTTAAATATTATTGATTGCAGGTATGAAATTTAATAAAATTGATTTATTGTGTTTACATCAGAAAGATTTATAGTATTACTTTTATTTTTCTTTTATTACTTATATACATACTTAGATTATTAAGTGCTTTATTAAGACTTTTTAGGGTTCCATAACCAAAAGTACGAAATGGAATCCTTATAGGATGATGTTTGGTTTTCTGTCCGTCCATCTGTCTGTCACAGCAGTTTATCTCTGAAAATATACTTAAAAACACGAAATTTTACAGAGTTAGAAGTCTAGATATATGAAAGGACGATAACTCAGTTGTTAGCGCATCTATCGAAGTGGCTTCGAGCCCCACCTACTGCGAAGTAATCTTCAAAGACAAATTCCTCAACAAGTGATTGGGATCGATCCCACTACAAACTGCAGATCCTCGTCTCCTTTAGGTACGGTTTATCAATAGATTAACTCATAACTAGAGGCTAAATGTCAAACAAAGCAATAGATACATATTGTTTTATTTGACATTTAACCTCTAGTATTGATAAACCGGACCTGACTGAGACAAATATGCATATCCTATACTTGGGGTCATTCAGTAGACCTAGAAGTTGGTTAAAAGCTTTGTTATTGTCATTTTGAATCTGTATAGCAGAAAGTTGTTAATAAAGATTTATTATTACTATTATTATTGGAATTTGATGTACTGAAGGTAGTTTAGGAGTTTATGCCTCTAAAATTTTATCTGCCATCCTTTTTTGACACATATAGCACTTTCGAAGAAATGTATTCGTGCAAATGGATTTCGTTTGAAAAGTCTAAATATCTTCATATATACCGAAATCCATCATTAATTCAAATAACTCAACGCGGGCGTTTATCATTATACAAGAATTAACCAGGATGAAAATAAAGACGTAATAGTTTTACAATAAACAATTACCCAATGATGCCATAATAATCAGTCAGTAAAATTTGCAGTTCGATAGTTTGAACAATATTTACGAATTTTATTCCCTCAGTCAATATTACAACGTTTTCAGTCCTCGTATGTTCTTCCGCAAGATGCTAATAATATTTATGCTGATAATCCTAAAAGCAGTAATATACTTATAATAAAAAATATCACTAAAGAACAGGTGGTAGCAAGTATTCGGAAATTAAAACCAATGTGACTATGGGTCCTGACAGCATTCCCGTATTTTTAGTAAGAGATTGTGCATTTGTTCTCGCTTGCCCGCTGATGATCATTTTCAATTTAATTTTAAAGACATACATTCCCGAATGCATGGAAAATATCTTCAAAAGTCCTTTCCTATATCTTATTTTCAAGGTAGGTGAACGAGGTGATATTTGCAACTATTGTCCAACTTTTGTAAAATTTTTGAAACTCTTCTGCACCATGATATGAGGATGTAAAAAATATAATTGATGTTAACCAACATGGATTCATAAGTGCTAGGCCAACCACGACTAACCGAGTTAGTATCACTAAGTATACATCGGATATATTAGATAAACAAGGCCAAGTGGATGTCGCTTATACAGATTTTCCCAAGACTTTTGATCGACTAAATCATGTAATGTTATTGCGCCGGCTAGATGAGCCTGGCATGTCAGCGAATATTTTAAGCCTTTTTAAATCTTACTTCGAAAATAAGACTTATATCCATAGTACGTGCAGTATTATGGTGGTAAGTCTGAAAATATAGAGATGCTATCGGAGCCCCACAAGGCTCAATGCTAGGACATCTCTTGTTAAATATATTTCTAGACGATATAACCACCTCTATAAACATTGGCTTTTTGATGTATGCAGACGACATGTAATTCTATAACACAATAGACTCCTATAATGATTGTGTAATAATTTACCCATAGACGCCAAGAAGTTTAACGTGACGTCAATCGGTAGACAAATAAGTCATATGGTTCTTGCTTATCAGACAAATAGTGTATATTCAACTCGTTCTAACTTTATAAAAGATCTTGAAGTAGTATTCGACAGTAAATTGTCTTTCAATGAACATATTTGTGTAATACAAAAAGCTGTCCAGAGAAATCTTGGATTTATAATAAGAAATAGCAAAGACTTTGTCCATGCTAGGACGATGATCCTTTTGTATAATACCTTTGTTAGGCCAGGCCTGGAATACTCTTCCATGTCAATCATATACAGTATACATAAATAATTTGGAATATATCCAGTGCAAATTTCTGAACTATATGTACTTTAAAGACAATGGAGTTTACCCCGTCAATGTTTTCCCCGTGATTCACTTTTAAATATGTAAAGTTTAGTGTCGTTGATGGAAAGAAGATTCATGCACTCTGCTATCTTCCTACATAAACTCAAACAGCTCAAAACTATTCTTTAAGTTCTCATTTTAGAATTAGAAAGCAATCATATTCCGTACATAAGAAATACACCTTACTTAAAGCTAGTATAATACTTGCTCTTGGTGGGTACATAAACGTCGTAGGGGATCCATATTTTTCAGATGTCAGTAACTGCGATGCGGCTATTATTGAACAAACCACAGTTAATTAAGGGAATAGATTCAAGACGGTGAAATTTCTATACTAGATCGCAGAGATAGAGATGCGGTACAGTACTTAGAATAACTAAACACAAATTGCCAAATGCCTCTATTTTGGTAAGAAACCAAATACAGTGTTCCACTGAAGAAGCCAACCGCTCAAGAATTTCAAAATGCGATGGATAGTTGAATCAAGAAACGGACACTTAAAATAACTGTATTGTCGGAGGATTCGGTAGCTATTTTAACAGTGTATATTTAAAACCGTCCAACGAACAATTACCCTTCAACAATATAGCTAATTATCCGTGCATTAATCTTGTACAGCTTTCTGAACTCGATATATCTGAAGCCATTAAAAAATTGAGAAATAAAATGACTTCTGGCCATAACCAGATTCCTAGCTTCTTAGTAAAGGACTGTTCTAATGTACTTATTACTCCGCTGTTAATTTTATTTAATCTCTTTAATACATTTCCTGAATGCTGGAAACTGGCTAAAGTCTGTCCTATTCATAAGAACGGTAACATAAATGATATACTTAACTACAGGGGTATTTCTATTCTACCCAATTTTGCAAAGGTTTTCGAGGTGTCTGTGTACAACGTAATATATCCGGCTATAAAAAATTTAATTTCCACCTGTCAGCATGGTTTTATGGAAAAACGCTCTACAATATCAAACCTAACGTATTTAACCCAATTTATTTCTAACACTCTGGACAAACGGGGACAAGTGGATGTGATGTACACCAACTTCTCAAAGGCCTTTGATCGTATTAATCATGGAATTTTAATTAATAAACTGAAAAACTTGGGTTTCAGTGATATACTTGTTAATTTCTTTCAATCTTACCTACAAGACAGATTACAATATGTTCAGTATAATGGTTTTAAATCAAACACGTATGTTGCAACATCTGGCGTACCTCAGAGATCGAATTTAGGTCCGCTCTTATTTTCTGTATTTATCAACGATTTATGCGATACACTGAATTGCAACAAACTTCTCTTTGCGGATGATCTGAAATTATTTAACGAAATTAATACCATAGAGGATTGTGCGAGATTACAAGAACAAATAAATATCATTGAGGATTGGTGCCTAGTGAATAAGTTAACGATGAACATTTCAAAATGTAAAGTTATGACTTATACACGAAAGGTTAGTCCAATTGAATATTCATATAGTTTTAACAGCATCACTTTATCATACTGTGAAAATATTAAAGATTTGGGTATACTGTTCGACCCCAGATTGGAACTCACAGGACATATTAATTCAATATCTAAATCTGCGTTAAGATTACTGGGTTTTGTCATAAGAAATACAAGAAATTTTACTAATGCAGAAGCATTAAAAATGCTATATTTTTGTTTCGTCCGTTCTAAATTGGAGTATGGCTCAGTGATGTGGAATTCTATCTATGAGATACACTCACAATCATTAGAATCTGTTCAACGGAAATTTCTAAAATACTTATCTTTCAAAATACATCATCAGTACCCAGTACAGGGATATCCGAATAATTTAATGTTAATGAGATTTAATATGGATTCATTACAAAGCAGAAGAATTATGTCAAGCTTAATGTATATCTACAAAATTATTAATAATACAATAGACTGCCCAGAACTCATCTCCCAAATAAATTTTGGAATTCCACGTTTAGGCTCGCGTCAAACTTCCACCTTTGCACTGCCGTCAAAACGAACAAATATTCTTGGTAAATCGCCTATTTATACTATGATATACTATGATATACTCTTGGCAACCATTGTGACATGTTTAGTCTTTCTTCAGAGAATTATTCAAGAGGCGTAAAACTATCCATTAGAAATAGGCCGTAACTCTGTATTTTGTATTTTACAATTTGTATTTTGTATTTTGTATCTCGTTTTTTGTACTTTGTACTTTGTATTTTGTATTTTTATTGTATATTTTGCATTTTCTATTTATATTTTATACTTTGTATTTTGTATCTTGTACTACTTATACTTTATAGTTTATGCTTCATTTTATATCTTATATTTTGTAATTTGTATCTTCGTAAAATTGTCCTGTAACTGGAGTATTCTGTTGGGCAATAAATTCTTTATTATTATTATTATTATTAATTTTTTTGGAGATTTGATTCCTAAGCAGCAATATATGTGTTATACATCTTGACAATATTTTAATAACCGGGGTAAATGATAACGAACGTTTGGAGCGCGATTTTAAAAACAGCAGGGCTAACTCGGTTCAATATTTGGGCCATAAAATTGACAAATATGGATTGAATACTACAGAAGATAGAACTTTAGCAATACAAAATGTATAACATCCTAAAACAACTACCGAGTTAAAATCTTTTTTAGGCATGGACAACTTTTAGTGTAAATTCATTCCAAATGCAACAGTGATTTTTCAGCATTTATTTAATTTACTTTAAAAAATATACCGTGGAATTGGTCCGAGAAATGTCAGCTTTGAACATGTAAAAATACATTGTCTTCGTCGGTGTTAGCACATTACAATCCGGAGTTGAGAATAAAGTTAACAGTTGATGCGTCCCAATATGGCATTGGAGCTATAATTTGTCATATTTATAATAACAATTCAGAGAGATCCATAGCATACGCATCCAGATTATTAAGTGGTGCCGAATCTAAATACAGCCAAATTAAAAGAAGGCAGGTGCAATTATTTTGGGAGTGCAAAAATTTTCCCAGTATCTCCACGGATGAAGATTTTTACGCTACTCGTATCCCAAGTCGCTTTTGACAATTTTTGTACCTAGAAAAAGGTAACCTGTTTTTGCTGATTTTGTTTTCGAGGAAGCGACGTCCAAATGGATATAATGTTTTGAAGTTAATACACTACAACTACAACCATCAATATCCTTAGAGATTTATTTCGCAACTTGCTTTACCAAAGGAAATATGTACCGACAATGGTCGGACTTTTATATCAGAACAATTTCAAAATTTTGCCTCAAAAAATGGCATTAAACATTTAATGGGCACGCCTTATCATCCTGCCACAAATAGGCAAGCAGAAAGTGCTCTTAAAATTATCGCTGCTTTACCCTTGCCGATCATTCCGAAGTGCTTTCGATGTCACCTTTTACTGCTCAAATGTTTTGTTTCTGGTAAACTTGGTACACAAAGGATTCTACCTAATACATATCATTCTTCACTTAACGATTTTAAAAGCACTGCTCTCTTTTGTTCCATAGTAGTGATATTAAAAGCAATAAAACTTTGATCAAGTCTATCTTTGAAAATTCTATTCTATTATTGCTAAAGGACTATATATCCGCTGCTCCGCCATTTTACTTAGCGATTTTCACAAACAATGTGTATAATGGTCAACTGGCATACCGTTTGCTGGAAATTAGAAATTAAAATATTGTTAATAATATGTAAGAAAGAGTTCAACAAAACAGAATTATGCTTATGAAAAGTCAGAGACCTCGGACAAACATTTTGATTTGGAACAATAGACTAAAGACAGTAGCAACTTATCAGGCCAAACTATCACCGATATATATTCAGTACACTTCAATTGACTCAGACTCAGTGACTCAATGGTTACGTGTTAGGCTTGCAACCATGGAGTCCCAGGCTAGGGATGGATGTTTAGTGGGGTTTTCCATGTGTTACCGGGTTGGTAGCAGTGGACTAGACGAAGTTGTGTGAGAGACAATAAATCTAGTCACTGTACTACTCTTGTGTTCGAGTCTCAGCTGCGACAGACGGCAATATCGTAGGGAATGGTCGTTTTATAATTGTCTATGTGTATACAACTCTGTCACTGAGAACGTCGTCCTTGTAGAGTTGTGATAATAAATAAATAAATAAAATAGAAATAACGAATTTGTTTCCCAAACGTAAGTTGATGAATCCGGTCTAATTAGAGCAAAAAGTCATTCGCCCCTTACATTTGGTAGCGCACATTATCTTCATTTCTTATAACTCCCAAACAGGATGAAAGAGATTCCACTGAAGGAACTTATTGTACTTGTAAATTTGAAACAAGGACCCTTAGAGCTTATGCTCACATCACAAGTATTTTGCAAGTTTTAAAGTTTGTTTTAGATGTAGCTGACAGATTAGAATTAGATGTCAGATAAACTTTTAAATTATTTTTCCTTTTTTAGCTTTATTTTTTGTATTTATAAAAAGATATATTTTGAATAAGATCACTTTCCATTCTGTATGAATTATAAAATAATATGATAAGGTCAATTGTAACCTGTGCTGGTCCAGTTAGGCAAGAATTAAAACACAAATCTATACAAATTAATGTTAGATATGGATGTGTGACACATTTAGGTAGATCTTGTATATGAGTATTTAAAAATATATTTTTGGTCACTTGGTCGTCTTCAAGTAGAAACTGCCGAAGTTCTCGATAGAAATACATTTAAAAGTTACCGTTTGCTAATAATGAGTCTTTTCCAAAATGATTGACGAAGATTTTCAATAACACACAGTGGGATTACGCAAAATTCCACAATGGAAGTTATTTTCTTTAGTGCCCGAAAGTAATATAAAAAAATCGTAATAGGATTTGTATGTACGACAAATTTATGTAGATCCTGTATATGAGTATTTATATAATTTATCTTAGGACATTTCCTAGTCGCTTTCAAGTAGAAACTGCCGAAGTTTTCGATAGAAGCTACAATTTGCTAATAGTGAGCCTTTTCAAAAGGTAAAATTGATGATGATTTTCAGTAACAGACAGTGAGGTCACGCAAAATTCCACGATGAAAGATATCTTTAGTGCCCTAAAATTACAAAAGAATCGCAAAAATCGTTCTAAACCCAAAATCCTTCTTATGACCGTGTCCTGTCCATTGTAGAAATTATGTACTTCTGAGGCCTAAAGATGCAATTATCAATCGATTGTTTCTATTTAACAATAAAAGCAAGTGAACAAAGTAAACCGTAGGCATTAATATGTTTGGAGAAATTCCTGAAAAAACTGCTAATTACTTGAAATCTTTCTCAATATACTGATAAATCGGGAGATGGTGACGGTTGATTGTCTCCGATTTTCTACAGCATGCCTTTTTAGGAGTGAAAGTGTACCTTGTGACAAAAAAGAAAAGCGGGTACTAGTCCGCTACACGCTTTCCGGTCATATGGAGAATTACATTTTCACTAAAACGAAATTTTTGTATTTTTCTTTGATATTAAAACGCTTGCCATTTTATTGAAAAAAAGTTAAAACGAATTTAATGCCTTAATAATTATAGGCATGCGATTCGCAGGGTCCCAAAGGACGTGAACTTATAATAAAAAAATATAAGTTTCCGCGTTCTCGTGCTGCATGCATGATGAAAAGAAATAAATTTGGGTCGTAAAACCCTTATAAAAAATTAGCATGCGACCCTTGTTGGCCAAAAATGGGAAATTTATGAAAAGTCCTGCGAAAATTTCAAACGATTTGACGTGATCTTACACAACAGCAAATGAAGTTAAATGCAAATTTCATAGTGTAAAATGTCCTTAAAATTTAAATGGTATGTATGCCGAGGTAGCCCATCACATCATAAATTATAAGAAAAGTTGCAAAAAAAGGAAAATTTTTGTGAATTTATTTTACATAGCTTTTTGCATTTTGCAAAATAATGTTGTTTTAAGGTCAAATAAATGCAAATCAAATAAAATGGCATGCATATTTCTGGAACCCAACATTGAAAAAGTATTAAAAAATTAATTAAATCAGTATAAAAGTTACAACAAATATTCCATGATATCATTCAGCACGCCATTTCTTATTTAATAATGAAGTACTTTTTTGGACTCAACCAGAAAATAGCATGTCGACCGCTATGTCCATTGGGAAATATTTTAAAAATGTATATATTTTGGGAAAAAGTAAGATTAAATCTGCAAAGCTTCAAAGTTTTAATTACTTTTCCGAAAAATAAAAACATAATATCCTTAGCTGAAATAAAAACTAGCATGCATGATTTTTAGATTCCAACATTGAATCGATCGACATGCCATTTTCTGGTTGAGCTCAAAAAAATATTATAATATTAAATAAGAAATGGCATCCTGAATGATATCACGGAACCTTTGTTGCAATTTTTATACCCACTCATTAATTTTTGGATACATTTTTCACATTTTTTTCAATATTGGATTTTAACAATATGCATGCAATTTTTTATTAATTTGAGCTTAAAGCAACATTATTTTGCGAAATGCAAAAAGGCATGCAAAATAAAATCACAAAAAATTTTACTTTTTTTTAAAACTGTTTCTTTCTATGTATGCCTCGCTCTCGGACCTCATAATCTGCATGCCACTTTTCTTTACAGCAATGCATTATAACAAAGGCCTACAGTTAAGATGGCATGCGATATGAAATTACGCCCAAATCGCTTGAAATTTTCGCAAGACTTTTCAGAAGTTTTCCAGTTTTGGGCCAACGAGGGCTGCATGCCAATTTTTTTATAAGAATTTTACGACACAATCTTTAATTCTTTTTATCGGCATGCAGCACGAGAACGCGGAAAATTATTTTTTTTACAAGTTCGCGTGTCGCATGCCTATGATTACTAAGACATTAAATTTGTATTAAATAAAAGGGCAAGCGTTTTAGTACCAGAGAAAAGCACTAAAATTTTGTTTTAGTGGAAATGCAATTTTCCATATGACTGGAAAGCGTACAGCGGACTAGTACCCGCTTTTCCTTATTGTCACAGGGTACACTTTCACTCCTCCAAAAGGCATGCTGTAAGAAATCGGAGAGAATCAACTGTCGTCATCTCCCGGTCTATGAACACTGCTTCCGTCGGTTTTAATGCAACATTGTTAGTAGACGTTGGTGTCGCCATATTCACCTTAAAAACACAGAAGATGGGAATCTACAACTGTTGCTGAAAATTACATAAAAAATGGGTTAGAAATAAAATATTTATTGCTAAGTAAACCCTTGGTGAAAATAACAATACGAGCAAAGAGAGAAGAAGTGTTACATAAATATAGGAACAAGATCAAGATTTGAACGTAAAAAATAAGTACTTCTTCATTAAGAAAGATTTCCTTTTTGCTTTTGTAAAAGGCGTAAGTAAGAATTTTACTTCGTTAAAAGATGCGAATTTATATTCGTTTAAAATGATGTATTCCGTATATTGTAGAAAAATATTGCAATAAAATTATATACCATGCGATTTTGCATTTTGAAAGACATATTGTCAACACATGACATTGTGCAGAAAGATGAATTTTTTACAGCAGGTGTTGAAAAATATACTTATCAATAAATTCTTGGAGAAAATGTATTTTACCGTAATATCCTTAACATTAATTAATTAAATACCGTGCTTAGTAATTAACATGCATTCACATTGCGTTTCATATTTTCACGATCGTCTTCACCTCATATCTGTTTAAAACTGTATCTCATTTAAATCTGAATTAGTGGAATAAGAGTTCAATATTACATCACAGAAATATAAACTAATTTAAAAATAGGCACGATATCCTACAGTGTTGAATTTACTCACCTGAAAGTATAAACAGAAACACACCCACTGATAATATCTGTAAAGTTTGTGCTCTTTCTCGTTGTAAGAAGTTCGAACTCCCGGACTTCCAGGTAAAAACATTATGGCGTAGGGCTCATTTTTATTAGTCGGCACAGTAAAAGTAGAGTGAATCCAGCAAAAGCTGTTGAAAACATCTTCTGGAATCTCCTTGGTGTGGATGCAGTCTATAGGATTACCTACATATTGTCTAGTTGTCACTATAAGACTAAAAGCGACTAGCATTGCCACTGTAAAGGAATAATGTAAACGAAAAACCGGTGAATCTATATGAAGGCGGCTGACGCTTACGAGGGTTTTTAACCCTCGGAATATATCCAACATTTTATTTTGGCTTCAAAAATTCAGAAAGTGGTTGTTGTGTAGCACAGTTTCGTCATAATGCCAGTTTCTATTAATTTATATTGACATACTCAAATGTAATCAGACAAAGATCACTGTCACTGAAAAAATATTTTCAGCTGTTGCATTCCGAGATATAACGTGAAAATAATTGCACACGCCAGCACAGTACACATCTCCGCGGTAGTGGACACTCTGGCAGCGTCTAAACGGCGATTATTTTAAAACTACTTTGTCAAAAGAAATGCTAGCCTTGTGCCGAATGTGATTTTTATGCGAATACCTCCTTTCTCACAGTTATAAATAAAAAAACATACAGTACATGAAAATGATACCACGCATTTCATACAGTAAACGTTATCTCTGGTTTATAAACGTATGTACAGTTTATTTTAACTGTGATTCGTGAGATGAAACAATCCTACTAACTTTTCCAGTATGTTTTTAACCGAATGATATTAACCTAAAAATATAAACAGGATTGGATTTAGTATTTTCATATCTTGTTGCTTTCATTATATGAGTATCAAAGAATGATATTTTTGTAAAGATACATAATCGCAAAATTTTATAAGACCCTAATAGTGCGCTTATGACTTATTTGAAAAAAGTAATTTAAAGTAATTTCTTAACCTCGGTTTTCCGCTTTACGGGTGAATCACTTTCGACACAGGGGGGAACTAGCTTAAGTTTTTCGATATTTTTGCGGCTGATAGTACATCCAAAAATAATGACAGTCTTTTATATAAACTCATTTCCGAAAATGAAAAATATAAGCCAGTCGTCAGGGAGTTGAGAATGTGTAAATACCGTTTTAAATCGGACAAAATATTTTACTGTTGAAACCAGTTCATTAAAGACCTCTTTTACAAATACTAAATTTTCCCTCTCGCCCGCCCCCTGAAACACCAACAATTTTGGGAAAAATAATTCTTTTGCAAATATCTCGGTTCTGAATGGCCCTACAAAAAAAGATGGTTATCAAAGTTAAAGACAAGTATATTTTATATCGGAATAGTTCAGACACATTTTTACGTGGTATTAATATTCTTGGAGTTATAGGCGGGGGAAATCAAGCACCGTATCGCATTCACTTTGTATATCGACACTTTCCTATACGCTTCTTCCACACTTCTATCCTAAGGTACGTAGAGTATATTCAGAAGTATTATAGAGCTAATAGCATCATTGTCTTCTACCGGTATCCGACCGATGCATCCAATCAAGGCCCAAAATCTGCTGAGAGCCAACGACGAGCTCAAAGAAATGTTTCTACAGCCGTAAATTTTGACAAGGCTATGACAGCAACAATGCAATAGGAGAAGTTTCTATTAACTCATCACCTCATTACGATTCGGTAATTATTTTTGGTGAAAACGTTGACCTTTTAATCCTTATGACAAGATTATCCGCACGTTGTTCAAACGTGGATTTTATGATACCCAAAAGAAGTATATGGTGATTGCATTTAAACCTGTTTCAAATAGAGTTGCACTTTTAAAGATTTTAGCAAAGCCAAGGAACATAAATATAAGACAGGCATAGGTTCCAATGTCAGAGAGCACAGAAGATGAACTAGAAGTCTTCTATGAACAAATGAACAACACAATAAGGAACGCAAAGAAAGAATAAGCCAACATAATTCTTGGAGACTTCAATGCTAAGACTGGTCAAGGTGCGGTAGCGGGTGTGGTAGGAAACTTCGGACTAGGTATAAGAAATGATAGAGGAGACCAGCTAGTACAATTCTGCCAGGAAAATGATTACGCAGTAATGAACACCTACTTTCAATAGATTGTACACGTGGAGATCTCCAGCGGAAAATAGTCAGAGAATAATGAGAAATTAAATTGACTTTGCAATCATAAGCAGGTAGTATCGAAACGCAATCATGGCAGCAAAGACATACCGCGGGGCAGATATCTCGTCCGACCGAAATCTACTACTAGCAATAACGAGGCTACAATTTAAAGAAGTACAGAGAAAAAAGGTACCTAAAATCTACATACAAGAACTAAAACAAAATGATAAAAAACAAGAAATTAAGAAAAACCTTAATAACAACCTCAATAAAATAGAAAAACAGACTAATAAGGGAAAAGAGGTAAAAGAACTATGGAGCTCGATCAAGGACTGTGTCGTAATCTTGCCAGAAAACAAATTGAAACCAGAACAAGCAACCAACAAGAAAGATTGGATGACCGACGAGATCTTGAACTTAATGAAAGAAAGACGACAACGCAGAAACAGAAACAAAGAAAAATATAATACTACACAAATTAGTAATAAGAAAGATCAAAGAAATGAAAGAAAAGTGGCTACAGGAAAAATGTTTAGAGATCTTCAGGTGAAGCACGACAAATTCCAACTTGAATGCATGCAAGATCTATTCGAAGATGAAGATAGGGTCGAACCCACATTATCAGATTATGACGGGCCAGAAACTACCACAAACGAAGTACACATGGATCAAGCGATTTCAGAATAATAAAGCAGTCGGACTAGATCTAGTACACGGAGAAATTTTAAAACTATTAGAATATGAACATTTTAAGGTACTCACAGATTTGTTCAATAAAATATACGATAGCGGACAACTACCAAAGGACTGGATAATGTCAACGTTCATACCACGCCAATAAACACTCCAATCGTAGAATCATCAGTCTGATGTCTCATGCGCTTAAAATCTTCCTAAACAACATTCACAATCGCATATATAAAAAACAACCACTCAATTTTGATTTAGAAATGGATTTGGAACACGCGAAGAATTGTTTAGCATACATGTACTTATACAAAGAACATGAGAACATGAGAAACTTCTCGAAATGCTGTAGAATAGTGGTATTGATAGTAAAGATTTGCATGTAATATCTACTCTATATATAGAACAACAAGCTATGGTCCGGATAGAAAATGAAACATCACCAGAATTTGACGTCAGAAGAGGGGTTCGACAGGGATGCATATTGTTAGTTATACTGTTTACTGCCTACTCAAAAATGTTTTTTAAGGAAGCATAACGTAGAAGAGGGTATCATTGTCAACGCCGCGAGCTAATCAACAACTCTTAAGAAAAACCCAAATTCTTACTATCAGCAAAAACCACGCAAACAAGTTCACAGTCAACGATACAGTGCTAGCGGAAGTAGAACATGTTACATACTTGAGTTGCAGCTTAAATAGGGAATGGGATCATTCTAGATAAATCAGACGCCGGTCGTATCGAGAAGGCAAGAAATTCATTCAACAAGATGAGGAAAATACTTTGTAATCTTAATTTAAACGTACAAATCAGACTTCGGGTTCTTAGATGTTACATATTTTCAGACCTGTTGTATGGCGCTGAGGCCTGGACTTTAACAGAAGCCACGTGCAAACGCATTGAGGCCTTTGAGTTATGGTGCTACCGCCGAATGTTAAGAATAACGTGGACACTACATATATCAAACAACACGGTACTACTAACACGGCGCATAAATAAGGACAAGAAGATTTTGATGATAATAAAATGAAGAAAAATGGAATATTTTGGCCATGTTATGAAGAATGAAAAATACCGCTCACTTCAGCTCATTCTCCAAGGAAAAATTGAAGGACAACGGGGCCCAGGGCGACGCCGCATTTCATGGTTACGAAGTCTTAGACAGCGATCTGGACTTAATACTACAACCGTATTCAGAACAGCCGTGGATAAATTTAGATGGACCAATGTGCTAACCAACATCTTGAGAGGATAGGCATCTAAGGAAGAGAAGAATGAAACGCAGTACTGTCCAGTTAGTTTGTACAATAAAGCTTTTCTCTAAAACAACACAGTAATGGCCAGTTTCTGAAACGTTAAATAGAGTTAACTATTCGTTTACTGTCATAGTTACAATTGTGGCAACAATTGTTACTATGACATTTATTAATAGATAACTTTATTTTACGTTTCAGAAACAGACCCTTAGTAATGTATTCAAGATGAGTCAATTTATTTACTGCGGACGCTTCTGTCACCATCTGTCTGCAGAACTAAGGACTAGTTATTATTTTATTCAGTTGGATGCTAGCTGCTTATTCAACAACAGAATTACTGGGGTTTAAACTCTCAGAATGATTCTTTTCAATTTTTTGAGATTTTGAACTTCCATCCGTTGATAGGCTAATACTTAATTGAAATATTTTATTCACGTGTGATTATCAACATGTTTCACAAAGTTCTCCATAAATTGCGCTTTCTGACAATTAGTAGCGCCATCCATGGGGTAGTTGTCGAATAACCGTCAACAATGAAATTTAATTATTACGTACACATGCCTCTAGCGGCAGAGAGAATACTTCAAATTTCTATAAGGGTATAAACCCGTAGCAATACTATTCCAGATTTAAAGAGGATTTGCATCTAGTGGGTGTCAACGAAATCATTAGACAAACCATAGCCTCTATAGTTTTCAAACTCGGCTCAAACTTGGCAAGAGTAATATATACCAAAAGCCGTAAATCTTTCATTACTTGACACTTTTCCATCATTTCCAGTTTCCCCAGAAATGAACCCAAATTTTAAGTGGAACACCCCGTATATTCTTACATTTTTTGATTCAGGAGACGTGTTACGATTACATAGTTTTAAAGAAAATTATGAATGGATTGCGTATTTGAGCTAATATCAAACCGATTTCGATTTGTGGTTATCAATGGATTTGTCGAGAAAATTACCATTTAACTACTGGGTGTTTAAAAGATGTTGCCGTTTGAAAAAAATTGACTGAATTACAGATTAGTGATTTCGGAAATTATGATTGATCGTAGGTACTAAACTAATCGAAAAATATCTCTTTTCTCCTTTTTAATAATTATTGAATAGATTAATTAAAACCTTGATAAATTCACATATTTGCGATTTCCGCTAGGCATAAAAGAAGTTCAATATCAATATCTGCATTACCTGAAATAAAGATTTCTCTAATTAATGGATTGATAAGATAGTTCTGTGAAATTTTAAGAGTGGCCTACCTTCAATAAACAATTTCTTATGCTTCAACTAACTTCAAGCTGCTATCAATAAAATCTTGCAAGGGACTTAACCCATGAAATTTGTGATGCTAAATTATCTCTCTTTATGCGTTATTATTGTATCCATATGCTTACGAGATTCGCAAAATAAAAAAATTATTAAATATTACCATTAAAAAAATTTATCACACCTGTGAGAAAGAATTTACTTTGTTTGGTATATCCGTAAAATGTTACCTAGACAAAAATAGCACTACATAATTTATAAAACTGATGTAGTCTTAGTCATTATATGATTAAATTAATTAAAAATATGTGCTGTGAGCTATTAATGTGCAGAATTATTAACATTCTTCTAGCTATACTGTTATAAAATATAATTAATCGCCATAATCAAATTTAGAAACAGGTAATTTTCTATATTTAAAGAATCCTTTGAATGTTTTCTATATGAAAATATAAACATTGCCTTGGAATTTTCATAATCTAAACAATACCCTTTTCCCAAGAATAATATTCAAATATACTAATATATCGTACACCGGACGCGTTTATTTTGATACATAATAAATTTATTTTACCAAAATTGCAGTGCTCTCTATTAAATACCGACACAATATGTTATGCAGAAATATAAACATTTTAGCAAAGCTAGAATACAATAAAACTGAATATATCTGACTACAGCACAGTATTTATTGAAAGTAGATTATTGCTCCCAGGGTAAGTTGAATAATTTTTAAATAGAACTTGAGAGAAACTATAATAACTATATTCGCAAAGAGATTAAGAAGTCGTCATAGTTGGAACCAGTACAGCGTATTTTCGGTCCATTTATGTCAATAAGTGTCAAGTTGAATTAAGAGCTTGTATCTCTCCTAAAACGCTGCAATTTGAGTTATGTGTAAATTTCTTTATCCCATCGATGACATGACTTCACAAAGGTGCAAAATTTTACCAACAGTGACGTTTTTAGCCTTTCGAATAAATATTTTGATATCAAATTTTAAGTGTATTCTATACGAGCTATATAACTTACTACTTACACAGAACACAGAACTGATGATATTTTCTTTTAGATAACGTTGAGTTTGTTAAGTTCTTCTTTTAACATTGGAATCTATGGAAATAACATAAACAGAATCTTAAAGCTGTGTATTTGATATACACAGCAAAACTTCAAAAAAAAAAGCTTTGAAAACGGAATGGGACTACTTTCCGAAACATCAGCAAAATACATTATTTCTGTGTTTATTCCTATTTATATTATTTGCAAAACATAACCTCTGACTGTTCCTTTAACGTAAACATCACGGGCGCAGAGGCTTTTTTCCAATATTTCAATTATTTTGTAGATTCGGTGATTTGTTTTTGAAGAGGATAATAATACACGTGGTAGAAAACCCAAATAATAGGAAAGAATATTCGTAGAATGCCACAAATAATTTTCAGACAATATTGCACATAGATATTTTTCAGTCTGCCCTATAAATCTATAACTAATTTAAAACTAAACATAAAGTGACAGTATATAGTTGTATAAAAACGAAAAATAACAAAAAAATATACTGTATATATATACACATATATGCATACATACATACATACATACATACAGACACATATATACACATATACTTACATTCACCATATATATAAATTAAGAAATATAAAATACCTATACATAAATAAACTATATAACATTTTGTTGTACTAAAAGTGTTTGTTTTATTTTTTGTTTAAATTGATATATGGTAGAACTAGTTATGAAAATATTGTGAAATTTATTAAGTATTTTAGGAGCCATATAGGAAAAACATGGTTCAAATTTTGCAGTATAATGTTTAGGAATACTGTAAGAATCAAGTGCTCTAATATTCACATCATGTGCTTGAGATCTAAGTTCAATATAGGCCTCTTAGGGCGGGTTGTACAAACGTGGTTCAATTTTGAACTAAGTTCAATATCCAAGGTTACAATTGTAGCAACAATGGTAGTCGAGGATTTTAAGCCGAGTTTAAGTTGAACTGGAACTAAACTTTATTTGTACAACTCGCCCTTAGACATACTAATTTTTCCCCCTCGCCCGCCCCCCGGAACAATCCCAATTTTGGAGCAATATCGCTTAAAAATCAATTTTTGCGAATATCTCGGTTCTAAATGGTCCTACGAAAAAAAAGATGGTTATCAAAGTTAAAGATAAGTAAATTTTCTATGGAGATGGTTCAAACACATTTTTACGTAGTATTAATATTCTTGGAGTTATAGGCGGGGGAAGTTAAGCACCTTATCGCATTCACTTTGTATATCGACTTTCCAATATACTTCCACGCTTTCTACTTGCTATTACTTTTAATCATCAAGATTCTGAACGTGACCATTAGATATTCTACTGTTACCCTTTTATTTGTTCTGTTGTACCTAAATGTTTGTTTGTAAATTTATTTATTTATTCAATCATAACACGGGAAGCCTTCCCAATTAGTCCTGAGGATGATTTAATAATAAATCGGAACATCGACAATCATCAGAAATTGGTTTTCCATAATTTATTGGTCTATTCCTATCAACACAACCTATATTAAAATTTGAGCTTTTATGTAAACAAAGCAACGTAACTGAAAACCCTATGATATTGCCTTGACGTCATTTTGACGTCACTGATTTTCCCTGAGTTTGCAAATTCACGTTGTTATCCTTACTCTTGTTAATAATTATTGGTTAATATGACGGATAATGATTTCATAAGATGCTTAGTATATTAATCTGTAGCCACAGTATTCCTTTTAGATGTTTCAACATTTCAATGATAACAACGTGACGTTATCTGGTACATACGACGTCACTTGGCACGGAGAGAGCGTTTCAATGGTTTTATATTCTCCCAAAATAAATATTTTTTTAGCCATCAATGTTAGCAAAAAAAAAAAGGAAAAATACGAAGCAGCATATTTTTCTGTCGTCCACCTATCTGTGATATAAAAAAATGTGCAACTTCCTCATTCATTTCGCTTAGTATTTTCCCAACGGTATTAATACCTATCGGCTGAACAGAACACTTTTCATTACGGTAGTTCACAAAAGGTCGATCATGTTTTGTTGCTGGTTACCTAAGAGTGGAGTATTTTTGTATAAATTTCAACCATATGTTCCAAGTTTCTCGTTTTACGGTCAATAATAAAAGTTCGAAGTTTATTTGTTGTTGAAGTTGGAATTCTCACTATCAACATATTATCAATATCTTGTACATCACCAACGCTCATTTTGTGAAACTCATCTCTTCTGCATGCACCGGCAATGCCAAAAATTGCTACAACCTTCATCATTAAATATCTATCATTAGGTGCTTCGTTTACAAATTTGTATATTTCATCTTTGCTAAACACTTTAGATTCCTTGGAATGGTATCCTACATACTACTGCTTCATATAAGCTGTTAACTTAGAAAATTGTTTAAGATCGATGTTCTTTTCAGCTATCAGTAAAGCTTTCACCATTGAATATTCTGACAAAAGACTTGAAGGTTTTATATGCTTTGCTCTTTCTGAAAAAAAACCCAAGGAACATATTTTCCGTAAGATTCTTCACTATCTTCAAAATACACCAATCGTTGAATCGTTTATCCACCAACTCATATTGTTTTCGTGGCTTCTCGTGTATTAAAGTTGACGTTGCCGCTTGTGCCACCTCTATAACTTCTGAGGGAGTATTTTGAAATTTTTCTATATTACTATAATCACCATTAAACATTATTAACTTGATATTATAACTCAAACATTCAAGAACAACAATGGCGACTTTAACTACGCCAGTTTATTTATAATATCGATTCCTTAGTTACTATCATCACAAATTTTCAGACATGACCATGAAATAGCATAATTAGAATGGAGACTTCAACTACAATTCGAATAACACTAACCGTCAAAGCGACATTCACAAAAAGTTAATACAGTTTTGCAAATATTCATGAAAAATTGCTCATTTCTTACAATAATTGGAATGACCGAAGATAAAACGTTGCAAGACACACTTGTAAGAAGCTTCTTTATTGCATTCATGGGTTCGTTCGTATTTGTAATCTAGCCAATAAATCGTGCAATAAAGAACGGCTTCTTACACTTGTATCTTAAATAACTATTATTATCAATTTTGAAATTACAAATGTCTACAACAATCAGTGATTACTACCATTATGCGCTCATTTCCACACCAACTTGCGGTAGAGTATTTGGCGCGTTTCTTAAAGTGATGTTCCCAGTAGGCCTAATCCACTTTTTATTTATTTGGTTCTAATTCTTTTATTCTCTACTACCAATACATTATACTAGTTTGAATTTTTTTGAAGTTGAAGGTCCAAAACGTTCCCTTGCTTCAATAAAACTGCGAATGTCGGTTTCATTATGTTCTACATCACCTTTGTCAAATTCAGCCTCCTCGTGTATATCCTGTCCCAAAAAAGCTAATACCTTATCTTCCGTTTCTTCGGATTGATCTAAGTGGTCTACATATATTTTGACATTTGTACACATTGGTCCTTGGTATCCAGAACAAACAACGGAACATCTTAGTCTAGCTTTTCTGCAAGTACATGTGGCTTTGCAGCTTTTTGTACTTTTGCAGCTTATTGTTTTCAAAAGTTCTTATGAATCAGCTTCGTTTTTGGTAGTAATAGGAAATAGACCTTTTTTTTCATCCAACCCCAATCTTGAGGACTTTTGGTATTGTCGTACCACTGCTGAATGATAGTATGTTCTAAAAGAGTGTTGGAGGTAACAATGCATTCAAAGAATGCTAGTCGGGTTCTGCTCCGTAAAGGGCTAAGATAACTTTTTAGCCAGTTGTATTTATTACATCATGGTGTTAATTGGGGTTTTTAAAACATTCCACGTATTTTTGTAATCCTGCAGATTTTTGTAACAATTTAACGAATTTTGCCTTGCCTTGCCTAAAAAATGCAGAAGTTGTGTCAGGTCCACTGATGATACCTATATGTATTTCCTTGTTCACTACTATAGCTACTCCGTGTATGTTGCTTGATGTGTTGTCTCCCGAGTAGTAATGTATACTACGTTGACGTTCATTAATCGATGTTCATTAATAGCGCGTCGTCCTGTGTTCGACCATCTTACCTCGCTACATCCTAATATCTCAAGTTTAGTCCTTTCCCGGACTCATATAAACTTAGAACATTCCATGTTCCTATGCGTCTTTCGTATTTTAGTTTAATATTGTTGTTGGTCTTTCTTTCTGTTGATGACGACCTGAGAAGCCTTGTCTTGTCTTCCCCTGCCGCATTCCTGTTTCCGAAGTCCGGAATTGATATACGTATCATTATTTCTACTGGCCATTGTGAATTGTTACTAGGGAATGGTTCCTCCAGTGGTTTCCCGTTGCCTTGTGAAGTGGGCAGTAATAGAGAATTTCATTTCCTAAACTCTCGTTCTAACGGTTTCATTGAAGCTACCTAACTATCTATTAGATTTTTAACGCCAGGACCGTCAGTGTGGCAAATGTGCAAGAAAAGCATATCATCAGAGTGGTTATTTACCTCAATAGAGTATTATGAAGAGAACATTAATAAATATAGAGGTGATAAAAGGAAGATGTGGCGTACCATTAAAGAAATAACTAGCGCGACGGAGACAGTAGATTTTGATGTTGAAAAATTATTTTTCATAAGCAATTAAAGATACTGGAAGAAAATTTTAACAGCTTTTATTACGAAAGTATTAAAGATATAGCTAACAGTATTGACAACAAATCGTTTGATTTTCAAATAGAAGCGATAGTGAACGAATTGAATTTTCTTCATTTAAGGCAGTAAATTTAACTCAATTAAAGAAAATCGTTTTTAGTTTAAAAAATAAAGGTATAGGTAATGAAGAGCTTAGCGTTAAATTGTTGAAAGACTTGTTTTGTATAATTGGTTATCCTTTATAAAATATTGCTAACAGATTGTTATACACAGGATAGCGCTTTTAAAAAATAGTTCAATAATACCAATTCCAAAATAAGCATCCCCTACGAAACCTGAGCAACGCCTTCCAGTTAATTTATTGCCGGTTGTGGACGAGATATTGAAAATTATAGTCAGTTATCAGTTGCGTGGATAAGTTGAAAAGAATTACATTTTATTTATATGTCAATCTGGTTTTCGAGAAAACCACTAAGGTGAAACAGTTCTCCAATATGTGTGCGTCAAATATAGGAATGAAATTAGTATGGATAATATGTGTTTGTAGATTTAAAGCGGGTTTTTCAAACTACTGGTAGATGCTTGTTAATAAAGAAATTGTATAGATACGGTATTGAAAGTGACGTTTTGGACTGTCTAGAAGACTATTTAAATGACAAGCCATCACAAGACGAAAATCCTGAACAAAATGTTACGTAAAATTGCAAATCCGTAAGGTGTCTCCCAAGGACCTCTTCTTTTCATCATATATCTGAATGACATTCATTGTGCCTGGAAAAATTCATATGTAAATTTGTTTGCTGATGATACTGTGATCACTGTGGCTGGTTGAAATTTTGACGATATATAACTAACACCCTTAATAATGAACTCGATATTTTGTGCGATTGGTTATGTTGTAATAAGTTGATTACGATAAAATCAAATTGATAATTTTGGGTTCTAAATCTTTGTGATAAATTTTTTAAGCAACAACTATACAATTAAAATCATTGAATGTACTATCGAAAAAGTAGATGTTATGTTCGACCAACAACTTACATCTAGTCATCAGAACAATTATGTGTATAAGAAAATTACCAAAAAAAATGGTATCTTTCGCAGAATTGCAACTAATTTAACTCAGTGGAGTAAATTGCTAATTTACAATACTATAATATATCCCCATCTTACATATTGCGCAATTTTGTTAATAGCATGTAATAACCAAGAAATCATCAGGTTGTAACTATTGCAACATAAAGCTATGAGAATTGTATTATAATGGAATATTTATACTTGCTCATATGAGATACTCTTAATTGCTTATATGTGGACAAAAGAGGCATATTTAGTCCTAATATGGCCTATATATGACACAGTTTTCACCATTAAAGAAAAACAGTGAAACATCCCGGATATTCCCCATATACAAATTTAATTTTTTCATAGTTATTTTCCAAATTTAAGTAATTGATGAATTTAATTCATTTCATTTCATTTTTTATATTTATTTAGTCATTTAATACTGAACACAATAAAGTTACCAGAATGCATTTTAAAATTATATTCTTTTAAAGCAAAGTTAAACTCTACAATTTTAACTAAAAAGTTACATAAAATCGAGTCGAGCCACAGGATTTGTTTACGACGGACATGATAAGCGTCAAGCACGTCGGTTACTTTCCAGAATGTGAAATCGCCTACCCTTTTCTATCTTAACCGTAGGAGGAGATAGAGAGTGGAGTTTTCAATCTGAAACGCTGCACAAAACTACGCCGTATCAAATATTGATGTTGTTAACGTAAACAATTCCCACGTCTGACTTGGGGGACGCGTAAACTGTGACGTCATTTTACAATATAAAAGAAACTGCAGTGCCCACGAAAAAGGGTAATCAGACTCGAGCTACATCGCAGGACATTGGGTTCGCTGTTGCTCCCTGGAGATTACAATTGCACCACCCCTTGGGTACATCGCTGGACATTGAGTTCGCTGTACTGACGCCGCAGACAACCATTCTTTGGCGTACTCTTTATGAAGTACCATTTTAAACTCTCTGTTATGCTCGACGAGTACGCTAATCATGAAGAAGCTGGGGAAGAGCATTCACGGGCGATATAATGCTATACAGGGCGCACGGAAATTCTGCAGGCATAAATTTCTAAAGGTAATCGCTTGCTTATTTCGAAACGCTATTTTATTATTGGCAATTGCGTTTATATTCTGATTTCGACGGGGTGTAATAGGGGAAAATTGGCGCATTTGTGGTACCAAAAGAATATTAGATTTTTTTAATGAAATATTAGCTTTGATTTTTAACTATCATAATATTATATTACCAGTTATTCAATTATGATTTCATTCACAAGTTTAATTCATAAAATTTCATTTTCTGGACATTTTACTAGGGAAGTTTACGTTTGCAAAACAACAAGTTTATATTCAAGAACTATATATTTAGAGTTATGTAATAACAAGATACTTTTCATAGACTCGTCAGACTTCATGTCAATCGTTATTCTGCAGTTTTTATAAAACAAATAGTTGACTCTGATGTCCATCTCATCTCTCGTAAGGTTTTTCAAAAATGCCTTATATTTGAAGTACACTAGGAATCTTTTCATACTGTAACCACAAGGTTGTCTAATTGTTGAACATTTACCTACAATAAAATATTATACTTACATGAATTCGGCGTACTTGGCGTTAACAAATGTTTGAAACATTGACTACGGCCAATTGGCTGGTTCTGTTCTCCAATTGGGTTCAGTTACAACGAGGGATGTCAATATTTCAGGCAGTTGTCTGGCCACTTGTTTCGATTGAAGGGTGATGCAACTGCACTTTCTTACCTTCGCGGATTCGCGGCTCCGTATGTTTGACAATCATAGGCAATCTTCTAGTTGCTTTTCTATTTAATTACTGTAGGGAGATTTCCCCAGCAGCATTCTAAAAGATTTTACGTGAGTGTAAATTCTCACTTCAGCAAGATTAATATGATTATCTGAACGATTGTTCCTACTCTAATTTCAATCAATAAACAGTGTATAACTAAAGGACATTTTCTCAACACTTTATGGTATTTTACACGAGTATTTAACGCTCGCTTTTCAACTTAGTTTTGATATTGTATAAACATGACATGATTCTTGTACTCTGTTTTGCATTCGATTCATTATTTGTCTATTGCTAATAACAAATTATTATTATCTAGCGATTGCTAACAACTTTCTTTAATTATAAAACATTATTACCTAGCAATTGCTAACAGCTCTAATTATGGATTATCATTATCCGGCCATTGCCACAACCCTAATTACTATTAAAATAACACAGCATACTTTTGTATCTCAGTACTTGTTATTGCATCAAATCACTCAGCATATCTATAGTATGGTCATTGCTATAGCGACACAAGTTTCCTATTATAATATTTAGACAATTGTGTCAAATATTTGGATTACTTTTGATTTCATGTTCGACTATTGTTGCATCAATTATTATAAAATAAAATGTTTTTTTTACTAATTTTTCCCATCAATTATTGTCTTTTTTTTCACCTCTACCTTTTCGTCATCTAAGTAATAAACTAAATAAATGTTTTAATTTCAAAAGCAAAATAGAAAACAAACTTCAACTATAAATGTACAGTGCAACAACAAAATATACATAAATAATATATATAATTAACTAGGTCTCTCAATTAATAGACAGTATGTTCAAGTTTACCAGGTACTTCAATTAACAGAGTGATTAATTTTCTAAGGTATATCGTATCAGACGGAAACAAGTAATATTCAAATTTATATAAAAGAACCTGGGATAAATTAAAAAGGGTTACTACACACATAACGAAATTTGGGCCCTACACTAACAAAACTAGACGATCTCGCAAATGACCAATTTTATTTGTTTATCCTTCAGATAAATAAATAGTAATGAATTCACTGGTGACATAATTACCAGTACTTTCTTTAGTAATTAAACAGGGTACCCCATAAACATTATAACTGTTTGCGCCGGCCTGTTTTGTTACTATAGAAACAACGATAGCAATTCAGTATAATAATATGTATCAAATATCAAAATAGTTTTTAAGTCGCATAAATCCAAATTCTTCATGTATGTAATGTTTTTTGACGTTCCGTGTAAGAAACGTAAAATTTTAGTGAACTGGAAATACCTCCTGGACCAAAAGTAGAAGAAACTAGTCCAATTTACTCTTAGTCATCCGAGCCACATACAAACGCCAAGATATTCATAAAAATTGTTACAATATTAGATCGAAAAATAATTATGATGTTGAACTTGTCAAAATGTCTTTTTAATACTCTACCCAATGATATAAAAAAAGCTCCAAATATAAAGATTTTTGTTAAAAATGTCCCTAGTTATATTCCATGTATACGTTCATAACTATATTCTTCTATTTGTTAAACTTTTTCTTATATTTTTATTGTGTTAAATAGTAACGCTAATATGGAAACTTCAAAATTAAATTTGTGTTTTACTTACTTTACTTTTGTATTTTTTCGGAATTTTGTCAGAAACTTTGGACAGCTATATTTCATCAGGTTGTCAATTTAGTACAAAGGTAAGTTAGGCTAAGCCGTCACCGTCACATTTTGCCTTGATGTACACGTGTTCTATATCCGAGACACTCTTTATAAATGAGTCTGATTCTCAGTTTATTTCACTAAGCATCCAAAACAAGCTTTTCTCAATGCATGGCTACCGGATTGTTAATACCAAATAAATGTTTTCAAATTTGTCAATAACTCTGTAAAATTATACCTTTATGTATTATTTGCCAATCATTGTGACGCAAATAAAGTTCTATTAATACGCATACCACAAAAATAATTCTGCACTTAAATTTTAGTTTAAAATAAACAATTGCATATCTTTATGCATTTGAGAATCTCGTGCAGTGGGTTATATTTAAATGCTGACAAATCAACAAACGAAAGTTTAAAGTACTCCTATTCCATTAAATCACTTCCTTACTTTTTGTCATAATGCAAAAATTCTTGGCTACGGAATCATGTCAGAAAAATTGCGAAATAATCTACTACTCGATGCCAAAAGTATTTGTAAACATAGCAGTTTTTGATATTAATAGTGTGTTCAATAGGAACGCATCATGATGATAATATCGACAAGATTACTGTTATTAGTATTAGGCAGGTTTATACGACCTGGTAGTTTAAATAAAATACGCAAAGATATAAGTGAAGGGAGGAAAGTTGAACTTAGATCATTATACTACCCAAATGACAATTATCTCTCATTCGTTTTATGGAAACAAATATTATTAAATTAAGATCTTTAGTTATCTTTAAGAGCTCTTTGGCACATCTGAAATGTTTCTAATCTGTAGAGTTTTTTAAACTTTCGGGTAAGAAAAAATTTGACGAACTATTTCCTATATTTTTAGCAGGTATATGATTTTTTCTATTTCTAGTATTATATTCATGTTTTAAAATTACTTTTGTTTAATAATTGAAAGTAATAGGTAGGTCCTTTACCGTATATTTTTTCAATAATTCGCTTTTGTGCTATATCTAGTTTTCTTTAAATATGTGGGTTAAATAGAAGAATGTCGTATAAGCAAACTTCGCCCTTAAAATAAAGTCGTTTAATATTATTATAACCATACCCGTTGTGTTTATCTCAAATAAATTATTAAGGTTTATATTGCATAATAGCGGTCTAAGTATTTATAGTACCATGTAGTACACCACACTCAACATTTACAAAATAGGTTTAAATATCCACAATATCTATACATTGTTTTAGTTTAACAATAATTTCTGTATGTAGGAATTGTGTCCTTGGTAGAAAAAACATTGGTTCGAGGTGTAAAATCACTTTACTTTGGTTAACTTAAAAAGTTTACGCTTATTTAAATTAGAAATGAAATAACATTTCGATCGAATAGTGTGATTTGAGAATTAGTGACCTATGTAAAAACTTACCTGGAAAAATAAGAAAAAAGCAACCCATTGATAATATCTCACTTGTTTCACTGGATTTTTTCCGCTAGTCTGGATCCCAGGGTAGTGACCTTGAGTAGCCATCCGTTTATTATCATCGAGGACAGTATATGTTGAATGAATCCAGCAGTATGTGTTAAGAACGTCTTCTGGAATATCCCTGAAAATTAAGTATAAATAGTGAAATGTCTTAATAACTGAAATGCAATATTTAAATCTAAGCAACAATCCCTTACGCCCTAGTGCATAAGAATATCTATGCACTGTTTACATGTTAGTGTTTGTAGCGATTGTCTACATTTCAATTATTTATACATACATTTTTTGTAACCATGTCGGTATTAAAGAAACTATTATATGAAATTTATGTGTAATGCGTCTTTTTCACTCATGAGATTTTGATGGAATTCTCTCTTATTGCATCTCAATAACTATTACAACTGAATAAGTAATATTTCAGTACGGATCAGAATATTTGGTATTTTTTGTTGATCTTAAGTACATTTGATGGTATTATTTATCATTTCTTATAACAATGGCAATAATTGAAGACATGAGTTATGTTTTATTGCAATCTGACACCAAATAAAGAATTTACTAATAGGTGAAAGGTCTGTGTACTTGCAAAAACAGAAAAATTCATTGAAAGAAGGATTCATGTAACATATGACGGTACATAGGCACCTGTTTATTTTTATTATTTTTTTTTTTATTACATTTATTTAACGTCGGCCTATTTCCGCTACTGAGGCCTAACACCGACGCCTGTAGACGAGCTACCCCCAACCAGGAATTTTGCCGAACCTCTTCCCTTAAGAAGAGTAGGGATCTTTTACTTGCCTAACATTTAATAGACAAGGGACCGACGGCTTTACATCCCCTCCGAAGGATGGTATATCTCCTATACAACCCTCGCCTAAGGTTGTATAGCTTCCGCGCATACACTGATATACAAGCCGCTGGAAGATGTGTGAGGCGAGAACGCGGTTTCCGTTGGAATGGTCACCCATCCAAGTACTAACTGCGCCTGTCGTTGCTTTACATCGCATACCGAAGTATGTACATAGTAAAGACGCACCTACGCTCGCTCCACCTGTTTATTTCATTTTTATTTTATCGTCTTAGGGTCTGGTCTGGTCGGTAGCCGCGTGGGTTAAGGCGCGAGGTGGCAATCGCGATTAATCACACGGGCATCGCACCACCGGGTTCGAATCCTGCCTCCGGTACTATCACTGTCGGAGAAAATGGTTGTATGTCCGCGTTTTTTCAATATGTAACCCCCTTCCGCACAAGCTCCTGGCTTCTGGAATTGGGGGTTGTCTAATTTCTGTGGTGTTTATTTATTTATTATTATTTATTTAAATTACCGTCCTTTCGTTTCAGCATTAGCTATTCCACTATTCAACTAGGACACATGCACACCGACCATCCCCTACGACATTGTCATCTGCCGCAGCTGAGATTCTAACTCAGGTGGTACAGTGGCTAAAAGTATTATCTCTGACACAACTGTGCCTAGTCCACTGCTACCAATTCGATAACATATGAGAATCTCTACTCAACATCTGGGCCCTAGCCAGGATTTGAACCCGGGACTCCTTGATCTGAAACCTGTGTAAGCGTTGGCCACTGATCCTGTTAAAGAACACGCCAAAACCTTCGATAAACTTTTCGAAACTGTAACAAAATCCGAGGTTTTTACACTTTAAATCATATTTTCGCTCTACGGAGCGTTTTTATGCAAAAATATCAGAAACTCATCAAGGAGTGTAATCTTAGAAATTGTAGTAAATGTAGCTACGACCATCAAAATTTAGAAAGTGTAACAAAAATCGACTTTCGTACCTCCAAAAGTTCTCTCATCGAAACCTCTCTTTACGGCGTCGCGACGCTGTAGACGCCACTATCATTCGGAAATCGGAAATTTCAAAATTAAAAACCCTTTTACGAATCCACGTTGTGCAGCACTGCAACTCATGCGTTGTGTTAAATATGAGGACAAGTTAATCCAGTCTCCACTCAAAGTATTTCGAGAGTTTTAGCAAAAATAGTCTTTAGCGACAAGGGTGGCCATTCATTTTCTAGCAGTCGATTTTGACGGGAAAATGATGGATTTTAACGGGATTTGCCCTAAACCGGTTCCTCGGTGATTCAGTGTCAGAAAAGTAGCTTTACCATGTACTCAGATGTGCATGGGACCGCCTTGTCTGAACGTATGAATATATAATTGCCGATTCGTTGAATCAAGCATTTTTAAGCTCCGAGGAGCGAACCAAATTACTATTGAACTGATAATACGTAAACAGACAGCAAGCAAATGCCCACCAAAAATTTATAAATATGGAATATTTCTTGAATCTTTTTGTGTAATCGTTAGCTATAAACCGCGCATTGGATGGTAGTTGGTACATTATGAGTCGCTGCGTTCCTCACTATGTGTTGTGCACGGGCCAGACTATAGTTTGTCACTACATTTTTCTTGAAAGTTTTTGTAAAACATGATTTTTTAAAGAGATTTAATATACATTTTTGAACTTTATATTGTCTTTTTCCTGCGTTTTCAAAATTCCTTTTCAGGTTTAATTTTAAGAAAGTGTTAGTGCTTACTGTATTAGATTTATAGTGTTACGACGTCCAATTGGTACCATCAGTGAAGCAGTTAAGCATAAGCGAACAGTAAGTATAGGTTTTGTATTATTCTCCATCTGAAACAGTCGTCTTGAACCCTTCTTTGTGATCGTTTAATATCCACTTTGGAAAATATAATCAAAGTCCTTCAGACGCGAAAAGATGGATCGTTCACAATCCGACCGTTTCTTAAACAATTTTGAAAACCGCAAGCTACTTGATAATGGATAATAAGTCCATGTACACATGAATGTATATACGCCCCTTTACCGGTTTCCTATTTAAAACTGTAGAGTATATGGAAACCGCTGAAAGAAAAACGCGCCGAGGGCTCTACCTCAAAGGGGGTGTGGTAACAAGCTCAAATTACAATATGCGTGTTTGTGGAAAATGTTAAAGAAGTCAACAAGAAAAAGCCGAAACAAAAAAATAATATATAACATGTTAGTTAATTTTTTTTTTTTATACATTTATTTAACGTCGGCCTATTTCCGCTACTGAGGCCTAACACCGACGCCTGTAGACGAGCTACCCCCAACCAGGAATTTTGCCGAAGCTCTTCCCTTAAGAAGAGTAGGGATCTTTTACTTGCCTAACATTTAATAGACAAGGGACCGACGGCTTTACATCCCCTTCGAAGGATGGTATATCTCCTATATAACCCTCGCCTAAGGTTGTGTGAGGCGAGAACGCGGTTTCCGTTGGAATGGTCACCAATCCAAGTACTAACCGCGCCTGTCGTTGCTTTACATCGCATACCGAAGTATGTACATAGTAAAGACGCACCTACGCTCGCCCCCATGTTAGTTAATATATTATTATATTAATATATTTTTGTCGTGCGCTGCAAACTATCTCCTACTTTGTACGCTTATAGAAAGAAAACAGTGAGGATTAGGTCTATAATCTGTAGTCCCGCCCGAGGGTAGTTTTTGCGAAAAAAGGATGGTTGCGTCCACGAACTTTTCGGGTCCCTATTTCTGCTCCTATGAACTATCTCTGGTCGAAATATAATTCTTATATAAATTATTTCTTCTATTTGTTGTTTTTTCGACTATCTAGCGTAGACTATAAATTATGCATATTATTTCACATCAATTTCAGTTATCTATTTAACAAAGAAAGCATCGTAAATATTCGTAGTATTTTACAGCAAGGCATTTCTAATGTCAACTAGAGGCAAGTTATTTGTAAAAATGTTCAGAGTAGCGATCCAGGTAAGTATTATTAGAAACCTTTAGTCCTACATTTAAAATATAGAATGATTTGCAACTTATGGGAAAAAACATTTTACAAAATCTTAAGTTAGTAAACGTATACTTAGTTGATTCTCTTATAGATAGTAAACGAACGAAGAAAATATTTTTAAGCCACTTCTACTTATCTTTTGGGTAACCTAGGAGAGATACATGTGGAACATATGATTCACAATTATTGACTATGAAAAAAATATAAATTTACCTTTGAGCAACTAAAGAGAGACAGACATTACGCTAGCGTTAAAGAAGATACATGATATATAACCAATGACATTAACACCAAACTCAACTAACTAACGGAACAACAACTAACGGAAACCAAGGCGTGCTATGTACGATAGGTATGGTTTTATAATCCTTAATATTTTTTTACTTGGACGGAAGATATAGATGTAGATAGTAAAAATGGTTTAGAAATCGGAAGCTGTATCCAAACTTTTATGCAACTACTGAAAGAGAAGAAAAGAGAAAACAACACGAATATTTGGTAATTTTATTCTTAGTTGGGTTAGAACAAAAATTTGAATCAATATCTTATTTTTAAAAGTTTTTTGTAAATGTGCCGACGACAAATTCCGTACGGTTGAACATTTAAACTTAGGCTCTGATCGTGCTTTTGGGAGAACTAAAATAAATTTTCATAAAATAGAAATAACTTTCATTCCCGATCAATATCGAGACGTTATCCGATCATCTAATTATTTGATATCAGCAGTTATTAATATGGAGTAATATTATAAATATATTGAAAAAATAGTACTTCACTTCATCTTAATGATACGACAAAAAATATGTTGGGTCAGGAATTTCCTTTCAGAGATTGAGCTCGGTGGACGGTGGACTCGTACAGAAGGATATGGAAGTTATCTCTGTAAGAAGAGCCTAGATAACTATATGCCATACCATAAAGTGGATCTTTAATAAAAAAAAACAACTCACTAATTGAACCGATCATTTTCACGTTAGAAGTCATCAGAAATAAACAGGATGCAATATCTGTCTAGAAAGTAGAAAATATAAGAGAGCAACAGAGCATTTCTTTACAGTGAATATAAATATTTCTATGAAATGTTACTGGGAAGGGGTAAAGAAGTGCAAGCACGTGCAAAATATGAAAGTGAAGGTAAACAGAAAAGCAAAAGTGCAAAAGAAGAAATACCAGCAATTAGACTAGCTATTATAGGCGATTTGATTTCATTTTTATATTACATAGGTCCTTATTTCATAGAAAAAAAATCCTGTAATTTATTTCAACATAAATTAGTACCTAAATCGTAAAACCATTTATCACGAAATAAACTTTTAGGTACACAGGCCTTTCATCCGCTCATGGCTTCAATTATAAGTTGAAGTCACATTCAAAATTCAGAAAATCATATTAATTATAATTATAATGGAAACAACCTCCATTATTTTCTCATGTACCATTGTTTTTTAATGTTTTTATTTGTTTGCCGTCGAGAAATTAGTTAACATCAAATTGACTTGAAATTATGCCAAACCAATTTATTAGGTACCTACGTAAATACTGAAGTAATAATTTATTGCTTTCTTTTATTATTAATAATACATTATGAGGTGAAAGGTGACATTTGCAGTTTTCTATTTGGAATAGCAGGAACATAAAGGATAAAACATATTTTTAGCAGTATATTTCAGCTTGCCTTCAATAACTTTATCCACGCATTCTTATTCAAAATAATATTTGCTTTAGACTTAAAGATTTTAGGAATGTTACTTTTGATATAAAATCATTGTATCTACACTTACGATATTCAGGCAGCCATATTAATATTGAGTAAAATTTGTCAAATGAATCATATACACAAAAGCTTTTGCTTCTTTTTCTTCATTCTTTGCCTTCTTAGAAATATTAATAAAGCTATATTTTAACGGAAATAATTATTCGTGTGACACATGTTCAATAATAAAATTTCTAGAAATTGCATGTTTAGCAGCTCACACATGTCCCACGTTAACATATACAGACCATTCTCTTTTCAACGCAGATCTGTTATTTTTAGTGCAATTTTTAGGTTGTTTATTACTTTAAAACAGGAAATGCCGTGATTTACGAGTGTGCTAAAAAAATTACGGTATATCTAATTACTCCTTTACACATAGATGAATCGGTGTTCAAATTTTTGTTATTTTCAAAGGATTGCTTTCTTTTTAAATAAGTTTGTGCGGAATGGAATTGTTACATGTAGTTCCTTAGCGATGAAAAATGTAATTGAACTAATTTTCAGAATCTGCAATCTATTGAAGAATGTAAGACTTGCCCAAAAGAATTTTTCCTTGAGTGTTGTCCTTTTGAAATAAGATGTAATGTAGGATGTTTTCAATTAAAATGTCAGTTGAAAGGTGGAAACTACATTGGATCCAAATTAATAAATAACATTTAGAATTATATACAAAATACAGAGCAAATTACAAACGCTTCTATAAATTTGGTGCTTTTAATCATCTCAGCACAGGATATCTAAAATGCAACTTTACGTACAAATAAGCCTCATTATTATGAATACCACAAAATAACTACCTACAAGGAATTAACTAAATAAGTGTATTTGGAAGGCCCAGTTTAATATCAATGTAAGCTTTAGAAAGAAAATCTTATAGAAGAAAAATGACTTCTCAATATTCTAAAACTTTATTGTTGTCATTCCAGAAGTATAGAAATTGAAAATAGTTATTTTTGTAACAAGTACCTGAAAATCATGTTTTTTGGGACGAATAGTTGATGAGTCCCAAAAAACTGATCTATGTACATGTTACAAATAACATTTTTTTAGAGGTCCCTAAAACATATTTAAATTTTTGATAGGAGCAAATATTTCTCGAAAATAGTGACCTTCGAATTTTAATTACCATGCGACAATAGTAACCTGATTGTTTAATTGTTGTATTGAACCATTTTGCTTTATTTATCTAAATAATCCTCAAAAGTTGCAATGGCGACTTTTTGGAATTGAGTCCGGGAAAGACTCATTCTATGGACTCAAACGAGTCTGTAAAATAGCTGTTTTAGAGACGAAATACAAAATAGTGTATTTTTCCTTCAAATGTCAAAAAAAGTTACTTTAATGACAAGTTTTGTGAACTGTCATGTCTCCGACGCTTCAGCTGAGCTAAGAATCTATTGCTGCGGCTCTCATCATTCTGAGTGGAGGACAAAATCTTTTACTTGCCACTCACGAGCGGTAAGTATTTAAAGAGAATCCAAACCGTATTTATTTAATTCATATTCGCCCTTTGGAAAAAAGGTTATTTTCTATACGGAGTTTATTTACTTTATTTTTTGTTTATTTTTAATTTTTATGTTTGTCTTCCACGTCACCTGAGTGGCTCTCTTAAGTCTAGGAGGTCTAGATTTATATGAGTAAAGGAGACAGAGCCCTACAATTTATAGTGGGATCTGAACCACTTCTTGGGGATAGTTTATATTTGAAAATTACTTCGCAATAGGTAGGACTCGAACCCACTTCGCTAGGTATGCACAGAGACATCTAGACGCTCTAATCCACAGAACTACCGTCTCCCAAAATAATTTTCTGTGTTTCGGCTTTCCATATCCTCGGCACAAAAGTGCCACTTTTACTCCATATGAAACGATATACTATTGTGTATAATTAGATCAGGCAATTTGTATTTAGAGCTGGACAAAATTGCTTCAGAATGTTTTTAAAGAGATTCTAACTCAGCAGTAATTGCTGAATAACATATCCAAAATCGTTTCCTCTCAAATTTTAAGGTTAGGAGGTTTTACAGAATATATAAGTCATTCCAAATTGTTATATGAAGGTATGACTGAATGCTATGGTACTTTGTGGATAAGTGGCAACGCACGGGTATAACTCCAACTTCCTACTCAATGAATATTCTGTCTGTAGATTTTATTGATTTGCTGCTATACAACAGAAGTATTGCTTTTCTTCCATCAGTTTCAATATCCGATTGTTGACAATAATAAGAGAAATCTATATTTGCAACTGAATGGATCTCAGTGGCTTTCAACAATTTATAGAGTGTTGGAATCTTTCCAATTGAAAAATTCAGCCCAACAATGACTGAATGTAGAGTATATCATATACAGGATTGGAAAATGGTCCTCGTCTTGTGTCACTGTGAAGTACAACTTGAAACCACTATTCATGGCATAATATAGAAGCAGAATCAGCAAGTCAGTGTCTTCCTTTATAACTTTAGTACTTGTATTTTCTAACGTTAAGAGTGCATCCCGAACTATATAATATCTAGATCAACATCTTCATCTGCGATATGCACAGTACAGCTGTGGTTTGTCAACAGATTGCTTATAAGGGAAATAATTGCATGCTTGTTATTTTCAATAACCAAGAATTTCTCTTTCTGATCGAATTTTATATACGGACTGAAATTTATGTTTCTACTGTTGTTGATATAGCGTCCTATGTGGGTCATGGCCCTGATTGTAGGTGAACCACTCTAATTGTCATAAACAATAATAGCTTTTCCACATGTTTTTAGCATGAAATGTTCATAACAATTTGAAATGCTCTCAAACGTTTCATTGTTATGTCATAAACTATAATATAAGAGAGGTTCACTATCCAAACTATACTGATCTGTACACTAAATTACTTCAGCTATGTATGTGTGTAATTTTTTGTATAATTGAGCATTGCGTTAGCTGAAACCTACCGGCTTTCCTTAACATGCTTCTTGATTCGAATAATCAGTATTGGGAACTAGTCCTAATTATCTGAAAGAAGAGTACTGCTTTTATTTGTATATCGTCATCGATACGACTCACAACACCAGCAGCAGATCCTATAATTTTCACTTTATCTGATCTATTATCAGAATATCTGAATTCCTATTTCCCTATCATCTTGAAGACGATGTTCATACCGACTGAATGCAATTCATCAACATTAATTCGAGGATGGGCAGTTATTCCTGTAATAATGTTGCAGAGGTTTAAGTCAGATTGGAATGGAGATCGACTACTTTTTTAATGTCATTGCTTTCCCTCGTTTGTCTACTTTCCATCATTTCTTTTTATTCACTACTTTTCACCGAAACTTTGATGTATTCCTGCATTACCAAGTTAGAAGTTGAAGGTAGGGGCATAGAAGAAAGCCTCGTTGTTTTCTCGATTTATGTAAATCTGCATCTTCGTGTCAGTCCTCTTGCTTTTTAGGTAACGCTTTTCAGGATACTTCTATTACTACTATTATTATTATCAGGTCTGATTCGGGTTCGGCCCATAATCCCTTACTTTCTCTTACTACAAATTTACCTTTCAGGAACTATGGGACTTTTAGGAGACAAATTAAACATTTTCTATAAGGAGTGACAGCCACATGAGGTAATTATGATGCTCTACTACTCGAATTATAGGAAAAATCTCCAGCATAGCATGAAAGTGCCCCATCGTAGAGGGGTATTTCCAAAATTGTAGGGAATTTCTTTCTCTACAACGTGATGTATATTTTTTAATTATTATAGGTATTTTATAGTTGTCGTACCGCGTTAAAGTCGAGCAAGGCCAATTTGTCGATAGTTTTTATTTATTTACACAATTGCTACAATACCCAAGTCTTAAATATTTCAGTATGTTGTTCCTGACATTTTTCCATATCGATTGATCATAAAATTATCCCCTGAAAAATAAAATCCAAACGATGTGAAAAATATGTCTAGATTTATTGTACTATAAATTTTAGGTAGGTATAAGGTTTGTTATTCAAAGTGACCTCTCCAAATTTTGTAAACTATAGATCTCGCAAATAAAAATATGGGTTTTCCATTTTAAATAACAAAGATGACATCTACTTCCGGTATAAGCGGATGCGAAAGAACTGTCAAAATATTTTAGTTGGATCACTGTTTTCTATATTGCGTAATCTCACGAAAATTCGTTCAATAGTTTTCGAGATATAGATCTTGTAAGCTTGCGGCTGGACATGCTGTATAACAAGTATAAGAACTGTAACAGATTTGCTTGTGAAGGGAGATTTGTACACTATAGATGAATACTTTTAAAATAGACAACCTTAAGGTTAATATTATTTATTTATTTGTACATTATGTAATAGTGTTGATGTCAGTAACAGATGTTTGGTTTAACTTTCGATATTTTGATCGCACCCTACAAAGTTACTTAACATTTTCAAAATAAATAAAAATCTGAAACAAATATATCGGCACTTGAGCACAGACAGGCATATGTCATCGAGAAAATAGTTACATTTGATGAATGTTTGTGTGCCCTATAATATTTTGTAATTTTAATGAAATCAAAACTTTAGTTTTTATAGTAGAAAGGAACGTGTTTTACCCCAAGCCAGAGGATTAGAAAGTAAAAGCAATTTCTAGTCATATTCTTATTGTGAACTCGGTAGGTATTAAACTAGTTAGATCAATCTAGTATATGCAACTGTAAAAGTTTATTTTATTTTTGTGAATCGTGTTACTAAGTATATACTTGAAATATACATGTGTGAGTGGTGTGTGTACGAAAGTTATTTTTGTCTTAATATACTGAGTACATTACCTACTATTATTTATAGATATGCAACGTTGTAGCTCTGTTTAGTTTTACTGGTTGCCTACAACTGGTTAACGGAACAACGAACGTTCAAAACGCGGCCACTGATAACGGGGATATTTTATACAGAACTGCTTAGTGGAAGTTGAAAGGGAATTTTCTAATGATGTTTAAGATTCAATACATTCTTGATACACTTTGGCTTGTTGTATTAAACTGGAAGGGTGTCTGGTAGACGAACAGAAAGTAGTAGTCGACGAAAGAGATATATATCCCTGCCCTTACTGAAAATGTAATAAACCTGCTGGGTTTGGGTCCTGGCGGTGGGGGCGTTTTTGTATAATGGCTATTTTTTCCAAATAAATAACATTGGCGATTAAAAATTACTTTTACGAAACGCCAAAACATTTAAATACTACATTCGAATGCAGTGTACTCGATGTACATTTCGCTAACTATGTCAGCATCACCGGAGAACCAATAAGACTGGATTTTAATTTTAATCATATCCCTAAGAAAATGAAGATCTTGCAGTCTACTTAGCTCCTCTAAGTATCAGACATCATGCGAGTCATTCAAAATAATGAGAATTCAACCAATCGACATTGACAAAATGAACGTCCTATTTTACGAACAAAATTGTGTTAAAGTGCAATGTATTTTTGTCGAATGTCGTTTTAATGTTGATAATACTGCGTTCTACGTCCTCAATTCAATATATCCAGTGTCACTTGCGGCGTCAAAATTAATCTAATAACACCTTGTTTATTAACGGTTATTTTTTCAAAAAATGTAATAGTATTAATAATGGAATGAATAGCTATAATCTATTTTTATTCTTATATGACGTACCTTGTATGAACACAATCTATTGGATTGCCCACGTATTGTCGGGTTGTTACTGCAATTGAAAATGTTACCAGGAGAATAACTGTAGCATTTGTATGCAGCCTAAATATTGGTGAGTCGATGGTAATACTACTTGTCTGAAACAAAAGAGTAAATGTATATAAAAATCAAGGAAAAATCTGATTCAACAGTATACGTGTAAATGTAACTTCTTAGATTACTTCAGTTTTGGAAAAGTTTAAGTCAGTTTACAAGAAATCAAATCTGCCAAGCGCTACGAGCAAAATTAAGGTGTAGGTTTTATCGCTGTGTTTGCTTTTTACAGTGTATCAAAAATTAGTTTCCCATGGTAATTTGTACAAGAATATGGCCCCTGACATGGATCTTCCTTAAATCACTTTGATAATAATCTGTTTTTGTAATTAGGTAATGTTCTTGTTCTTTTCTAACAATTGGCGGAGGATCCGATGATTATCGAAACACTAAAAAAATTCTAATTCTTTCAATTCGTGGTCGTATTGCTACAGGGGTCAAATAAATGTTTCCATCTCGGCAACCCCTTCAAATTAGCCAAAAACCACCCCCATAGTCCCCTTTCCGTGAACCCATTTATTTTACCCAGTTTTTCGACTAATTGTTGTTCCCTCGAGTAGAACGGAAAGTCCCTCGAGGGATTTGACCACAGCCACCCCAGGCTTCCAACCCGCGTAGGGGGTGGAAAATTGATATTTGCTTTTGTGAGAAAAAAATAATATTTTGTAGGAGGCGTTGTTGAGAAAGGTGGTAGATGACCCGGGGGTTGTTTTCACCCTTCAAGGGGGTGGTGGCAATTTGATTAATGTTTACTGCTGGAGATTAAGAAATGTATGAACGGGAGGAAATACACATAGGAAAAACATAGCAACAACATTCTGATGTGATGATGGGTGGGTGAAAAAGTAAATCTCAGATCACTTTCTACTTTTTGGGCGAATTTTAGGTTAGGTTAGGTCACCATACCACAATATGATGTTAATTTTGACTATAATAATAACAAAAATCCTTTATTTTTTAATAATGTAACATAACATACAAATATGTCATGATATATCTATTAAGATAACTATTTCAGGAAAAAAGATGAACAATAAGTTATCATATAAATAACATGACCTATAAATCTAATCTTAAGCAGTAAAAAAATGTGAGAAAAAACAATAAACTCCAATAAAATAAAAAAAATATATTAAATATGGACTAACACAATAGGCACTTACACAGAAAAAAAATACCATTACCATCATTTTAAAGCTCGTAAGCAGAATCCATATCATTGTGTTGGTCAATGAAATGTAAACAACAAAACATCGGTCTGTCATATTTTGTAAAAATTGAAGAAGCAAGAATTCTATTATAATGAAAATTAGATAGTAAGTTAGTCTTGGCTAACCTATTATTTGTGAAAAAAGGAAAAGGGGAGCTATTGATGATACCACCAAGCGTGGATTCAGTTCTTGAAATATAAATTGTCACTAACCACCGATTTATTTAACACCAAATTAACTTACAATAGTTAGTCCTTATAATTACGCACTAATTATTATTTTTAACTACTATAAATTACTACTTATTATCACTGTACTGTCGTGATCAGAAAAAAATAAGACAACTTTTTTTTCTAATGTAAATCTGCGTCTATTTGAATATGTAATGAGTAGCCGAAATAAAACAGATATCACTTTTAATTTACTTTTTATTTTAATGCTGTAGTTATTGCTATAGTAAATGATGAATGGTTAATGAGACAAATTGCACTGCGTTATAACATTAACAAAAATTTGGTGTGTAACATTTTAAGAAAGTGGAGAATAAACGGTACGATTAGTAGAAATGCTGGATCAAAGGACAAAGAATATCCTACCTACTTAACAAGAAACTAACTATTAGTATTTCGTTATTGCACCATTTCTATTTATAGACAGATAGATAGATAGATAGATAGATAGATATGTATTTATTAGTTCATGTAAATGAAATAACAAAAAAACCCAGAGGGTGTAGAAGATGTTACAAGATGAAAAAAAAAAGATAAATACAAATATTAATCATGTATAATGGTCATTTATATATAAAAAAAAAATAGTAATAACAAATAGTTGAAATAATGTATAAAGTATAACAAAGACACAGGAACATTAATTATATATTAAAAAATAACAATTAAAATTATTATAAATACTTAAGAGGGATTTAAAGTGTATCACCAAAATACCCATCTAGCGTATAGTATGCTTTTACCAGAAGAGCGGCTCGTAACTTTGCTTTTAGATGTTTTAGGGATAGGTTTTTATATGTGTCTGGAAGTTTATTATATACTTTTATTATGGAAAACGGTATGTTTCTTTGTACATATGGAAAGTTTGCTTTAATATTTAATAACTTCTATAAGTCTGTTTGGCATAGAATTAAATAACATTATACAATAATCATTAGTAATAATATTTTCCCATCCATTATTTACTATTTTCAGTAATTCTTCGGCATTCCGTGGTCTCACATTTCGTTTTTGGATACTTCTTACGAGTAGTCCCCATACTTCTTCCACAGGGTTAAGATCTGGACTATGACTGGGCCAGTTAAGAACATTGATGTTGTTATCTTGAAACCAGTTAGTTACGGTATGAGTAGTATGAACGGAACAATTGTCTTGTTGAAATATGAACTCGTTATTAGGAAATAATTGTGACACAGAAGGGAGCATAATATTGTCTAAAATCCTAATATACGTTTAACTATTAAATCGTTCCTCAATACGCCACAAAACACTAGGAGCACGTGCCGATATCCAAGCCCACAAATCTACCACTTTATCATTGTTAGATATATATTCCTCATCGAATCGAGTATTCAGAGGGCGGTAAACACGAGTACGCCCGCTGTGTGTTGACTGGAAAGTTTTTTCGTGTAAAGATTACATTGTTCCAAAAATTTACACCATGCGCTAAAAATTGAAGCGCAAATCCTACTCGAGCTTCTTTATCTTTAGCTTTAAGTAAGTATTTCTGTGCTGCTGTATGACATTGTAGCTCCGATTCTCTTACTCGCCGGCGACTAGTACTACTCGATCCAGGAAAATTCGATTCTTCAGCAGCCTGAATAACTAAGTAAAATGGATTTTCTATCAAAGCATTTACCAATTGCAAATCTTGTTTTCAGTTGATATTCTTCGTCGCCCTGATCCAGAATTTCTACTAATCGTACCGTTTATTCTCCACTTTCTTAAAATGTAACACACCGAATTTTTGTCAATATCATAACGCAGTGCAATTTGTCTCATTGATAATCCATCTTCTGCTTTAGCAATAACTCCAGATTTAACTAAATCGCTTATATAAGGCATATTAGTTTTTTGCACACTTCCTATAAATTATGACAACTAACTGACAATGTCTTAAAAATTAAAGTTAGGTCTCCAGAACTAGATTTAAGCAATATACCGTTATAAGACTTGGCCTGTTTTTGCTCACGACCGTACTACTCTGTTCTTTCTTCCGATCAGTTCACTTCTGAAGTAGAGCTGTTCTTATGCGTTGGTCCTGCTTCTTATATACTTCGTGGCGCTTATTCCACATCCCTCTTGATGATCCGACACGGTTCTCCTCTTTTTCAGTATCTCTATGGTAGGAAGCCAATAGCACCATCTCTGGGTCCACTGATGAACTGTCATTATATTGCTAGCTTCTCACTACTGAGGGATTAAACCTGAGTGGTACAGGAACTAGCCGTGTTGTCTCTCACACAACCTCGTCTAGTCCATTGCAGCCCACTCGGTGACACATGAAAAATACCACTAGACATCCATACTCTAGCCAGGATTCGAGCCCGGGATTCATTGGTTGCAAGCCTAACATGTAAGCGTTCAGCCACTGAGTCGGTATTCTTAATGAAACTGATTTGTAACCACCGTATATTATTATTTTGTATACTTTTATTAAATTATGTTTTGGAGATAATATAAGGATAAGGAATTAAAATAATAAATAATTGATAATTTCTTGGCAACAGAAGGATATATTTATAGTTTCCGCACAAAGTAATGAAACCCAGACGAAAGTAATTAGTTATACTTACAGGAGAGTTACTTAACGAAAAATATATTCAACTATTTTTGCTTTAATACTAGGTGATGATTTCCTTGAAGATGTAATTTTTTTGTGTATTTATGAAATGTTGTGCGTGACTTATGCCTAAGCCTCTGATGGAACAGTAAGCGCACAATACATTATCCTTATCGTAAGAGTATATTACATATTGTTACTTGTTTATGCCCTCCAGTAAACTCCCCCAAGCGTAGGTCCAATAATTGCAACACGAATTGTCACCAACTATTGGTTTGTTAGTCACTAAATTATTTACACTAATTATAACATCAATATTATGTATTATATTTTTATGCAAGGTTTATTATTTGTGTGTAATTGTACACTAAGATCAGAAATAAATTTTAATTTGGATCTACTATAGACTATATTTCACAACGTGTTACTCTGATCTCAGAACCCTACTGATCGTTGGCTCTGCTACTTATGTATTCCTTGACCCTTATTCTAGAGTTTTCTCTTTTATTCCAGTCTGTCATTTGAGACGGTTATACTGCTTCCTAGTTTATTCATGGTGTTGGAGATTTATCAAGTGACGCAAACCACCCACCACGGAGCAATCGGAGAGGATGACGCACACTAGTCTGTCTACTGTCAAACCAAAGATCGAGGAGTTCGTCCCATTGCCCCCACCTTCAAAAAAATTGGCGACAGAGGCGACGCTCATCATCCGACAAGCCTAGCAAAAATAAGTTACTTTTGTATTTAAGCAGAAATAAAGTTGTTTAGCAGTGATTTTGTATTCTGGGTTTTAATATTTGCTAAATTTTTATAACACATGGTAGAATGGCGCCATCTCTGGGCCGACTAAGATAAAGTAATGTTAACTAACTAACAGAGGTCACTGAATATAACTATTATCAAAGGTAACGGTTCAAATTTACCTTTCCTTCTAAGTTCCTCCAGATAGTAATATGTTATATATTATACATGCATTATACAGTTTATAAGGGTCAACGCAAGAACTTTTTAAATCCTCCAATACTAAATTGAAGCCCGTGCTTGCCCTGTATAGGTAATTGTGGAAAGCGCGTGCAGTCTGAATCGTAATGAGAAAAGTAGAGGTTGTGCTTGATGGCACTGGAACATTCTCGATGTGTCTTGAGTAAAAATTAAATTTTAAGATATTGAGAATGTATACAATATAGTGATTAAGACTACTACAGTATATTATGTGTCAGTGAATACCGAAAAATATAACAAGATATGTTTTACTTCGGGATCAATATTTTTTTTAACTCTTTTTTACTTTGTTATTATTAAACTCATTCTTAATGATGCAGAAAACGAATATGAAATCTCATTAGCTTTTATTATAACACCACCACACCACAGGTAATTACGACCCCCTTTATCCCGGAAGGCTCTAGAAGAGCCTTGTGTGGGAGGGGGCTACACATTTAGAGACAAGGGATACACACCCAATATCCGTGTATAGTGGAAAAATCCCTCTCGCAGTATTTTCCATTGCTACGACCGGGGATCGAACCCGGAACTTTTGGGTGAGACGCAAGTGCGCTCATCTCTCGACCATCGGTCATACAATCATTACAAGTTCTTGTACTTTTTGAACAGTATCTAAGATAAATAGTCCTTTTTTTTGTCGAAAAGATAATTTGCAAATAAACGGAAAACCTGTGCATGACAGGTCTATTTATTCTAATTATTATATAATATGTTTTACTGCAGAGTCAGATTTTCTTTTTGTGTGATTGTGTTATCCAGACTTTGTTATATTCGTTCGCCAATGTTATTAAATTTCATTAACCTGTTATTAACAGAAGAAAAATAATTAAAAATTATTGGTACTTATATTTTACTCTTTAGCCCGCATAGAGTTCCAATTGCATTACCCTTTGCTAAGTTACAAACACTATTAATATCTAAAAATTCTAGATTGTTTCATGCGCGATTTGTTTAAAAGACAAGTACAAAAATGGTATTTCATATGTTTAGCTGGTAATAGGGATTTTGCAAGAAACAATTGTGTGAATGAGCATCAATTAAGGCATTATTATGGGATTATTTAAGAAACTAAGTGTTTTAATTTTAATGTATTGGATTCTTAATAACTGGAAAATAAAATATTCACGACCGAATATCAGAAAATAAGACAATTTTAATTGTGGAGCAGTGTATGTGTCTACCGCCTACTTTTCATATTTTGCAGCTAAAATTAGGTAGGTGCAGGATTTAAAAATTTTAAGACTGTGGCTAGGAATAAGGAAATTATGCCAACAGTTGGCAATTTCTTAATTTACGGCTTATTTATGCCTTTGTTTGTTTAATTTAGGGTATTTTAAGATCCGCGTGATAAAATTGTAATTAATTTTTGTTCCAAGGTAGATATAGGTCATTGCCTCGATACGTTAGTATGAAACCAAGCACTTGACCTGACCTTTTTTCACTTTATTTCACATATTTTTGTTATGCAAAAAATATTTATTTTTATTTTAGTAGCAAATGAGAATACGTGAGGTGTACATAATCTTCATCTAAATTGTATAAGCTAATCGTTCATCAGGGACAGGTCCTGATAACTTTATGGGCATAAATAGTAAGATAATTCCAATAAACATGTGTTTGGAAACTCAGTTAAATTCCCTATAATCCTGACAGCTTCTTAAGCGTACCAATTACCAATTAACCAATTAAGAGATTTTAATTTTTGTTATCTGTTTACATTTTATTTCATTTGTATCATTTTCCCTGTGTTCTATGTTATTATTATAAACCTGCACCACGTGCATATAATATTTAGCCTATTCTATTAAATGTGAATACATTCGTTAGGATAGGTCGGCGGTGGATGCCGAAATGACACACTCCATGAAATTTTTTAGAATAATCTTTTTGCAGTATTTCCCGAAGGTTTATACTGTTTTTCTGTTTATTATACTGCAGTGCAGTTTCATATAATGTTCGAGGTTTCACTGTGTTCCAATTATATATGTTTTTATGCAGGAAAATAATTTAAAAAAACCTGCTGGAAAATAATTTTAAAAAACCTGCTTAAAAAAAACCTGCTTCATAAGCGTACCGGGATGATAATAGTTGGCGTTTATATCACGAACTAGGGACTGTTGTACAGCATAGAATATCTATGACATTGAACTAAACATAAAAGAATAATATAATTTACTTTGCTGTAATTCAAGCAGTCGACATACCGGGGAGTGTTAATATACAGGGTTACTGGTAATTCGATACATTCCTTTGGAGATGTGATGGGGCATGAGATAAGGAGTAAATCTAGCCCTAACATACATTATACAAAACTCAGTAGTTTTTGAGATATTTCAATTTTTTTGTTTTTCTCAAAAAAGTAGATCTTAATGTCTTAAAAGTTAATTTCCGAAAAATCTACTTGACATTTTTAATTTTTTTTTTACTGGATTACTTGTCCAATATTATAGATATCCGTTTGGAATGAAAAATATTCGGAAACATTTCGATCATGTGAACATTTAAAATAAAAACTTGTAAATTTTTTTTTTTAAATCAGTTATGAAATTTACCTATTAGGTTTTTTCAAAAAAATATTAATGTAGCACGCGTACAAATTATTATAAAAACTTACTTATTTCAATAGCTATCTAACTAGGTAGAAATGTTTAATGTACCCTTGATAGTTCTAATAAAAAATTAGTAAAGATAATGCTGGTGGCGGAATTTATTAAACGACTAATCGTTCATTGTCTTTTACGTCAGTCAGTCCTTGACTTTGACGTTTGTGCATATATGTCATTAACTGACATTCTTATCTCCGTGTCCCTTAAGTTTGTTGGTCTTATTAAATTAGTTATCGAAGATTTTGATTTTGCTCGTAGTTGTTGTTATTAGTTGTTGTTATTGTATTTTCTGTGCCATGGCCGCGTATGCCAACGCAGAATACGCTGATATCTTGTTTGTCTATGGATACTGTGGCGGCAACGCCGCTGCTGAAGCTCGCCGAGAATATGGTCTTTGGTACCCTAACCGCCACTTACCAAATGCACGTGTATTCAGTACGGCATATCGAAATATCGCTGAAACTGGCTCCGTGAAATGTAGAAGTGACACTGGTGCTCCTCCCGTTTATGAACCAGATAATGAGGAAGAAATATTGAGGTATTTTGAGGAAGACCCAACTATTTCAACTAATAAAATCGCAAGACTAACCGGAGCGTCACAATGGAAAGTTTGGTCTACGATACGTAGAGTTGGATGTCATCCTTACCACTATACCCCTGTCCAAGGCTTGGAGGAAGGTGATCCTGGAAGGAGAGTGGAATTCTGCCGCTTTATGTTAAATTCAGATGCAGAAAGTGCAAATTTTTTAACAAGTATTTTATGGACGGACGAGTCGAAGTTTAATCGCGAAGGTATAACAAATTTCCACAACCTACATTATTGGGCAGAGAAAAATCCCAAGTTAACACGTGAAACTAGTTTCCAAATGAAGTTTTCTATTAATGTGTGGATGGGAGTCATTGGCCACTATTTAATAGGGCCACACTTTCTTCCTCAAAATTTAAACGGGGAAATCTATGATGAAAATTTTTTAAGAAATGATCTGGCGGTGATTTTAGAAGATGTTCCTCTCGCCGTCAGACAGCGAATGATGTTTCAGAACGACGGTTGTCCAGCACATTATCGGCTGACAGTACGACAGTTACTTGATCAACGTTTCCCAAACCGTTGGATTGGAAGAGCGGGCCCAATACCTTGACCAGCGCGAAGCCCTGACTTAACACCCCTTGATTATTACGTATGGGGTCATATGATGGAGATGGTCTATGCCACATCAGTCAATACTATAGAAAACTTTAGACAAAGGATAGTCGATGCTGCCCAACACATAAGGCATAATCTGACAACCAGAGTAACAAGGACGGAAATAAGAAGACGCTGCCGTGTCTGTATACGGAATAGTGGCTCCCATTTTGAGCAAGACATATAAAAAATAAAGTACAACCTTGAAATTAATGAAGAATTAAACTCTACTTTTAAAATGTTTTTTACTGTTTATCTAAAAATAAAATTCGTACTACTTGTGTTATTTTTACTAGTATTTTCTAAGGCAGTTTTTATAATAATTTATACGCGTGTTACGTTAATATTTTTTTGAAAAACCTAATAGGTAAATTTCATAACTGATTTAAAAAAAAAAAATTAAATTTTTATTTCAGATGTTCACATGATCGAACTGTTTCCAGATATTTTTCATTCCAAACGGATATCTATAATATTGGATTAGTAATCCAGTTAAAAAAGAATTAAAAATGTCAAATAGATTTTTCGAAAATTAACTTTTAGGACATTAAGATCTACTTTTTGAGAAAAACAAAAAAAAATTAAATATCTCAAAAACTATTGAGTTTTGCATAATATATGTTAGGGCTAAATTTACTTCTTAGATCATGCCCCATCATATCTCCAAAGGAATGTATCGAATTACCAGTAACCCTGTATATAAAAGGCAATATACAATTTAGTACTAGTAATATAATTGACATGAAATTTTGGTTATTAGCTGTTAAAGTCTATGTAAATAACACCCAGTACTGTATAGTTGAAATTTACAAGTCTCCAAGCTGTAACTCAAATGACTTTCTAGATAGTTTTTATGAGTGGTTAGATCCGTATTTGGATCAGGAGTAGTAATATAATTATTGTTGGAGATTTTAATATAAATTGGTGCTTGAATAATTCTGTTAAAAGGAACCTTAAATCTAATATGCAAGGGTTAAAACAGTTTGTTAAAGAATTCACTAGAATTACGAATATAATAGACTTAGTAATAAGTAATGACAACAAATTAAATGTATATGTCGACCAGGACTATATTATTACGTACCATTCCATAATTCAAATTAAATAAAACAAAATGAATATGACAATAAATATGTAATTAGGCTGAGTAGGGGTAAAATTAATTTTTATAAAATGACAGAACCGTCGATTGAAAGAGAATGGGGATACAGTAGCAAAAATGTTAATTTACTTAGTAAAATATTTATAGAAAATATCACTTCTTCATTAGACAACATGGCCCCAATGAAGGAAATTAAGGTTAGATCTAAGCAAAGTACACGGTTTGATAAAAAATGCAAAGATACTATAGCCAATAAAAACAAGGCATATAAAAAATATTCTTTTATTAGAGATTAAGGCGATTGGAATAACTATAAAATGTGTAGAAACAATTTTGTCAAAGTACTATGAAATGCGAAGTGTAATTTTGATAATGATCGATAACAATAAGAAGAATAGAAGGCAAATGTGGAAACACTTAAAGGAGATGGTTGGTAGAAAAAATGAAACGCTTAGTAGTTTCCATAATGGACTAAGTTGCAACGGGACATTATATAATATTGATGATGAAATACTAGACGCATTAAACAAATACTATATAGGCAGTATTGAGTATGCATTGATTCCAATAACGTATATAGCAACACTATTTTGAATACTATATCTCAATACGAGTGTACAATGTCAGTCTTTACTAAAATATCTTTGCAAGATTTATATAAATTTATTACTAGCCAAGTTAAAAATTACAATACTGACGGTGTTAGTTTACATATTGTAAAAAGCTTGATATATGTTAGGATATCCTTTTCTAAACTTGATCAACTTAAGTTTAGAAAGGGGATTATTACCTGCATGCTTCAAATTCTCAACTATATTACCTATAGCTAAAGTTGTTAACACAAATGCTGAAGAGTTATGTCCAATAAATATGAGCAAGTCATAAAATATGTAAATACTAACAACATATTATGTAGCTATCAATCAGGGTTTAGAGGAAATCAGTCATGTGAAACTGCTCTTCAATTTGTGATCTCAGACTGGAAACATAAAATTGATGAGAAAGGCTTCGGAGTATGTGCAGTATTTATCAATTTAAAAAGGGCATTCGAAACTATGGAGATATATTAATAGTGAAACTTAAAAAATATGGATTTACAGGAATTGTGTTAAATGGTTTGAAAGTTGCCTTTCTAGCAGCTGTCAATGTACAAAAATAGGGAACATCAAATCATCATTGGAAATAAATAACTTCGGAGTTCCTCAAGGAAGTGTGCTTGGAACATTGTTATTTATATTATATATAAATGATGCAGAAAATATCCTAAATAAATTTAAAATTCATCTCTTTGCAGATGACATTCTAATATACTATGCCCACGATAATTTCAATGAACTAATATCAACTATGAACGAAGAACTTAAAATGTTTACAAATAAATTTAGTCATAACAAACTGAAAGTAAATGAAGTAAAATCGAAATGAATTTTTATAGGTAACAATTACTGGTACAATATATATATTTTTTATACATTTATTTAACGTCGGCATATTTCCGCTACTGAGGCCTAACACCGACGCCTGTAAACGAGCTACCCTCAACCAGAAATTTTGTCGAACCTCGTCCCTTAAGAAGAGTAGGGATCTTTTACTTGCCTAACATTTAATAGACAAGAGACCGACAGCTTTACATCCCCTCCTATACAGCCCTCGCCTAAGGTTGTATAGCTTCCGCGCATACACTGATATACAAGCCGCTGGAAGATGTGTGAGGCGAGGATGCGGTTTCCGTTGGAATGGTCACCCATCTAAGTACTAACTGCGCCTGTCGTTGCTTTACATCGCATACCGAAGTATGTACATAGTAAAGACGCACCTACGCTCGCCCCCTACAATATATTTAAACAGTTAAATTTGAAAATTGAAATAAATGAGCGGCATGTCGAGCAAGTAGAGCAAATGAAATATCTGAGTTTTATAATTTTGGAAAGTTTGGAAGTCATACAGACAATATTTCAAAGAAAATTGGCAGAAAAATTGGATTTTTAGGATGGGCAGCTCCCTATCTAACAACTCCAACTAAATTAAGTGTTGACAATACTTTGATAATGCCTCATTTTACGTACTGATGCTCCGTGTTATATGTTACCTGTACAAATTTTGATAGATTACAGAAATTGCAAAACAAGGCAATGGGAATGATATTAAAATGTAATAGATACACCAGCTTTTAGGGTATGTTGGATTTCTTAAACTGGATCGATATTGAGAAGTATTATTTTATCCAAACAATGATATTCATTCACAAAATGTAAAACGACGCGAATATTTAAAAAATCAGCTAAATTTAGTTAATTGAATACATCCTTACCATACCAGGTCTGGCTTAAAGTTTTATGTGCCACCAGCTCTAATAAATTCAACAGTGAGGTATCAGTCAGTACAATCTTCTTCCTCAAAACCTTAAAGATTTTAAAAGCGTTCAAGTATTTAAAGCAAATATAAGATATTTAGTTAGACGAACATAGGGCACTTATGTATGTATATGTTTACAAGTAACATAGGTGTAATACTGTATTAATTCTTTAGATTCTGCTTTTTTAGATTATAACTTTAAAATTTGTAAGCCTGTAAGCTTGCAGCTCTAAATATACATATATTTTTAACATTTATTTAACGTCGGTATATTTCCGCTACTGAGGCCTATCACCGACGCCTGTAGACGAGCTATCCCCAACCAGGAAGTTTGCCGAGCCTCTTCCCTTAAGAAGAGTAGAGATCATTTACTTGCCTAACATTTAATGGACACGGTACCAACGGCTTTACATCCCCTCCTAAGGATGGTATGCCACCTACACAACCCTCGCCTAAGGTTGCATAGCTTCCGCTCATACACTAATATACAAGCTGCTGGAAGATATGTGAGGCGAGGACACGGTCTTCTTTGAAACGGTCGCCCATCCAAGTGCTAACCGCTAAATTTTATGCTTTATTTATATCTGTTCTCTGGATAAATAAAGATTACTTTACTTTACTATTACTATTCTAACGTCAAAGTGGGCATCAAATGCGTGGAGAAAATCAAGTTGTAAAGTGGAAAATAGAAATATGAGCAGTAATCATAATTTTTCTGTTGGAAATATTGATGAAAAATTAAAATTTTAAAAGATTAAACTACAAAAGCAAAGTTTTCTCAACTTCAAACAGAGAAATATTGAAAATGCGATAATGGAATACACGTCAAACATAAATCTATATTAACTATAATTGTAAAAAATGAATATACGATATAACATGCATATTAAATCATCTTTTGAAAAATGTATTATTGATCCTTTTTAACTATATATCAATTATATATGCATTCCATTGTTTAGAGTCACCAAATGTCAAAATTGTAGTTCAAATAGTTTTCGAGATATCGACTGGCCGAGCTACCCTGTATAATAAAATATTCATCAGGTTCATTAAGATGAGGTTTTTAAAATTGACCAATTTATTTTCAAAAATAGGTGGCTGAAAATAGGTGCGATAATTTGACAGACAGATCTACTAAGATAAGCAATTCATACAAGGACTGATTACTTATCTCTTAAAAAGTTTTACTTTTTACTAAATCTTGCTATAATAAATATTTTTTAACAAATATTTGAATACTGTGTATTAAGTATTTAATTACTTCATTTATTCTTCATAACCGTTTCTTTTATCTTATTTCTCATTCTACCAATACTAATTAGTATACCATTTGTAATCTGAATAAAGTAAACAAACAACAAATAGTATTCTTGAGATTGTTCGGTGTGTGGATGTGTGGTATTGTACGCCCGCCATTTCTAAGATTCAAAGTATCTCGAGTTAAATGTTATTATATATTTAAACTTTTTTCCGGTATCCAGATGATTGATTCAAGATGGCTGAAAGTGAAAATCCAATTACAGTAGCTCTTAATAAAAATTGCAATTACTGTAAAAGTAAAGTGATAAATCGTCTACAATGTAGAAAATGTAATTCTGTTTTTCATAATGAAAAATGTGTTATTAACTGATTCGGACTTAATATATTGTGATACCCAAACCAAGAATTTGGTAGATAAAGAATGTGGCCTAACTTTGAACGAGGTTTTAATAAACAGTGATAAAAACAATTAGATTTATTATCTAAATTGTATAATACAACAAAGGCATATAATTATAAATCAATTGAGAGAAAAAATAAGTTTGTTGTATGATAATATAAATCTTTTAAATCAAATTAATGAACCTAAAAAAGGTGATAAACAGATAAGGCAATTTGCTGAGGGGGATAAAAGCTCCAATAAAAACACAAACAGAAAGGTAAATGATTCTTAAGACATTCAAAAACAATATAACAAAAAAAGTACCATTTCAAAGGACAGCTGTTGTAGCAAACAAACATCATCATACAAGGAACTGGAATCTTATACAAAAAATAAATTTAGTGAAATCTTAAAATTACGGGACTATCCAACAGATTTATCACCACAATATCTAACATCCAGCACCAAGATAGAGGTAAATAACCAAGAAACTTCACCAACCCAGAATGAAGAATTTACAGAAATTAAATATAGAAAAAAATGTAAACAATGCAAACCAATTGTTGGGCAATTGGATCTTCCTAACGGATCTATCGTAAAGAGTGCTTCGAGATTTGTCTTTCTGCATGCTTTCAAAATGCACCCAAACGCGAAATCTGAGGAACTTGTGAAGTTTTTACAACCAACCTTTCTAGTAGTGGAATGTGAACAACTGATATCAATGTATCCTCATTTGTATGTCTCCTTCAAGGTAACTATTGATGAAAGTAACCTAAATAAGGCCATGAACCCCTCTGTTTGGCCTCGTGGAACATGGGTAAACAGGTTTTTTCACAAGAAGAATTTAATCCAACCCACAAATTAACAAATACAAACACTTTTTCAGTGTATTCAAACCAGATAGATGTATTTCACATTAATGTTCAATGTCTTTCGAATAAGATAAATGCGTTAAGTCTGTTTCTTGATAAACACAGTTTTGACATATATGTTTTTCAGAACATTGGTTAAATTACACTAATTTAGAATCAATTAATATACCAGGTCTTATAAGCTTCTATTGTAGACAAGTTCATTCTCATGGTGGAATAGCAATATTTCCAAAAAATTGTTTAACCTGTAAACCCTTGGTACTTAAACAATTCTGTAATGAATTAGACATTGAAATCTGCGGAATCGAGTTTTCAAAAACGTTAATTATTACAATTTGCAGATCATGTCTTGGTAATTTTGAGGATTTTATTGAGCGTTTTGAGCAACTCTTAATTAACTGCCTAAGTAGGAATGAAAGGGTCATACTGGTGGGTGATTTTAATATCAATTTCCTTAGCAATTGATCAAAATTAACAGAACTAATAGGTCTAACAACGTCTTTTGGTTTAGTTGTCTCAATTTCTCAATTTACAAGAGTTAGTGCAACATCTTCAAGTTGCATTGACAATATTTTAACAAATTTAAATGAGGATGGTTATGAATCGGGTGTAGTAGATCCTTGCTTATTTTATCACTTTGGGCAATTTTTTAAGGTGAAAACTATAACAAATCATCCCCATAAGGTAACATGGAGGAGACATATTAATAAGTCTGGTATGGATGTTCTGATGTCCTCTTTAGAAATTGATTGAGGCAGTTTTGTTGCACCAAATTTAAATCCAAATCTCTTAACAGATTTCTTGGTGTATACCTATCAATATTTCGTAAGTACTTGTTTTCCTTTCAAAAATTCAAGTACAAATACCAAGAATTACTCTGTTAACTGGTACAATAATTCACTACGTAACTTAAGAAATACACTAGAATCTGTAAAGCATGTTTATAATGTTAGTAAAAGTCCAGAAGCTTTAGCTTCCTATAATACCTTACGCAAGAAGTATAAGGCTGGCATTAAGAATGTTACAAAAAGTGCCTATGATAATTATATTTTTAACTCTCAAAATAAAGCTAAGGACAGTTGGAAGCTGGTAAATTTTGAAAGAAATAAATCAAAATCTCAGAAAATCAATGTAATGTAATGTTTCTGGCGTTCTAAAAAATGTGTCAGCTTCTACTCCCTCTTTATTTCTTCATCCGGTAACATGACAAGAAGTGATTGATGCTATAGTAGCTTTAAAACTTTCTCATCGCTTTGATATTTATGGATTAAACAGTCAAATTATTAAAGAAACATCTGATATCCTTGTGTATCCACTAACAATTATAATTAAGGAACGTTTTGCTTAGGGTGTATTTCCGGACGCATTAAAAATATCGAAAGTTATACCATTGTTTAAAAAGGGTAATACACAACTGGTTGATAATTACAGACCGATATCTATTATTCCTATATTTGCTAAAGTAATTGAAATCATATTAAAGTCCAGACTTATCCAGTACTTTGAATCAAATTCACTCTTGTGCTCCTGCCAATATGGCTTTAAGAGAAATTGTTCAACAACCAAAGCCGTAATGCAGATAGTGTCAGAAATAGTTCGTGGTCTCGAGGAAGGTAAACATTCAGCTATCACAATGTGTGACCTCACCAAGGCATTTGACTGTGTCAATCATGACTTGTTAATAGACAAATTATATATCTATGGTATTAAAGGTTTACTTCTTGAACTTATTAAATCCTATCTTAACAAAAGATCACAGTGTGTAGAAATCGACAATAAGTAGTCAAAACTAAATAAGATAAATCATGGTGTTCCCCAGGGTTCTGTTCTGGGGCCATTATTATTCATTATTTATGTTAATGACTTATGTTATTTCATGTTGCCTAAAAACTGTGTCCTGTATGCAGATGACACAACATTAATAAATTCCGACAAAGATATAAATCATCTAATAGACTCATCAAATGACACTGTCTCTCGAGCTGAAGAATGGCTCATCGCTAATAAGCTAAAACTAAATCAGCAAAAACTCAAAAACTTATATTTTCTTCACACACGGATGACAAAGTAAACTGGTCCGGTCATGTAGAACAGTTAACCCACAAGCTAGCCAGTGTGATCTTCCTCATTCGTCAGTTGAAGAATTTATTGAATTTTGATATTCTATATACTTTTCCTTTTTCCACAGCCGTCTAACTTATGGTACTGTACTTTGGAGAAATTCATACAGTGCACAAACAATTTTTTGTTTGCAAAAAGAAAGTGGTGAGAATAATGGCAGGTGCTGAGATAAAGGATCATTGTCATTCCTTTTTTTGTCAGTTTTGGCATAATGCCTCTTCCATCTGTTTTTATTTACTCCACTTTATTAGATATCCATAAAAACATTAATAACTATGACATACAGTCAAGTTCTCATAATTACTGGACATGATCTGGTTTTCTATTAAAAAAACCTCGATTTAAATTAGCGATGTCAGAGAAAAACTCCATTAAATTAGATTTATGCATCAAACTGCCTTTTAAAATGAGATGCTTGAATTTCCACTGTTTTAAATGTACATTGAAATCGTTTATGTTAAGAAACTGCTTCTACTCCGTGGGCGAATATTTAAATTCAAACAATTTTATTGAATTAATGTGAAGTTCACCTCTTCTGTATTTAACACCTATGTTATTTTATATGCCTATTTTTAACGTATTTGTTCTATTTTACTTGTTTCTGCTTACATATTTTTTACTCATATTTTAATCTCAAAAAATTGTTTTCTTCTTTTTTATTATTGTTTCTGTGTAATATTGCTGTATATCGTGTATTTTTATATACTGCACTATTTTTTTGAACTGCTACAAATGTATTCTGTATGTAATGTAGTTAATAAAGTTCTATTCTGTTCTATTCTATTCTATTCTATTCTAATACATACCTGTGTAAGTGTATAAACCCCTCTTAACAAGTCCATTCCTGTAAAGCCGTCGTCCTTATGACGCGTCCTTCTGTAAGGTCTGGGATCTGGATAATGCTTTTTTCTAGTCCTTAAAGTCTGATGAGCGTGAGTACGGTAGAATATTCGCTCCTTATGAATACGCTCAGTCTTGGCTCTTCCCATTTGGGATATTGCGTAATGCAACGGTCCATTACTTATGGAATATAAAGGGTGCATTGACTAGAAATAAATAATAAATAATATATTATAATTTTATTCATATATTTATTAGTTTTAAATGCAGTGAGTATATAAAGTAACGCATAAATTTGGTAAAATCGTCAGTAATAAATTCTTGGAAAAGTATTTGTCCACGTAAACACACGCGTACTTTAGGATGGCTTAATAATCTATTAGAACGTTTAAAGTGAATAGAAAGATATATTTTGGGGCATAGGAGCGGTTTTAAAAGAATTTACTAGGTACTAGTAAATTTTATCGAATGGGTTACTTGCCAAGTGTACTGTATACGTAATGAGTTACAAATAAATGTTACGTCTAAAATTATTTACTTATTTTTAAAATATCTAACAGACAAGGGCCTACCGCCCTCTTACAGGATAGGTACCAGAAGTAGTAGTCACAATATAATATCAAAATGGTACTCAATAATAATCCGCACAGAATATTGACGTTATTTACCAACGTATGGTAGGCATTACTTCTACTCCGCGAAGGCATGGGGATGCATTTTAACATTCCGGTATAGATTTCGGCACCCGTAAAACTTTAATTGGCTACTTTAAATTTATTTCACCAATCGTTAATGGAGTGCCGAATTTGATACGGAATGTTCAACGGTGCTAATGCAATACGGAATGTTAGTGTAGTCCATGTGAATATGCGAAATAGCTGGGGACATATATATATACACATATATATATATATCCACCATTTGAGACACATATAGTATATATGGCAGGTCATTATAAAACTAAAGTAGAATAATTACATGCATGTGTATATAACAAAAAAACTTGCAAACAAATCAACAAACAATTAAAAATATATATATACACATATATACACACATGTACATACACATACATATATACATACATATACACATACATACACATATACATACATATATATACAAGCAGTCATAATCAAGATATGAATACATAAATACTTAAGACTCTAGTTTTAACTGTTAGTTTAAGCTCCTCTGTTTAAAAACTCAGTGACTGTAAAATGCGTTTTCCAATAATAATTTTTTCACAGCTTTTTTATACTTTACATATGTGGAAACAAACTTTATTTCATTAGGCAGAGCATTATATAATACTATGCAGTTATAAATTGGAGATAGTTTAAATGTAGTTGTACGATGCTTAGGGATACATAAGAGATCTCCATGTCTAGTGTTATATACATGAGTCTCGTTACACTTCTGAAAACTTCTCAAGTTTAGTTTGACATATGTTAAACATTTCATGATATATAAATAAATATACCACAGGTAATGACGACCCCCTTTATCCCCGAAGGCTCTAGAAGAGCCTTGTGTGGGAGGGGACTACACATTTAGAGACATGGGACACATACCCAATATCCGTGTATAGTGAAAAAATCCCTCTCACAGTATTTTCCACTGCCACGACCGGGGATCGAACCCGGAACTTTTGGGTGAGAGGCAAGTGCGCTCACCTCTCGACCATCAGTCATATATAAACGGAAGTGTTAAAATTTGTTTTTTCTTAAAAATGTCTCTACAGTTTTCCCTAAAATTCATGTTGAACATTAGCCTAATTATTCTTTTTTGAATAATAAAAATTCTTTCAATATCTCTGGCACTACCCCAAGATAATATATTAAATGGCATATGGCTGTAAGCCAACGGGTAATATATATTAAGTAAACCGTTTACATCCAGTGAACTTTTCATTTGTAAAATTACAAAATATGCAGAATTTAATTTATTGCAGACATTTGCAGTATGCAATGACCATGTCAGTTGTGGATCGAGGTGAGTACCAAGAAATTTAGCCGAATCAGAGATAGTCAGGTTGTCATTCAGGCTGAAAGTGGGAGGTATTGATTTATGTATATTAAAATTTAAACATACTGTTTTGCTATTATTGAGAATTAGTCTGTTTCTCTGACACCAAGAGTTTAATTCCATAATTATGGTTGACACACTATGTTGCAGCTCTTGCAAGTTTTTAGGCGCTACAGTGATAGTAGTGTCGTCGACAAACATAGTTTACTCTGCCGTGGCTAATGTGGTTCGGCAGTTCATTGACATACAACATGAATAGTAGAGGGCCCAAAACCAATCCCTGCGGAACACCCAGTAATACGTCAAAAGTCTCCGAATTTGTCTCCTGCAGTTTAATCATCATAGATCTGTCACTCATAAAGGAAATTAACCAGGATAATTATTTATTGCCTAATATCCACTGGTAATCATGAACACATCGATATTAAATGTTTATGGAATATATTATAAAACTTAAAAAGAAATATGTTATGCGAAAAAATAAACTATTTGAGTTTAACTCATATGTGTATGGTGTGTAGTTTTATTAATGTCCTAAAATTCATGAGACTTGGCATTCAGTTGATCCTTAGCTACATTTTCTGCTAATTTGTGCTTTTTTTTTATTTAGGCTCCTGTTTTGGTGGTCTGCCGATGGGTAACCTTTTACAACCTCTTGTAATCCCTATTTTTCGTCGATTTATCGTAGTAAGTTGAACTATAATATTCATACTATGCTGCGTCGGATCGATAGTGAACTTCCAACAATACACAAGAAAGACTGTTTTTGTTTTAATACGCTTAAGTCTTTGCAGAACTTTTTCTTGTTGAGCTTGAGGTCCCAAAATGTTTGTGATGTTTTTGCATCAATGTAAGAATATCTTGTAAAGCTTCTTCTGAGAAGTCTTGGTCAGTATTATTAACAAGGGTGAAGATGCACTATCGTTAAAAGTAACTATTTCATTGTAAAGAATATTGTTTGAATTTACATCACAACTAGAATCACAGAAATATTTCATTTGTTTGCATGCTTATTGTGTACAGTAACATTTCATACTGAATTTGAGCATCGTCTGAACATTCCGTTTCGAATTCGGCACACCGTTAACGATTGGTGGGATAAATTTAAAGCAGTCAATCATATTTCTACGGGTGCCGAAATCTATACCGGAATGTTAAAATGCCGCCGCCACTGCTACGTCAACACTGAGTTGGCCTGACGTCATGCATATTGCTAGCAGCGAGAACCGCATAGCGCATGGGACAAGAGTAAGGGATGGGGTGTAGGTATTTCTGAAATGCGTTGCCGCATTATGTCGTGATATAGTGTTTGTGCAGCTCTTTCTGTGTTCTTGTTTCTAGAGTTGTTCTTTTGAAGCTCCCGTTTCCTTAATTTCTGAATCCGGTAACTAATGAATCATTGTTGCTACGCTATGTTATTCCTTTCTTTTTTTCTTACTGTTCATTTCCGGTGTGCTTGGTCATTTCCAAGTTTGCTCAAACTAAGAAAGGATCTTCAATAACGTTTTTCTACAGTAGAGGTGTTGCGTGCCTGTTACTTGTCCCCAGCATTTCATTGTGTACCTTTATATCGGTTTATAATTTTTTACTCGAATTTATGTAGATGTTTGCTTTTGCTTCTTCTTTAGCCTTATTTGTTACGTGGATAGTTGGAGAGGTTGGTTGGTTATGTTTCATCTTGTAGGTAAAGGTACATCTCGTTCCATAGACGCACTAGTGATAACTGTATTGGTCCTTCGATAGAAGCTTGTCCATGGCTACTGTTCTTTCTTTTCTTCTTCTTAACGGTGCGACGAAAAGTCTCTACACTCAAGCCATGTGGCCCATTGTCTAACCACTATACAGTCAGAGAAATTCTACTTCCAGACCTGACTCCAACCCAAAGGCTAAAATCCTTCCCAAGGAGGCATTCCATGTTCGATATTTCGTCCGACACTGGAAATCTAATGCTAAAATCTTGTCCCACCATTGCCATTGACCAGTCAAGAGACTTACCACAATTCTGACATGCCTCCCAGAGAAGTTTGACCCAATTGAATGAGCCAAGTTGGCCGAGGACCTGTTTACAGTCCTTAACCAATAATGATTTGGTGTTAACCGACATCAGGGCCTTAAGGGCCCCTTTCTACCACTACATATGTGTATATGTTTGTTGGAATATCTTCTGCGGATATTCTCCTGCGCACAGATCAAGATGGTAAGTATCTCGCTCTGGAATACCGTGACAAATTTACTCAGGATGTGAGAGACTTTAAACCTGGGTTTTTTACCGTAAATACCCGCTCCAGAACCTCCCTCGGATCTCGATCCGTATCTGAACCAGATGATATCGGTCGGCCCCAGTATGTTCTCGGGTGAGTTCCATTCATTGTTTTTGGAGATGATAACCTCAATGGGTTCCGGAAAGAGAACGAAGGCATCGTATCATCACTTCTGGCCTCCAGAAGTGAGTGCGTCCCTCTCGCGTCGGATAAGGCCCTTCCATGATCCATTCGTTCTCCTTCTTCTTCCACTGACCACTACACTTTAGCCTGTATGCTACTTTCCGCGCCTCGGCCATAATCAGCAAGTGAAGACGTGTAAGGTCCACAAGGGCCTCCAAAACTGCCGTGGGAATAGTGACTCCTGGACAAGCGGGTCTTTGGAGCTGAGCTGACTTCCGTTGAATATGTAGCCTAGCTGCCGCAGGCCACCAGACAGCAGAAGCATGAGTTATCATAGGTCTCGCTGTCACAGATTGCTACCCTGGGATTTAATCCCCATATTTTGCCAAAGGTCCTTCTGCATGCGTAAAGGGTAGTGGCGGCTATTGGTTCCTTCTTTTTGCTTATCGTCAAGCCGATAGACTCATTGGTTAAGGCACGAGGTGGCAATCGCGATTAATCGAACGGGTATTGAGCTACCGGGTTCGAACCCCAGCACTAGCATTGTCGGAGGATGTGGTTGTTTGTCGTCGTTTTTCAATGTGTAACCCCCTTCCGCACAAGCGTCTGGCTTCTGGAATTGTGGGTTGTCTAATTTCTGTGGTGTTTATTATTAATATTATTATTTTGTTTTTCTCATATGCATGTTAATCAACAAGCTCATATATAACCATAATATGTGTACACATATTCATATACCTACATATCTATATGTAGATATACATACATACATCTTTTTTTTCAGATGTCTGGAGATTTGGTTCAGTCGTTGATCTGCTGGGAAGGTTTCTGTTTTCGAAGAATACTTTGCGTATTTATAGACTCCTTTCTTCCCCTAATATTTTTGGTAATATCGTTAATGAACATTAACACCTAATGAATCTAAACTCTCAATATTACACAAGATGATAGCGTCACGTAATGTATAAACTGATAAAGATTTCTCTCATCAACTTCCTCAATTGGATGAGTGTTAATGAGAATAAAGATATAAATTGTGTTACACAAAAAAAAATAGAGACTAGCCCTCCGGATTGTCCTGGTATAATTAATTATATTGTGAATATGTGGCGATATGTGGAATCAAGCTATGTAGGATAATCGCAAAATCTTACAAAATTTAAATAAGATGGTTTGGGTCTGTAATTCGTAAAGCAGTTCTTAGCAGCATTTTTTTTAACAGATGTAATTCTCGACAGTTGAAAAACTTCTGAGTTACTATTAGGTTAAATAAACTAACTAATAGTTAACAAATCATTATTATCCGGCACCTTATCAGGCATCCTAATAAATCCGGATCAACGCACATATTTTTAAGTTTTTAGTTTTAATAGACCTTTGGCCATAAATAAAGTATCATTATTAACAGCATTATAAAAATTATCTTTCTGTATGTTAACAATACTTTCTCATAATCTCTATTAGGTACTTAATTTTATTTTTTTATTTTTTGAAAAATATTCCACTAGAATTAGTACCAAGGGTCATGGCAATTCTAATGAAACATTGCAAATGATCTTGACTCACTGCTCATTCCAAAAAAATATTATTTAAAACATTTTTTAATTCATACGAAAAATTATTAGGCTTTTAATGACAAGTGTCCTTCCAGATTCATCAATTTCACTAACAATTAACAGAATTCTTAAACCCATATCCACTTATCTCAAGAATAATAAAGTTAACGATTATGTACTGTTTTGTTAAATATTATTTTTGTAAATTTGTTTGCATGATTTCGAAAATTTTTAAATAATTGTTGTTGTGACTTGTGATTTTATTCGAGAGTGATACATGAATTTCCGTTGATTGATTTTTAAAAGTTGCCTGAGATATTTATTTACATACAGCAAATAATAGATTTCTCCTCTTGCATGTAAGATTTAAAAAAATGATCTCTCATTTATTACCATGTGCTATTTTTAAATAATACTTTTGTCGTTTTGATATCATATAGCGAATTAAATAGTTCAATCAAAAAAATATTATAAAGCACTGAAATCATCGTTTCACGATACCACCATTCTGTGGCATAGGAAAAATATTGACAGTTTATGAGATATTATCAAGTCAGATATAGGTAAAGCAAAAAAATGGTGTGATTCTATTTCGCTTGTATTCAATATAAACAATTGCAGGTTTTGGTTTCTTAAAAATATTTTTAATATCAGTCAAGGTGTGACGCCTCTTCGTCGGTTTTGCAACTTGCACTTTGAAACTAGTGCAAGCGGTTTTTGCCTCGAGCGCCAGTTTCTGATTTTAAGTGTAGAAACACCACTTTCTCTATTAGCGGTATAATAGAGGCCCCAAATAAAATCAGTGAAGACGGTTTATTACCAGGGGTCGAAACGTAGGCCGTTTTTCTCAAGGAATGGACAGCTGTAAAGATTTTTATATTTGTGACACTTTTACTTTTCAGGACAGCCTAACTTAGAGGAGTGACTCAAAATAAGACACACAAAACGTTTTAATGATATATTGAAACTATGTACATGTCAAGAAGGAAAATCTTAAGATATATCGTATAGAAAAATATATTTAAAACTTCTGGTACATTTATCTACATATAAATAATTAATACAGGTAGTTGATATTCGTGAAAATGAAAAGAAATTTTCAATTACCCAAGTTTTGTAACCCGACTTTTATGCAAAATTTCTACTTTTGCTCTCTGACTGACTCTGACTAGTTTTACTACAAAATGATATTAAGTAAGTAGACGCGGCATATACAGGGCAAACAGAAAAGTGAAAGCAATATAATGGGTATGACTAGCAAAGCAAAACGGTGGCTCGACACGTTCAAATGTGAGTAATTTAGGACTGACTCCACGACAGACAGACAAGTTACTAAATTTCTATGGATTTTAACAAAATGAATTAATCTAGAATATTCCGGAGAAGCTAGAATTTACTACTTGACGTTGTGAACCTGGTTATCGGATTTTTACTGAATGAAACAAGTCGGTACGGCTCAGTTGGAGTGTCCCACTTAAAGACAGCGTCCCCCCAAAGAGCCTCAAAGAAAATAAGCTACTAAGCAAACAGGTTCGGACATCAAGTTTATTAGGAATTAATTGGTCTTTGTTATTTGCGATCGTAAATGCAAAATGACTCATTTCGTTAACGGTGTATCTTTTCTGGCAAAGTGACAGTGCGACTCAGGTGGAGTGTCCCACATAAAGGTAGTGTTCCCGACTGAGGATTTCGCAGTCACTTAGTTAATTTGCAAAAATGAAGATTTGAAAAAATTACTACAAGTCGCTGAAGGCGCAAATTATCGAAATGTAACAAAGACAAATCAACGGTATTCAAATGATTACGGCAAATATTCTAAGTCCAAAATTACCACAAATTGGATATGACTTTAAAATAGCAAATCCCTACCAAAAGTCGACTGGTCAGGTCGAGCGCGGAAAACCAAAGAGACCCTTAGCCGGAGGCCGATTCAGGATCTCCCCGTGTTGAGCTAGAAATCAGAACGTTTAGCGCAGAATGCGCGGGCACACCTCAACCAAGCAGTCTTCAGTCGACGGCGAGGCAGAATGTTTATAACTAGTAGCGTTAATTGATGTAAATAATAATTTTCTGATAATTTAGATGTTCGGAATCGCTTGGAAATAACTTACTTATATTATTTCGGAAAAAGAATGAATTTAATAGTCCCAGTATTAATAATTATTAATCTAAATAATTTATTATTAATTCGTTCCCAAATGAAATTTTAAACTTGACTTTACCTTGAAATACTTTACTTCAAACAAAATACGGATATTTTAATTATGAAAGTATACCGGGTGTGCTTAAAAAGAAATGGAATTCTGGTTTTAAAAAAAATCAAAGTAAAAGTAATAGTGATATTTTCTATTCGAAAACAGCTTCATTACAAAGGTCATTCAAAAGTTTCACCTGCCCTCTTAAACTGTTTACTCATACTGAAAATATTAAGTTTAATCCACGATCCTGAACAGTTTTCAATTTTCTATAGAAAATTGAGAACTCTACAAAAGTGTTAATGTATATTTTTATACAAAATCAATAGTTTCCGTAATAATATGTATGGACTACCTTTTGGAAAATTTGACTCGCCAGCCGTAATGATTTGTAAATGGTTAGATCTACGAAGATAAGTTCATGAAGGTCCTTGTAGTTTTTATCATAGCAACAACGGTTCACGACATATTTACGACCGAACTTGTTACAAAGACGGCGGCTAACGCTCACCCTCACCAACTTTGCAAAATGCTGAGGAGGCACCCCTGGACATTTTAACAAAGAAATTTACTTGGTAGTATTTTTGAATTTTTGATCTATTGATTGGGCACTATCAATACATGTCTGTGTTTATATAGTTACCTCTCTTATATAGAAATGTATACCAAAACGAAAAGGTTCGTATAAAAAATCTACCCAAAATTACTTGCTTTGCCGCCTGGTATGGTCATTATAAATTACTCTGTATGGATATATACCGTCTCTCTATTTTACGAGGGCCACACCAAATATCTCGCTTTTTTTATATATTTATTTAACGTCGGCCTATTTCCGCTACTGAGGCCTAACACCGACGGCTATAGACGAGCTATCCCTAATCAGGAATTTTGCCGAACCTCTTCCCTTCAGAAGAGTAGGGATCTTTTACTTGCCTAACATTTAATAGACAAGGAACCGACGGCTTTACATCCCCTCAGAATGATGGTATATCCCCTATATAACCCTCGCCTAAGATTGTATAGCTTCCGCGTATACACTGATATACAAGTCGCTGGAAGATGTTTGAAGCGAGGACGCGGTCTTCGTTGTGAACACGAAGGAGTCTCTGGGTTTAAATTTAAAGCACCACGTTGGGCTCCGTGAACCCGGAGGTGCCTCTGCTTGTTGGGAAATTAAAATGTTTGGGCTGGCTAGCTTCGACTGAGACTCTCAGAGGCCCCTAGTGCACTTAATTTCTTTAAAAGTTAGGTCGGGGTGGTATGTCCTTAAACGGAAGGATTCGGCCAATAGGTACACCCTGTATAAGTTCAGAGCGTAGAACTGCTTTTTATTTATTTGTAAGGGCTCAAAGCTTCACCCTGTATAAGCTTTTGTAGCTAATTTCACTTTTTGGAATCTTAGGCAGGGCCTACTTGAGCACCCTGTATATAGTTCTCGTTCAATAATAACACTTTATTTAAACACGAAACTATAATCTTTTATTTATATGAAAACACAGAGTTGAATATGTATATTATTTAAAATTAACAAATTTCTTTTCAGGTAACGTATCGACACTTAGAATTTTGCCTTAGACGTTACGGGTTTCGTTATGGTTTAATCAGATCTGAGATAATTCACTTACAAACTAAAGTCACGAAGACGATTTATTTTTTCTAAAAACAAATAAACAAAATATAGATAGCACTTGGGTTGAACAAAATATAAAACACCGATTTTTTACTAGGGGAGTCCTAGGAAGAGGGTACGGGTACACTTTCGGTTTCGTTAGCTAAGCCGGAAAACACTACTTTGGATTTAGGCTGTATGGCGACCAAAGGGTAACGCGGATAGTAAGAACTTATTCGTAGATACACCGGGGGGGCGAGCGTAGGTGCGTCTTTACTGTGTACATACTTAGGTATGCGATGTAAAGCAACGACAGGCGCAGTTAGTACTTGGATGGGTGACCATTCCAACGGAAACCGCGTCCTCGCCTCACACATCTTCCAGCGGCTTGTATATCAGTGTATGCGCGGAAGCTATACAACCTTAGGCGAGGGTTGTATAGGAGATATACCATCCTTCGGAGGGGATGTAAAGCCGTCGGTCCCTTGTCTATTAAATGTTAGGCAAGTAAAAGATCCCTACTCTTCTTAAGGGAAGAGGTTCGGCAAAGTTCCTGGTTGGGGGTAGCTCGTCTACAGGCGTCGGTGTTAGGCCTCAGTAGCGGAAATAGGCCGACGTTAAATAAATGTATAGAAAAAAAAAAGATACACCGGGAACACAACTTGTCGGTGGCTCGGCACGCTTCTCCTTTTGTACAAATGACGGGGCACGACGTAGCCGAGAGCTGGATCAGAGCTGGATGAGAATTAAAAAGGGTGCCGGACATTCATTTGGGCTATTATGGTGTAATGTTGTGAAATGTTGCGCAATAGTTTCTTAAATTTTTGAATTTCTAAATGAAAATTATATTACTAAATCGGCTATGAAAAATGTAATGTGTTGATCTAAAAATGTCAGCGGAATCTAATTTACTTTTGGAAATATTGACGATAACTGCGAATATGACCGATGTCTGGAAAGGGCCCCGTAAAGTAACGTTGAGGGTTCGACTTTAATCCATATTGATGTTACATTTAACTGTTACGTGCGATGCTGTGTTTGGTCATAATAAATTTATATAGGGTAATGGAGTGAAGTTGGCGACGAGTTGCCAGCATGCAAAGGGGAACTAGTAAATTGGACTTAGGGTTTTTAATTAAGAAAAAGAAGCTGAATGTGGGATACTAAATGAAGATAGGGACGAGTGACCAGCAACTCATGGGGAACCCGTAAACTGGTCTTGATTTTAAGAAAGTTGTTTTATGGGCGGCTCGGGGAAATAATTAAAGGATGTTTAAAGATATTTTAGGGAAATTGAAATTGACGCGAAAATTAATATACGGGGGCTTGTAGAATGATGTGGGAAGTGAAATAAATTTTGATAGATTGAAGTTTGGGGAGTAAATTGAGAATGATTGGAGATGTTGAAGGAGCTGTATTTTTAAAGGGTGTCTTTTGTAAAATTTTGTTGTTAATTTGACGGAATAATTTAATGATAGAATTTGAATGTCGGTGAATTATCGAGGATACTTACAATTTTTTTGTTACAAACTGTGGTTTTTGGTATGGAAGGCGTCATAAGGACTTTTTTATGGTGTTTGCCAGTTTGACCTTGACAAACGATTTATTTGGCAAATTTTTAGTATTTTTTGATCGGCCATTTTGGTAGTATGGGGAATATACTACAACAGTTGGAACGATCACCCATCCAACTACTAACTGCGCCTGGCCTTGCTTTACATCGCATATCGAAATATGTACATAATAAAGATGCAGATATATTACAATTATTGTGAGATATATTACAAAAACCTGAAAATAGGAAAACCACAAACGGTTATAGCTTCCTTATTTGAGGAGAGACGAAAAAAGTTAAAAGGACGAAAATTGACGGCAAAGACAATAAGAATAATAATATGTATAAAAAAAATCGAAAAGTTCAGTTGGCTTTGATATATGCTCTTGTGCAAAAATGAAAAGAACAAATCTCAATGTAGGCCATGACATCATTAATTTCGTTTATTTCTCTCTTTCCAACAATATAAAACATGTCAAAAATTTTTTAACTGATAGTGTCAATATTTAATATTTTACGAAAATCACAATTCATATCATTGAAATTTGAAGTTTGTTTATTGGGTAAATTAATATAGCGATTAAACATATTTGATAATTAACAATGAGTAAACTTAAGAGTAAATACATATAATTGTTAATTATAATAATATATAAGCTTAGTATAATAATGCGCCTAATCCCTGGGAGGGATTGTATACGCAAAATATGTAACACAATTACTGATAGGTATTGTAATTAGTTGAAGCTGTTAATTTTAATAACAAGATTTTATAAAAAGAAAAAATAGAGAATATAAAGATAAAGTAACAAACAAATTTTATGAAACAAACAGACATAGAGAAATAAGTTAAGATCACGGCACGAAGAGAAACATTTTGAGTGGACTGTGGTATTAAGCTGATAGAGATGGAGTTTTCAGTGGTGTTAATTAAGAATTGTGTAAGTGGTTGTAATATAATCCTTTAATATTTTCCTAAATTTATTTAGCTTATTTATATTTTTTATATGACATGGTATGTGGTTATAGTAAATTGGACCGAGGTAATCTATAAAGTTCTGTTGCTTAGTTTTGTTGTATTTGGGAATCATTATACTTTTATTTGAAACTGACCTTGTGTTATGTATATGAGTAGATGTACTAAATTTTATTGGGTTTTTCCTAATGAAGGCTGAACCTTCAGGTATATATAATAGTTTTAAATTCAGACAGTTAAAATGTATACGACCAGAATTGAAACCGTATAGAAACTAAAAGTCGGCAAAAACAATCGGCACCTCTTGCGGAGGTAAACAGAAATACTTGTCATAAGAAAAACAATAAAGAGATGCCGACTGTTTTTGCCGGCTTTTAGTTTTTATACGGTTTCAATTCTGGTCGTGTACACTATACATTCTCTAAAAAGTTGGTTACTTGGATATGTAGGTTCTTTATTTAGTATTATCTTGAGTATCTGTTTTTGCATAACTTTCACCTGATTTAGAGCGTTATCATTGGCACCTCCCCAAATAATTAGCCCGTATCTTAAGATAGATTCTACCAGTGCTTTGTAGACGTTCAGAATAGTATTTTTATTTAAAATATCTCTAAGCTGGTAGAATTTATACGATAGTTTCCTAATTTTGCTATTTATATAAGTCGTGTGCTCTAGCCATTCCAAGCTCTTATCTATCATTACACCTAAATATTTTAATGTATTTGTGGAGTGAATTTTTTCAGAACTATCTAGAATGGTTATCTCACTAAAATTAGGCAAGTTGGCATTATATATCGAAAAGGCAATGTATTTAGTTTTTGATACATTGAGAGATAATAAGTTCTGATCTAGCCAACATTGAATTGTTTTTAAATCCTGTGAAACTTGCCTCCTAACATCGGCCCAGCTTGCCCCATTACAAATGATTGCCGTATCATCAGCATATGAAATTATTTGTCCTGTTAAGGGTAGCTTACACAAGTTAATTATATAAATTAAGAATAAAATTGGTGCCAGAACTGTGCCCTGTGGTACGCCTATCGTTATAATTTTTTCCTCGCTAATTTTATTCCCAATTTTCACAAACTGCTTTCTGGTTGTTAGATAGCTTTCAAAGACTTCCCGAGTGGTACCTCTAATTCCAATGTTTTCTAACTTTTTCAATAACACCGTGTCGAAAACCTTCGCCAGGTCAAGAAACACAGCAATACATTTCTTATTTTCGTACATATTTGTATTTATGGCGTTAACTAGATTATAAATTGCATCTGTTGTGCAGGATGCATTCCGGAAACCATATTGAGCACAAAGATAGTTTTATTATTTTCAAGAAGTTCTTCAACCCGGTTTTTTAGTGCCTTTTCGAATATTTTTGCGAAATTGTTGATGACAGAAATAGGCCTATAATTCGTTTTTTCAGATCTGTTGCCATTTTTGTATATAGGTGTAACAATTGATATTTTAAAGAGGTCAGGAACACATCCTGAGATAAAAATTGTGTTTATAATATGAGCCAATGGTTTTATTATGTAGACATGGCATCTTTTTATCAGTTTTACTGGGATTTTATCCATACCTGTGGCACTATCATTTTTTAAGGAGTTAATATATGTTATTATCTCTCTATCGTTAATAGGTCGCAGAAATAGACTGTTAATGGGGCTCTTGTTTGCGGCTCAATACATTCCACATTAGGAGGCTGTATTGAGCTGGTGATTTCATTACCAATGTTACAAAAAAAAGAATTGAATTCATTTGCTTTTAGTTCATTAGAGGTGATTATACTACCATTGTCATCTACTATATTTATATTATTATTCATTTTATTTTTTTGTGTGTTAGTGGCTTCATTTATTAATTTCCAGGTCTGTCTTAAATTTTTGTTACAAGATTCAAGTTTTTTTGTATAATAGTTATTTTTAGTGTTTTTAATAATTTTAGTTAATTTATTTCTATAGGCTTTATAGTTATCGTATAATTGTGTATTGTGCTTATATTGCATTGCTTGTTTTTCAATTTATCCCTGTTTTTTATAGATTGAATAATGCCGTTGGTTATCCACAGTTTTATTTTTCTCCTGAAATTCTTTATTATGATAGTAGTGGCCGTATTTATATGATTTTTCACAATGTTAATGAAGTTATTAGTACAAATGTTGCTATCATGGGAGTTGTATACATTTTCCCAGCTTTCGAAGCTTCGGAGTTGATTTACTTTATCATATTCCGTTTTGATTATTTTGCTGTCGACATAGCTTGGTTTGATGGTTTCAATAGGGATGTTTATAAACATTGGGTAATGATATGTAATGTCGGATTCGATGATATAAGGATGATAGAGAATTTCAGGGAAATTTAGGTTTGATTTAATAAAGAGATGTTCTATACAACTTTTTGTATCAATAGTTACTCTAGTCGGTTTATTTATATAAGATATATAGCCATACTTAGCCATGATGTTAGATATATGTTATTATAAAAGTTGTGCTTATCTAGTATATTTATGTTCATATCCCCGTTAAAGATTTCTATGTTATTATTATTATTATCTAATTTCATATAAGTATCTAACTGATATAAAAAAGAGTCTATGTCTGATGATGGAGACCGATAAGCGCAACTAATACCTATTGTTTTGTTATCTAGATTTATTAATGCTTTAATTATATTTATTTCCTTTAGTTTGTTTATTTTAATTGTATGTGGTAAACTATTAATGATGTAAATTATAACCCCGTCATTCTGATTAAATTGTGATTCATTATGATAACATAAGTAACCAGGGATATGATACCTACTTAGTGAAGATACTGTCCAAGTTGGTGATAGAACAATTATGTCATATTTTACTAACCTGTTATTAATTAATATTAGGAGCTCATCAAAATTTTTTTGAATACTTCTGATATTGAGGTGTAGTATATTCAAGTTAGGTTTTTCTAAATTAATGTGTCCTTCAATATCCTCAATATGTTCGATTATTTTTGTATCCACTTCAAGATATTCCTCCAAGTCCTTAAGAAAATTACGCTCGTCCATTATGACGTCATTCCGGTCAATGTATACATACAGTTATTAACAAATTTGATAGATTGTCACTGTTGCATGTTGCGGTGTCGAGTTCTAATACAAGTTTTATGTCAGTAATTATGGTGTACACCAATAATAACAAATTCGATATGATTAGCATTTATTGCCAGTAAAATTTTGACGCTGAAATGGCATCACGGTTTACGGAGATGGATTTCCAGATGTTCCGCAGTCAAATCGAACTACGTTTAGGAAGTTAGCTCAAAATATATAAACGCACGGTTCATTTTCAAAAAAGTAGTAAGGCGAGAGCATGTTGCGGATAATGTAAGAAAAGCGAATAGACTTTTGACTTATGTTAACCAAAATGAAGAAACCTCTTTGAGACAAATTCAGAGAAACTGTAGCATAAAAAAAAGACAGTGCAAGAAAGATAGTTAAAAAAACGGACTTCGATGCTACAAGATGAAGAAAGTTCAAATGAAGGAGATAAGCCGAGGAGAGTAATATTTTGTAGACGGTTGTCAAATAAAATAAAGAATGACCCGCCGATATATAGCAAAATTATTTGGTCGGACGAATTTTCCTAATAATGAATTTTTCAATAGAAATATGCATTATAAGTGGACACGAGAAAACACACATTGGTGCAGAGAGACTGCTTTCCAAGAAAGATTTTCTAAGAATGTTTGGGTGGGTCTTTTAGGGACTAAAGTAAGTGGACCTTATTTTTATGATGTCAAATTAACCGCTCGTAGATATCTTAATTTCCTGAAAAACGAATTTCAAGATTTTCTTTATGAATTAACAGTGACAGAAAGACTAAATTATTCATATTTTCAACATGATGGGGCTCCACCTCACACTGCTGTAATATGTACAAATTATTTAAATCAATTTATGCCAGATAGCTGGATAGGCACCTATGGACCCATTCTATAGCCAGCTCGATCACCAGATATTACTCCCTTGGATTTTTCGCCTGGGGGCTACATTAATCACAAGGTATTTCAAATTGCCCAAAAATATTCAGGACATCAAAACCGGAAATACACACATTTTCTTTTCAGTATGGTAATAGGTTATACATAGTTTTTAGTTTTTTTTTATGTTCATTTTGTACTTGTATTTTTATTTATAAGATATTTGTTTGTTTGTATTAAATTGTAATAAATACTTACTGGTTTTCGTAAAATATTAAATATTGACAGCAGCAGTTAAAATTTTTGTGACATGTTTTATTTCGTCGGAAAGAGAGAAAATAAATGGAATTAATCATGGCCTATTTTGAGATTTGTCCTTTTCATTTTTGCACAAGAGCGTATGTCAAAGCCAACTGCGTTTATCGAATTTTTTTACACAGATTATTACTCTTATTTTCTTTGCCGTCAATTTTCATCGCTTTAACTTTTTTCATTTCCTCTCAACTAAGGAAGCTATAACCGTTTGTGGTTTTCCTATTTGTCAGGTTTTTGTAATATATCTCACAAACTAGGCTATGGATTTCAAATTTCTTTTTACTGAAATAGAGCTTACAAAAATGGGATGACTCTTTCTAAAACTCTATACTACTATAGATATTAAGTAAGATATTTGGCGTGGCCCTCGTAAAGTAGACAGTCTGTATGTATATTATACCAAAAAACTATAAGTTCTTGCGTTTAGTACATATAAAGTAAGTGTAAACATAAACAATACAAAAATGTTTATAAATATTTTCTTTTACTCACCATCGTAAACAAACAATAAACTTTATGCTATATTTAAATAGATGTTCACCATTTATATAATGTTGTACTGTTACAACGAAACTGAACTTAGTTTTCTCACAATGTCAAAGCAAAACTTAATTTCATTTTACAAATATTCAATCGAAGCCATGTTTACAAACAATGGCCACCAATTTAAGTTCTGTTCACTGTGACTGATTGATTGAAAATGATCCCGTAGTAATTATACACAGAATTATTCTTATATTGGTTTAATTTTAGGTTTTTATTAGCGCTTTAGCAAGCACTTGAGCAAATAATCAGTAGGAAGTGCTGAAATTTGATCTTGAATAAGCTTGATGAAGGCACACGCTTCCAGTGATTGAAAGGCTCATTTGTTGATTCATCTTAATCAAGTCGTTCTGTGTCTATGAGAAATTAATGATTAAAAAATAACATTCTATACAAGTGTCGTTATTTCAAATATAATCAAATAAAATTAAAACGTCAATTAGCAGGAGTAATTTTTTGTGTGAAGTATTAGAGGTCTGACAATATTTTGGAAAGTATCTTTCTTGTACCGCCAGAGTTGATATGATTTTTAAAAGTTTTATAATTCTTTCAGTCTCTCAATCTGTATAAGACCGAATATTAATTTCAATTTACATATTGTAATGTAATTTATGATATCAAAAAAAGAATTAATATGTAATGTAATTTATATCACCGTAAATGTAAAATTGTCCCACGTTGGGCGCCAAAATGTAATTGTAATGAAGTCATTTTTGTTTTGAAAATATTCATTTTAATTTAAATTTAAAGTAATAGATTATTCTTATCCACCGGGTATATAGAGTAAGTTGGGAAAAATTGCTGTCAAGCAGTTTAATTTCAGGGAAAGATTATATTTAAAAATCATGAGAGGATTATTTGAAACTCCTTAATTTTGTTTAAATTAATAAACTAGGGCCGATAAAATTCAGTTTTATTTTGGAACCAGATAAAATTTTCATTACAAATTGATTGAAAATAGTTTAAACCGTGAGAGTAAATTGTTTGAATTAATTAACGCTCGAAATAATTAACATAAAACCGGATTTAAAAATAGTAATAATACCGGGGCTATTAAATTCGTTCTTTTTCTGAAATTATATAACTAGTTTATTTGAAATCGATCCCAGCCACGTAAATTGTTAACAAATTGTTGTCTATAACAATTGACGCTACCGGTTATAAAACTTTTGTTTCACCGCCAATTGCCCGAGTCACATGTGCTCGCGCATTGTGCATCCGACAGGATGAATTCTAGCTTAGCACGGGGATATCCTGCCGAGGCCCTCTGCTAACGCTCTCTTTGGTTTTCAACTACAGACCTGACCAGTCGATTATTTTGGTAAGAATTCACTGTGTCGAATTCATATCTATTTTTATTTTGGCAAATTGGACTTGAAATATTTTCTGTATTGATACATATAATTTTAATTGGTCTTTATTTTAGTTTGATAAATTCCGCCTTCAGCAACCAGTAACAACTTTGAATTTAACGATCGTATCTAGCTTATCCGGGGAAAACATTTTACCGCGAATAATACCCTCAGGGGATGTTGACTTGCAAGTTGCACACTCCAGAGGTGTTACGTCGAAACTTTGAACTGTAAATTCCAAATTTTATTTTAATTTTGCCTAACGACAATTTAGTCCGCAAAATCCTCAGCCGGGGACGCTGCCTTGCAAGTGGGACACTCCACCTGAGCCGAACAGTCATAAAATAATATTTTACACGATCGTATTAAACAAAGACAAATTAATATTCAGTAAAGTAAAACTTGACGTTTGATCCTGAAAGTAGCATGTCTATGTTTATTTATATTTGTCACGATGGGCGAGCTATAATTTTTGAAACTGGAAATTTTTTCAAACCAAGGCATAATTTTCGCTCCTCTAATATTCTAGATCTATTATCAAACATATTGATATGTCTAAAGCAGCCTATGTTCGGTTTCAAGATTTACTTGAGGGGCTCTATAACATTAAAACAGAACAGAGCGTTCACTTCTACTGAATCTTACGTACATTTCCATACATGTAGCGTAAAGAAGCTCGTATATAATAGACTAGGAACATTTTTTAGTAAAAGCGTGTTTAAGCTTGCGAGAAGATTTTTATGTAACAATTTGGCAAACGGTTATTCATGATGGCGGTTATTTTTGAAATATTCCTAATATGAACTTATGAAAAAATAGAGGGGTTGCTGACACTGCTAAAACCAAATTTAATAATTTCCTAGTCACACTTGCACCCGGAAGTCCTTAATTAACGATGACGACTAATATGGCGGATATGAACATGTAAAGATAATCCAGGGCGTATCGGGAGGAGGGGTTCGATACCGTTAAAGCCACATTTAATAATATCCAAGTCATATTGCCAACCGGAAGTTCGTAAGTTAAGATGGCGGCTAATCTTATAGAATAGTGTTTTCCCAGAAAAAAAATTATTGCTGAAATACTTAACTCAAGTAAAAAAAGATTGATGGCATATTTATTATCTTATTAATTTTATTAATAGTAACAAAAAAAAAACTTGAAGTTTGAAAAATATTTATATTTTAAACAGCCATAAATTGGCGCGTTGTGACGTCAACACCCTGAAATCCAATCACAGAGGTTGCCTCTGTTCAAGATTGTTTATTAATCTTGGTCTCTGTTAACATAACGTAACCGTTGTTTATTGACAGCACTCAGCACTTTTCATTTTGGTTGTAGAATTAATAGAACATAAACCAGAAACTGATAAAATAACATTTTCACTCCAAATAATACAAAGATAAAAATATAAATTTAACGTTTTAGGTTAGTCATCTGATGAGTAATGTCGGTGAAGGTTAAACCTAAACTACAGTACAAAATATTAACGTCCGACGCTTTCACGAATAACTTGTGCGGCATTTACCTGGATTCTGATTGACCAATATTTACACGTCGACTATTTTAGACCAATCACAGTACAAGCATTACAAATTGAAATTCTGAGAAGTTTTAGAGGAAAGCTTTCTTTAACACACAGTTAGAATCTATTACAAACTAATTATATCCATAATCTCATTGGTTTTCCGGGTAGATACGTAATTCTGGCGCATAAAAATGCCCGTTTTAAAAAGCAGTGAAATTATCAGCAAGTTGTTTTAACGATATTTTCTTAGAAATAATTCTTATTAGAAAAGTAAATTGTTGTAAATTAATATAATGTTTTATTATATCATTTTCACGACACAAATTGTTAAAATAAAATTAGTGGGAAAACCCTATTGTTATGTGTGCTACTGACATTGTTTTCGCTTAGGAGAAAAAAGTCAACACATTCAGGAAAAATTATCATATTTATGACTTATCTAGGAAGAAATACAGTAAAATATGTATTAGTTTAAACTGTTGAAAACTAAATAACGGGCCACATTGTCATGTTTATGGCACGTTAGAAATAACACTGAAGCGTAAAAAACTCTAAGACTAATTGCACGTCTCTAATCAAGTGACATTTAAGATACAATACAAGTACAAGTTTTTAAATATTTGAGACTAGTAATCCTCAATGCTGTTTACGCATCACAGTGGCGGTCCCAGAATTTCGACATGGGAGGGGCCCATTGAAGATAGGCAGCACAGATTTGTACACGTGGCGTCGGCTGCAAGGGGATTTGATTTTTAGCGCTTAAATAGTCGGAGACAGGACATTAAAAAAACAATCTATTTTGCCGGCGTTTCGTGTATTTGGCACACACTTCTTCGAGGTGTAATAGTTATAATGCAACATCTTTAGGCACAACAGTTTCATCATTATTAATGTTGAATATTGGTCTTGATGAAATTTGTATGCCTACAAATGTTGCATTACAACTAGGGTGACCATATTTTTTTCAAAAAAAATGAATGAAAGTAGTTTTTATCAAAGTTGACGATGTAGGGACTAAAAATGCGCTACAGGCAAAAATTTCAGATTTTTCAAGGTGAGACGGCCTTAAATTAAAAGTTAGACGTTTAATTTAAAAAATATTTTCTTCGAAATGTAGGTCTCGTGGTCGCAAGGCTTAAAAATATAAAATACCAAATATATTTGTATCAGGTAATAAGACCAAGCATTCTACATTCTAATACAAAATATAACAAAGTAACAAATATGCTCTTCAATTTGCCCTCGACGTGCCTGCAACTACAACACTTGAATGATCACGTTGGTACCAGTCGCACTTTTGGGAACTTAGGATAGCTTTCAAAATTTGCGGTCTGGCTTTAGGAAACTAGAACATTTCGCTGCAACTCTAATTGATGTTCGTGCGAACTTGCATCACAGCTTTTAGTGTGAATATCTTCATTTGCGATTTTTCTGAACTCCAATAGTTATTAATATTGGAGAAGAGTCGCTTAATCCACGCACTTGTCTTATGAAAACAAAAAATAAACTCCCATAAAATCTCCAATTTTTTAAATTTATTTTGACTTTATCCAGACACTCGAGTCGGATCAGCGATCTTCAGTGCGATGGTGCAAATATTTTCGGAATTCCTGCCGGCAATTTTATCTTCTGCAACGTTGGCTTGCATTAAATCAATTTCAAACAGTTCGTCTTCATTCAATACCAGACCTATGCAGTCCTTAAAAGCCTTACATGAACAAAAAAAACATGATTTCATGAAACTTATCTCCTCAAATTCACAAGTTCAAATACATTCAGTTCATTTAAGTTCGAACTTCAGTTTTGCAAAAAGTAAATGAAAATTTAAATTTCGAATTTTTTGTATCTCAAGAAAAAGAAGTACATTTAGGTGTACTAATGAACCTTTTAAGGACAGTAGAACATTACCCGAAAATAAAGTACAGTCTAACTAAAATTAGAACATATGGTCACCTTAATTATAACTATTAAGCCCTGAAGAGCTATGTGCCAAATTACCGAAATGTCGGCAAAATAGTGTTTCTTCTTTAATGTTCTGTCTCCAGCAGGACTAATACAGCATTACTGGGCATATTTTATAGTGATCGGTTGAAAGTAAATATAGGGCAGAGAGATCTTAATAATTGGTAATCGATAGATTTACAAAGTTCATGTGTCCATAGGGGGCGCCGTGTCCCTATGCCCCCTTAGGATCGCCACTGATGCAACGCACTTTGAAGGTACTACAGGTGCATGACTTACCTACTTTTCCGGCAACCGCAAGGATGTCCTTGCAGGCTTTCGGAACTGCTGATTCGAATTTCGTGAGAACAGGAACAAAATTCTCATCTACAGCTTTCCATTCCATTTCCCGAGAGTTCCTTAAGGGAGCTTCTGGCAAGTGAGCAATGCCACGTACTTGTGCAGATTGCAAATATCAGCGTCTCTCCAGAGCAGTAATACTACTTCCGATTCCGGTTGCCAACTAAGACTGAAGCCCGGAACCCAAACTTTCCGATCACTTTTGCTGTCACGTGTATCATGAGTTTATGACTTGCAGGCAAGTCCTGGGTCCACCGTTGAGCCAGTGGCCTGAAATGACTTACGCTGCGCAGGTTAGAACATGTCTCTTTCGCAATAAAATGCATGCGGCATTGCTGGCACTCTATACAGTCTATTAGTTTCTACTCAGATCTACAAACATTTAATAACGTAATTCTTTTCCTAGCATTACTAAATAATGAAGGATAATTGTAAAGCGTTCACGTGGGAGGTGAAAAAATACTTTCATTTTATTACATTTAAACGTTTGATACTGACCACAGTCATGAATTATTCACTCACAGTGCGTTTTTAGATTGTGATATTGTCACATTTAGTTTCAGCGGTATCGAAAATCCTCGATGCACCCTGGAATCCCTCTATAAGGACATATTTGAAGCATTTTAAAAATAGCTACCATATTGACCACTATCTTTAATTATGAACTTCCAGTGAGCCATACGACTATGGTATTATCAAATATTGATTTAGCGATGTCGACAACTCCCAGATACTATTCATAGATATTCATTTTATAAGTTCATATTACCAATATTTCAAAAATTGCCGCCATCTTGAATAACGGGCTTCTGGTTTATTTTTAGATCTGGCAACAGTCATTTTCACTATTGTTCTTACTCAACTCTGATTAATTCTGTAAACATTGCTGATGTATCGTAATGATTTGAAAGCGTACACGTTAGTTCTTACTTTTTCGTTCTTTTGATAATTATTTTATGATGTTCCTTTCTATTATTGTTTTAGAATTTGTGTTCCTGTATTCTATACTTTACAAAATGTAAATATTTTCAATGTTATAAACAACTTTTAGAGATTACTTAACAACCTTCTTTTTTTACAATACAATCTTGTCTTATTCAACCATCTGTTTTAACGTACCATATTTATATTATTGGCAAAATAAATAATTTGATTTCTTCTTCTGCCTCGCTTCATTTATTAGGCAATGTTGCCTGTTACTGTACCTTCCATCGCTTACTCGGACGACCTACACTTCGTCTTCCTTTGCACTTGTAGCGCAAAGCTTTATTGGGCAGTATTTCTGTGTGCATTTTATTCAGGTGCTCATTTCGTACGGTGTTTTTTGTATTGTCGTTTAAGTTAAATAAATGCAACACTTCTCTAATATCTGCATTTCTTATTCTATCATTCCTTGTATATCCCTTCACTCTTCTCAAAAACTTCATTTCTTGTGCTTGTATTCCGCTTTTGTTTTTCTTTGTCGCTATCCACGATTCATTTCCGTAAATGAGCGTTGGCACCGCTATTGTCTCATAAAACTTTATCCGTGTTTCCTTCCAATTTTTGTTTTTGAAGTGTTTTGTAATTGTTCCGCATATGTTGGCGTCTTGATAGATGTCTTTTCTATACTCATAAGTGGTGTCGTATCACTAACATTTAAAGTGTTTGATTTGCTCAATTGTTCTATTAGTTACGACTATTTTACTCCCAACTGTTTCTGTTTCACAGAAGGCTATAACTTTTTTTTTTTGCTGATATTCTCATGTTGAATTCATTACAGATTCGTGCAAGCTTGTATATAGGTACCTAATTGGAGATCGTCTTCCTTTCCTTCTGTAGGGGTTACGTCATCTGCATATGATATTGGATTGAACAAAGTGTTCTCGTCAAGTCTAATATCTTTGTTATACTTCGTTTTCCATTTTTGGATTATCTCCTGCCGATATATATATTGAAGAGGGTTGGGGAGTTATTGCAGCCCTATCTTACACTTAAGATGATTTCTTTTCATTAGTATAGACTTCTAATTGCGTTTACTAGATGTACGGGGTAACTTTTTGGTCAATGTGATGATTTTTTTCTCTGTTCATAATGTTGAAAGCCTTCTCGAGGTCTACGAATACTAGGTGTATTTTTTTATTGAACTATCGTTCTCGATAACTTGTTGCAAGGTGAATGTTGAGCGCCCTTTCCTAAAATATATCTATTCTTCACCTATTAATTCTTCCGTTATAGTTCGGAGCATGTCATTAGCAAGCAAGCCGATTAGCAGGCTTATTCCTCTATAATTCTTACAATTCTTATTTTTGTCTCCTTTTTTTTAAAGAATGAAAGTACTTTTGATCTCCAATCTTCTTATTTTTTTTCTTTTCCAGCATTAATTGGATAGGTGAAGCAGTCGTAGATGTAGCAATAGACCTCCGTATTTCCATAATTCTGTATTAACGTTGTCCAGTCCCGCCTCTTTTCGATTTTTTGCTGCTTTTAACGCGATCGTCAGTTCATTCATTTCTATATCGTCTAGTCCTCTTGTATGATTTACATCTATTGGAGTTTCCGCTACATACTCATCATACCATAGCTCTTTGTAGTGTTTGATTTGTATTGAAACACCCCTACCCCCCTCGATTAATCATAAATAAAAATCCTTAATCGTGAAGCAATCAAGAACTTATTTACTCCCACCCAGAAATTATTATCTCAATTTTATGACAAGATAAATAAACAAATTGGCCATTAACGTGATCGTCTAGTTTTATGTGGTCAGGACTTTAATTACCTTGTGTGTGTGTAGTAACCCTTTATAATAACCCCAGGTTCTTTGATATAAAGTTTGGTATTACTTGTTTCTGTCTGATACTAACCTGAGCAAATTAATCACTCTGTTATTTTAAATACACTGTAAGTTTGGATACACTGGCTATTATTTGAGAAACATAGTTAATGTTTTATGTTATTTATGTGATGTCTTATTACGCAAAATTGCACTGGACATTTACAGTTGAAGTTTGTTTTCTAACTTATTTGATTGGAATGAAATCATTTATTTAAGTTATTACTTGAGTGATGAGAAAAGGTAAAGGTGAAAGAAAAGACAATAATTGATGGGAAAAAGTAGTAAAAAAAAACCCATTTTATTTTATATAAATTGATGCGGCAAATAGCCGTACATGAAATCAAAACAATCCAAATATTTGAGACAATTGCCTAAATATGATATAGGAAGGGTTACGTCGCTATAGCAATGACATACTATACATATTTCAAAGCTGATTTTGCAATAACAAGCACTAAGGTAATCCAATCGTGGGCCGTGTTATTTGTAGGTGTAATTAAAGATGCGGCAAATAGCCGATTAAAATGTAATTGGAATTTTGATGTTAGCAATCGCTCTGATAAAATAATTTTACTGCAAAACAGAGGACAAGAACCATCATGTAAAAGACCATAGAACGTTGGGGGAAAGCTCCCTTAATTGAATAAACAACTGCAAATCCCAAATTGTATATGATTGTTCAACAACGTGAACAGGGTGAGACGATGTAAAGTAGTTGAGGACAAACCCACGACCGCGGTGTTTGTGCTAGAGCCAGGGAACTCTTTATTAATTCGATGAATCGTTATTAAACAATCATGGAAAACTAGGCATTCGCAGGTGAGAAATATCTCACAATAGCTTGACTGGACAGTATTCTAGTGAAACCTTTACATGGAAATCCAGGCACACGGCAGGCCTTTGGTAGAGCACAACTGAAGTATACTGGAAGCTAAAGTTTCTTGTCATTGCATAAACTCTGAAAGTATATAGTTCGAGAATACAAACTGGTTATTGCGCAAACGTAAATTTTCCTAGCAAAATATTCAGTTTGAGTAAAAGACTCCACAAACTTGGTGCGTACTTGGCTAAACAAGACAGACGTCTCCGTCACAAGTGGCCATCGTGTCAAGACTCAGTGTAAATGCTCATAAGCTGCAGGGAAATTTCCCTAAAGTTGATATCAACACGAAAATCTCCGGGTTGATTTTAATTGTCACAACAACCACTTATAGAAGATGAGAACAAACCCACGACCGCGGTGTTTGAACTAGAGCCAGGGAACTCTTTGTGGTTCTAACAACAATGAAAATAAATCAGGAGATTATGTACCATTTATGTAGTTGAAAGCAAACAGCCTTATAAGATTTTACAACTGCGGTGTTTTTAACATTTGGGTCAATCAGAACCCCAGCTGTGCTTGTGATGACTTTATTGTTGTAAGAAACTACCGATCACCCGACCATCTGGGGAGCAGACGACTATACAGAGCGTCGAGTCAAGTGTAAAGCAGTAACAGCTGATGTAAAAGTAAAAGTAATGTGTTGGGTCCGGTTCCCTCGAAATGCACCTATTTCAGTGAGTCCTCTAGACAAACAAATGCCCCCAGCAATGCAGTCTGTTAGGTATTGCTAAAAACTTGTTGCATAAATATTATTACAAGCCTGAAGTAACCAGTAATCAATTAAAGTGTATTACATTGAAAAATTAATTGCAACGAATCTGTCATAAAATGAATATCTTTGATACCACAAATAAGCCAATTTCCCCTATTCCCCCCTAAACCAGAATGTAAAGTCAATTTTAAATAATAACGCAGAGAAGTAAATTGGTTTGATACTTAGATAGTTATGTTGGTGAAATTGTCATCGTGTAAATAGCCAAGTTGGAGTGTGCTCTAGGAGTGGGCTGGCAAGTAGTGTCGCAGTACTTTCTTCGTTGTTCTCCCAAGATGGCTGGTAGAGAACGTGCAGTAATTTTCCCGTTGTTCCCCCAAGATGGCTGGTAGAGAATGTGCAGTATTTTTCTAGTTGTCTCCCCCAGGTGTCTGGTCGTGAGCGTGCAGTAATTTTCTCGTTGTTCCCCCAAGCTGGCTGGTAGAGAACGTGCAGTATTTTTTTAGTTGTCTCCCCCAGGTGGCTGGTCGGGAGCGTGCAGTAATTTTCTCGTTGTTCCCCCAAGATGGTTGGTAGAGAACGTGCAGTACTTTTCTAGTTGTTCCCCCAAGATGGCTGGTAGAGAACATACAGTAATTTGCAGTTTGGTGCCGCCAGCGTACTGGTCCAGCGTCGATTTTCTTCTCTCGAACGCTATAAATGCCTTGAGCTTTTATTCAGATTCTACGTCGTCTCTGTGACGTCACACGCTGCATTATTTCCATATTTCTACCGTGATGCTGTGACCCAATGTTTTCTAGCTTGCCATTAGTGATGCCCTGTCCCTTTTCCTCCTGTGCACCTAATGTTGTCTTTATTCAAATTCGCTCGAACCACTCGACGTATCTCTGACTACAAAATGCATTCGTCTTGTAAAATTTGTAACAACGCATGTTAGACGCTTTTAAGTACCACTTGAAATTAATCTTACGTTGTTACCCTAACATTTAAAAGCTTTGGCGACATTTAGTCGGGCCTACTTATGTGTATGCAATTTTTATGGACTTGTAAAAATATTTCTGTATATTTGTCTAACTTTGGAAATGAAATTTAGAATGTAATGCTTAAATGATTTCTGGTTAATTGTAATTATAAAAATGATGTTTCCCTGAATTTAAATCAAACTTAAGACTTATTTTTAAAATAGAATGGACCCAGGGGCGGTCTGCTTCAGTATGTTGCCTTTTTCTTGTTGATTTAGTGTCTTCATCGCTTTATATGTCATATTCTGTCTGCCACGTATATCATTCACTATTTTGCCTATGTAACGGTCCCCAGAATCTTGATGTGCCTGTATAACCATTTTTGCTACGTTTCTTTTGTATCTATATTCTTCGTTATTTTGAAATATGGGATTATTTATATATTTTTCGTATGCTTCATGTTTGCTTTTAATTGAGTTTTCTATCTGTCCAGATTAGCAAACCTTTACGTTTCCTATGCTTTCTCTGTTTTTCTAATACTTCGTATGTTTCCTTTAGATTTATCCATTCTTCGTCTAAATTTTATTTTGTTTTTTCTTTTGTATATAGTTTAAATTCTTTCCTGTTCTAATAAGTCGACTTTATATACTTATTATTCTTTCCTTTATTAGTTGGTGTTTTGTGTTTTTCCATTTTGTGTATGTATCCATTGTTGATATTAACAGAAAGTGGTCTGAATCTATGTCTAAGCCTCTGTATGATTTGATTTATATTATTTTTAGATACATAAAAAATAATATATTTTCTAATAACCTTTCTTCATTTATTATCTCTCATCATTACTTACGCCTTAGTTGTTTTATTAAACGGACTAGTTCTATAATGAGGAAAAAAGAATACTTTAAGAGAAGGCGTACAAAAATATAAATGCCATTGTAACAATACAACAGGAATAACACTAATTAAACGAAATATTTGTCCATTCACATGCCGATAACTTCGGTACATGAAATTTCAATATTGACAGAATTTGGGGATAGTCTACGAGGTTGTTTAATAATTTATACAAAAATATAATTTGAGATTTCTCTCTCCTAATATGCAGGCTATCTAAGGAAAATCTGTCAAGCAAATCTGAGTTAGGAACATCTACTGGTGGGTATATATTAGCTTCTTTATAACGGCAAAATTTTAGATATTTTCGTTGGACTCTTTCCAAATTTTGAATATGAATTTTATAAGGATCACACCAAATAACTGAGGCATACTCAAGTCGTGATCTTACAAATGGGAAGAATATCAACTTTAAGGTACTAATACTAGTAAAATCAGTTGAATTTCTGATAATAAACCCAAGAGCTTTAAAGCAATTGGAAGTTAAATTGCTAATAAGATAAGTAAATGAGAGCTCAAAGATTACACCTAAATCCTGAAAAGCTTCAGGTCTATTTAAAAGTATATTATCTAGAGAATAGTTGAAGTTAATTATATTAATCTTATTAGAATATGTCATCACATTGTACTTAGCTACATTTAATGGTAATTTGTTAGCATATTTCATTAATTTTGTCAGGATTATTTTGGAGAATTATACAATCCTCATTGTTTATGATATTGCAATATATTTTCAAATCATCTGCATAAATTAGACAGTTAACATTTAAGTTATAGGCTATATCATTAAAGAATATATCAAAGAGTAGTGGACCCAGATTTTATCTTTGTGGGACGCCGGACATCGCCAAGGTCCCCACCGACTGATAACCAGAGCATTCAACATACTGCTTAAGATTACTGTGATAAGAAGAGAAAAAAATAAGAATGTTTATCGAAAATTCATGAGCCTGAAGTTTCATAATAAGAATGTTATGATCCAGCCTTTCGAAGGCCCACATCTACATATGAAGCAAGTTTCAGCCGTATATTCTTTCTCATGAAATTAGTCGCGGCCTCTTATACTAATATTTCAGCTTCAGAAAAGAACTAAGAGATCCACTGTATACCACAGTAATTATGAATCACAGTTTATCTAAAGGACATCAGGAGAAACGGATTTATGTGAGGATTTATTAAAAATATTTATTAGGTTATAGTAAAATTATTTAATTAAACCAAAGAAGAAAGAAATTCGATAATATATTCTCACCTTAATGACGTGTTTATAGATTTTTGATAAACAGGCAACGTGTCTATTAAGATACGTTATGATTAAAGTAAGAATAAAAATTTCTTCGCATTTTAAATTTTTTTACAAGAAAAAATAAATAAAATACCTGATCGCATTGCTTATCTATTCTACTAAATCAAGGTCTATTTTATATTTCACTTTTACTTATGTTCAAAGTTATTTTAACTTTAAATATATTTACACATGTTATAAACTATTAGTAAGCATGGTCCCTTAATATCTCACGTGTGTCTCGATATCGTTACTACGCAGGAAACGACCTAATAAAATTAGATAAAAAACAGCGTTTGTGTTTCCGAACAAAAATTATTAGCAATTAGGACATAACTCTGAAAGATTTTTCAGTAATTTTTCAATCTATTTATATCTTTAATAATTAACTATCGCACAAAAATAATGTTATGTTACTTTTTTCTAAAAATAATAATCTTACTGCTTAATATCATAATTTATTGTCTTACATATTAATCTAGGAGTTTTTAACAAAAGGAAATTTATATATACATCTAGATTTATATATGCGAGAATTTATGTATCAAAATATATTTTTCTAGAACAATGACAACATATGATACATTGGTTTATAATATTTATTTTAATATCTAATTTAATTTAAGAGATTTATTTTTTGATTTCTTGTAATAATTTAGCTGCTGTTGATTTTACAATATCTGAATATTTTTTTAGCATCATTAAATTTTTCACATTCAGAGATATTTATCCGCCATATGTTAGATGATTTATTTATGATTTATTTTTTCAGTTGAGTGCATGAATCACTAAATGGCGATATTATTAGATTCGCTTCATTAACATTCATTATACAACTTTTATTGATAAAGTTACGAATCTCTTTTCTCACAAGACACATGGTCCTTTTGGTTGGTTCTGATTTTTTTTTTATTTATTTGTTACAGGTGTTAAACAAATAACAACGCCCTTAATACTTCAAGTTAAATGTTCAAATTACATACAAGCACAGTATCGGAAGAGTAGTTTAATTTTTAGTTTGATTTTAATGTCTCGAGAAATAAGTTTTAGAGTTAAATTGTGCGTGAAAAGAAAGCAATAGTCCACTGAAATGTTACATTTAGGGTAAAATTTTGTATATGACGCGAAATGTGTTTTCTTGACATGGCGAAAACAACCAAGTGTTTTTGTATTATCTTGATGACAAATATAAAGAGCATCGGATAAAGGAATAGAAGCTCGTATATTAATAGTAAGTTTGGATTATTTAACTTCAGCTTTCATGGACCAAAACATCTAGATTTTAATATAAATGAAACCTAAAGACAACTGAATAGTTTCTTGAATCCCATCTGCGCCAGTATGTAGATCATCAACGTAGAAATCTAGACGAATTATACTTAATGCCTTGGGATGTGATTACTCATATTCAATGGTTAATTGTTTAAATCGACGTATAGCTAAAAATATAAAAACCGTTACATAATTTCCTGTATTTAAAGAATAGGTTAGAAGTTTAAGTTAAGGGTTAGGTCGTCAATTAATATTTGGCAATATCACCAGATAGCACGAATCTGTGTTGCCTAAAACGCAGAAGTATTGAGATAAGATCCACTTGGATGGTCAATCTTAGAAAATGAAGGTCATTATAGGAAATTCCAGAAATAGATTCTGCTAGGTCCAACTTTCGGAAATTCCGAAATTCATTGTTTTCTAACACCCCCATTCAATGAAAATAATGCTCTTGTTTTTTCTAGAACTATACTACCTTTTTATCGATGTTTTGCTTCTTCATCTAATAATCTTCCCTTAATACTCCATAGTCAAATAATTTCCTAACGTTTCAAGTGCAGTTACAACCATTTCATAGCTTTTTGGTAATGTTAACAATGAATGACATATTATGTCAATTTATTAGAAATTTGCTCCACAGTGTTTTAGTTTCCTTATAATTCCATCGTTGAAAAGTCTTTAATTGTGATTCACACATGTCCTGTGCAGTATATTTGTCTTTAACATATTCCAGTTGTGTGTGAATTACTTAATTATAAGAATAATATTATATATCTAACAGTTCATGAGTCAAAATTAATTTTTAATAACATTTTATCAACAACAACGACACAGCACACTGTTATATAAACAGTCTAAAAAAAAAGTACTTTAAACATCCGATGTCAAATTAAAAATCGAATTTAATAAGAAACATGATCTCTCCGATTGCCCCCAGCTATGACCCCTACTTCCTCCTCCCCCTGCATCTATTGACAAGTAGACAAAAATGTTAGTGAGACATTTTTGCAGCGGTATCACAGTCTATGATAACTGCTCCGTTATAAGAACCGATGAACTTATTTTTTGTGAATATTTATACCATTCATCACTATGTTTAAAAATAAAGTAATTTCTCTTGAAATCCATACATTTAAAAAATAAATTACTTACTTATAGTAAGTAAATTCAACCTCGTCAAGATTTACGACTCTTTATATGTAACATAAATTGGGAAAATTTGTGCCAAATCTAGATTTCAACATTGTAATTGACGGGCTGTGCAGTACTTTGAATTATCTGGAAATCTCCCAAAGAAAATTCAACAAAAAAAATTCAATTCAACAATATTTAAAGGTATTAGGGCGAAAAAATTTTTATTATCAAGATGTAAAAAACTGGATATTAAAATTATTATGACAAAAACAAATGTCGTTTTGAATTTAAAAAAATATTGACTTTTCTTATAGAAATTATGAAAACAAAAAATAAAAAATAATATTAAAAAAAATTCAAACGCTTTTGCTCGGTTCAATATCAATACTAAAAAATAAATTATAATAATGACGATAGTACTAATCTTAAAAATCCAGAATCTGTTATGAGTGCATTTGCCAAACGCCTCACATTTGCTTATGATGACTCAGACCACTCAATAAATGATGGACAGAAATATAACAATCTTGTAATTTTATCTAATGTACAATAAGTGATATGTTGCAGCTTTAAAATGCATTAAACCAAAATTTACTGAATGGCCTGATCAATTACCAGCCTTATTAAGGCCTGTTCAGACAAACTGGAAATATTACTTTACATATTTAATTTAACCATAAAAAGTTCTAGTTTCCTTAGTAAATGGAAAATATCAAATATATGTTCTATCCATAAAAAGTGAACCAGGTCAGCAAGAACTTTTAGCAAACTATCTTACAGAACTTTATTTACCCTCAAGTTTTTCGACAAATATCCGAAAGCTAAAACGGGTTTTATCCGGATATTCTACTATTACTAACTTAACTTGTGTTACCCAGTATTTACTTGAATTTCTTGGACTGAAGAACAAGTAGATGTCATTTATACCAATCTTTCAAAAGGTTTTGACAGATTGGAGCTTTTCATTAATGACAAAAATTACAGCCCATTCTGCCTGGACCAACAAAATCATATACCCCGATATGCTACGCCATAACACCGTATAACTACTTAGAGATAAAAAGAACTTCACAGAAGATACGCCGAAATGGTTGTCTGACAACGTTGACTTAGAAGCTTCACTCAGTGGCTTAGAACGGCAGGTCTATGGTGAAACGTCAAGACGTTGATAGTAGGTGTCGACTTTACAAACAAACCAACGAGTCCATACAACATGTATGTTGCGGGTGTCCAGCGCTGTCACAGGATGTATATCCGTAGCAATACAACAATGTGGAAAGAGTTATTCAACAAGAGCTTACCAAGATATACGAACATGCAAATGTAGAGATACACTCCTATAAATGTAAACCAGAGCAATTTTTCCGCAACGATAGGATCAAAATCCTATAGGATACTGCCATAAACACCGACAGAGCAGTAGAAGCAAACAAACTTGACAACGCTTTGTTTGAGCACATGCAAATATCAAACTAAAACTTCGTTACCGCTTCCCACTATTGAAACTTTCTAAAATCATTTTTTTAAATCATAAATCGTGATGAAGCACGACACATAATGTTTGGGACAGTTAAGCCTCAATTCAATTCAATATAACTTTATTTTCAATTTTAATTACAGTTGCCTCCCCAAAACCCACTCCGGGTCCGGTCGTGCAACCACCGCGCGATTCGCGGTGGCTGATTGCAGGGCCGGGCGGATTGGGTCTGGCTTGGCTAAAAAAACAGTTAAAACTTAAAACCTATACTCCTTCTGCTAACAAACAGATTAAAAAAGGTATTAAAATTACATATATCTAAAAAAACAGATTTTATAAAACTTAAGAACTACACATTTTTTAAAAACTTTAACTTTTCACCTCAACATAAACGAGGAGATTTTCGCGGGGTGTGAAATCGCCGGGCTGCGCATAGGCTGGCCTAAACTGTGGTTTTTAAATTTTTGGTTTTTCGAGAATTTTGGTTTTTTTGTCGAAAAGTTTTGAATGGAAATGAATTTAGACAAAAATGTACAAAAAGAATACAAGAAATAAACGGGATAAAAGGAAACAAACACAAAAGAAGAGGGGGACAGGAAAGATTTAAAGATTCAAAAGGTATGAAATATCAGTAAAGGTGGATACGATAAGCGGAAGTTATAGTTGGTGAAGTTTGGCTACAGAGGTTGTCGGAAGATCGGTAACGTCTGGTATGGTAGGGTGTGTTTTATCCAAAATGGGGCATTATGTTGTCTAATCTCTGTTATGTTTCCTGTTAGCGGACGGACAGTTAAGCCTGAGCGACTTCCGCCCATAAGTGATGCTTTAAGACTACACATACTGAGACGTCATTATCAAGTAAGTACTCCTTTAAAGACCACGTATATCTAGCACTTAATACACACCATTTTTCACTTGCAGTGCTACGTTAGAAAAACGCCCACTTGCCAGACTCTGGAAAGCTGTAGATGGGAATTTTGTTCGGGTGCAAGACGGGATGCGCCATCCGGGCCTGTGGTTTTCGGAAAAATAATTTGCCTTGTCTAAAGTCATTCACCTGCAGTGCCTCCAACGTGCGATGCTTAAACAGGATTGAGGATTACTAGTCCCAAATATTTAAAAACTTGTACCTGTACTCTATCTTAAGTGCCACTTGATTAGAGACGTGCAATTAGTCTCAGAATTTTTAACGCTTCAGTGGTATTTCTAACCTCCATAAACATGAAAATGTGACCCGTTATTTAATTTTTAACACTATAAGTTCCTAGATAAGTAATAAATTTGGTAATTTTTCCTGAATGTGTTGACTTTTTTCTCCTGAACGCAAACAATGCCAGTAGAACACATAACCTATAAAAATAGCCGCCATCGTTAATTAAGGACTTCCGCTTAGAAGTGTGACTGGGAAATTATTAAATTTAGTTCTAGCAGTGTCGACAACCCCCTGATACGCCCTTGTATACTTTCTATAAGTTCATATTATGAACATTTCAAAAACAGCCGCCGTGCTTGGACGCCATCTTGAATGGTGGGCTTCCGGTCCATTTTTCGATCTGGCGACAGGCATTTTCGGATTCAGCGGGGTCAAAAACTCCGCTTGCCAAATAGTTATGTAAAATGCTTATCGCAAGCTAAAGAGGTCTTTTATTAAAAAATGTTCTTAGTCTAAATTGTAAGTTAGTAATTAGAAATCAAAACTCAGCAATAAATGACGTCAAAACCAGAGTTGGCACTAGATGATATGCCAGATCATGAAAATTTTCAGGCATATATGATATAACGTTTAACTTTGAGATTATTTTAGCGAGTTAAGTAACAAGCAAGATTAATATAAAAGGAGCTAAAAATATTGGTAACACACACAACACATAACTACCGACCATGAGAATAATATGGCTACCAACTATACACACGGTGGTCCAGCGGTAAAGGCTAAAAGTAAAGAATCAAATAGAGGGCATCATTACCTATCAGAAAAATCCCCCTGTACATTATCCAATTATTTATCCTTCTCGAGATATTTACGTTTTCCAATAGCTACTATCCTTACCATTTCTATCATTTTTTTGTTTTTCTTATTTTAATAATACTCACTGATGAGTGAATTATTACTGAAAAACTTTTTACCTTAGTAAAATTTGGTGCAAATTAAAGACAACATATTAATTTAGTAGAATGCAGGTTTTCACTGCCGTTGTCTAATGAAGTAATTTCTTCCGGGTCTTGCCGTGGTCGTCGAACTTGACTTGACGTTTACCAGTTGAAGTGCACATGCGGTAAGAGCTACATTGGACAAACAGGACGGAGTATCCAGTCGGCGATAGCAGAACATGTCCATAATAACAAGAACCATAAAATCGACTATGAGGACGTCAATATATTAGACAGGAATACGCGCTATTATCCGCGAATCATTAGGGTATCACAGGAAATTATGAAAAACGTGAACAACTTTAACAGAGAGGATGGGTATCGACTTAGTAACACGTGGAGACTGGTATTGCCAAGTACCAGCACCGTAGTAAGTCACGGTCAACCAAACACGACGAATGAGCAGCGAAGCGAACTAAGCGCGACCAATGACTAGCGAAGCAAAGCGGCGCCTAATTATATAACGAGGAGTGTAACACAACAAATTCAGTCTTTAGAATCCTTCTGAAGAAGCTGACAGGATGATCGGCGAAACGTCAAGTCAAGTTCGACGACCACGGCAAGACCCGGAAGAAATTACTTCATCAACCTATTAATTTGTGATCTCTTTTCAAATTTCGACGTTCAATTTTTCTCTAAGGAACAATTTACCAAGTATGACTGGTAAGTTAATCATTTCTATACACAAAAGGCTTTTAGAAATGCAGTAATGCAATATTTTATGTTGGCTCAATTTCAGCGTAGCATAATCTATAGGACTATTCGGACTTTGTTAAAGACGCGGGACAGTTTGTTTAAATACGCGACTGTTCCTCAAAGTCTAACACTAACCCAAAATAATTAAGATTGTTAATTTTTCTTTTAATCAAATCAATTCAATTCCATTTATTCAACTTTAACTAGACATGTTTAACATTACAAATTCAAATGCACATAGTATTGGGTGGTCCAGCGGTAAAGGTTAAAACTTTGATATTAAACCAAAAACAATTTTCAGTTTCTTATATTTCTGATTGAAAACCTTGAAAATGCAATATATTTAGTACAACCCTGGCGAACAAGAAGACTCATCTAAGCACTATAAGGTGCTTGGATTGTGCAGTTCATCTTATATCACCGAGGGAATGCTAACTAAAGCAGGCAAATTGAGTAATGATCAGCGAATGAAGAATTATGACGGTTAGAATACAAAATAAAAAATTGAAACAATAAAGGAGAATGATGAATACAACAAAGATTAATGACAAAATAGTATACAATAATGAAATGAAACCAGGAAGTGGGGAGGGCAAAAGCGCACATATGAAATAATATTTTCTAATGTGGGATTAAAACACTTTAATAAGTTTGTCATGATTTTGTTTTAAAAAAATTTTATACCTATTTACATATGCTTACTTAACTTCGTTATTTTTTTGAGGTCAGCAGATAGTTAATTGTAAAGTTTAGGAGCAAAAAACAAAACATATTTCTGAGTGTGAGTTTCTCTAAATCAGAGCTGTTCTTAAGCACTGTGCTCGTCTAAGCACTCTAAGCACTTTTGTGCTCGGGAGCACTGTGCTTAGGAGCACTTTTTAAAAACGGTGCTTGGTACTATGAGCACTTTACGAAAGGGCTTAGTGCTTACGAGCACTCTAGTGAATTTTGGCCTCAATATGTAGATACTATTTAAATTTTTTTAAAGTGCTTAGTGCTTGTGAATTTTAAGCACTTTACTATTAATAGTGGCTCGAAAAATGTAAGCACTTTTATTCGGTGCTTAGTGCTTAGTGCAAATATTGGTAAATTAATAGACAAATTCTCCGCAAATCTAGTCTATTTAATTTCTTGTGAAGGGTTATAGCTTGTTTTATTAAAAAAACATCCATATAGGGCTTTGCTAAATGTAGATGCTTCTTATATTAAATAGGCCGCTCTCTTTGTATAAGATTTTAGTTGAGTATAGTTTGTTTTTTTAAATTATTTTAATAATTTTATTTTGTACTCATTGTAGCCTATTCAGTATATTATTGAACAAGCCACCCTATACACTAATACAGTATCTTAGTATCGATTCAACTAAAGAATTGTAAAGAAAGAGTAAGTTTATTCGAGTCACAATTTCCCTTAGATTATAAAATTTATAAATAAGTTGTGTAAGCCTTTTGGTAATATAGAGGGCATGTTCGTCCCATCTCAAATGCTGATCCGTTATAACACTAAGATCTTTTATATTATCTGTTTTATCTGTTGTTGGACATGTACTACAATGCATTTTATCTGCGCAGGTTATATTATAGATTTTTAGTGTGTTTTCTGCAGGTAGATCTAATTGCAATAAAATGAGTGTTATATATTTGGTTGTAGAAACATTTAATGTTAATAAATTTAAATTGATGATATACTTCGTTCCAAGTATCACCTGTGCAAATAATGACAGTGTCATCAGCATAGGAGATAAGATGACCCTCAAAATGATTTATTCGGCTATACGAGAAACGATATTGGGCCCAATACTGTTCCCTGTGGAACACAACTGTAACTTACCGTGGTTCACTTATACAATTATCTATCTATACACGTTGTACTATGTGTGACAAGTAATTCCGCAAAATGTTTAAAGTTGGTCCCCAAATACCATAGTTATGTAATTTGTTTAATAGTTTAAGGCATCCACGGTTGCTCTGAGAAAGTTTACAACAGCGTTTTCCGTGTTAGAGTTGATAATAAAACTTTTACTTTTAGTTATTACATCGTGTAAATCAAAGAAGGAAATTTTTATAATTTGTTCGAACATTTTTGCGAAGTTATTTATAAATAATTCAATAATAGAGATGGGTCGGTAATTTGTTAACTGTTCTATCAATGCCATATATCTCACTACACAATTATACGTTGCAAAAATTGGACATTGTCGTATTAAAAATACGATATATCCACAAATATAACAAAGAAACCATTTATTTATTTGCAAATAAAATGTCGTAGGTTCTGAATACTGTAAAGGAAATGAAAAAGGAACTCCCATTTATGTTTATAAATACGTTGATGACGTTTGTCATCGGAAATTATATACAATGAAACATAAAAACGATATTATTGAAGTAGCTAATGACGTCCTCAAAACATTTCAGGTAGTCCCGTTTAAATGAAGGGGAAGTTGTACGTAATAGCTACCTTACACAGATGTTGGATATATTTTTCTTTTATAAACTTTAGCGAAAAATAATACCTAATTGTAAGTGGAAGCTAACATTTGAGTGTTTTCTGCTGGCACCCATGTAGCTTAGTTTCCCTTTTATTTAAACATTAACAAAATAACAAACCTCCATTATACAAACCTAATGATTAGGCAATAGTTAATAATTCCATTGTAGTTAACATAGTACATATTTCCTCTATAGTACATATTCCATACATATTTTTCTCGATTTCATTATCTACACATTGTAAGGAACAATTTTTGCGAATTCTCGTATTTTATGTCATATAATTGTTTGGTATCTTAAAAATTGTTTACGTATCAATAATCTGAATTGAACAAGTATTTATATGCAGGAAAGGCATTCGTAGGAATACTTTTTAACTACTTTTCATGATCTCGAGTCTTATAATCGTTTAAAGCAATAAATCAAGCTAGACGTAATATAAAAATATGACTCATGCAGGCTCTTATTTCTCAAGGATGTGCAACTCAAACAAAATATAAGTGAAAACACATTACTTACTGCATGAAAAACTAAGGTTATGTTTATGCCTAATCCATTGTTTTGAAGTTGTCTTAGGATACCCGCGGATAACAAACTTGTCACTATCACAACACACCTGATAACTCATTTCCTTTACATCATCACTTAATCAATCACTGTCTAAGTGAAAAAACAATTGGAAGTTGAAAAGCATCCGTGAGTCCCAACCTAGTCAAGACAGTCAAATGAAGTCCTGCCTCACCTAGACCTGCCACTCAGTTGCAAAATGAGCTTATTTTTATTTTTACAGCATAAAATAGAAATGTATTGGAACAGCGCGGATTTTATGCAATGGATGTGCGTGCGGCGGGAAAAGGATTAAATAGTAAAAAGATGTTTGTGTCGCTTTCCAAGCATCTTAATTGACAAAGTATCTTATTATATTACAGTTTGCTAGTCCACTGTAGTAGAATTTCAGCTAGCAGCGAATTTGGAATTTAATTTGTTTATTTTGTGTATATCTAAATACAGGCTGTCTTTAAATACCTGTCGTTAATTTTAAGTTATTATAGAACTTGAGAAGATATTAGACATTTTTTTTTAGACATGTGTTCATAAATGTTCTGTAAGAGAGTAAAGTTGTAAGGAAGAGGGAACGCTCTTATTTTTAACATAACATTTTTCTATTGGTTTATTCTGGTATCGAAATATGGTTTTCAAATCAAAAATACAAAAAGATCCTCTTCATGATACAGCATATGACCAGCCGTTTTTCTTTTACAAAAACTGGTGTATAATCTAAATAGGCTAAATCATAAAAAAAGGGGTATTCAGAAACGTAAAGTGAAGTTGAAAGGAAACAAATAATATAAATCGACTTCGAGAAAAATGGAATTTAACGTAAAGTTCATAAATTTTTCTATGATAATAAAATCCTTACTGTAAAGAAAATTTTATATTCCTTGGATGAAGATAAAGCTATACCCAAAATAGGCAAATCGACGCTTAAAAAATGTTTACATGATATCAACTTTGTATTTGCAAAAAGTAAAGATTAATAGCCTCATACTTGAGAGAAATGAAATTATTTGTTGACGAAGAAATTGCAGCTACTCGTGAAGAAGGAGAAAAGGCTATTATTTAGATGAAACGTGGTTGAATGAAGAACACAGTGTAACGCAATTTTGGCAAGATAGAAATGTAAAGCTCATATGGAAGTTTGGTCAACCGGATTAAAAATGTCAACAGGAAAAGGCAAACGCTTAATAATAACTTCTATTGTTCATGTCGAAAAGAGTGATGATTATCATAAGGACCTGAATGCGAATGTTTTCGAGAAATTGATTGCAAAAATTTTCGCAAAGATAGAATCCCGATCTGCCGTTAGTATGGATAATACCGCCTACCACAGCCGATTACTGGAAAAATTACCAACCAGTGCGTGGCGAAAAGTGCAAATTCAAATTCAAGAATATTTCGGTTAAAGCTGAACTGCTAAACCTAGCGAAACAGCATTCACCGATGTATAAGAAATATATTGTGGATGAAATTGCTAAAGCTGGAGGTATTGAAGCATTACGACTGCTGCCTTACCACTGCGAACTGAACCCCATTGAGCTTATTTGGGCTGAAGTAAAGGGGAATGTTGCACGAGAAAATAGAACTTTAGAACACGTAAAAGGCCTTCTATATAGTGCATTAAAAAGAGTTACAGCTGATTATTGGCGAAAATAATTATAAATGTAGGAGCCAGCAGCGATAGTGACAGAGATAAGTAAGTGGTAACCTGTGATAGTGTTATGTAGTGATTGTGAGAAGATGAATTATTTATTCTGGAAAATTATTGTTGGTAAATTATGTTTTTAATTATATTATTTTAACAAGAAAGTTTTTTTATTTTGTTAGAACAGTTATTTATTTTTATCTTGCAAGTTTATTTATTTATTTTCTTTTTTAACTTGTTACCTCCTAATTAACAACCCTGTCACTATTCTTTCCTGGCAAGGGATATGATCACACCTCCACGTTAGTCCTTGCTAGGCAATAAGAACAACTGGCATGGTTGAAGTTTGTGTAAATTTTTATTAACATCAAACATTCTACAGTTTTGATGTCAGATTTCGTAGGTATTACACTCTCAAACAAAATGATTCCTGCCATTAAAAATGTTCTTAAAAGAACCCCAGTTTTTCTTTTTGGCTGGGTTGAGTGCAAAAACAAATTGAATTATATTTATTTTTTATTTTATTTTATGAAATATGAACAACATTATTATTCTATATGTGTGTGTCGCCACTGGATGACGAGCTACCCGAATATTTGACATTCGCCTATAAAAGCTTCGCCTATTTCACAGCAGTTAACAAATTATTAGATATAAATGTGACCTTGTACTCAGATGGGAAGCGCAAGCAGTGCCAGAGCGCTTGGAAACACTAAGAGGGAGGGGTTTTAGTTGGTGAAAGTCCAACACTACTCGCGAAATGGCATTTTCTCACGGGTGTCCGAAAAGGATTTCCCCTCCACAAAAATAAAGTATAAATGCGGCATATTCACATATTCAACCCATTTGGTCGACTAGGGCAATTACACAGAATGTCCAAGTGATGGTTTTCATTTCTGGTAGGAGGCAAAAACGCATAAAATTTAATATATTTCTATGGTAGAACGAGGTGCCGCTTCAGTATTAAATAACAGCCAAATCCTTTGACGAAAACATCACTGATTTTTTTTGCTCTACTATAGATAGAACATGTAAATATATCGAAACAAAATGCAAGGAAAGACTCATGAAAAACATTACTGAGCAGTCCGGAACATTTACATTTGCACATTAACTCTATTTCAGAGAGAGAAATGAAGTTTAGGAAAACGCACCACTTATAAACATAACACCATTTTAGTCACTTGTTATATAAAATACTATTCTGTCTCCCTTTTTTTATAACTTGCTAATCTTGAATTGTTTTGTGTGTTTTACGTTCAATCTTTGTAGTTTCAAATTTCTTCTTATAGATATTATTTTGTTCCTTATACTGTTTAACGAATAAAGAAATAAATATCGTATCCTTTATGTAGTTTACTGTTTAAGCTTTGCATATTTTCCGCGCTGTGTACACAATACGGCGTGTTCCTATATTGATAAGTTACGGAACGCTAGTTTTTCATAAACTACAACTACAAAAATATACACAAAAGCCCAGACAGCTGCCAAGAAAGCTGACTTATTTTAGGAGAGAAAAAGACAAAACTTACTTTTTATCACAACTGAGGATATAGCAGTCGTAAAGATGTTACTCTTCTCGCGATACATTGACGTAAACTGCTGATTATTCATGGTATTAAATACAAAGTATTATCAATAAACAATTTCAAATTTAGAACTACTGAATTTAAAAGGAAATATGCATGCGGGCGTTGCCAAATGTGAGAAAACTGACATCTTGTTCAATATTTTTCCAAGAGTTAGTTGAATATATTTATTGATATTCTAAAAATGTCATATAGCTTATAATGATTTGCAGGATTCAGTTTCTGCCTCTCACTAGCCATAATCGAAGTGTAAAGGCAGCGACAAATTTCAAAGACGACTTTCACATACAAATAATATATAAAAATATTTAAATGAGTATTTTTTAGATACAAACTTAAATGCAATGCTATATATGCCTATGCGGACTGTCAGATCCAAAAATATTCGTATATATATATATATATATATATATATATATGAAGATATATGAAGTGTTGTTGTACTTCCGGGTGCTCTCCCGCGTCGATGGTCGACTCCTCCAGGAGTCACGGTTGTCTAAACGACGTTTCGGCAGAATCTCATCTGCCATCTTCAGGTTCTCGCTGAAAGCTGCCTACTGCTACTCCTCGTTGCTCGAACTGAACTGACGTTCCCCGCGTTGTGCGGCTCCTTATATATGCTCCAGTCTAGGACGCGCCTGCGCGTTTGGCTACGTGTTGCCGCCCTCCCCCACCTGTGGTAGGCGTGGCGGGCTCCTGAGCCAACCCGACAAGTGGCCTCGCTGAAACGTCACGCTCTACGTGACTTCTCGCCGGTGGTCGGGCATCCTCGTTCCGATGGGTGCCGCAGAATGCCGTGGTTCTCCTTGATTGGCCCGCGCTCGGCTCTGAGTCCTCGTGATAGGTACATTTCGGGCAGGTTGCTGTGCTTCTTCACCATTTGTCAATACTTGAACATGCCTCCTCGTGATTGGTTCATCCACGGTGGATCGTCGTGTGTTTTCGGTTACGTATCTTCCTACAAGAACGGGCTTACACTAATACGTCTGTTGGTCTGTTCTATGTATGATTTGTTGCAATCTTGGCACGGGATTTCGTATACTCCTTGATTTTCTAGAGTAGTTTTTGATTTTGGATTACGGAGGACTACACTGATTTTTCGGTCTGTTTTAAATATTGTTTCTATGTTATGTTTACGTAGCAGTTTGCCAATTTTATCTGTCGTCCCTTTCACGTAAGGTAGATATGCCTTTGCTACTGGTTTCTCGGTTTCCTCCTGGGTTTTTGTCTGTATGGCCCTAGCGACTTTTGTATTGTGTACTTCGAAAATCCATTTTCATTAGTGCTTTCTGAAGTGAAGACATCTCTTCGTTGATATGGTCGACGTCTGCCAACCTCTGAGAGCGTATCACTAGAGTCTTTACTACTGAATTTAATTGTGCTGGATGGTGATGTGATGCCGCATTTAGATATCTGTCCGTGTGAGTGGGTTTTTTGTATACTGTGTGACCTAGTGTCCTATCTTGTTTCTTTTTCACTAATACGTCTAAAAATGGTAGCTTGCCTTCTGTTTCTACCTCCATGGTTAATTTGATCTTGTCGTGAATGCTATTCAGGTGGTCTAAGAACCTATTCAGTTGTTCTCTTCCATGAGTCCAGATTACGAATGTGTCGTCCACATATTTCAACCAAAGTTTTGGTTTGAGTGGTGCCGTTTGTATTGCACGAACTTCAGCGAGGCCACTTGTCGGGTTGGCTCAGGCGCCCGCCACGCCTACCACAGGTGGGGGGGGCCAGTAACACATAGCCAAATGCGCAGGCGCGTCCTAGACTGGAGCATATATAAGGAGCCGCGCAACGCGGGGAACGTCAGTTCAGTTCGAGCAACGAGGAGCAGCAGTAGGCAGCTTTCAGCGAGAACCTGAGGATGGCAGATGAGATTCTGCCGAAACGTTGTTTAGACAACCGTGACTCCTGGAGGAGTCGACCATCGACGCGGGAGAGCACCCGGAAGTACAACAACACTTCATTTAACACCCGCATTATAAAAAACGTAACTTTTGTAACTGCGGCGAAGTTTAGCGCGACGGGATGTGATGCCCAGGACGTAATGCATAAGAGGTAATTTTGGGAACAGTTTCGAAAACGGCAAATAAAAAAAATAAAAAAATCGTCTTCTACGATTCGATGTTGTGTAGTCCTGCTCCTTGTTATGGACTATGAGGCCAGGTAAATAGTTCCTCAGAAAATTTCCAAAAGAGAGATTTCCCTCGGATGGCAAAATTCTCAAACATCATTTTATAAACTTAGCAGTCGTTCTTGGCGGTAAACTTAGGTTTCCGTCGTATTTACATACATGTGGTTCCTCAGTGATTCGGATCACATGTCGCTCTATTACCATGTACATAGTGCATGGGACCGCCTTGTCTGAACGTATAAATATAAAGTAATATTCTAATCTGTTGCGACTTAAGCATTTTTGTATTTACAGAGTGCCCGAAATTACCTATTAATTATCTATAATATTTTACAAATACGTATAAAGACAGGCAAGCTAAAAGCTCACAAAGTCACAAATTTTCCATTGAATCTTTTTGGTGTCAGTCGATTGCTTTAACGTAAACTATTGGATGGTAGTTGGAGACTGCATTGTCCGAGTCTTCCTAATCCTGACCATGTGTGGTATGGACCGACAGTCTTGTTAACCTTATACCAATATACATAAATTATAACTAACAAAAATTTTCCAAAAGACCAATAATATACCTTTACCTGAATCCTACCCTCGTTCACTGTATCATACTGCGTCAATGCTAACAACGTCCATTTCAGATTAATTAAGAAGTGTTAGAAATTAAAATGTTAGATTTAAGACAGTGCAGCGACGTTCCAATTGATACCATTTGGTGAATGTAGTTAAGTAAAATTGAGATAAGTATAACCCATCAAATGAACGTCCTATCAGTCCATTTAGAAAGTGTAACGAAACTGCCCTCAGACACTTATATCATGGATCGTTCACATCCACAGGGCCTATTTCGGCTTTGTTATATCCTTGCTACATAGCATTTCATAAATGAAGTAGAATTAGAGTGTCTGCTTCTTCGTGTGTATATGGAACCAGTTTTAAGATATTCTGTCTCTTTGCTTCAACATTCTGGCGGTGGAGTTTCGTAGCACTATTTGCATTACCCCGCTGGTTCTATCAACCTTTCTGAGCTCCTTGAAGTTGTCCCTTGGTAAACACCCTGAATAATAAACCTCACAAGTATATCAGAAATTGTTTTATAACCATTTATATCTGCTGAACACCGAAAAACTTAAAAAATGTCTTCTTGGCAGACAAAATACTTGTTCCACTCTATATCTGTGATTTGTGTAGATGTGTCAGTCTTGAACAGATTCATCAGCGTATGAACTTTATCCATATTTTTATCTTTCTTTTCTTCCTAATGTGTCACACAAATCACTTCATTTGAAAATAAATGATCATATAAAAATATAATGCTGACATGCTCCCATAATTTATGCAAAATCACATATAGTACGGTATTAACATCATCAAGTAACACTACGAAGGAGCAGATAAATAAATGTCCAAAGCTTCCATTTTGAATGTCCGTCATTACTGTAATAGGAGAAGTCTAAGTTAACCTCATAGCCAAAACTAGACCTTCATAAATGTAGTATATCTACCCTAAATTACATGCTTCTATCATCAATAGCACAACTTTTAAAATCTTACACGTATTACACTTATCCGTATCCTACTACAGGTATCGTGAACTATAAAATTTACTTCGCATCTTTAAGCAACAAGACTACAATAGGAATAGTATAGTAGTATCTACAATTGATTATTAATAATTAATTAAATAACTTAATTAGAAAAAATAACTAACACTAGTCTATAGAATGTAAAAAATAAAAATGATATTTCTCATGTAAAAAAAGTTAAAATAAAGGAATTTTAAATAAAAAATGTGAAACAATCTTTCTGATGTACGTATTCGGTAGCAGAATAAAATAATTTTATGAGAAACATCTATTGATTTCTTTCATTGTGAAACATATGGAATTAATCATTTTAAGTAGAATAAGGGGGCGAGCGTAGGTGCGTCTTTACTATGCACATGCTTCGGTATGCGATGTAAAGCAACGACAGGCGCAGTTAGTACTTGGATGGTGACCATTCCAACGAAAACCGCGTTCTCGCCTCACACATCTTCCAGCGGCTTGTATATCAGTGTATGCGCGGAAGCTATACAACCTTAGGCGAGGGTTGTATAGGAGATATACCATCCTTCGGAGGGGATGTAAGCCGTCGGTCCCTTGTCTATTAAATGTTAGGCAAGTAAAAGATCCCTACTCTTCCTGAGGGAAGAGGTTCGGCAAAATTCCTGGTTGGGGGTAGCTCGTCTACAGGCGTCGGTGTTAGGCCTCAGTAGCGGAAATATGCCGACGTTATATAAATGTATAAAAAAAAAAAGTAGAATAAAGTATGTTTTTATAAATCTCTCGTATACTGAATATTTTAATACATGCTGCAATAATTTTAGTACCAAATTTTCTACGTTATTTTTTTATTTTAAGGAGTCTCCAAATATTTATGAGTTTAATAATATATGTTATCATCAACGTATTTTTTGACGAAAATTTCCTTGAAGGAATAAAAACGCAGTTTTATAATAATTTTATTCAGAATCATTGTCTTTTATTTTGCGAATAAAAATAGCTGTTACTATTAACTTTTATATTAATATATCACCAGTAAAGAAAAACACGCTTCGAGCTGTCAGATTCTAGAACAATCATTTACCTCATCTATTTTTACTATTTCGTAAGATAACGGTATTTTTTCTAAAAGGAAATATAAAATGATTAATGGATGATTTTTAATTTAAGGAAATATCATATTAATTCGAGAGCAATGAATAGATTAAAATTAATTAATGTAACACCTGTTATGTCTATATTTATATTTTTTTCAGGTCAATATGTTTTCTATTGTATTCTAAAGAGATGTTGTGTCTTTCCCCATTCCTAATTTAACAACAGATATTGCACATTTTAAAAAGTTTGCATTTTTTCACATGCCAAAAATGATTTTTTTAGTACGTCACAAATAGATGTCGTTGGTGAATGACCAGCAAATAATTTTTAAAGGAAAGAAGCAATGTTGTCTGTTTGTTAATTTCATTTCTAGAGATAACAGCTTTTATAAAATAAGTCTTTATTATATAAAAACCTTTATTTTACTGGTGATACTTTTTTAAAATTTTGTTGTCTGTAATTATCTCTAAGAGTACATATGTCCAGTTAACTCCACCAAAAACATTACCTTGGGTTCTGATTTAGTAATGCCCTAGAAAATTTAGGTTTTAACAAGGAATTTTTTTGACATTTATTTAACGTTTGCTTATTTTCCCACTACTGAGGTTTAACACCGACGCCTGTAGATGAGCTACCTCCAAACAGGAGTATTGCCGAACCTCTTTACTTTCGAAGAGTAGTGATATTTTACTTGCCTAACATTTAGTAGATAAGGGACCGACAGCTCTACATCTCTTCTGAAGGATGGTATGTCCACTACGCAATCCTCGCCTAAGATTGCATAGCTTCCGCGCGTACATTGATATACAAGTCGCTGGAAAATGTGAGGCGAGGACACGGTCTCCCTTATGAACACGGAAACGCTCCTTCTTTTGGTAAAATAAAAAATTTTCGGTAGAGCTTGGAACTTTAGAGCGTGATAGAGACCCTGGGAGCCTCTCGTGCACTTATATTTTGAATTTGAGAAGAGTGGGGTTCAAATGCTACACCCTGTATAAACCCTGGAGTGGGTTGCTTCACTAGAAATAGTTTATTAATCACTTTAATTTAATTTTATTGTCTATGGTAGGCTCCAAAACTTCACCCTGTAAATGCTTTTCTTGAAGCCTTGAAACGGCTTAATTTAAAATATTTAATTCTCATAGGATTAAAATAAATTCTTTTCGACACTGAAATTCCATTGTTAAAAATATTAAGGTTCAAAATAAAATATATTAACACGATTGTTTTCTACAGATTGAAAAAAATCACTTTTAGTTTGATGCGCAAGGGCAGATTGATTTGAAAACTCTTTTTTACTTGGTTATGGCCAAGGAAGTAGCTGTAGTGGCTCGTTCGCGGCGCACGTATCGAACTAGACTTGCCCGAGCTCATCGCGCTCGGCTTTTTTCTATGCTCCATCGGGGACCCGACGAGCGACGATCTGGAAAGGTCTGGAAATGTCCTCGCCGTGCGGGCTACGATTGCGCAATATTGCACAACATTGCATCACAAAAATTAAAGATGGAAATTCGGATATGAAAACTATATCGGCGTATTGGACTTGAAATGGGAAATTTTTTGACATATGAATGAAGTTAGAATCAATTTGAATTCAAGAGTTATTAACGAAAATTTGTTGAAACTTATTGTAATTTATTAAAATTGAAGTGATCCCGACAGTCTAAGCACAAAGAGTTGAATATGATATGAAATTCTACCGATACGTTCATGGTGCATGCATGCTGTGTATTCAATTTAAATTGATAAGTAGCTTATGTTTCGGGAGTAAGTTTTGATATTGATGAGGACGAAAGTACCGCTATTCTCTTTGCACAATTTGAATGAAGATTGATGGTACGTTGATATTGTGGCTGCGAAAACGAATGAATGGTGAAATTGAAAGGAAGAATAATTTATAAGAAGTTTGATTGGAATAAAACATCTTGAATGGAGCTATGAAAAGTGGTGTTGAAATTAATGAGCCAACAAGCGAAATATACGAAATGGAATTGAGTTCTTGATGTCGATTGGAACATGTGAAATGGAAAAAAGTTTTGATAAATGCTCAGCTGGCATATCGGGAAAGTAAATGAAGTTTGATTTGACGTATGAATGGGGAGTTGAAATTGAGAAAAAAAGGTTTGATAAAATTTTATAGAAGTGAAACATAACATCGTAACTGAGAATGTAGAAAGTGGTTATATTGAGTATCTAGATATTGAGGTGGCTGTATTTTTCAGGACTGTCGTTTGTAACTTTTTTGCTGTAAAATGACTAATATGAATTTTTGCGCGGTGTTGTTGATAAATTCAGACTATTTGTGAATTATCGGTGTTATGTAAATTTTTTCAGATTTTTCCGTACAGAATTGTGGTTTTTCATGGAATTAAGCAACTTAAAGACTTTTTAGTATAGTTTGACAAGGTGAGGTGAACGAGTTGATGTCTTGACAAATTTTAAGACTTTTGCCCTTTTTTCTGTCTCTAGTTTATGAATATGCTATGACACTTGAAACGGTCACCCATCCAAGTACTAACCGCAGCTGACGTTGCTTTACATCACATATGGAAATATGTACATAGTGAAGGCGCACCTACGTTCACTTCCTTGGAATTTTTTAGAATGTGATTAACAATTGACAGAATTGTTCTCTTTGGTATTATTAATATCCACGCTACATGTTGGGCTATAGTTTAATTGAAACAATTGGTTTAAAGAAAAAGTCTAGGTTCACGACAAGCTTAACTCTTACATCCATTAACGTCCACCAACACGGTAAGTGATTACATGATATTAATTCAGTATTTTGTGTTGATTAGAAATAATTACTAATTTAGTACTACGAGGTTCGCATCATCATGCATCAGATATAAACTCATAGGGTGAGATATTTTAACAGAAGTCTCACCTCCGTCAGTCTACCCTATTAATGGAAATGAGATGATGTGATTGAATAAATCCTGCGATTTACATAAATATCTTTTTTTTAGAGTCTAAGAGCATGCCGAAAAATAATAATTTTCAGAAGCAACGTTTAAAAGAATGCATACAAAAATATGCGGAAGAATAAGGAACGATCCTAAATTATATATATGAAGATAACAAGAAGAGAAGATATCAGTAAGAAAAGAGTGTAAAGTCAGAAGCAAAAAGTAGCATGAAAAAACTGGAAAAAAAATTTACTTTAAAAACTAACGCTCGCTTTCTAGTCCTCCGATGCAGGAAATCGGTTCCACAACGGAATGAAGGCAGTAAAAGACCTCAAAGTATTAAGATGTTGCCTTTATGCACCTCATATCAAATTCTGGCAGATACATCTTCCTCAGAAACTGCCACTCTCAAATTTCCCCAATAGCGGACTACATACAGGAAATTTCCCAGAAATTTTATACTCAAACTGAGAGACAATCCGTTAATCAGCGACACTACACAAATTTAACAGCAAAATGCCTGTTCCAGTATAAAACCATATATTTAAACCAATTCTGCTAGTTCAGAATATTTTGTTAGGCCAAGACTAGGCGTATGTACTGATTCTTCAGATGACAGATAATTAAATCAGGATGCGTATTATCATCTTCGTCGAGTATGAAATTAACAAAAATAATTTTAAAATTTTCGTTATAATATAAACTATTTGTGACTATAATTAAATATTGCATTGGAAAGTCTACATCACGTCCACATCTTTGAAGCCCGGACTTAGGGCGAGACGGCAGACCAGATGGGTCTAATTCAGTGTATCTATATATATTAAAATCGTACGGGAGCGGGACGAGCGGAAACGGGAGGCGGAAATACGTCCCAAGTTTATATTGGCGATGCGCGCATTTCGGGGTAGATATTTTTAATTAGGCTAATAATGTCAGCTATCTCTTCCCCCACACATTTTTACGACCCTCAAAACGAATTTGCGTCGCTCCTTTCTTGATGATGTGGACGCGGGCGGATTTCGGGTAAACGTAAAAAAATTCCGTTTTTCTTTCGTTCTTGCCGCCTTGCAAATTCAATTCGGCGCATCGTTTTTACCATCTGCTTTCATTGCCGATCTCGGTAGTTCCGCATTGACATCGTACGTCCATCTGCGAAGAGTTTTTCGCCAGATATGAGCGTTTAAAGATTACGTGTTTGGCGTTTTCCCGCGATTCCGGCAAAATACGCACATTTTCGGTTTTCCTTGAATAACTTCTAAACCGCTGGAAATTTCTTAAAAATAAAAACTCCCAAAGGACAAGATTATTTAATGAGGAATCGTTTCCCTTTTTCATATCTCACCTTCGACGAACCGTTTTAGAGCTAGAGCGTTTTGAAGGAAACGACGTCGGGTGGCCAAAATACGTAGCGTTTTCGTTAAAAGCCGAATATCTCGCCAAATAGGCCGCTTTCGGCCAAAATGTTTGTACCTAACGAAAATATAGCGAAATAAATTATCTACCGCTATGCTGCGCTACGAACTTAAAATATGTTCGGTTAATATAGAAAAATGAAATACTGAAAAATGAAAAACTGAAAAATGAAAAACTGAAGAATGAAAAACTGAAAAATGAAATGCTGAAAATTGATATGCTGAAAAGTGAAATACTGAAAAATGAAAAACTAAAAAATGAAAAACTGAAAAATGAAAAACTTGACAATGGAAAACTGAAAAATGGAACACTGAAAAATGGAAAACTAAAAAATGAAAAACTGAAAAATGAAATATTGAAAAAACTGAAAAATAATTTTATGACGTACATTCAAAGACAATTTCTTAGAATTTTGACCGTAATCGGCGGACAGATCTTGGAACTTTTGAGCCGCATATAGTGATGCGAGGCCGGAGGCCGAGGTCAGCGATGCCGAAGGCATCGCCGCACTCCGCAGGAGCTAGAAATGGGCGGAGCCCATTTCTAGTTAAATGAAAATAAAATCTTGATTCTAACTAATAGTATTACACTTAAATAATTATCGCAACAATGCAACTAGTCCTAAATGTTTTTTCCATAAATAAATTATTATCAGTAGATATTTAACTCTTTTAAAGCAACAACGAACTGGTGACTTAACCTAAAAAAACTCGACTGAAAGTGGCTCAAAATATTGTGGATTTCAGACTATGCGCCATTACACCTCATTTCAGTCAAATTGACTCTTATTTAAAAAAAAAGCACGATGATTCGTTTATTAGAACCGGTGTTATGATAGACCAAAGATGAACTCAATTTTTGTACTGCTTTAGGTTTCTGATATATTTTTCTAATTTTTTCTATGTATTTTAGCAAAAAATGTTTTAGACAAAAGTTGTAGGTCCAGATGAGTACTATCCAACGATGTATGCATGTACATATTTGATTTGAAATAAAATTTTGAAAATTTTTTTCACGTCCAGTGGAAGTAGTAACGCAAAAAAAATAATATTTTTTTCTGTTGAAATAGGCTTAAAATGTCATGAAACGTCGAGATTTTAAATTTGAGCGAAAGAATTTTCTGTTTGTCGGTCTGTCTGTCTCTTTGTCTGTCTGTAACTTTTTTTATGCGCACGTTTACTCCGGAACGGTTTATAACATTGACTTGAAAATTGGTACACTTATATATTGTAACGAAATCTGAAACTACATTATATTTTGATCTATTTTTGTTAAAGGGTTCGAGGGTAAATAAGGGTAAATAGACAAAACAGGCAAGTAAGAGTCCATAAAATCGCAATTTAGGGCATGTACGAAAAGTTAAGGTCTCAACATTTTTTTTTGGCGTCAACCAACCCTTCTCCCCCACGCACTATCGCCCCCAAATACCACCCCCACACTATTATGAAAGGGAGTAAGAAAAATTAAAATGTGATTTAGTATATATACAAATTGTAACACCCCTTGGCTTAAAACCAGGAAGTGTTTCAATTATGCGAACGGCAGCTCTGGGTTATGGGAAAGCGAGGTCGTGGTTCGATATTTACTCATTTGTTAACTTGCAAAAAAAATATATAAAATAGTGAATATATATATAAACAAAAAATAGATGTTCAGGGCGCCACCTTAACTTACTATATGAACCATGAGTATTGTGAAAGCTAAGGAAAACAATACTGAGTACCTAAGTTATGTAATAAGCTCACCAATAATATATATCCAGCTAAATAAGTAGAATAAAGGCAACACACATGTTAATAATAAGTTGACTTTAATATTTGACAATGAGACAGTTGAATAATTTATTTAGCAATAGCAAAAAATTTAGTTAAGTTGAAATTTGAATGATTGATAAAAAAAATATTAAATTATGACAAGGTTTAACAAGTATTATTTAAGAAAATTTTATGTAAAAATATTTATGTGAAAATGTATGAATATTTGAAAAATGTTAAAATTTAATTAAAATGGTACCATTTCTTACAAGTAAAAAAAATATATGAAAAGTAGAAATTTAAATCAAACAAAATGTTATAAATAATACCACCCAACAGAAGGCCCTGGTGTAACTTTGTTCCAGAATCAGGTATGACTGCAGGGACCCCTCTACAACACGCTGCCTCCACTCTCAAATTGTCTCCACTGCCTACGTGGTCCAAAAAGAATCGACGACTCGGATTCCTTCGCTTATTGACCTCTTGCTTCTTAAAATAATACCATATATACTGGCAACTCTAAGATATAAAAAAAATACACCTTACAAAATGAAATTCAAACGAATTCGCAAGACTTACCCCAAGTGACCTGTGGGGGCTCAGTATCGATTATAAGCCTAAGCTTATGGCGTGAATAAAAATTATGGCTTGACCAAATTTAATAGTTAGGCTACTGCCCCAAGCCTAAGCACAACCGGCTCCTTCAACGGATCACGCTTAAAAGGGCTGCTAAGATGGCTTAGCTTTCTAACGCGGTCTTACGAATTTAAAAAAACTAACGATCCGACACGCAGGTCTTAATTACCAACCCAAATCACAGACTTGTGCTCTTGGCAAAATCGAACGATAAGAAGAAGAAGAGGAATTTAAAATATCTAAAATATAACCTTAAAATAGAGAGTGTGCTACTATGTGTTTCTGAAGAAATAATTAAAACAAGTTCATAAGAAACAGGCTGTTAAACCAGCCAGGAAGAGAAGACGTCGTGTGGTTACTATATTTCGGTGTTAACTCAAAATGAGGTGTCAAGTGCTTTTCAACCTGAACAAGTTATAATTGCAGTGTTAATTGTCTGAAACGGTGCCGCATTATTTTCATTATTATTTACTTATATATTTAACTGCATGTGAAGCATGTTTTTGCAGGAAAGAAAGAATAAAAAAAATATTTATATTTGTCTAATAAATTCCTTTTCAGGAGATTTTTCACTGCAACCAGTAATACATTTATCCACATACTGGGTGGCCTAACTCACTATGCACCAGTTTAATTTTTAAATTGATTACTATGAAAAATGTAGCATATGCAATGCTACAAAATACGAAACGTCTAAAAAAAATTGTTGGCATTAGCTACCCCCTCTACCACCCCACACTATTATTAAAAGGGATAAAAAATTTAAAATGTGATTTAGTGTGTATACAAGAACGAAACGTCTAAAAAAATGTTCTTGACGTTAGCTACCCCCTCTAACACGCCCATTGCCAGCCCAACCCTATTATTGAAGGGGTAAAAGAAATTAAAATGTGATTAAGTGTGTATACAAGAACGAAACGTCTAAAAAAAAATTTTTGGTGTTAGCCACCCCCTCTACCACCACCATTGCCAACCTCACCCTATTATTAAAGGGAGTTAAAAATTAAATTGGGATTTGAACCAAGGGCCTCTAAAATTTATTTTGGCATTAGTTACCCCCTCTACCACCCCCATTTCCACCCCCACCTATTGTATAAGGGAATAAAAAATTAAATTGGGATTTAGTGTGTATACGAGAACCACGGACTTCTAATTTTTTTTTTAATTAGCCACCCCCTCTACGACCCCCACTCTATTATTAAAGGGAATAAAATATTACATTAGGATTTAGTGTGTATATGACTTGGATACTAAATCTTAATGTGAAACTAGTGATTCCTTGGGCAACGGTTTTTCCTATGCGTTTCAGCAAGAAATATTTTAGACGAAAGTTGTAGGGCTAGATTAGCACTATCCAATGATGTATCGCATGTACATATTTGATTCAAAATAAAATTTTGAAAATTTTAATATTTTGATAAGTATTAATACAGAGTGTTCAAAAAATAAGAATAAAAATGAAATTGAGGAAACTGAAGTCATTTTTTTCAAATGGAAACCCCCAATTTTTATAGTCTTATCTTATTTACCATTAAAAATAAGGGTAAGTTTGTGTATTTATGTCTATTCCAATAATTTTTAGTTTTCGAGATATTGCCAATTCAATATTCTTATATGGGGATTTTGCTATGGATTTTAAGTTCAATTACGCTTAGTTGACTATGACGGCGTTGAGTGCTAAACAAATATATGTAGCTGTCACTTGCCATTTGGCAAGTATTAATTATCTTGCTGGGGCGCTTGAATTATACGCACGACGCTTATTTAAATTTGTTTATAATAAATGGAGAATATAACAAAGTTTTATCAAGAACATGTGAAATATTTGCTTATCAAAATATTATAAAAACTCTATTAAAGTAGGTCTTTTTCAACAAAGAATCCAACACTAATTAGATAATAAAGGCTTCCTTAGAGAGGTTTAGGTATAAAACATAATGCACAAAATCGACCTAGAATTTTGCGTACAATCCAAAAATATAATAATATATAGGGTGTCACATTTAAAATAAGCAATTTGTCATCTATTTCCAGTATAACTGGAAGTACCACCACAACCACCACCAAGCCATCTTTTAGCCGATTTGCCCCCATCGACATCAGTTTACTACCCAACTTTCAAAATTTTCCAATGTCTACTTTTCGAGATATCGATCACAACAGTTCGTCGTGTGGCACCCTGTATATTCAATAAATTTGTAGTGAGTTGAGGTGACTCGAACTTATCTCCATAGGGAGTATTTCATATTTTGGAGGAATATGCTTCTGAATCTAGGCATTGCACATTTAACATACCCTGTGTAATAATATTTTCCCATCACAGAAAATACTAATATATTTGTGATATATAAGTATACGAATTTTCGGTATTTTGTGTATTGTTAGAAAAACCATATGCATTGGTCTCAACAGAGAAATGTAGTACCGACCGCGAGCAGCTGTTTTTATGTTTGTCCTATATTTGAAAGTAGTACAAATGAAATTCAAGAATTCGATTCCCTAATTAAATAAATATGTCGACTTGCTTGTTAAAATGAGTAAATGATGGTAATTCTGTGCATACAGTTTCTTAAACACTATTTTGTAACTGACTGTAACAGATATTGTTAAATAGTTATGCTGCCATAATAAAAACAACTACCACACTGGTAATAAACTTTATTTTAAATGGTTGCAAAATAGAGAAATAAAACTTTGTAGTTTTGAGGCCTTAAATCATTCCATTATTTATTCCTCTGTGACTTTCATGATTATTAACAAAAAAATGAGGTTGCAGGAAAGTTAATCAACAGATTGCTCATATTAAATGATTAAAATAGTATTATGTAACAAAATTATTGCAGTTAAGAATAGTATAACATTCTTCAACTTATTTTCAGTTTCCTAGGTCCTGCGTGGTATACAAAATGTGAAATTCAGATGCCGTGGTTCCCTACCATCTTATGCAATAAATATTCAGTTTTACAAAAATATTTTACGCATCCATAACTCAAAAGTTGATTATATATTGACAGGGATAACTTTAGAAGTGACTTGAAATATTAGAAGAATGTGTTAAATGTTATTTACATATCTCTGTGACATTTTATAACTCATATTTTAAATCCTGACAGGCGTAACATGTTACTTCAGTATATATTTATGTTCTCTACATTTTGCATTTGTTTTAAGGGTATACTGAGTGTGTCCCATATTTTCTAAAATTTTCAAAATAAAAAATCAAAAGACAAAATGTTATATATATAAGAGAAACTACTTCGTTGTACCATGGTTGTTACCCCACATCTATACAGGGTGTCTCACCGGGAACTGAATCGATCGATATAGAGAAAAATACGCATCAGAAAATTTTGAAAATATAGATAATTACTAATGTCGGTGTGGTCAATCCAACTAGAATAATTACAAGCCGCTGGCACTTCCGCTTATACCGAAAGTCGATACCAACTTGCTTATTTCAAATGGAACACCCTATATGTTTTAGGATTCTCGAAAAGAGTATAGAATTCTGAGTAGAAGATATGTAGCATATCCTATACCTAAACCTAGCCGTTTCAGAGATATTTGGCATTTTATAGAAAATTTGACAGATGCAACGGTTTGCAAGAACCGTTAAAACTTTCTTCTTGTAAAAGATCCTCATTTGCTCCTTGTCACGTTAAAAGAACACAAGGAGAACTACGTTCTACAACTGAAATAAATTCAATAATATCATACCAAGTGTTCCGTTTTTCGCGTTACATTTTGTCAACTTCAAACCGCGAAAACTTGTTTAGGTCAAATGGAACACCCTGTATTTTTTTACGTCAAGTTGTGTAAAATTGAATTCCCTTTTTGCTGATATTAGCATTGTAGAGGTTAAAGTTACAACTTTTTGAAATATTTGCGATTTTATTAGAAATTCATGAATTGTAATCATTTCATCAAAATAGCTATGATTAGAAACAATCAGTAATTACCTTATGTCAAAAAATGCCAGAACGTTTAAATTATACCAACGAAAACTTTTTAAATTTGTTTATTATTTATGGAGAATGTGATAAAGTAATATCAAGAACTTGCAGCACATTTGCCACCCGATATCCACAAAAACGCAAAATAACACTAACACTAACATGCGTATTAATCGAATGGAAGATACGGCATGAACTAAAATAGCAGAGATAAGATCAATTTAAAATATGATTTCATATTAATTTAATAATTGCTCAAAATTCCGCCCTCGAAACCTCGACACATTTTTCGCACCTTTGGATTAGTTCCTCACGGGTAGCTCTTCTAATTAATTGAATCCTGTGATATGTTTTGAAATGCATTTCTTACTCTTTGCATACAATCTTCAATGGTTGTTAATGGGCTCTCATAAACTTTATTTTTAATAGTTCCCCAAATGAAATAATCCAGAACTGATAAATCCGGCGAGCGAGGAGGCCATAAGAAAGGTCCATTATTGGCAATCCATTGATCATAAAAAGTTTCTTGTAAATAATTATTAATTAAATATGCGTTATGTGGGGAGCACCGTCGTGCTGATAAAAAATGTTTCGGCGAGAGGTAAATTTTCTAAACAGTTATTATTCAAATTTTATAAGATATTCAGATATCTTTCACCTAAAAAAAAAACAAAAATTTACCTATTCATATTAGCAGAAGAAAAAATTTAATTTACCATTTAAATTTTCCTGATAAAATTGTAATGCCGCCACTCTATCGTTTCTTATGGCGCAACAAACATTGAACTGCCAACTTTCGTGGAAAGTTTCGCTCTCTGAACATATGAGGATTTGAGTCACTCCAATAATGCGAATTGTGTCTATTAAAACGTCCATTTTTAGCAAATTTTGCTTCATCTGTCCATATAATATTTCCCAAATAAGAATCGTGACCCTCAGACCTTATTAGAATAAACTCACAAAAATTCTGTCGTCTTAGGAAATCTGTTTCTTTTAATCCTTGAACCATATGGAATGAGAACGGGTGAAACTTATGTTTGAATAAGACTCTGTGAATTGAATTCTTGCATAGTCCCGATCCCAGAGCAGCTTGTCTTAATGACATCCCTGGAAATGCATGAAAATATCCCAGAATGACTATTTCAATGTTTTCGTCATCGATAATAGGCTATCTTCTTTGCATTTTTGCCTTGACAGAGCCATAATTTTTAAAATTTTCCAGTATATATATTACAGTGTGTTGTGACGGTTTCCGTTTTTCTGGATATCGAATAGCAAATGTGCTGCAAGTTCTTGATATTACTTTATCACATTCTCCATAAATAATAAACAAATTTAGAAAGTCTTCGTGGGTGTAATTTAAACGTGCTGGCATTTTTTGACATACGATAATGATTGATTGTTTCATCATGGCTATTTTGATGAAATGATTACAACAATTCATGAATTTCTAATAATATCGCAAATATTTCAAAAAGTTGTAACTTTAACCCCCACAATGCTAATATCAGAAAAAAGGGAATTCAATTATACACAACTTGACGTAAAAAAATACAGGGAGGGTGTTCCATTTGGCCTAAACAAGTTTTCGCGGTTTGAAGTTGACAAAATGTAACGCGAAACACGGTACACTTGGTATGATATTATTGAATTTATTTTAGTTGTAGAATGTAGTTCTCCTTGTGTTCTTTTTATGTGACAAGAAGCAAGTGATCTTTTACACGAAGAAAGCTATAACGGTTCTTGCAAACCGTTGCACCTGTTAAATTTTCTATAAAATGTCAAATATCTCTGAAACGGCTAGGTTTAGGTATAGAATATGCTACATATTTTCTACTCAGAATTTTATGCTCTTCTCGAAAACCCTAAAATATATAGGGTGTTCCATTTGAAATAAGCAAGTTGGTATCGACTTACGGTATAAGCGGAAGTGCCAGCTGTTTGTAATTATTTTAGTTGGATTGGCCACACCAACATTAGTAATTATTCAAATTTTCAACATTTTCTGATGCGTACTTTTCTCTATATCGATCGATTCAATTCATGGTGAGACTCCCTGTATATAATTGGAATTTCTCCTACGAATAAGTGCGAAATATGTAACGTTGACAGTGACTTAGATTATATTTTCTTTAATTGTATCAATCACGCAGATGCAACATATGAATTGTATAACAGCCTGTTAAAATTAAATATAGATAGATACACCTTTTAATGTATTATTTTTGCTCTGCCTAAATAAAACGGAGATTCTACATTGCTTAATATCATTCCTATACAAAAGTGGCATACAAATTTAGGTTTAGAATTGTTATGCCTTGTTTAACCTCATGTAATCGATCCGTGGCCTTACCTGTGATGGTTTTTTAAATGCCTTGACAGGGCCCTAGGCGAGAGTAGTCGTTGTTATTCTTTATCATTTTCAACTAATTATTATTCACGTTAGAATTAGGGTTCGATCTTTAGCCGCTAAATTTAACTGTGTAACTGGCTGTACGGACTACGTCCTAATGCTAGTAAAAAAAATCGTTGTACCTTAAAATTACCTCAACTTTAGAAATTCGAATGTGACATCACATTTCTGGATTCTAAGCAAAATTCTTAACAAGATTTTACATTCTGGTATGTCCAAAGAGATTTTCAGATTATGTATATTACTAAAATTTCGATTTTTCAGTTTTATTGGTCTTGCAGAATTTTTAAGTGCTTGTGGTTCAACTGAAAGTCCTCAGATTTCCAGTGTGCGGCATATCCTCAATACCATCCTTAAAGGTACAATATCTTAGTCTTCTTCTTAAATTATCTTGGTTAGGATTCACTTTAATTAAACTTTGTTTATGGATTACCCAAATTGTAACTTTGAATATGTCATTTTATAGCAAATTTTATGGTCTTGTTTTGCCAAAGTAAATCCTAACCAAGGTAATAAAAAAAAATTAAACATCTAAAAAAAGCGATATTTGGGAGTTTTACGATTTATGTGAGGGTATGCCAAGTGTAAAATAATTGAGACACAAATATCTCGAGGAGGAATTAAAAAAAAAACCTGAACAACTTCCCTTATAAATCACGTTAAACGCAATCATAGTGATAACGAGGAATACCAAAAAAATAGGAAATTATCAAAGGCAAGTCTGCGGAAAGTTGAAATGGCAAGCAATTTGATCAGCCAGGACAACCAACATTGCATGAGGTTATAAATAAATCTAAAAAGCAAGATGTAGACGAGAAATGTGCTAAATCTTATACTGTAGCGGAAATAATTGCATTAGATAATATGCCATTTTCCATTATCCAAAGTAAAGGATTTATAAAGCTTATGAACAAAGTTGCTCCAAACTATCATTTACCAGGAAGAAAGTTTTTTACTGAAAAAATTATTCCCGAAATATATGATCGTGTTGTGGAAACCATAAAGAATAAGAGTACAATTCAAAACACTACATATATCTTTTACTTCAGATATATGGACCTGTTCAAACACTAATGAAAGTTTTATAAGCTGCACATAGCACTGACTTACTAAAAATTTTCAGTATAACCCCATAGTTCCTAGCTGCAGGCATTTTCCTGGTAGTCATACCCAGTGGGGCAATCAAGAATATAATTTATGAGATGCTTCAGATGTAAAGCATAGACCTTTCGCGCATTCATTTAATGATCCGGGATAATGCTGGGTGTCAAGAATTACTCTTTTTAACGTAATTAATGATTAAAATTATATTAGTATTAAAATTTCTTTAATGAGATCATTCGTAACGTGCCTCGCTTGAATTCTTGCCTCGACTTTAGTAAGAAATTACCTAGTGTCTCTATATCTATACTAACGTTCTTCCTTCTTAACGTTCCCGTACAAAAGTATTAGGTTTAAAAAATTGCCGAATATTTTCATATAGTCACATTTAAAAGTACTATATACATATAAATACAGAGATGTTGGATATTCCCTTATTATTGGCATGTTTTTAAAGCTAATAAGTACTTTTTAACTCACTGGTATATTCAGAAGGAAGAACATCAGTGTAAAAGAAACTAGATAATTTCTTATTGTTGTGTTTGTCTGGTACTTATATATCAAGCAATTAAATGGAAAGGAAATTTGGATTCATTTATTTATATTTAATATTTTATTGGGGCGCATACGTCTACATTCAGTAAACGAAATTGTAATATAATCTCGAAGTAGTTAAAAATCGACTGTAAACCTGAGAATATAAAAATCTCTCAGATGTAAACGAGACTTGATCTCTATACAATCGTTGCTAAGATGTTGCCATCTCTAAACACTTCATAGTACCTTATAGTTTTAAGCTGATTCGGTAGATGGCGGCAGCACATACATTAACATAAATTTCTTTTGTATACTCTTGCCTGTACCTACATATAAATTTGTATTTTATTTATTCATTTATTTGAAAATTAAAACTTACAAACTACAATAGCAGAAAAAACAGATATATATACACTTCTTCAGATAAGCACTTTCCGAGGCGTAACAATTACAAGGAATATACATAATATGATAAATATCGCTTAATCATTTTGTAATTGTGCTGTGTGGAAGCGTGGATTGAATTGTAGTGGAATTTATTATCTTCATATACAAAATAGGAAGTGTGAAGATGGTGATACCGGGTGTAAATTAATGGAAGATCACCCCTGTAACTCTCGTGTAAAGAGATCGAAATGAAATTTGATATGATAAATCAATGTCATATTTTAGATATCTATATACTATTTTAAAAATTATGTACAAGGTTGCACGGGACGTAATTCCAATTTTCGTTATCTACAGAGTCAAAACTCATAGATGATGAGTATAAATTGATCAACGCGACGTCGCGCTGTTGTTGTTTGGTCATAGGCGACTTCAACGCCGGACATCGCAACTGGAACTGTCATCGCAACAACGCGAACGGCAAACACTCTGTTCGACTATGTGAATAGTCGAAATGTAATCCTGCAGTATCTGGACGATCCCACGCATTTTCCGGATAATATTACAACACCCACAATCCTTGACATAGTGGTCAACAAAGGCGTGAGGAACTCTACAGCCCCTGTGGCCCTGCGGTCTGATCATAATCCTATTGTTCTCGAGTTGAACGGTATGTCAAGGGAGAATTCTACACGTACAATTCCATCTTCTAGAAATGCCAATTGGTGCCTCTACAAAGCAAGAGATGGAAATTCTGTGAAGGAGTTTACACGATTGCTGCAGAATATCAAGCAGACTGTTGCCACCACTATCACTATAAACTCGAGCAGAGACCAACTCGACGAAGCGTCCATACAAGACCATACGTAAAAAAAAACTCAGATGGCTTTGGCAGCGAAATCGCGATGTCAACGCCAAGGCCGGGATGGTCAGGCTGCAAAGGCAAATCAGAACCTCCATTAACATTGTTAAAAACTAGAACTGAGGGAAGAAGCTGGCAGCGCTGAATCCTCAGGGTAAATCGCTGTGGAAGCTGACGAGAGCCCTTAAAAATACGCAGGAGGTTATACCCCCTCTGACACACGCAAACGGACAGACGTCGATGACAGACGCGCAAAAAGCGAACGACTTAGCTGAACACTTCCAGAACATGCATAACGCAAATATACCCAATAATCTTGAGCACGACCGCATTAAAACGAAATCATTGGCCATGATGTATAAATGACAAGACATAAATTTCTGAAGGTCATGACCAAGCCCTGGGAAATAGCAGACATTGTCAAAAACCTACCAAACAATAAAGATCTGGGAAAAGGCTGCGTCGAGAACAAACTACTGAAATATCTTCCGAGGAGAGGTATTGTACAGTTGACGTATATCGGTTAAGCGATCCTGCGGTTACAGCACTGGCCCAGTCAGTGGAATTGCGCCAAATAAGAACGCGAAGTTTTCCGGCAGCTACAGGCACATCTCGTTGCTGTCGGCTATCTCCAAGTTGGCGGAGAAGGTCGTACTGATCAGGAGGAGCTTAACATCGACGATGAGTCTCAATTTGGTTTCAGGAGGTGCAGGAGCATGGTGCAGCAGATCGCGGTCGTTACGATAGTTAACGACTTCAAAATGCAATACAACCTCGAGAAGAGCACAGCAATGGTGCTCCTCGATATGGAGAAGGCGTTCGACACCATATGGTTCCTGGGATTACTCTACAAATTGTACGATTACAACTTCCCGACTCACTTCATAAAATTCATTCACTCATTTCTGACGGACAGACCCATACAAGTTCGAGTGAATAATAAACTTTCAACACAGCGGAACATTCGTGCGGGAGTCCCGCAAGGATCGTGCCTGTCACCGAAGTTGTACAACTTTTACATCTCTGATTTCCCAGAGTTCCTGAACACGATTCGGGCGAACGCTGAGAAGTCAGAGGCGATAGTCTTTACGCGTCGTTTCACCGAAAATAGAATCTTTACTCCAATTTCGATCCGAGGAAGCCAAATTCCAACCAAAAGATACGTGAAGTACTTGGGGGTCAGACTGGATCACCGACTGACGTTTAACACACACACGTCAATGAGACAATACGACCTAATCCCTGTCCAGGAGTCTGTATCCGCTCATGGTCAGGGGTAGCAGACTCGTGCAGCATACCGGCCACGACAATGAAAAAGCTAAAAGTGTTTAAGCATAAACTTATGCTCCTCATTTCGAATTCTGGAAAGTACGCCTACCTCAGAGATCTATGCGCTTTGCAACGACATAACCCCGATAGCGGATTACGTCAAGTATATCTCTCAAAATTTCTACTCGTTCAAGCTGGGGTATAGTCCGCTAACAAGACACATAACGCAAATTAGACAACAAAATTTCGGATCAACCCCCCCCCCCCCCCTTACCGTACTAGACGTTACCGATTTTACGGCAACTTCTGTAGTCAAGTTTCACCAACTATAACTTCCGTTTGCCCTATCCACCTTTTACTAATATTCCACACCTTTGACTTGCTGGTTTTGTGTAGGTACTTAAAATAAAGTACAAAAACTGTATTCACTTCATCTTGTTTTAAAGTCTGCCAAATAAGAAATACACTATATGTATAAATTATGTATCAATAACAGGCTTCCTATTTCAGTTTATGCTTTCGAATCAATTCAATTCAATGTAATCAATTCTAGGAATATTTCTGTGCCTTAATTTTTAACTATACCAGTAACACCTCCACACCACAAGTTAGTTAAATAAAATCTCTCAAACTGTAAAGACATTTTTTTCACTTAAAAATAGAGAGTACCACTAACACTATGTGTTTAACTCGAATACCATAACTTCCTTTATGACTATCTTTAAATCTTTCCTGTCCTCCTCTTCCTTTCTGTTTGTAACCTTTTTGTCGTGTTTGTTTTTCTTGGTTTCTTTTCGTACATTTTTGTCTCTAAATTCATTTATCACCATTAAAATCTTTTGTAAATCAAACCTTTTTGAAATCAAAATTTTTAAAATGAAAGTTTAGGCCATCCCGACGCATCCCAGCATTGACGTATCTCGCGGAAGACACCTCGTTCAAGTTAAGGCGCCTGTGTCAGATACAAAATTAATGTGTTGTTATGCGAGAGTTTTAAAACGTTGCGTAATTTTAGTTTTGTTAAATCTGTTCTTTGGATATTTTTTGAAAATTTTATTACCTATTTTTGTTTGTTCACACAAAATGTGTCTAGGTTAGTTGTTTGTATTGTAGTTTTTCTCCGACCCAGACCCAGTGGTTGCATGAACGGTTCCAGAGCAGGCTTTGGCTAGGCAACTGTTGTATTAAATATAAATAACGTGAATTTAATTGAATTGGTTATGGTACAGGTCATCCGATAAAAATTGGGCGGTATCAAAATGGAAGTCTGTAAAAAGTAAACTTTTATTTCTTTATTTTTAGTAATGAAGCTAAGTGGTAAATATGAATTTATTTTAAAGAATAAAAATTTAAACAATTTACACCACACCACTACAAATTAGATACAGAAGAAAAAAATTTGCTTTTCGCTAACAGATTTAAAAATTGAGTAGTGGTGAGAAGTAACTGAATCCTCTCATATGGTGGTCAATTGCAACTATACACCATAGATGTCTCCATAAGCGTATAGCGACTTGCGATTCTGCAAGTACCTGAGAGCGGCGACCCTTCAGTCCTAGGTGGACTTAACCTACTGTTATAATATATGATTTGCAGGAAACAACTACTCAGCGGGCAAATACCCCGACCTGCATTGAATTACACCTACAAATCATGTAAGAGTGGTAGCCAATATCATTTGTCAATTCCCTGACCAGACATAGACCGGTTTCGAACTTATTAGTTCTCATCAGTATGCCATTGGCTACCACTCTTACATGATTTGTAGGTGTAATTCAATGCAGGTAGGGGTATTTGCCCGCTGAGTAGTTGTTTCCTGCAAATCATATATTATAACAGTAGGTTAAGTCCACCTAGGACTGAAGGGTCGCCGCTCTCAGGTACTTGCAGAATCGCAAGTCGCTATACGCTTATGGAGACATCTATGGTGTATAGTTGCAATTGACCACCATATGAGGGGATTCAGTTACTTCTCAATTTACTATAGTTTGTATAAAACTAGCAGGTTGGCCACTATCATTTGTCTGTTCCATGACCTATGGCATACTGATGAGAACTAATAAGTTCGAAACCGGTCTATGTCTGGTCAGGGAATTGACAAATGATATTGGCTACCACTCTTACATGATTTGTAGGTGTAATTCAATGCAGGTCGGGGTATTTGCCCGCTGAGTAGTTGTTTCCTGCAAATCATATATTATAGATTTAAAAATTGTTATTTTCAGTTTCAGATTGTTTTGCGGTCAACAAATGTCTCAATGATGTTCCCATTCTTTGCAAATCTTTTACTGCCATGTTGCAGAAAATGTAAGAATATATGCTTCAATTATTTTTGTTACATACTGTAATGTTTCCTTTCTTTATCTAACTACCTACATTATTTGTATATTAACCTATTAGGATATGTAAAGGACGCCTGAACAGGAAACTGTGTCCTAATTTTATACTTGCTAGATTATTTTGAATAATAATGAATTTTTCTTAAAAGTATGCTCAAGTATGCGTTATACTGCTAGACACAACACGAGGTCTCCTCAGGTGTCATAACCTATACAAATAAAATATGCAATTATAATGTAATAATAAGTATATAGAGTATAAACAATTGTGAAAATGTAAAATTGTAAAAGATGTTGCAGTATTAATAAATAAAAAAAAATAAAATAAAATAAAAAAAAATAAAATTTATGTGCCCCTTTGACGACATTCTTTTCGTGAATTAGCTATCCAGATGTAAGCCCAAAACGAAAAAATAAACAAGACTATATTAAAAACTTTTTATTCAATCTTTAATATACAATAAAAAACTAGTTTATAATCTGATAAAGTATCTTACAGCTAAACTAACTATTCTAACAATACAAACATTCTTAAAAACCTATTTCACAACTTGTATAAATTTACAAAAAATGTTTTGATATGTAAAATTATTAAAAAACGTTAGGCAGTCACTTCTCAAGGCAAATGTACGTGTAGTTTGCTTGTCATATTTCAAGCTGACCACAGAATTTTTATAGATTATAAAAACATTTGGCCGTGTAGTATGGATAGACTAGCCTATGTTACACGAATAAAATTCCACAGAAATCAAATAAATAGAAATATAAATGTAAACGTTGAGCATCATATTTAATCAACTGATACCATTTTGAACTTCAATATACCTATATTAATATCATATGGAAGATGTCCACGCATTTGGGGTGATCTTTCAATTTTCAGTAATTCATTTTAATCAAAGTTATTATATAAGTAGTATATAAACTGATTCGTATTGAACATGTAAAATAAACATTTTACAATATTTAATACCATAATGATTTTAAAGTAAATATTAAGAAATATTCAGTACATTACAATCATATAACACAAAATAAGTATGATTCTGGTTAATAAAAGAAAAGATCCTTCGCAGAACCGGCACTCCAGAGATTGAATTGAAAAGTAAAACAAATTTTCAAAAAGCTTTTTCGATGCAATTTTCCACTTTAAAAACTTATTTTAAAAAATGTAGATTTGACGAAAACATGATTTTTCAAATTTCCACGTTGAGGAGTCTTCTAGGGAAGTGTATCACTTACAAACAGACTGACCGATTGACAGATACACAAACCGATAAACAAACAGCCACACGGACGGCATGCCGGTTCGGATAAATCTGCTAATTACTTCAAAACGTCAACTTTCATCTAGAGTATGGATTTTTTTCAGGATGCCAATACATTGTAGAGAAGAAGAATATCCTACAGTTCGCAAGAATTAACATTATAAACCAAAAACTTTCGTGCCATTTATAATATTAGAACTTAATTATTTTATAGATGATTCTTGTATATTTTGACTTGTTGATTACGAAAAAATGGTTCTTCCAAAAAGTAGGTGGAGCTATATATCGCGATCTAGTAATCAATTGGGAATATCAAATATACTGGTTTGCAAGCAACGAAATTCTTAAGCAATCTAGGCTTGTACGACATTCAAATATCAATCCACCACTTTGAAAAAACTTAAGAAACACTAAAAATGGTCGACAAATTCAAAATGGTGATAAAAGGAAGTAATTAAACCACAGTTGATGAAAAAAAAATGCTTCTATATGCAAATCGAATGGACTTAACGCGGATGCTGTAAGTCTAATGGAACGGTCAAAAATGGAGGACGAAGTATAATTTTTAATTTTCAATCCCCTGCCAAATATCAAGGTAATGCGCATCAATTTTCCTTTTTCAAATCGTAGGTTCTTTCGTACTTTAGGACCATAAAGTTAAGAAAAACATTGTTTTCGAAAAAAAGCACATTTTTTAGAATTCTTGTTATTCCTATTTGATTATAGAACGCGATTTATTACTCAGATAAGAAGAAAATTCATGTAAGCGTATCAGACAAGTGCATACAACTTTTGAAGTTCCACCCACTTTTTGGAGAAAACATTTTTTTCATAATCAGGAGGCCAAAGTATATAAGAACCATCAATAAAATTTCTTTTCCCTGGAAAATTGTCTCCGATAATTAACTCGCATCAATTCTACTGTACTACACAGAAAACGTGTTCCAAACTTTTCTCACCTTGCATTAGACGTAGTTGAAACTATGTCTTAACACCGCCAAACCCTAAAGTTGGCACAAAGTTTCATAGGAACCACTTAACCGGATCAATGAGGAAACAAGTAAAAACAAACAAAAATACTATAAATAGAGATCCTCCTGCTTTTCAAATTATTCTGTCAGTTAAAGAGAGAAATCATATTTATTACTGTCACTTCAACTATTCCTATAATAACTTGGATTATTTATTATCACATATTTTAGGTATTTATCATCCATTCTCAAGATTTGTGCACTATAGTTGGCAGTGATATATTTTATTTTTAAATTTCCTTTTCATTGTTAGCAGCGAAAAGTAGACGTAAACAGCGAAAATAAAAACCACGACAAAGCGTTTCACGTTGGGAAATGATATAAACCATACGCCGATTATAGTATAAGCCGGTTTTGATAGTTGTAGATGTTTGATAATTTATTGAAAAAAAAAACATAATAATCCGAATCATCAACGTATATGTGAAAAAAACAATCATAAAATTAATGAATACTTGTACATCACAAACGAGAGACAGTGCGGTGCCTCAATTCAACTCCGTTATGTCAATAAATAGATAAAGAAATGGACATAATCTAGGTTGAATATTCACGAATCTTAGTAACAAACCAAAATACTTTTATACTTTCACCGCTGATATCACAAAAATGACGCGAAACACGCTGCCTCTATGCAGTTATAGAGCACTAAATTTTATGTCAAAAGTAGGTTATTCTTGCAGTTAGCTTAATAGACTCAGCACTGAATTCTTCAAAGTTCGTAAGTTGAGAAAAGGTGACTTTGGCTGTGGCTTTCAAGCCAAAATTTTACAATTTAAATGTATTAGTGTTGCACAATCGGTTTATAGTAAATTGATTTGTATCATGAAGTATTTCCTGACGTATTCAAGAAATTTTTTGGCAGTCTAAGCGTAAGTTTTCTTGGTGGCTATGGCAAATAATGAGTTTCTTCTTTCCTATATTCTTTATATTTCCTTGTTTTTCAAATAATTTTCCAAAGAATTTATGAATATGCTCCTATTCGCTGTTCTTTTATAACTCTCTACTACCCACTAGACACTGTTACGTAATATTTACATAAATATTACTTCATTATGTTATTTCCTATGTACCTAACATGTAATGTCACATGTGTCTTCTCTTGTGACGTCGACTATTCTTTGCACGCACTTGCAATTTTTACATAAACAATAATTATTTTTTTATATAAAATTAGGTAACATTTTTATGTAAAACCTATCTATCTATCTACATGTCTAATTAAGAATAAAGGAAATAACTACCTCTTTAAAAAAAATTTAAATTTTCTGTCATGCCTTGTTGCAATTCTAACATTACTGTGCATTTTCGCAAATTTATATGATAATTGAGTTACTAATATCATTAAACCATCCTTAAGATAAACCTCGAACCCATGTATATCGGTTTTCCCACTAAGCCACAGCGACTTTTAATTTGTTAGGTGCCAAAAGCAGTAGTGTTTCTATGATCTGACACTAAATTTATTGCAACAAAAAAATTATCGGTTTTCTAAGAATATTTTACGATAGTATTTGGTCTGGCTATTGAGAGTTATGAACAACCCGTAACAAATAAGTTCCGTTTCACTATCAAATTTTATTTATTTTATTATATTCTAGCTGCTGACCTTTCACTCGGACTCTGTGGCCGGTTTGTGATCCAGTAAAATCCCAAACTGAATTCAAAATTACCCGGCGCGATATACCAATTGAAATCTGTGAATTGTTCATAACCAACTTAACTTTATTGCAAAAATATTGTGAATGGATTCCTTGTCCTTATTTGTCCTTATGCTTTATAAAGTGTTAATACTAACATTTTTCGAGTATAATGTTAAAAAAGGTAAATTCAATACTTATATAATTTGAAAGTAATTATAAAAAATCATATTTCGATGCTGGAATGTAACTGTCTTTCATCGTGAAATCGAGAAACTTTAAACAAACTCGAAATTATTTCCCCTGGATCAGGTGTATTTTGTACTGCACTAATCCTAGGCTAAATTTTCAACCTTAATGGCTGTTAGTTGTTTCTATTTTCTTTGCCAGCTCTGATATAACCTCTCTGTAAATAATTGGATCCATATTGACTCCTAGCATTAATAAAATCCACCAGTCGCCTAGGTCAACTTTCCTGCAAAGAGACCGGCAGACTTCGATAGGTATACTCCTGTGTTTCGCATTGAGAATCCTAGGCCTAATTCTCGGACAAGAGATAATAATGATTCTGTATAATACTAAAAATGTCAGCATAGTTGCTAAAATCATAAACCAAAACCAAATGAAAATGTAAGTTTTCTCGTTGACGATATTTAACGGGAGAATACACAAGCTGTCGTGCTTCTGGATGCTTCCAGACGCACCATATTTGTGAAAAATACACTTGGTAACCCTAGGGAAGACATACACCATCGGATCGATTCGTTCTTCTTGGGCCTGCTCGGAGAAGTTCATAACTCGGAGGCCATAAGACAAAAATTCGCCATCGAAGAACTTGTTCATCAGATACAGTTGGACTATTATGTTTACTAAGCAGATGAACTCGCAGGCCCAGTACCTTATCGCATACATATTGTGTCTCTGAAAAAAGAAAAAGATATATATTAGTATTAGGTACCACAGATATGAGTAGAGTTTTATAACATTTTCACAAGAATATTTTATACTGCATAGATAACCAAGGGCCCAAATTTTTATAATGTTCTACCTGTCAATTTCAAGTAATATAATAAACAGGATTATTTTGTGATAAAATAACTGAACACTTTATAAATAATAAACAGAAATTAATGAGATTATTGGTAGTTAAAATATAAAAATAATAATAATAATCACATTTAACTGATCATATATTTCGTTTCCGACCATTGTATAGGTAAATTTTAAATAATAATTAAGTATAATTAAGTTGTTGGTAAACACACAGATCGTTTATATGTTTATACAATCTAGGTATACTATATAAAAATTAGTAATTAATAGACATGTATTAATATATCAAATGTTTTGTTTTACAAAAATGTTTAAAAGTTTATTAACCGCCTTCCAGGTCACCTACTTGACCCTCGTAACTAGGAAATCTAGATTTGTTTGAGTAATGGAGACGGTGCCCCTACAGTTTATAATGGGATCCGAACCACTTCCTGGGGAAAATTTATATTTGAAAATTACTTCGTAGTAGGTGGGTTCTCAAACCCGCCTCTGATGACATTTTGCAGTGCGTAATAAATCTGAGAATCTATCAAAATAGTAAGTGTAACCTCAAAACTATTTGTGCAAGCATTTTAAGATTCATAAATAAAGTTATAAGGTCTGCAAATGCCGCTACGAATATCCTTAAAACAAATTTACCGGAATTCCGGACGGAGAATTCGCATTTCGTACCTATATGTACTAAGTTTGGGCTTGTAGTCGACGAAGAAACTGAAAGTTTTAGAACATAAATTTATGCGCCTCATATCGAATATTGACATATACATCTCCCTCAAAGACTTATATGTACGTTGCCACGACATTACCCCAACAGTGAACTACGTCGGGAATATATCTCACAAATTCTACACTTTTAAACTGGACAGTAGCCCGCTAGCCAGACACATAACACAAATTAGACAGTGTAATGCACTATTTCGAATTAAACACATCCTATCTTACCAGACGTTACCGACTTTCCGGCAAACGCTGTAGCAAACCTTCAACTACTATAGCTTCCGCTTATCCTATGTACCTTTCCTAAATTTCATGCCTATAAATCTTTCTTAATGACTAAATGCGCCCCAGAGTGTACGCTATCTTCAGCGTTTGATGCACTCCAAATCACGAACGCCTTGGATGTGACGTCACTCGTGGAGTCTCGGTAGTGTTAATTGATATAGTAAGAAGTACGTAGGTTCCTCATCAGCATTCCGTGGTGTAGTGGTTAGGTTGCCCGATTCATACTCTTCTCCCCCTATCTCACTTTCCCTCTACATCACCACCTACCCTCTATCACCCCTTCTTATCCTTTCTTACAATTATAATATACACATTAGTGATCGTGTATAAAATTAAATATTAAATTCAAATCCAAAAAAGAAATACAAAAGTACCATTTTTTTAAAGTAGGTTTTTTAGATAGTTTTCCTACAAAAATCTTAAACAGTATACACAGATAACATAAATGTTTGCAGTTGAATTAATTGAAATTACGTTGGTAATGAAGTCTTTGAAGTAATACTGGCCGAATACTTCTGTGAACGGCTATTATTTCCCCCGAAAATTAAATTTGTCTTTGGTCTCACGCAAGAATATCCTGCAACTGTGGCGGGTCGATGCCCCCGGCATTAAGTCACGCCGCAGCAAAATAATGTATTGTGAAATGCAATAAACAAAATAATGAGTTATCTTAAGACAAAATGAACTGTATATACATTTTAAATTTTGAATGTTTTTTAATTGGTAATTGGTTGCCCGATTCTCAGACGTGAGGTCGACAGTTCAAATAAACTTTTTACGGTTTTTTTCTTTACTACATTTTGTTAACAACTAAAATACGTAATACTAATATTTCTTTAGGTTAGTTCGTTAGGTTAAATATGTTAATATTATAGTATAGTTGCTTATCATAGATAATTTAACTTGCTCTTGACATTTTGTTAACAACTAAAATACATAATATGAATATTTCTTTAGGTTAATTCGTTAGGTTAAATATGTTAATATTATTTGATGTAGGATAGAGTGCCGCGCTCTGTGGAATCCTACCAATCATAGCCCCGCATTTATTTCCCTATTTTGGACGTAGTAGGATTGACGAATATGCCGGAGCGCAATCAACGCTGAAAATAGCGGTCACTCTGGAGTGCACCTAGTCATTGCGTAAATCTTTAAATCTATTTCCCGTCCCCTTCTTTTATGTTTGTACTTTTTTGTCCCCATGTTCTATTTCTTTTATTTCTGTTTCTCTTTGAACCTAAATTCTTCCTCATTACATTTTCAAAACCAAAATTGTTTAAATCAAAATTTCGACATATCACAGTTTAGGCAGATCTTTCTGCAGCCCAGTATTGTATCTTGTTGACTGGTTGTCCCGTTTTTGTATATTTATAATTTTACCGTCTTTTTTATACGAAAGGAGTTAGCCTTATAAACACTGTTCGCCGAACTAGATCCGCAACGTCCTGTTCTGCAAAGGCTGCAATGCTTCGCGTTGTAGTCGTGTAGTCGCGAAGTTCGGGGTTAAAATCCTGCTCAGGTGTTAGTGGCATTGATGTCTTATTGGATTTAATTCACGAGAATATGTCATGGAATTATATGTCAAGACATTTAGCTTTAGGTTATTTACAATGCGTCAAATCCATGGATGTATCATATAGTTTTGTAAATCAGCAGGATTTTCTGCATTAGTTGTAGATGAGTTCATTTTCGGGTCATCAGCATAAAGCAACGCTTGAAATGTAAGCCAATGATGATATCATTTATACAGATATTAAATAACAGAAACCTGTGCAGTAAATCTTTGGGAACAACTGATGTTTTTGAGATATCTATACATCAAAATCCATGGTATGCAGAGTGGATCGTCCACTCATCGCAAAAAAGCTAGTTTCTAAATTGTAGTTTCCTCATTTTGTTATTACCTCGTATAAAAATGAATTTCATAATGAATTTGATGAGAGTACAATTTGAATAAATAGTTTTTTTTTAATATCTAATAAAAAAAAATGCAAAATAAAACTAGGAACTCGAGCCTTTTACTGTTAACCAGTATTTATAGCCTAGTATACTTTAACTTGGCGTGTGTATGTATGAGTTAATATTTCCGTACGATTTCATTTTCTCCCATATTGTACACAAAGTTTTAACTTTGCCGTCAGAAATAATGATTTGAGGTCGATTTTCGAGAAGTTTTTTCTCCATCAGATTTTATTGGAGAGAATGATAGATTTAAGTGTAAATAATAAGAAAATCATAGTGCGTACACACAGTTTTGGCTGGAAGACATATTTAAATGCATTTTTATGCAAAAGTGCATTTTTTGCTATTTTCTCGGATTCTTCAATAGTTTTCAAATATAATCGTTTAAAAAGTAATTAATATTGACTAGAAACTTTTTATTTTATTATCACATAAACTTTATTGTACATATAGAGTCATTTTTGACCATCCAGATGCTGTTTTTAGCCCTTGATTGCATCCAAAAGTGCATTTTAAGCACCCTTTTACCTTGTCTCTTTTAGTTCTCCTTTTTAAATATACAAAAATTATTTTTATAAATTAAGAATTGAAAAGGTATGTGTATATTTAAAAACCGCTTTATTTTTAGTCTACTGCGGTAAAAGTGGAGGCGCGTCTTGTAACAAATAGGCAGCCACGGCGCAGACGCTAATACCATGCACATTGCAAAAAAATTTAAGGGGAATGCCTTCTTGTTTTAGGGATGTAGAACATAATGAAGAAGATGAACCAGAGTACATTGACAACAATGATGTACGTGAAGACAGCAGTGACTCTTCAGATGGTGAACCTCCATCAAAACTAAATAAATAATAATAAATTTTAATAAATAATATGTACGTGCATTGTAAATATAATAAATTTTATCCTTAACAAAAAGTAAAATATTTCTTTTATATTTTTTATTTATAAAATACTTTGTATCTTATTTGATATCCTATAAATATTTACTTTTTTATATTACTATATTTTATATTTTTTTATTAACTATATTTTAACCTCTCCACAATAAAATTGTGAGAGGTTACTAAAATTGGTTCAAAAACGAAAATTGATTGGTTTTTGAAAAATATCTGTGTGTGTGTATGTGTGTTAGCACGATAGCGCCGAAACTACTGAACGGATTTGAATGAAGCGTGTGCGTTTCTTTAGTGCCCCAGAAGATCTGAAAGGGTTTTGGTTGAGATCGGGTTACGTTTAGTGCCATTTTGACGCAACAAGTTGTTTATTTTATAATTACTTTCAATTTGCAATGGAACCATAGAAAAGCAGTTAAAATTCTGATTTCAACCATATATCACACTCCCACCCTTTCGATTTGGTTTCCGTGAAAAAAATTAAAAACAAAGCAAATATGGTATAGATCGCATTTCGCATGCCATGATCGATACGCGTAGCCGTTACGTCGTGAAACTCGTCACATTACGTGTCAATTCACGTGTGAGGGTTTCTTCACTGCTCTGAGCGGGTTACGTTTAGTGCCGTTTTTAAATATATATACAGACAAATCGAGGAATTAAACTACAAATATTCCTCTAAAATCTAGTAAAATTACTGAAATGCTAATGTTTCATTTAACAAAGACAGCCGCGAGCGATCGGATTGCAATGAGCAAATTTTGACGATTGTCATTGTCATCGTTTGTCATCCGATAACGTTGGTGTCATGTCATGTTAATAAGATTTCGGCATATTTGTAACTTTTAGTGGATTGTCACAAACTTTAAAGGTAGATGCAACAATATCAATATCATATGCTTTCTGTACCTTCGTTGGTGAATTTATTATAGATTATCACTTTACCAATTTTCAATTTGTTGCTTTACAAATCTGTAGTATTTAGGATAACTAGTCTTTCTTAGTCGTTCAAGTGATGTTAAAGTTGTTAATATCCTCCTAATAGTATATTATTAAACGAGTGATAATGTAGGTAATAACTCGCATAGATGATTTTAAATTCATTAAGTTAAGGTTTTTTTTTAGTGCCCCAGAAGATCTGAAAAGGTTTTGGATGAGATCGGATTATGTTAGTGCCGTTTTGTCACACAATTTAATGCTCTTTTCGGCTTCAAAGATCCACCGAGTGGGGAGGTTCCAGCCGCTTCCAGTAGCTGCCGATTTTTAGAATTATTTTTACTTCATTTTTTCATAAAATTACTTCAACTGCAAGGGAAGGTAAGCATAAATATAATGCGTTTATTTGTTTCGTCAGGGTTAAGAGAGGCATGGTGAAAGGGAGACGAGGGAGAGCGAAAAAAGGGGTGAGGGGGGAGTCAAAAAAGTAAAAACTTATAATAAAAATTCTCAGATGCAATTTTTATGGTCTTTTTTACGTTTTAAGTGAAAAACACGCGATAAAAGCACTTCTTTATTTAAATTTTGCGCCATCTCCGGTGAGCCATTTTGAGTTTTCCAATTTTAATGTCAGATTCGTAATCAACGACCATGAAAACCCCCGAGTATAAATTTTTTCCGAGATATATTTAATATTAAAGCATTAGTAAAATTATTGTTTTTATGTATGTATAAAATGCAATTTTGGATGCAACCAAGGACTAAAAATTACATCTGGAGGGTCAAAAATGACTCCATATGTACAATAAAGTTTATGTGATAATAAAATAAAAAGTTTCTAGTTAATATTAATTATATTTAAACAATTATATTTGAAAAACTATCGAAAAATCCGAAAAAATAGCATAAAATGCACTTTTTTGCATTTAAATATATCTTCCATCCAAAACTGTGTGTACGCACTATGATTTTCTTGTTATTTACACCTAAATCTGTCATTCTATCCAATAAAATCTGATGGAGAAAAACTTCTCGAAAATCGACCTCAAATCGTTATTTCTGACGGCCTAATCTATTTATTAAATTTGTGAGGTCTATTATCCTTGCGGTAATCTGATAAGGAACGTAAGCCACTTTACAACATCAGCCAAATTAGATAAGCAACCGTATTTGCTAGATAAGATACAGCCTGGTATGAATGGTTTTATGTTTGTGATAAAACATATCACGTCCAGGAAGTGGAAACCTGGTTTCTCCATAATTAAGTCCGTTCCATTTAATTATCTGGCAGACGTTATTTTTTTACCAGACTATGCGAAGTAAAGGAAGGTAATGAGAATAAAAAGTATGCAAGAGGCAAAAATCTACAACGGTCAACAATTTAAAACTGTCAAAGAACATTTCTCTTCCAATAATATTTGTCGAAAGTTTCGATAGGCCAAGTAACAGGAAAATTTCTGTCCATACAAAATAAGTAGGAATGGCCAAGTATGAATATATTTCAATAATATCTTGCTCATTCACTTCTACTTGGTTGCATTGAGACTAAGCACATGGCCAGTAGTTACACTAAATAGATATTAACAGCACTGTGTCGTTGGGCTGCGAACCCGGGAGATAGCTTGCTAAAAGGGGCTCCCAGAAATCAATTTAATTATGTAATATTTTAAGTAAGAATGTGGCACTTTCTTGCCTTTATATCAATAATATTAAACCGTGTCAAGAATTAATTACTGCATAAACAGCAACTAGTCTTCCTTGAACAACAAAGACTCCAAACTCGATCAATAGCTAATGCGTGTATTTTGTGCTTCATACCACTGATGCATATTTTAACTTGGAGCGTACATATCAATTGAATAGTAGCATTGTATTTATAAAATTGATCACCAATCCTTATTTTTTTATATTTCTTTTTTATACATTTATTTAACATCGGCCTATTTCCGCTACTGAGGCCTAACACCGACGCCTGTAGACGAGCTACACCCAACCAGGAATTTTGCCGAACCTATTCCCTTAAGAAGAGTAGGGATCTTTTACTTGCCTAACATTTAATAGACAAGGGACCGACGGCTTTACATCCCCTCCGAAGGATGGCATATCTCCTATACAACCCTCGCCTAAGGTTGTATAGCTTCCGCGCATACACTGATATACAGGCCGCTGGAAGATGTGTGAGGCGAGGACGCGGTTTCCGTTGGAATTGTTACCGATCCAAGTACTAACTGCGCCTGTCGTTGCTTTACATCGCATACCGAAGTATGTACATAGTAAAGACGCACCTACGCTCGCCCTACCAATCCTTATTATGAATCTTAGACATTTAAAAACTTTTGTAACTATTTCTTTTATACGATTTGCAAAGGTAAATTAGGGGCTAAATAACAGAGCTAGATCTCTAAATCTACTTCACCGGTACGCGGCATTTGCCTTCTAGAGTATATATATTCCGCCTGCTTAGGTTTAAATATAGCTTATTTTGTAGTCGTTTTGAAGTCTACGAGAGTCATCAACAGTATTAATTGTATGCTATCAGCGTAAAGTAGCGGCATACATTTCAGGTTTGAGGTGATGCAGTTTACGAAAATAAAGAATGGTAGAAGCCCCAGTAAGGAGCCTTGAGTTACTCTCGAAATAACAGTAGATATTAACAGACTGGACGCCACGGTATTACACTCTGTTAAGTCAAAAGCTTCGAACAGCATAATCCTGATCAGGCACACAAAGGTATCCTGCAACATATTTAGTGAGTAAAACAGTCCAAATTAACACAAGCGGGCCGACCTAGCATACATACTTTCTCAGACAATCATTGAAAAATTCAGTAGATTTCGGTCCATAAATAACGATTTAACTTTTGTTTATAGAGAGTGCATTTATTAGAGTCCCACATGACATGATATTAATCATCAATTTTGGGATTCCGAGAGAAATATTCTGAATAATGTACATCTTTAATTATTGTTTAGTGCCTATATTTTAATATTGTCACAACAGATAATTCAATGCTAGAGATTAATATCGCATTCGTATTTCCTTATTGATGTGCATATCTATTATAATCTTAATCTGAAATCATGTAGTATTTCTAGCTAATTAGAATTAGAAATAAATACCTGTATTATCAGCATAACGTCGAATTTAAAAATTAGCGTTTATTAACCATATGTTATCTACTTACCTAATTATCCATGTACGTATTTAAATGTTATTTTTTCAAGGCAAAACTGCGTGCATAACTGTAGAGTGGCATCATTATGCGATCATATAAATTAATGACATAGTGACAATTATTTTAAAACGCTGTTGGTGTCTACTGCAAATGAAAAATATTTCATGAACAAAAAGAATGAACTGATAGAATGCAGGCACATTTTTGTTATATTTACATTATATCAATTGGAATGATAGATATGTAGTATATGTTACAGTCATTCATAAAGACAAATCAGTTTAGTCTGCATTTGCTAATTTACTCATGCTAATATCAAATACCAACTCAATTTTGGCGACATAAAAATACTAAAAATATATCGAAATATTAAATGAGAAAGAAACGCATATTTTTTTCAAAAATTTCTGATGAGGCATTTATAAAAAATAAAATGAAATAGTACTATAATATTATAGATAAAATGAGGCTTCCTCTTAGAATATCAGTTCTAAGCTTATCTATACAGAGTGAAGTATTGGATTTCAATTCACTAATGGTTTCTTAATTTATTTATCTTCGGTATGAGCCAGAAAGATTCAATTTGTTAGTGTTGTTTTTGAGAGCTTTCGTTTTACGGGTGCAATATTTTTTATTAGACTGTGTCCTATACTTCTGAAATTCAGAAGTAACTGTATTGTTACGTGTTTATACCCTCCAGTAAACACCAAACGTAGGTTCAATAATTGCAACACATTGTTTCTAATCACTGATGTTATCCGGATATTCCCTCGTGCACTTCCTGGATTACTTTTGGTACCTAGATGTCACGTGATGTCAATTTCGCCACAACCAGAAATTTGTACAGTCTGAGTGACTATCAAAAACTAGCCTGTCGATAGCTCTGTAATCAGCCGCGAGGTGTCGTAGGTTAGGTTCGCAAATATGTGACTAAATTGTCAAACAACAAAATAACCTCTTATAAAAAGTTGAAAATTTATAAATAAAACTAAAAATATGTAAGGTTGGAGTGCCAGCCGAAATTAATCGACAGAGGATTGAGACAGAGAACAAGACAAACAAAATCAGAAGGAAAAAAACCAAAATAGAATGGTGTATAATTTAATGTAAAAAATATATATGTAAAAAACTGTACAATACGAATATCAAGCTCTAATTGATAGCAGTAATTATCAACCCAAAAATGTGTATAGAAACGGGTAAGAAAAAGGTTATTTTAGGACCGCAAATAGCTGCTGTTACTGGCTTACAGTATTATAGGAGATATTCCATATATAAGTACAAAAGTACACACAAATAGACACATAATGGTATTACATTCAAAGATGTTAAAATTAAATAATTTTTATGTGCTCAAATCGCTTGGCAACAGTTATTATAAAAATGCACAATACACATGCTGCACCAACTAGGATCAAATGGCAAGTGGTGAAAACCACATATATGTAAAGTCAAGCGAATAGTAATATACCACAGATATGTATGCGTACAGCAAAGTACGATATATAAAAGATTGAAAGTTTTAAGCTGAAGGCTGACTTGATTTCTTCCTCTGCGGCATGATGTAGTAGCTCCTACGTTGGAATAAAAATCAAAATTACTCACTCTATCTTAGAAATTCTTACGCAGTTAACCATATGTCAGTACGTCATGCCTCTACGATGGATAAAAAAACGTTCTGGGCAGCTTCTTAACAAATCGTCTACCATGCGACATCGATTTATCACAGCAGTTATATATTGGTTCGATCCACAAGATATGTATTTTAAACAGACCATATATAGTTAATTTTCAAATGCCAAAGAGCAACAGCAAATAGAAGGAATAACAAGCAGGACAACGACAGGTCTTTAACGGTTACAAAAAAATCTGAACAATTTTATACTTGACTGAATATGCCAAAAAATTTATACTTCTAAAATATTAAATACATTTTCAAACAATGTAAAATATTTTAATTACTGACCTTAGATTTTATTAGGTTTTTTAACTGGAGCAAATTACAGGACCATGCTTCTGCTCTCTCCAGAAGTCTCAATATGTCTGCCTCCTTTTTGTTCTTTTTGAATGAAAAACCCGAATTTGGGTCAAGGAAATTAAAAGATTGGTAATTAAAAATCCTCTAAATGATAACTTGACATTTGTCATTTTAAAATCAAACCAAACCACCTGGGGTAATTTTTATGGATTTAAGACAAAATAGTGTTCAGGTAGCCTATAATATATTAATTTAAATTTAGATGACATTAATTATAAAATAATAACATATAATTTGTTTGGCTTTAGAGATCTGCGACACTTGGATGCGGCCCAGAAGATTTAATAACCTCCCATTTACGAAACTGAAAGACGTCAGATGACATATGTACAGTATTAGATGTAACGTTACTTACTGTGCCATTAAAATATCCTTTTACATATACCTTTTTATGCTTTATCACATTTGACATGTTACAATCACCAGCCGTAGAGTAACTTCCTTACCATCCGGGCTCTCCATAATAGTCCATCTTCAAGCCTTCGGGAATCCCATTGCGCCCATAAAGCCTTCAGTCCAACACTTTTGCTTCCATTGTCCTTCAATTCCTGGCGGATTCATTTTTATTTCGCCTTCTTTACTACTCTTATGCTGAGATAGTCTAAGGACCCGCCTAATCTCCTCGTCTTTCATACCATCAATAAAGATTCCAACTGCCAATTGCTCCTGGAACTCCTTTGGTGCATCCGGATAAGCAAGGTGTGTCAATCACTCAACGGCAGCTTCAAATTCCTGTAAGCTTTCCCAAGTCTCTTGTGTACGTGATTTTATCTGGGTTCTGTATATTTGGATGAGATGTTAGTCGTCATTGTTAACTCTAATGCAGCCCCCAGAACTTTTTAATCCTGCTACTGCGCCACTATCATCATCTGAAGTAATTTTGATGATTGACCTCTTAACGCTAGACTAATGCCATAATCTGCGCATGCAGCTGGGAGGGAGGTTGTAATCGAAGACCTGATGACACTACTAACTGGTCTCCTTTTTCCCTTAGCTGCTGTTTAAGTCGCTCTGCTTCTCCTTCAATTCCACCAAATTTTCGTTTCATATCAGTAACTTTTCCTTTAATTCCACGACACTAGTACCTTTTTCTTCTACGCCAGTAACTTTCTTTTCAATATCACACACTTTTTCTTTGGGCTTCACTGACTTCAGCTTAATTTCATTTTTGATTTCATCAGTGACCACCAGAAAAGTGTCTTGTTGCATCTGTATAATTTTTCTCAATTCTTCCTGGTCATTTCTTCCTTTCTTAATTCTTCCTGGCGTATTCTTTCTTCGTGTTTTTCCTGATGAAGTCTTATTCCCAGGCTTTTCTCATTTTTGTTCTTCTTTCTCTTCTAGAATTTTTATTTCTTTCCTTTTTTTGACGTCTTTTTTTCCTGTTCTCGTTTTTCTTCTTTGTCTCTCTTTTTCTGGTCTAACGTCAATTTACTTAATTCTGCAAGTAAATCCTGTGCTTGTTGTTCTGTAGCCATACTTCTTGTTTCCATTAAAATAATTCTCGAAACAGCACAAGTCTTATTTAAAGTCTGTATCTTTAAAGTTCTCAAAATATCACAAATAGTTCTTGTTTGGTGTCTATACCACTGTCCAGTTGAAATAATTTTAATAAGTGCACTTATTTCAAATGGAATGTTCTAGGAATTTTCCCAAAATGTTACATATAAGTCCAGTTCAAAGCTTTTCACTATTTCCAGCGGTTTCCAAATAGAACATTCTGGAACTACCTCGAATTCTCCAGAAATCGTGTTGCAATTCCGCTTCTGACTCCAAGGTTACGAGTTTACACCCTCCAGTAAACACTGGTTAAGTTCAACAATTGCATCACGGAGTGTCACTAAGAACTGATATATTTAACATTAAATTGACAGCAATAATTAGTTCTTATAATTACATACTACGTATAACTTTCAACTACTACTATAACTCCCAGGTTGTCACTGTTCTTTCTCTTGATCTCGATGCGCTGGTCCCGCTTCTTATATCTTATTCTAGATTCATCTAGTTCTAGTAATTATCGACGAGCTTTCTAGTATGCTTTATGGCAGATGCACCAAGCGCCATCTCTGGTCCGATTGGCGAACCATCATCTTATGGCTAGCTCCTTCTCATTAAAAGATTAAACTTCGCTTCGCAAGAGGGTGTGGGAGTGCACAAATAGTATTAATGCATTCAAGGGGTTCAAAGGATTAAGAAGGCTGTCCTTGTTTTCAATGAATCTAATGCAACTATATTTTTTGGACACATTTTTGTTAATCAGCAGCTTTCTTTGGCATTAATACTTTTTAAGTTATTCCTGTACCTTTTAAATGAGGTTTGTATATTTACATTATTATCAATTTTGTCGTAAAGCCTATTCTATTATTAATGTTGTTAGTCCCTTATTATTAATAGGCCTCTTTTTTCCTCGTCTTTTTTAAATTTTATTGTATTACTAGGTACGTTTGTTATGATTTAACTTATTTATAAATATGTCAATCATTTCCAATCACAATTATAATTATCCAACGTATATTCTAATATCTTTACCACTTAATTCTATATCGCTGTGTGTACTACAAGACTTTCAAAAATTATACAAGTGGCATACACGATGTATATGTATATGTATATATTAAAATTGTGGGATTTTTAATCTAATTTAAACCTATTCCTGCATACAAAGACTTTACACCGCATTGATTTGCTAATTTAATCCAATTACAAATTATTGCTATACCGACATTTTTATTGAGTAATTATAAAAAGAATTGACACTGGAGAAAAATTATTACATACCGTATAGTACGTTGACAAATAAATATTCGATAATATTTGCGGTATTGCAATTTGCAGTTTGACTGAATTATTAAAAACCTATTTTTATCCCGTGTCATCAACTTAATTACAAAATTTATTATATAATTAATAAATAAGTAAACATTTTTTTGTGAATTAGGTACCATTTAAATAACTATTTCCAGTTTCTCCCAGATTTGTATTAAACCAAGGATAAATATTACTTGTAACTAAATTCTACTGGGCTGCCGGAAACTATTAATTCGAATGTAATGTATAAATTGAACAAAATTATACAGCAAAATTTAGTATTTAATTGAAGGTTACGTAGTACGTGAAGAAAGTCCATCGACCTCTTTTAATAGCCTCAGCTTACAACAGTTGACTAGACCATTTATTATAGTTCACTGTCCAGGGTATTAAAAAAAAAGTTGTTGCATAACCCGTAAACAAAATCATATTTATTACACCATTGTATCATTTTAAAACTAAATAATATAAATTTAATAGTCTCACGATTCAATTTTAAATAACGGTAAACAAAATTAGCTAAGATTTGCTAGGTGCTAATTTTTAATTTCAAAAGCAAATTCTCAAATAATATTAAATTTTAAATACGACTCACATAATTAGTTTTAATGTACAGTTACAAAGTATAACGAATCAAAACTATTAAAAATGCATTAATCAGAGACTATTTTATTTTTGCAATTATTATTATTTCTTATTAATGTCGACACATACTCATATACATATAAAACCGCACAATACATTTATCCAAGCTGATAAAATATTATTTTCCAGACAGTGATTATGATTAAATATTCAGGAGTGGTGCAATATTTTGGAACAATAGCCTCTCATAAATGATATTTTTTAATTCGCCACTAATAATTGCTCACCACAGTAAAATCATACATATTAAATAGGACGATAGTCATAAATGATATCACTATTAAACTTTTCAAAGAAACTAGAATTAAATGATTTAATGATTCATTTAACATCTCGCGTATTGTAGAAGAGGCCCAGGATAATAACAATGAGTCTAGTGATCCTATCATAAAAAGTACTTACTTTTTTGACAGTTAATATAATATTTCGCCAGCCAATCTGGCATCATCGAGAGGTGATTCAGATTATAAATATGGCAATTACACTTATAAAACTAAGTTATTTTAAAAAATTGCGAAGTGAATACTAAAAAATGTTTAAAAATTATATAAGAACCTCAACAAATGGCGAAAATATAATGTTATTATTTAGAAGGATACAAAATACGAGTAATAATTAATATTGTAGAAGGAATTAACACAATTACAGATAATGATAACGGGTCCGGCAGAATGAAATATCCATTTTCAGTTCAAGTTAATTCATGTCATAATATGAAGCCCTTAGTTTCAAAACTCTCCAGTATAACCTATTTTTCAGAAATTGTGAAAAACTTTTAGATTATAAATTGCAAAAATTGCTAATTTTAGAACTAACATAAAAATTAAAGAATAAAATTAGATTTGTCACATGTGTGTGACACCTCCCCCCTCCCCTCCCGTGGTGTGACGTCACATATTTTGCTATTTTAAATTATTAAATTAAAACAGTACTGCACACAGTGTATGCTTCACATAGTTTACGGTAAAGAATACCTAAACCATTTTTTTTACTGATTTTAAATTTGATAGGTAAATTGAAAGTAGTAGAACTAAGGAAAACACGAAATAGACGAAATCACAGCGGCCGCGGCTTTTGTCAAAGCCTCAAAGGCGACATTGGCCTTTCGGCGTATGTCAAAGGTGGTCGGTACAGCGAGCATGAACTCGCGCAGCCGCCACGTGCCAAAAAGTAATACAAACAAATTTAAACCTTATAACAATATTGATAAAGTTGGTTATTTTAAAGTTAAAACATAATATTTTTAGTTGCAAACTCCTCTTAAAATCTTTATTTTACTATAAGGAACGTAACCAGACTTCAACCAATAGTTACTCTCCGGGTTATGTGCCCCGCCGAGCACTGAATTACAAATTACAAGCCTGGTGCGTTAAGTGTAATAATCACATTACACACATTACACATTAGAAACTTTAAAAAATTTCAGTTATAATTACAGCAGAAATAAAACATCATTTTTGAATACCTAATGAAGATATGAGCTTATTATTGAAGTATTTACTTGTTTCTTTATACCTCTGTCAAATAAATTAAATATTGTAATGTCAATTTCAGGTTGTTTTTGGGAAACATTTTTTAAGATTGTTTTGTAATAATCCTGGTTTTTATTTCGAATAATCTATTGTTATGTACCGCCCTCTAGAAGATAGAAGTTTAATCAATCGCTGGTGGCAGGGTGAAAGGAGGCCTGCCTGGTTGACTGGCGGTAGGGTGGCGCCACCTCTGGGCCAACTGGCGAACTACCATTACCATAGAATACACGAGAAGGGCCAGAAACGCCGCGAACAACAGGCTGGATGATTCTAAAAGAATGCCACGGATATATAAGAGACTGATCCAACGCACGTAGTTTAGTTCTGATATGAGGAGAACAGATGAGACAAAGAACAGTAACAATATGTGAATTGTAATAGTAGTGAGACTATAGTAGAATAGACTTGCAATTAGAATGTACTAATTATGACTATTTATTGTAATTTTAGTGATTAATATAAAAGTCGTCAGTGAAAGTTCTTGTTGCAATTATTTGAACCTACGTACAGGGTCTTTACTGGAGATTGTGTACACGTAACACTATGTACCATTCTGGGGATTTCGGATAAGAATGGAAAAAAAGCTTGTATACAGATTTTTAATTGGTTTGAAATTATTCGACAGTAGAAGGGAATATTTTGATACATAGTCTTTGATGTGCGTCTTTTAAAGAATTTTAATTTATAAAATGTATTTTGAACAATAAAAGTGTGGTATTATGATCACAAATGGTTCAACAGTATATAAATAACAATATATGACTTCCATCGATATTAAATATTGCATATTGAGTGTATGAAAGTCTCACCATAATTTCTTTTTGAGATTATTGTTGACTTCTCATAAGAGAAAAATAATTTACACAATAAATAAATAAATAAACACCACAGAAATTAGACAACCCCCAATTTAAGAAGCCAGAGCTTGTGCGGAAGGGAGTTATATATTGAAAAAACGCGGACATACAACCATTTCCTCTGACAGTGCCGGAGCCAGGATTTGAACCCGGTGGTGCGATGTCCGTGTGATTAATCGCGATTGCCACCTCGCAACTTAACACACGCGACTATCGACCAGATATTTTCATTGATTTAGACTCATTAATGCACTAGTTGATCAGAAGTAGACCAACAGTATATGTAGAGAGTTTTCATATTAGATTTTCAATGAATGACAGTTATCTACTAGACACACAATAAAAACATTTTTGTGAAACATTTTAAGAAAATAATCATACATGGGCTGTAATAAAAATCTAAAAAACCAAAACTGCATAGTGTGCTGACGAGCGTTTCGCCGCTTAAGCTGGCATCATTAGGAGATGCTAAGAATTACAAATATAGCAATTATGCCGAGAAATGAGTCTATTTTCGGAAAGTGTCATACAGAATATTCAATAATTATATAAAAAACCCCAATAAATATGCAAAGAAAATAATATTTACATTTAGTTTGCATTATAAATTATTCTAATGGTCAGTATCCTTATGCCAATCAGTGTAAATAACTGTCGCTCTTTCACAAACACAAACGACAAGAGTAAAATCATAATCTGTTAAGTTGCTTAGCTTACAATTCACGTGTCAACATATTTGCATATGCAGCTATAAAAGTACACATGCGTTAGATTTGGTAACAAATTTAATTATAACTCAGGCTTCACTACGAAAATATAAATAAGTTATTACAAATCGAGTAGCAGATATAATTGTAAAATTAACTATAGTTGTAGACTTATACATGACTAGAAAACTAAATCTGAATTTAAATGAATCAAATGCGGAAATTGCTAATCAAAGTAATATTTAAACAGTGCAATACAAATTGCAACTATTTTGTAAATTTTCTAATAGTCTACTAGCTATTGTGGATAGCATGGTGTTTTCTTTTATATGTTATAACAATCGTTTCCTGAGTATTTATTCCACAATCTGAATGTTTAATGTCTGTGGTTTTAAACTCTACATATCATTTTTATAATTAGCAGAAGGGACACATGCACACTTCTTAACTTATTGCAGCAAAGCAAATTGAATAATTAGTGTGATAATTAATCAGAAAGGAAGGCAAGATTAAAGCAGAACTAGATTAAAGCATAACCTCAGACGTTCAGTGTCAGCTTTCGTGTGATAACATTGTTTGATATTGTAATGTATGTGAAGATAAGTTACAGAATTATACTTAATTAAATAAACAAAACAGATACAGGAAAGTAGTGAGTATAAATATAATTCTTGGCGAATTAACATTCGAGGAAAAATAAACAGACAGTAATTTATACAAATATATAAAGATATAATTTTGTCTGAGTAAGATATCTTCCGAAATTATTTGCCCGATAATAATGAAATTTTCATTATTCAATAATTTGAGATTTTGGTAGTTTCGACAGAGTCGTAGGCTGTGTAAACGCAAAATCCAAGACCTTAACATTTTAACCGCGGAGTGAGATACAAATTCATAAAAGAATTTTTAACACATCTATAAAAATGGGGAAATATTATTTTAGGTAAATGAGAAATGTCAGTATTCAAAACGCCCAGTTACATTTTACAATGTTAAAATATACAACCGCATTCTAAATGGCTGGCTGGGATTTGTTTCCAAAATCCGCCTGTTAAATGCGCTAGAAAATCGTGGAACCGTACACGTCTCGATTCCAAGCACGCGTATTACGAATAAAGAAGCAGAAATTTTGTGACGTTTATCCCATTCTGCTTTAGTCTTTATGAAAGGGCGGGGAATTAGCTTTGGAGGACGACACTCAGCATTCAAGCTTGGAATCAACGGTTGAATTTCGGACATCGATTAAACCCCTTTCTGTCCGCTAAATTTTATTAAAACTAGTCATCACCGGCTGCAGTCCTCTTAATCAATATATTTTTAAATGATAGAAGTTACGGTTTTGTGAGACACTCCGGAGTCCCGTCCAACTACAAAACTTCAAAATAATTATCTATTGAAGCTAAGATCGTGCGCAACTAAATAAAATACTGATCTAGCAAACATAAAATGGAATACTACACAAGCATATATGAGGTCGTCTGTAGAGATCTGGAGAAAAACTTAGAATTTTATACTGACTCAGGTAATTTCATTATTACTACGATTATTACGATTTCGTAACATAATAAGTTTTAAAATTTAATTTACATAACACATTTTTATTTCAGGACTCCGCGCTGTAATCAAAAATTGAATCTACGTCCTGGTTTCGTAGTAGGAAATGAGTGATTTCTCGTGTTTGTGGTACCAAGGTAAAAGAAGATAATTAGACTTTGATCAAATATTTTATTTGAATTTAATAAATAAGTGGTATAAGTTTTATTGCACTATCAAATTATTTTCTCAATGATTATTATCAATCAGAATAATGATAGTTAAAATTTCGCTACTCTTACATATTCTATTAGGGAATTGACGTTTGCGACTTTGCAATTTTCTGTCATAAATATGATGTATGATTCAGAGTTTTGCAAAAATAAGAGATTTTATCAGTGACCAATCAACATTTATTCTTGTGTCAAATAAAGATCAACGGCTTCCGCGTGCCGCCGGTATATGACGCAATATTTGGAAAGAATGTTTTGTTTTCACATGGCATTTAAATAACGTAATTCTATTAATTCAACGTATATTGAGCTAACAAACTTTGAGGTATTGACTTGGTTAATTAGCTGTCGGTGGCTCCTCCAGCATTCTATGATATTTTACGTGAGTGTTTAATCTCTCGTTTAAAACTCATTTTATATGATTAAATTGGCGTTTGTCGTATGCTAAATAACACTGAAATTCCATTGAATAACATGATTGTTGTCACTTGCATAATCTATTCTGAAGTGTAAACAGTTTAATAATAATAATAATAATAATAATAGTACTTCATTAGTCTAACAGGAATACCCACTTACAAGACATACATAAAAATAGATAAAATGGTAAATAATGGTAAGTACCAATAAAAAAATGAATCAACAGAACTTTAAAATAAACAAAAACATAGTATAGCTAATAACTTGCAAATAAAGAATCAAATTCATAAAAGCGAACTAATATAATTATTGTCAATTGCTAATAAATGATTTAAATTACAATTACTAATATCACATCTATCAGAGATTAAATTAAAATTGTGTGTCAAATTGTATATAGGGGACTTCAACATTATGTTTGTTCTACGAACAGGACAATAAAAAGATGTTAAGTTTCTTGCAGACAGACGACATACTAAAAAGTTCAACTGAGACAAAATACTCGGACAGTCAACTCGATTATGTAATAAATTATATAAAAAGCGAACAGATGAAGTGAACCTTCTATTTTCTAATAATACCATCTCAAATCTAGTTAGTAACAAGTTATTATTGATTCCCCGTTCCGGGTAAATACCATCTACTCAGCAGGCAGCATATTTTAAAAATTATCTTTGTACAGACTCTAAACTATGAATGTAAGATGCGTAATGAGCATACCAAACTAAGGAACAGTACTCCAGTTTAGACCTAACAAAAGCGTAATACAAGGTTTTCAAGGTATCCACATTATTAAAAGACCTACTATATCTGATGATAAAACCAAGTGATTTATATGCTGCAGATATTATGCACGCTATGTGATTTTTGAAACTCAAAGATTCATCAAATGTTATCCCAAGGTATTTACAAAAACTACATCTATTGAGAATTTCAGCATTAAGCTCATAATAAAAAATAATTGGACACTCTTTCCTACTAAAAGTGAGCACTTTACGTTTCGCTTAAAATGCTTTTGTTTAAATCAAGCATGTGAACATTTGACCAAGTCTGTAGCTTGAACTAAAAATCTTTACATCATCAGCATACAGAAGAAGCCTTTCACACTTTAAAATTTTAGTTAAGTCATCAATAAACAAGAGGAAAATTAAAAGCCCCAAATTGGAACCCTGAGGTACGCCAGACATAGTGTCATATATTTTGAACTTATAGGCGTTGAATGTGACATACTGAGATCTATTAGATAAATAAGATGTAAAAAAAATATTAAACTTTGACTAAACCCAAATGTTACTAATTTGTTTAATACAATCCCATGATCATCAAGTATATTTGACACATATTGCGTGTAACAAACTAAAGGCAGTGGATCTGGTTGACATAAAACCATGCTGATCCAACGAAATAATATTTTTTTATTGGAATAGTACATGCGATTATATACTGACATTTCAAAAACTTTGCCAAAATTATTCAATAAAGTTATGGACCACTTTTTAAGAATGGACACATACTTGCTTCTTTCCATTTTAAAGGAAATGTATAAGTTTTTATAGCAAGATTGAATATCACTTTCAACGCCTCAACGGATAAGACAACACATATGCACAGTCCTCAACAAGGAAGCTAGGTATTTGATCAGGTCCACGGGTCGGTTTATCTTTAAGTTTCTTCATTGAAATAACAATTTCATCCTCAGTAAAACAGCTAATATTAGTGTTAGGCAAATTACATGAGCCAGGGTTAACTAAATTTAAAGCGACATCATTGTGTTGAAAAACACTACGGAAGTGATCACTGAATTCGTCAACTAGGACTTGCGGTTCTTTAAGTATATCTTCATTTAGGTGTACGACACCCCGTATACGAGTCCTACCGCTTTTGCTATTAATAAACGACCAAAATGTTTTACTGTCTGAATGAATAGAATTCTCAGCATCACACATAAACTTTTTCTAAGCAACATTAATTTGTATTTTAATATGCTATCGGAGGTTTTTATACTTCTGTAAATTAACCTCATTATGGCATTTTTTGCAAAGGCGAAGTTCACGTTATTTTTGCTTAATATTCTTTATAATATCATGAGTGTACCATTTAGGGTACACATGAGTTTTACTTTTATTATTATATACAGGAATTTCGTAAAAAGTATCACAAGCTTGATTTACATCAGAATAATCTTCCAAAAATGACCAATTTACAGACAGTATACAACTATATAATTCTGTGAAATCTGCACGTCTAAAATTATAACAGTTGCTGCTAATTGAGGGAGAAATATTCTTGACAGCTGATATTTGCAAAGAGAAATGTATATATATAACTTAGGATGATGCTTGTCGTCAGTAACTAAAGGGGCGTTGTCTCGAGATATGATACAATCAAATTTAGATAACACACGATCAAGTAATCGTCCGTTTTCATTTAATGTTATTGAATTTTTTGATGTCCAAGGATCTGAGAAAACGAGTCATTAGTGATGATTTTAAATCAAGTACATCATTACAGAGGCAGCATAAACTCTCCTATATTTTAGTCAGACCATCGACTTTTGGATTGTTTAACTTCATATTTGAGTATTTGCTCCAGCAATTGTTATAATATAATAGTAAATAATAAATTTGTTTATGACTATTGTCCCAACTTTACAATATACATATTCGGCAAAAGTAGTTTTATATATCCTGAAATAAACGAGTGCGAGAAAGATGATTGTTATATTAGTGTCGCACCAATGAAATTATCTCGACCTCTCGTCTCACCGCGACCGTATTTTGCGACACCCTGCGTTGAATACACGACAATGTAATAAATATAATATTCCAGTGTGGAGCGTGCTGAGAGTTTATGTTCGTAATTTTTGTTGTTTTCTTTCTCGCACTTGGTTACCTCATGGTATATCAAACTACTTTTGACGAATCTGTATGTATTAAAACGGTTTCCGCTTTTTCTTCCAACTTTAACTTCAGGAAATTCAATAAGCTCTAAGGCTTCTACAATATTGAACAGAATAAAATTACATTAATTCTATCAATAAATTAAATAAATGAGAATAAATCAATGTCAGTAAACTTAAAACGCACAACAAACTTTAAATATAAATTAATATTGTTTTATTGAGAATCAAATAGAAGATAAATCAAATAATAATAATAATGATAAATTGACTTTTTTTATAAAAAATATGAATACAAAAATTTTACAAAAAATAACAATTAGGCCCATTTGTGGCGAAGTCGGCTACCCCGAATACACAATGCTCCGACCACCACGCCATGGCCCCCTTCCGAAGCTATATTTCGCTTCTGAAGAAGGCCACGACAAGGCGATCAAAACGCCAAGCACTCAAGACAGTCAATGCGGAGGAGATTCCGAAAATCACTTCATAAAGAAAAAAAATGGTTAATAAAATTCCCTGTTTGGTACACTACACATATATAGTTAAGTTATAGTTAAGAAATAAAGTACTTAAAATTATTATTGCAGCTGCTTACTTAGCAAATAACTGTTATACTTGCATTTGAATTTTCTTGGTTCCATGTTTTTTAAGTTATCAGGTAATGAGTTGTAGAGCTTTGTAGAATTAAATAAGAATCCTTTCTTATACATGGCTGTGTGGTGATGAGGCATAGTTAATTTTAATTTATATCGAATATCCCCGGAGTGAACAGCTGACCTAGCTTTAAATTTATTTTTAAGGGCTGAGGAGGAGGGGTATTAACAGATTTTGTATGAACGTACCAAGATGATGTAGTACTCTGTTTGACAGTCTTAACCATTGAAGATTATTAATTTTTTCAGAAACCGTATCAAGTCTTCGTAGTTCAAAAATTAATCTACAGCAAGAGTTTTGAACCTTTTGCACTCGATTTTTATCTAATATAGTTAAGCAAAGTCCATATATGAAGTCAGCATAATTAAAGTGAGACAAAACCAATGCCTCACATAACAGCATTTTTAGATTAAAATTTAATATATGACGATTGGCATAAATGACTTTTAAAGATGAATACGACTTTTGATATGCCCGTCAAAACATAAATTACTGTCTAATATAATACCTAAGTTGCAAATCACATTAACTAAAGACAAAGATACACCCTCAATATTAATATTTAAGTTGTGTTTTAAATTGTTGATATTACTTTTATTACCAAACAATATAATGTAAAATTTACTAGATTTAAGTTTAAGGTTATGTTCATTTGACGCTTGATTAATAAAAGCTAAGTCAGTATTAATATTTTCAAATGCCTCAGGGTGATTTGTATAATTAAATCACACATATACATGCATATACATTTGAGTAACATCAACATAAGCTTGTAGTTTGCAATGTTTAACAGAAGTTAAGAGATGTATAGATAATAGATAAAATAGGACCCAAGACTGATCCCTGAGGCACTCCTAATAATATATCTAAGCTTGAAGAGAGTGATTCGTTAAATGAAATTCTTTGAGATCCACCTGCTAAATAAGAATTAATTAAAGACCAAGATAAATAAACAAATAAATGATTAAATGGATTTTTCAATTAAGATACAGTGTGTTAAACTTTGTCAAGTGTTTAAATTGAAAGAGTGATTAATTTTATAAAGTCATAGACACATCAGATTAGAACTAGAAACAAATTATATCAAACCTGTTAAAATTAGCAATAAAATCGAGTTACCCAAGTCCTAACTTTTGTAAATTAAATGAGCAAGTGAATGGCCGATTTGATTATTTGACTTTATTTAATATTTATGTAAAATAATAGCTCTTGTGGGGACGTTCCAGCAGATAATAAATTTATTTTTCTTAGATGGATGCAAATGTTACAGTTTGTTGTTTACTTTTGTTACCATAAAATTGTAAACAAAAAAATGTTATTTTCTTACCTTTATATGTTTCATTAAGTATCCCAATATTACTTCTTTTTTCTCATTTTTCTCATTTTCCGGGCACGCTCCAATGTTGAGTCCCATGACGAGCGTTTTCATGAGATTATTTTCACACATATCCCATATTACTTTCGGCGTGTAACATGCGAGTGCCTAAAATAAAAAAAAAATATAGAAGCTTAGTTAACTTAGTTAAAATTTTCACAATTGTCACAGAATCTAAAAAAATTACAAATTGAACCAGCAAATTGGAAAAATAATCTCTACAACTATGGCGTCTATGTCAAAGGAGCAGTAGGTGGCTATTTATTGACAACCAATGCAAGTTACAACAAAAATATAGATAAAGTATTCCGCTGACGACGTTTCGGAGGCAAAAACTGCTTCCGTTTTCAAAGTTATGAGAATAATTCTTGTTTGCTGTGGCTGTCAAGTACACAGTTTTACGATTGTCTATACGTAACGTCCATGGATATTAGTTACACAGAGCTTTTGATATTCTGAATATACCACATTTGATGTTTAGACACTAATAAAGAAATCGATCTTAAAGGTAACAACGTCTTAATGCTTTCATAAATATTTTATGGCTTTGGGCCAGAGACACTAGTCACACTGTTAAAATTATCTAACCTAAACAAAATGGAGAAAAAGAGTGAAGAAGAGCAACGAAGGAAAATACAGGGGTCTGTCAGGACATTGAGTTTGACATCACAAAAAAAAGACCACGGTAGGGTAGGTAAAAACATAAGGTTAAAACAAGAGGAAAACAAAGCTAACCTATAGTGTAATATTAACATCTATCAAAAAACCAATGATTAATTCATAGATTTTATTACTACTTATAGCAAGTAAACTAACTACGTTGAACGGAGCCATTATATTGAAGCACGAACAGATATTTTTAATAAGTGAATCTGTAGCTGTCTTGTACTTTTCGCAAGCGAAGAAAAGGTGATCAAGATCGCCGATAACAACACATAGATCACAAAGTTGCGATGTGACTACGCCAATTTTATGCAAATGGGCGGGAAAGCAGGCATGACCAAATCTTAGTCTAATAATTGTGGTAATATGTTTTCGTGGAACGTTTAAACTGTCGTGCCAGAACTGTAGAGGGATAGTTGGCTGTATTTTACAAAACATTGTTGAGCTGTTTAAAACGTATTGTTCCCAGGTGTGAATCCACCTATTTCTTAATTGAGGTTTATATAGATTGGAGCAATCCGTTAGACACAGTTTGTGGTCTAATAGAGTACCATTAGTGGCGGCGTCTGTGGCCAAAATGTCAACGTGTTCATTATGTTTTAAGCCTATATGGGCTTTAACCCAGACAAATGTGACGACTTTACCAGTTTGTGCGATATTGTAGACGGCATCCTTTATTTTCAAAATATATGGGTTCGTTTTGTATGAAAAGGAGTCAGTAGATTTAACAGCTGAGAGAACCGAAAGAGAGTCAGATAGAATTATTATTTCCTTTGAGTTTGTTTTCTTGATATAGCTTAAAGCTTTGTAAATGGGAATTGCTTCCAAGGTAAACATAGAGCAGTTTATGTCCAGTTTGAACTTAATTTCTTTGTATTCAAAGGGAATGAAGAAAGCGCATCCATTACCGTCTTTAGATTTTGAGGCATCGGTGGAAATAATTGTTGGATTAATAAACCGATCAAGGACATTAAGAAGTATTTTCTCACTAAAAATGGAATTTTCGTTATAGACGGGGATGATAACAGCTTGGTGTTCTGAACGCGTCAAAGATCATCAGAATTTTTTCATATTTTTTCTTTCATTTTTATTTCTTCCCAAAGCAACCTCCAAAAGCAATAGTATCAATATTAAGCAAATATTAATTATTAGGCTTCCTTACATTTTAAAATTATTACAGAAAACAGTAAACGTTATATATTACTCCGTTATTAAAATCTTTCAAAGCAGAAATGAGCAAAATTTCTATGCTTAGTTTACCAGAAAATTGCTAATTTCAATTTGATTTTTTACTCAATCATAAATCACAAACCATTTCCTTGTTATGCTTGTATTAGAACTTGATACATTGTGAATTTAAAAAGCTTATTTCATTGTATTCCTTGGATAATTATCTTTTAAACTACTGTAGATAATTTTGGTATCCTGTGGTAGTACAATTTTGATTTTCCTGCATCTCACTTTTAGTAAAGAATTTCAACACTTTTGCCTTTACTCAATTCAATTGTCTGTTTTACGGTCAATGAATTGACATAAATCATTGTTTACAAGAAACCTGCTGAAATATTAATAAAAAGCCCAGATCTTAGAAAAAAATCAAATGGACTTGACGCATCAGCGGCATGCTAGGTCACGTAGTCTTAGATTATATTGTGTTTTATTTAATATATTTTTTGGTATAGTAACAGATCTACCGTGACGTATTCAATGAAATACTTTTTTAAACATTTACCAATCTGCATAAACTAATGATCAATTATTGATTAAAAAAAGTTATATTTCATTTAGAAAATTCGATTTAGCTAGTTAAAAAATATTATCTTTCATAACTGCTCTTATGATGTGAATTGAAGTAAAATGTGATCATATCGTATAATGAAACAAGCGTACACCATTTATATAATACTCTTTTGAATCGAACCAAATAAATCTTTTACTTGTAAATTGGAAAACAAAGCACGGGATCTTTTTCACTTAAAAGGCAAAATAGTGTAGATATCCTCTCTGTAGTATTTATATACTCACAGAATTTACTTAAATTTCTTAACTTAAGAATATTTTTAAATATTCCTTTCAGCATTTTCTTATCCTATCCTCATTCCAGCTGAGGAACAGAAAAATATTGAAAATCCAGACATATTTAAATCGACTTAAGTTAATATCTGATGCTCTAATTGGTTTATGAATTAATTATCCCATACCTATCTACAACTTTTGCTGAATTTTTATGCATAAAACAGATCTCAAACTTAGAATTTCTGAGAAATTAAGATGGTTTCTTGATGCGACCGCTGTAGAAGTTTATCAATAAAGAAAAATATTGACATGGAGCTGAAATATTGTCTGACATTATAAAAAATATTTTTTCGATGAGATGCCAGCGGTTGAACCTGACATCTATCTTAGCTATGGAATCTCCGCATTCAAAATTAAGTCTGATAAGGTAATTAACAAAAATTTCCAGCCAGACAGGCTTTAATAGATAGGGGAGATCTCGAACTTCATATTTTAAAATGAAAACCAAGCAGAGGTACTAATAGATGCTGGAATGATGAGCGGAGCGAGTAGAAAAGCTCGTCGCAGTCGAAAATTTTTGAAAAAAAAAGCGTGGTCAACAAAACAAGAATGAAAAACATACTTCAATCAATAGAAATAGCTCTCTCCATAGCTCTCTCTATGAAGTTAGCACTACCACTTTAAAATTTTGAAATCGTTTTGGCCCCATTAATTGTAGCTTTCTTGTTGCGAATTTGTTGTAGTGAGAAAAAATTTGTAGCTCTTTATTTAAAAAAAAATAACCCAAGGTAATACTAACTTCACAGTGAAGATATCATTATCACGCACAGTACTTTAAAACTTTTAAATCGTTTTGGTCCTATTAATTGTAACTTTTTGTTGCGAATTTGTTGCGGTGAGAAAAAATTTGTAGCTCTTTATTTAAAAAAAAATAACCCACGGTAACTCTAACTTCACAGTGAAGATAGCATTACCACTCACAGAAATCGCTTTAAAAAGTGCGCAATTATTTTCTTATCATAAAAAGAATTTGTTGCACACGATTAATACCAAAAAATTTCTGAAAAAAATTGTTTTTTTGGTAAAACGAACTTGATAATCAAGATAGCATTAAAACTTAAGAACGATCAAAAACATTGTTTAAAAAAAGGACCGTGAAGAAATAGCTTTAAACCACCTACAAAAACCGTTGTAAATGCATTTTTTCACATGCTTTTCACATAGAGAATTTTTTGCGTGTCGCATACGAATTTGTTACATCGAGAAACAATTTGTTGCAAATAAAGTTTTCTCTAATATAGTTTCAACATAATAAACTATTTTCGAGAAATCTTTCTCTTTTTATGACAACCTTAGAATTCTAGCAATTTGTGCTTTTTCGATCCTTAGAAAAAATTTTTGAGTAAAATGTTTATGCAATAAAATGGAACGCCTATTTTTATGAGTAAACTGCTACTACTTTCCAATATAAATTACAGTAGTCCACGTCTTGTTCCCAAAATCTTTTGAAACCTGTTATCTGCAAATTTCCTTCCTTACTTGTCTTGCACATTTTATGTTTCATTTTCTATACGATGCAATCGTTCAGTCGCGATTGCTCACTTTTTTAAACCTATCTATTTTTTCAGGTCCTTTTTTAAAAAATATTTAAACCATTTTTTTTTATATGGGGCGAGCGTAGGGGCGTCTTTACTATGTACATACTTCGGTATGCGATGTAAAGCAACGAAAGGCGCAGTTAGTACTTGGATGGGTGACCATTCCAACGGAAACCGCGTTCTCGCCTCACACATCTTCCAGCGGCTTGTATATCAGTGTATGCGCGGAAGCTATACAACCTTAGGCGAGGGTTGTATAGGAGATATACCATCCTTCGGAGGGGATGTAAAGCCGTCGGTCCCTTGTCTATTAAATGTTAGGCAAGTAAAAGATCCCTACTCTTCTTAAGGGAAGAGGTTCGGCAAAATTCCTGGTTGGGGTAGCTCGTCTACAGGCGTCGGTGTTAGGCCTCAGTAGCGGAAATAGGTCGACGTTAAATAAATGTATAAAAGAAAAAAAAAATTTTATCGTTTTTTTTTTATAAATTATTATTAAAAGCGATTTTTCGTAAGTTTTAATGCTATCTTGATTATCAAGTTCGTTTTACCAAAAAAACCATTTTTTTTTTCATAAATGTTTTGCCGTTAATCGAGTGCAACAAATTCTTTTTATGGTAAGAAAATATTTGTGCACTTTTTAAAGCGATTCCTGTGAGTGGTAATGCTATCTTCACTGTAAAGTTAGCATTACCATAGGTTATTTTTTTTAAATAAAGAGCTACAAATTTTTTTCACCGCAACAAATTCGCAACAAAAAAGCTACAATTCATGGGACCAAAACGATTTAAAAACTTTAAAGTGGTAGTGCTAACTTCACAGAGCTTCTCTGAAAAAATGTTACTGAAACGATCTTGGGCCATTGTTATCCTAAGACAGCTTAACACTCTATACATTATTTGTGTATCATGGCCGTAAATTTGGTCTTTTTCGGCTGAATCCGAAGTTTGCGGCCGAGGCACAGCCGAGGCCAAGCAAACTTCGGATAAGGCCGAGGTGCACACAACACTTTTTAGGCAACTGTCTCAAGAACTAAAATGAAATATTACTAAAATTGTTTCGTATAAATTACTGGAGATATGGACAAAATTTTGCAAGGAGGCCACTTAGCTGACAGTATTAATTCGTTTTCAAGTTAACAACGAAACCAAATGAAAACGTCACTAGATAGTTTATTGATAAGCCGTGACATATTTCAAATAATAATGATCAAGTAATACATGAGGTCGTGAAGTGTGGCCGTGAAGTAAAAGCGGCCAAAAAAATAAGATTGACAAATGAGTATAAAGAGATGACTTTAGGAATGCTGTCAGATCCTATAAACATCATTTTTTTGAGACAGTTGCCTAAAAATGAAGTTTTCAAATTTGCAGTATGATTGCAGCTTGAAATAAAATATAAAAACTTGGATATTCTTTCGAGACCTCTGCTTTCTTATTTTTTATAACATTCGTAACAACGGTCAATTAAAAGACTATTTCGAGAACAATATAAAATATATAAATTTTTAGATTCTTGTTGTGACATAACTGTTTCCTCTTTAATAATCTAGTTTAAATATATTTTTTGGGGCGCTAAGTTTCATTTTAGGGGGCTAAGTCCTCCCCAGCCCCCTTCTAGTTGCACCTATGAAATCATGGAGATATTATGGAGTTACTTTCATAAAAAAAAAACAACGTATAACAAAAGGTCTGTCAGATGTTAATTAACAGAAATTGTCAATTTCAAAAGTGATAAATCATTGACCATAAATTGCGTAAATAACAAGCAGGTATTTTGAAAAGTAAATTCATTTTTTTAACTTATTTCAAAAATTCATTAAAAATAGCAATTAACAAATGTTTACTAGTTTCGCAGGCGCAACATATTTTTTACATGTTTTCTAACCTTAAATTTGAAGTGTTCGATGGGATACTTTTTTATGCCATGGAAGCTAGGACTATAATAGATCTGAATTTCTCGAGGTGTTATTTAAAGGCCTGATTTACAGTACAAGAAAATCAACTGATTAAAAAGTATGTTTAGATAAAGTTTATAAAGCTATTATCTTAATTTCTCTACTTTGCATAATATGTGACTATGAAAGGATGGCTTAAGCACATTTTCCATTGATTTATTCATTATATTTTGTCTACATAAAGCTTTTACTTTCATAAAATTATCAGAATTTCTCATGGGCACTCACCGCAATCATGTATTACTTTTACTTGAAGCTAAATTAAGATTATTATAGAAACCCATCCCAGTTCTCAAGACGCGTTTAAAAAGTACAAATGAATAACATTATATAATTTCGTATTATTCTTTCACAAAAGACAACGATATGCAAATTTACATTATACCTGCTTAATATAATCAAAAATGTAATTCAAATTATTATTAATTGTCTAAATTTATAACAAGATATATATAGGGGAGTCTAAAAAAATGAATAAAAAAGTCGCATAACGTCCCAAATAAAGTTGTCGAATTGAAACTAATTACATTATTAGTTACATTTTAGGGAACAAAAAACCTATTTTTTTTTTGTCCGAAGTGGCAGGTAATTTGGAATTAACAATAAAATTGCAGAGTAAAAGAAATGAAAAAAATTCATTTAAAAACACATTTTCTAAATTAATTGGACAAAAATAAACACTTTTTGTCTCTTGTAATGTTTTCTTAAAATGCACTGTTTTTGAGTTATAGGCAATTTAAAGACGGAAAATGGCCAAAAGTCGACTACTTCGCAATTTTTTCTTGCTTGCGCAGAATAGGTGAAATACACAGCTGGCCATGAACTGATCTGCTAATTTTTGCAAATGACTTCAAATGAAATATTTTATTTAAACCATACAGATTTGATGATATACAAATATATAGTGTTAATGTAACACACTATTTTGTAATGAAATATAACAATAAGTAAATTACCAATTTAATCTTCAAGTATAATTTCGTCGAATATCTTTACAATTTAAGTGAACAACTGCAAAACTCACAACATTTAAAATCTTGTGACAAACAAGAGCAAATTTATTCATCACTGCAAGGTGACTTTCCGCTGCATGAACAAATGAATTTCTGCAAGAGTTCCATTGCTGAGTTCCGTTCAAAGTAATTAACACTCAATACATTATTTTGTAATATCCAGCCATACTTAGTAGGATCAAAAGAATTAATTTTTTTTAGATCTTGATTGTGACCATTCATTTATTTGCCATTTCACTCGCATAATATGTTGTAATAAAGCAGGCTCCAATGGAGGTATTTTGTCTACTGGTATACTTCTAGTTTTAGATACTTTATACCTCAAGTCGTTTATAGATAAATACAAGTTCTTAACTTCCAGAACTTTTTCTCTATCAATTTTTTCAGATGCATAAAGTGTACTCAAAAGTCTAATTCAATGCTTCTTGTATAGGTAAATTAACAATATGTGTCAAGTCATCTCTTGCTTTATCAAAAAGTTTAGAAAATCCAGTATAAGAATTTATTTTGCCAATAGAAAAAAATGAGCTTGTTGTATCACAGCCAGTTAGAGCATGTAAAGTTATAAGTGCTAAGCTTTTACTTGGTCCTATTGTTTCGTATAATTTATAAATAGGAATATATCGATGGTAATCAATTTTTTTTTACGAATATCTTATTAAAAATGTTTTAATACATCAAAAAAGAAATTAGCAGATCAGTTCTTCGCCACCTGTGTATTTCACCTAGAGACCTTAGAAAGTAGAGACTGGCCACTTGAGTGGGAGGCACTGATTGGTCCGTATGAAAAGTGGTTGCATAATGGCAGCGCCAATAAGAGTTGTTTTTATATGTAGCTTTTTAATAACGGCAAGGTTAAATTCAATATTTTTAATGCACGCATGTTAATTTTCATTTTGTAGAATACAAATTAATAATAATTTGCAATCATTTAGCGTGCGGTTAAATTTAACATAATATGTAGTTACAGAAGTGCCTCTATACTTGGTCATTAAACACAATGTATAGATTAAAATTAAAATAACAGTCTATTATGAATGATTTGGTCACGAAACAATTAATGGTAATGTTATTACTTACATATTTCGGCTTATTTTTCACTCGGAGCTATCAAAAATATTTCTCCACTTTTCAAAACAAATACTGCTACCTACTTTTGACACTTGCGATACTTGATGGGTATGCAAACACTCAGACCATCGCCGCCATTATGCAACCAGTGACCAGTCTCTACCTATTCTGCGCAAGCAAGAAAAAATTGCGATACTTCGATGATAGATTTCAGGATGAAACTGAAAAGTTGCTTTATTACAAAAAATAGTATGTTTAAGTATAAGCATTAATGATCATTTTGCGACACAAATATTAAAAAAAGTTCAGTAGAAGCCGAGATATGAACTTTTGAAGTTGTCGACTTTTGGCCATTTTCCGTCCTTAAATCGCCTATACTTAACTCAAAAACAGTGCATTTTCAGAAAACATTACAAGAGACAAAACGTGTTTATTTTTGCCCAATTAATTTAGAAAATGTATTGTCAAATGATTTTTTTTTCATTTGTTTTACTCTGCAATTTTATTGTTAATAACAAATTAACTGCCACTCGGACAAAAAAATTTTATTTAGGTTTTTTGTTCCCTAAAACGTAACTAATCGATTCCAATTGGTTTCAATACGGCAACTTTATTTGGGAGGTTATGCGACTTTTTTATTCACCTTTTGCACCGCTCGCCTAATATATTAAATTGGTATAGCAAGTGAAGCTGAAAAAAATACCACACTTCGAACAAAACTTAGAAATAATATCATGTGTAAAGATATCTTTTTGTGGATGATTATTGCTTCTTCCTCAGATTCTGTATGGTCTCTCTTTCCCCCCAAGGATAAACACCTTCCATATATCGAAGAATTAAATGTGGGTAAAAGCATTGCATGTTTATTTTTGAACAGTATATTTATATTTTTGGGATTGCTGATTATGAACCTGACATCAAAACTCAAAATGATGGATCTAATATGGCGAATGATATGTAACATTTAAACTAAATATTTTGTATTATGTAAAATGACAGCACCATAAAATTTCCGTATCCCAAAACTAAAATCCTAAATTATCCTTAGTGTATAAATTTTATTTTATATTTCTAGAGGTGCTCTATTATACAAGATACAAATTAAAAATTAACGTTCTGGAAAATATATAAACAAAGCCAAGATATAGTCGTGTACAATGAATTCAAACGTCTTTGATAAAAAATTTAATTTTTGCATTTGCATATAAAAATTACGTAAATAATATTCTTTCTTATTATTTGGGTTTTCTACCAGATGTATTATTATCCTCTTCAAAAACAAATCACCGAATCTACAAAATAATAGAATTATTGGAAAAAAGCCATTTTGTAGATTCGGTGATTTGTTTTTGAAGAGGATAATAATACATGTGGTAGAAAACCCAAATAATAGGAAAGAATATTCGTAGAATGCCACAAATAACTTCCAGACAATATAAATAATATATTGAATCAGATGTGGTACCGTTTCGGTGATACAAAAATGTAACTACTTCTATACCAAATAACGGTAATCTAAGAGGCAATATGTACGACAAACTGATTTTCAGAATATTTCGAGCAGTTTTTTTCTCTACCGACCCTAACAGATATATGTATTAATAGGAAAATTGGATCACCGCAAATAAGTATGTACATTATAATCGTCTAGGTACACAGAACCTCAAACTAACCTAAACCTAAATTTCCAAAACAGTTATTAGAATTTTTTTCCTTTAACATTTATTTAACGCAAATAAGTATATATATTATAATCGTCTAGGTACTAGTACATAATCTCAAACCTTAATTTCTAAAACAGTTATTACAATTTTTTTCCTTTCACATTTATTTAACGTCGGCTTATTTTCGGTAATAGGACCTAACACCGCTGGCTGTAGATGAGCTAGCTATCCCCGACCAGGAATTTTGCTGAGCCTCTTCTCTTTCGAAGAGTGGGAATCTTTAACTTACTTAACATTTAATAGATAAGGGACCCATGGCTTTACATTCCTTCCGAAGTATGTTGTATCCACTACACAATGCTCGCCTAAGATTCCATAGATTTCGCACATACACTGATATAAAGCCGCTGGAAAATGTGAGGCGAGGACGCAGTCAATTGAATACATATTTTATAATCAGAGATGTGCTTATATTTATGTAAATCCTTCCGTTAAGATATTTAATTTATCACTAAAATTCAGCAAACTCCTAGAAGTATGGAAAAATTGTCGTATTGCCCTAACACACAAAAAAGTTAAATAGTGCATTACTGAAACTATCGGACTATGCAATTTCGCTAAAGTTTTTGATTTCGCCTGACTTGAAATGAAATACTAGATATTCTTTTCTTCATGTTGCTAATGATTACTACCAGAATAGAATAGAAATTTAAACAATATGACAATTTTTTAAATTAAAATGTCTTGTTACCGCACCATATATTTTTCTAATTTTTATTATAAATACGAAAAAATAAATGAGTTTGTCATTTCATGTAGGAAGCGGTTCACACTCAAGTGTAAGTTGAGAGGTAGGTAGATGATAATTATATTCCTAAAACAAAACTAAAACAAAAATATATGCAATTCAACAGTCACACCTTTCTTTTCTCTAAAAACGCACCAAAGTCATTATAGATCAGAGACTAATTTTGACGAAAAGTTAGAATTAATTGTTACCTCGCCAATTTTTTCATGAAAGGCTAGTTTTTTGCTAGTAGAACGCGAGTCAGAAAAGTTTACTAAAATTTACCCCCGCGAACCCTTATAAACAACCCTCTGAAACGGAATTCAGTTTTTTACCAACATCTTTAAGTTTCTTTAAGTAAATTTTTCCCTTAGAATGAGAAATTATTGCAGTTCGCCCAAAAAAGGTAGCATTTTAAAGAGAAATGATTCAGCTTTCCAAAGGTACACTTACTTTTAATTTTCATAATTTTTATTTCTTATAAATTACACGTGAAAGTTAAGCTTTATAATTTATTTTCCACTCTATGTTAAAACATAAATATTAAATAAAATACTATTTTTAAAAAATCCTTGTAGATATAGCTTGTTTATACCTTAAAGGTCAATCTAAGATTAATTTTTATGCTCTAAAGTATCCAGGGGAAAAAATTAACTTTTAAATCATTGGTATTTTTCTATTTTTTAGGGTTATGAAATTTTCACTTGAAAACTTGTCTAAAACGGTCAGAAAAGGCTTGTAGGTAAAAAAAAAATATTTTTTACCCCATTTTGGTTGTTGTTCTGTTAACAGTTCTCTATAATATCGTGTCCACTCCTCTAGTCCAATTGAAGAAATCATTTGTTTTTCTATTGTATTTGGATTCAGTCCTTTAATGACTTTCCAAGCTGCCCTTGATTTAGAGCTTCTTAATAGATTATCCAGATCAGTGCATGTATTTTCCCAATATTGGTCTTTTAACTTTGCCATCTTATTTTTAACCATATAACAATACCTCTTGTACATATTTCTGTCGTGCTGACCTCTTGTATTTAGCCATCTATTATAGAGCCCTTTTTTTCTTTCACAATTTCCTCAGTACTGTCCCTACTAATAGACTCTGGTATGTTATGGAAATGAACGGTATCAATCACCAATATATAAACGCAGTGAAAAATCTGTACAGAGATAATATCGGCAGAGTAAAAGATCAAGGAAGATTATCCGAATTTTTTTTTAGATAAATAAGGGTCTGAGGCTATTGGTTATCTCCCACGTTATTGAAAATATACCTCAATTCAGTTCGGTCAAGGAAGTGTAATAAAATGGTAATACAATTGGAAAATCAAATAATTTATACGCTATTATTTGCAGACGATTGGGTTGTTTTTGCCGAAGATAGGGACGATATATCTTATATGATGAAGAATTTTATAGAGGCTTTTGAGGAAATAAATATACAGAAAACCCAGTATATCGCGATTGGTGAGAGAAGGTCAATATTTAGACTTGATGAACAAGGAAAACATTAAATATACAGCAGCATATAATTATTGAGGGGTACTCTTGACTAAAGATGGAAAAAATGATAAAGATGTTCTACGGAAAATAGGGAGAAAACGAACGATAACAAATTGAGTACAGTGCTGTGGAGTAAAAGTAACGTGACAAAGATTGTAGGTTTGTTTTACGGAGTTGTTTGGCTGCGAACAGAGTTACTTCAATTCGATCTAAAAGATGTTTTGTGATTCACTCTACATCGAGTTGTTGCCCAGGATTCCAAGACTTTTTACAAAACTTATGATTTTCCTGGGGGCTAATTTCCCTAAGTCTTCAGGCATTAATTCCGCCTGTCCTAGAAACTTTAGCCTAGCGCGGACTAACACCTTGCATTCACAAAGTATGTGTTCCGCGTTCGTGACAAAGATACGAATATTTAAATTATTAGTCGAAAATACAACCACCGATGGCTCATAAGTTTTGACAATGAACACAAACTTTAAACGAAGAATAAATTCTAAATTCTATGCAAAATAATTATTTAAGAAGATGCTGTGGGGTTACCATCTTAAACCATATTAAAGTAGAGACAATAAGAGATAGACTAAAAGTAGAGAAGACCCTGTCGGTAAGAATAAAAGAGAAACAGCTATACTGGCACGGACATATGAGAAGGATGGGAGAACGAAGATTACCAAAGAAGTGCTTTGAATGGATACCACACAGAAGAGTGAAAATAAGTTGACTGCGAACACGGTGGAAATACGGCATACAAGTAGCAATGGATAGAAGGGAATTGGAAGAAAATTCTTGGAAAAATAAAAAGCAATAGCGTCAAGGATGCGACAAACGGCCACGCATGCAATATGGTGGACCATTAATAATAGGCCAAAATATGAGGATATAACCAAATATGCTTTAGTAAAATGTTGCTGTGGAAAAAGATACAGGGTGTCAAAGTTCAAATTATTTTTTAATTTTTTTTGCAATAACAACATCCTCTTGACTGATCCTCGCCAAATGTGCTAGAGGAACTTTCTTTATTCTGAGAAACTATAATGTATGCATTACATTACGTTAGATTATAGAGAGCGCCGCAGGACCTGTATCTGATGATGTTTTTTTACATATTTTTTTTTTACAAAACTGTGTGGTACTTCTGACCAGAAAATCTGATGAGGGCGTCATTTCCACGTATAAAAGATACACTTGGTAGAACTTGATAACATATAGTGTATTTATTGAAAAGTGTGCTTTGGCTACGTTTTAGTTCTGCCATTTACGTCAGTTAATCATTTTATTTTGTTCTTGTGTTCCTCGATCTAATTTCTTTAACTTCTTTATTTACAATGCCTAGACATAATAATTTTTCAAATAGGGAAATGGGGGATATCAACTCAAGAGAAGAACTATGGGACAAAATACAAAACGCAGCGAATTTTATTAGAGGACAGGAAAATGTATTTTCCAATATAAGAAAATCTTTTATAAATAGAATTAGAAAAGTCATAGAAAGTAGGTGGAGACCATATCGAACATTTATTTTAAGTTGCAGCAATGGGGTTTTTGTATGGGGGGAAAATTTATAATGTCATTGAGTCAACTTTTACATTATTTTTGGTCTTCTGATAAGGGTAGATCCTTATTTTAGACGATTTTTTGATTTATGTATGTACAATACCATGAAAATAATCCATTAGTTCATAAGAAATTGAGAAAGAGTTTACGCTGTTATTACGATTTTGTTTCCCTTACGTTTTGTACTTTTTTCAATAAATACACTTTGTTTCATTAAAATTGAATTTGTCTTTCAAAAAATTTAAAGTTTAACGGCGCTTTCCTCGAAAACGGTTGGAGTTATCAAGTTCTACCAAGTGTACCTTTTATATGTGGAAATGGTACCTTCATTAGATTTTCTGGTCAGAAGTACCACAACCAAAATGAAAAAAATTCATCATCAGATACAGGTCCTGCGGCGCCCTTTATGATCTAACGTGATACATAAATTATTGTTTCTTAGAACAAACAATAGTTCCTCTAGCAAATTTGGCGACGATCAGTCGAGAGACTGTTGAGTTATTGCAAAAAAAACGAAAAAATAATTTGAAATTTGACACCCTCTATCTACCCCTGAACTATGGCCTATTATTAATGGCCCATCCTGTATATAAAGAAATTCAAAATCGGTTGAAAAATAATGCAGGTATGCGAGATTTATAAAATATCATGCAGATATATTGAATATAAAATGGAGGTCAAATGATCAAGATCTGGACTACGTGACTAGTCAAGTCTTTGCACTACTATAGTGGAATATTAAAATCCAGCATCGGACTGAAGGTAGAGAAAATTGCTGAGGTGGCATCAGCTAGCGCGTATACTACACGCAACAAGTACAGAATTAAATTTATAGGTGGTTATATAAAGAAAGTTTATAATTTTTTTTCTACTATCATGTCAAAAGTAACTGTTTATACAACTTTTAATTTTATTACACGTTACCCTGGGAACAGTACAATAAAAAAGTGCCGAATAGAATCTGCCCTAACCAGCACTCCATCCACTCTAACGCTCCACGAATGATTGACTGGCTCCAGGTCAAGTTTTGAGGAGGGCGAGGCTCTAATATTTAATTATTGTAAGTTGCTTTGAATTAAATTGAATTGAACAGTCGCAGATATTTCAAACACATTGTTTTACTAGTAATTTAAAAATATACAGGGTGGGGCAGTAGTGCGTCGGACCTCGATATCTCGAGTTCTACGATAGCTAGAATTTTTTAAAAAATTGCAAATAAACTAGATAAAAAGTCTATAACTGGAAACTATTTTTGAACATACAGAGCGAGCCAAGACGAAATTACAGGATCAAGTGCCTTTTTAAAAATGGAATGCTATGTACTTATATCAGTACATTTTTTGAAGCCTCTTTCTAGGCTCTATTCATTCCTATATTAGCATTGAATATCTCCCAACCACTTGGATGTAACGCATTTTTTTGGTTAAATAATGCAATCTGCAGATGGATATTTAAAAAATCCCCACAGTCACAATTATGGGTTTTAAGAAAAACTTATGTGAATACCAGTTACGAGTCATCTAGTTAATGTTTTTGAATCATTTTCAGTTCCTAAAATTGTACAGGGTGGCCAAAAATTATTTTTCAATTAAGAACATTTTAAATTTAATTTTCTCAATTTTTTCAAATGAAACACCCTGTATATTTTTGGACGATGTGATGTAGAAATAGAAAACGAACATTTTTTGTACGTACTTCCCTAGGGCTAATTACATCCAATTTCGTTTTGTAAATAAATAAATGTTTATTTTTCAATTAAGAACTTTTTAAATTGAATTTTCTCAATTTTTTCAAATGGAACACCCTGTATATTTTTCGACGATGTGATGTAGAAATGAAAAACGAAAATTTTTTCTTCCGTAGGGCTAATTGCAACCAATTTCGTTTTATTGAGCAATAATTACAAAATTCAAAAATAAACTTGTTGCCCATTTTGATTGACACACATTTCTATGCGCTTTTGAAATGAGGTTCCCACTGTTCCTAAAACTGCCGCTGTGATAGATGTAACGGCATTCTTTCCTTCATATTTTGTACTATTGTTTGTTGGTGTGTCTCTATAAACAATTTCCTTCACGTATCCCCATAAAAAGAAATCCCTTTTTGTAAGATCTGGAGATCTAGCAGGCCATTTAGTGGGTCCATTTCTTCCAATCCATTGATGAGGATAAGTATTGTGTACGTGGTCTCTAACTGCATTTAAATAATTGGGTTGAGCATCATCTTGCTGACACTACATCCTATTTCGAATTCTTTCAGGGAGATTTACCAATAATTGTGGCAGATAGTTTTCCAAAAAATGAAGATAAAAGCTCCAGTCAATGTACTATCAAAGAAATGTGGCCCTATTACATGTTCTCCAATAATTCCTTCCAAAACGTTTATAGACCATGTGTTGGTTATCAACTTGCATAAAAAAGTGAGGATTTTCCGAAGCATAATAATGGAAATTGTGTCTATTACAAATCCATTTTTATGAAAAGTTGCCTCATCACTGAATAAAACAGTATTGAAGAAGTTGACATCATGTTGCATTTCACCTCTAGCTCAATTACAAAATTGTAGGCGTTTTTGAAAATCGTCATCAGATACTTCCTGATGCATTTGAATATGATATGCATGCAACTTATTTGTTTTTAAGATTCGACCCACAGCCCGTCTACTTATTCCTACTAATGAGCTCACTTCTCTTTGAGTAACATGGGGATTCTCAACCGTTGCCAGCACCACAGAAAACTCATTTTCTTCGTTCACAACACGTTTTATTCTTCCACTTTTTTTTATATTCGACATTTTCAGTTTTCAGACATCTATTGAGAAGGTTTTGGAAGCTGCTAACATCAGGAATCCTTTTTTCAGGATAACGTTGGTAATAAATTCTATTGGCAAGTAAACAATTTCTGTCTGACTCGCCCAAAATGAAAGTCATGTCTACAAGTTCCGCTTTATTAAAATTCATATTGAAAAATTCCAAATATTTTAAATTCAATACAAATTGTAACGGCCGATAAGTGTGACAAGTGCTCCTTTGTACACGACAATTTATAGCAAATTGAGGTTGTCGAATAACGAAAACAGCAAGAAAATGTACAAACAAACATTGCAGTAAAGGACCGGTTAAATACTATGTACTCATTTCAATGGATTGGAAGAAATGGTCCCACTAAATGGCCTCATTTCAAAATTGCATAAAGCTAATCAATTATTTGAGGGAACCTCTTTTGACACTACGAAAATAGTTGCAGTTAGCCATAGGGAAGTACTTACTTCGTTTTTCATTTTTACATCACATCGTCGAAAAATATACAGGTCGTTCTATTTGAAAAAATTGAGAAAATTTTTATTTATTTATTTTTATTAAAACCCATAATTGTGACTGTAGGGATTTTTTAATATCTATTTGCAGATTGCATTATTTCAACAAAAAAATTCATTACATCCAAGTGATTGGCAGATATTCAATGGTAATATAGGAATAAATAGAGTCTAGAAAGAGGCTTCAAAAAAATGTACTAATATACATAGCAATCCATTTAAAAAGACACTTGGTCCTGTAATTTCGTCTTGGCCCGCCCTGTATGTTCGAAAATAATTTCCCAGTTATAGAGTTTTTTATCTAGTTTACTTGCAATTTTTTAAAAATCCAGCAAAAGTCATAGTGTCGTGTTGATACTTTTATAGAAATCACCAGTAGTATATTTAGAATATTTTTGCCTTAATATTATGTTATTTACATAAATATTCAACACATTTCACTTGTTTCAATTGACATTGATTATTTATTCAATTTTTTATTTATGGTTTGTGTCCCCAACCTGTCTTTAAGAAGGTTACTAAAACTTTAACGTTACGAATTAACAATTGACAGGAGGTTAATAGACCGTGCTAGTTTCATTATAGTTAACAAATCAGGACAAACCCATTTTTTTTATTATTTAAGATTACAGATACCTGTGAATAAGTCGAAGCCATTGTAAATAGAAAATTGAGGTATTTCTAAACCTATAAATCAGTAAACGTATTCATACCTGGAAAAATAGGACAAAACAGACCCACTGGTAGTAAGTGTAATATTTCTGAGCTCCCTCATCGTTGAAGTCGTTCGCTATACCGGGATGGGCAACTTCTTTGCCGACCTAAACAAAAAATAGAAACGATTTAATTATTAGTTAGAAATAAACGAATAACGATGGCCCATCATTATCTTTTGGACCTTGTGTTGGAGATTTTTTAGAAGATTCAAGGCAGCTGTAAATTATACATCCTGGTTCGTGCCAGGCATATATTTTGATGCAGGTTTTAAAAACTCTCAGAGCTTTATAATGCAGAAATAATAAGCACCTGTTTTACATTTTATTTTTCGTTAATTGAAGGATTTCTTAGATTTATTCACGCAACATGTCTCAGTAAAAACATTAATTTTAGATACATTTCTTATAAGTTACAACAATAATAATTAATTTCTACCTTAGTATCGACTATAATATTTGCTACAGCACCTGTCAGCGTTTATAAAATGCATATACATGTGGTGGAAATATGATAAGGTATGAGAGCCCTGAAAGAATTCCGTTTCGATAACATGACTAGTCTAAACGGGTGTCATGATAACACGGCGATTACAGCTTCATATTTCGTTAAATATCAATTTTTCATACCTATGAATAAATGATAAAGCACGGATCGTAAAAAATCTGTCATGCAAATTTTGAATCGTGTGACTGTATGTTCTAGAAATAGATATTATTATCTGGTAAAATGTTGATAGAGGTGTTGATGAACTTTCTTCATTCATTCATTAATTCTATTATTAACTACCGTCGTAAAAATTAAATTTTGTGAAAATAACAAACAATAAATAAATAATAAAGCCAGACAACATTGAATTTCTTGCACGATTGAAAAATTTTTTCATACGTAAACTACTCTAACGTGTAATATAACATAAACGTACAACGTTTGAGTGAAATCATTGAAGATGTTTTCGAAAAAATCGAAATTTTCCATTTCTTCATATCACTAAATTACCCTTATTTGGGATGATGTTGGTTAAGGTCTGGGTATTTAAACAATACTTTCTTCAATCTCAGTCTCACTTGAAAATAAAAATATTAAGATCGTCGTTAACAACAGGAGATTACTAGAACAGAAATAGAATAGAAAAATCTTTATTGGTCACAATAGTGTGACTTGTTATACTAGTCAGTACATTCAGAAACATACAATAAATAGGAATAAAATAATAAAATTATTTAATCCTTAAACTACAGTTGTAAATATTTTTCTAAAGATAAAAACCATTACTAACTAGATACTTAAACACAGCATTTTGAAAAGAATTAAAATTGTTAAAATAGTCAAAGAGACGAGTGAACAATTGATGCCTTGATAAGTATGGAAATTTTGACCTACACTTGATCTAGAAAAAGGGATCCGACGTTCAATATGTCTGCGTGTGTGGTGATTGTGAATATCATTATTTCTTAGGAACAAATATTCTTGCTTTTTTACATTTAATACAATTAAAAATATATAAAGTGATAGTAGTGTTAAAATTGAAAAGGCTATAAATGCCTCTTTATAGTGAGTTTGCGCAGATAGACCAATCATACCACAAATAATTTTCTTTTGAGCTGCAAATACTTTGGAAGTGTGCGATGAATTTTCCCAGAAAATTAATCCATAAGACAAACCAGACTGGACTAAACCAAAGTATGCTAATTTTAATAAATTAAGAGAGACAAAGGACTTCAAGTATAGAATAATAAAACATGATTTACTCGATTTTTTCAATAAATTTTTAGTGTGACTCTCCCATGTCATTTTATAATCCAATGTTATCCCCAAAAATTTTATCTCTTCTGTATGAACAATTGACTGATGATTTGTCTTAATTAAAATACTTGAGTTATGACCAACGTTATTTGGTAAGAAAGACATAAAAACTGTTTTCCATTACTTAAACATCATTTAAAAAATTCATCTACTAATATATTGGGTTGATTAACTGTGGTCTCCAATGAGCTACTGGACATTAAAAAGTTTGTATCATCAGCATAGACAATCGATGCGTTAAGTGTTACACAAGAATGTGTCATATCATTCACAAAAATTAAAGTAAAGTGTAGTAGAGTACCTAGGATAGAGCCCTGTGGTACACCTGTTTTCACTTGCCTGAAATCAGATTTATACGGATCAATTATTACCGCTTGCTTTCTATTATCCAGTTAAGAGTTGACCCACTGATGCGGTAGCCTACGTACTCCCAATCTAAAAAGTTTTTCCAAGAGCAAATTGTGCTCAACTGTGTCAAAAGCTCTACTGAGGTCAAAAAAAAGCTATTGGTTGTTGCTTACTATTTAGCGCATTATAAACATAATCACAAGATCTTTCAATCGCGGTTACTGTGGATTTATTGTTTCTGTATCCATGTTGACTTGAGATTAACAATTTATGGAATTCCAAATAGTTTACTGATCTATTATTAAAACAGGGTTCAAAAACTTTTGCAAACTGATTTTATACACTGATATTTCTGTAATTACGTGTCTCTATTCTCGATCGTTTGTTTTTGTATATTGTTATAGATTTATAAATTTTTAATAAATCAGGATATTGGCCGGTAGCAAAAGATTCACTAATTAAGTAAGACAGGAATACAGATTTCATCAATTACGGCCCTAAGAACCTGACCCCTTATCTCCTCTATCCCTGCAGCTGGTTTTAAGCAATGGTTCCCTAACTTCTCTTGTTGTGGTAGGAAATAGATAAAAATTATGTGTAACATTGTCCTGCAATATTAATTTGGTAAAATCAGGTTCGGGACAGTGAAAATTTAGAAAAAAGAAATATCATGAGTGTTAGTATAAGTAACCATTATTCATGTTGAACAACTTCGAATTAATATTATCACATCCAAAAATGCGGGGCGAGCGTAGGTGCGTCTTTACTATGTACATACTTCGGTATGCGATGTAAAGCAACGACAGGCGCAGTTAGTACTTGGATGGTGACCATTCCAACGGAAACCGCGTTCTCGCCTCACACATCTTCCAGCGGCTTGTATATCAGTGTATGCGCGGAAGCTATACAACCTTAGGCGAGGGTTGTATAGGAGATATACCATCCTTCGGAGGGGATGTAAAGCCGTCGCTCCCTTGTCTATTAAATGTTAGACAAGTAAAAGATCCCTACTCTTCTTAAGGAAAGAGGTTCGGCAAAATTCCTAATAAATATCTAATTTCTAATATTAAACGATGTAAGCGTAGTGTAATTTAAAACAGTTAATAATAAAACTGCCAAGTTCTAACGGAATAGTGAAAGACTATATAAGCTTCAAAAACCTAAGATAAATATAATGTAAGACAATTTGCTACTGGCAATCCCCTCACCGTCGAGCCAAGAGGGTGAATTCGCTAAGGGAAAACTTGCGATTCCTTTTGTTCTCAAACGGCTTCTAACACAATAACCTTCGGAAAAACTAATGTTTTAAAGTAAGTCATTTAATTATCAGAAATTAGTATCATTACAGGTTACAATACACCGATCCCATTTTTTCACAAGTATGATTAAGAATGCGTGGCGCATTCCCGCGGATCTCTTTCTTTTCAAAGTTTTGTTTAAATAATTTCCGTTGGTAACGCATAAAATCCCCTGGCTTAGGTTTGACAATTGTCATGTACGTTATACGCATTTTTCTTATAATGTTTGCAATAATAAATAATGCGTTTTAAATGATGTGTTCTCCAGTACACTTAATCCTTAAAGAGCATAAACGTTTCTTCAATTTTTAAAGAATGTAAATCGAAATGTGATCAGCTGATCGATCCATTTATGTCAATTTGGGCATCTAGCGACTTTAACACTTCATTTACTGTCTTCTTCCTCTCAAATAACTGGCTGCTTCTCCTCAAGAGAAAAAAAGCACATGCACATTCTTAACAAATCGTAGTCCTGGTGGTATCGGTGGATTCCAAATGAATGCACAGCGGTGCCCCACGCCAAAGCATCATTTTTCTTTCACTTTTCTGTATATTTTTGTACAAAATAATTTAATAACTGAGAGATCCAATTTAACAATGGATCAACCCACGTAGAGAACAATTTAGATCAAATGATGTTCTATTTGTTTTTTGTAGAGGAATCGCACTCACAATTTGAAAGAAGAATTTAGGGACACCCTATGCATAGTAGGTATACATATTTATTGTGAAAAAATCTGGAAGAGCCAAAATGGAGGACTGTGGTCGACATTTTGTGAAAGTTAATATATCCAATTCTGTTGAAACTCAAGCGGAGACCAGGTGAAAGGGATTAAATAATGATTGTAAATATACGAAGTTTCGAATAATAATAAGCTGCGGTAAGCAGTTATTATCAAAAACCTGACGATGACACGTGGTGTTGCCGAGATATTGTTTAAGCAATCGCAGCCCTTTCAGAGGCTTATGAGTTATACGGGACTACAATCACAAATTTATCGATTTTGAAGTTTGAATTTGTATCACTAACGCATGCATCAAATTTGAGAATATGTTAGTTTAATCCAACAGTAGACAAATAACCAAATCAAATGAATTTTTTACCAATTGTTATTATTATTATTACAGTACTAATGGAAAATTATTTTAATCATAGTTATTGAAATATTATATTATCTTTTTTCGATTTTTCAGTAACAGTTGACTATTATCCAGGCCAAGTTAAGAATGTGGTTGCTCCATTTCCTGTCTCCACAGACTTACTAGTAAAGATCATTTTCTTACTACTGAGAACCCACTGACCAGTAATGATGGGAATTTACACATAAACCACAGTGGAAATTTCAACAAATTTCTAATAAGTAGGATAAACCAGTAGCGGATAGGTGAGATTTGAATGGCGAAAGGGATACTTTATTAGGTTCTTGAACTGAAGTGATTTTAATGTAGTTGCATGTCTTTGTTTATTCAAAGGTATTATTTAAATAATGTTCGACGCCATTTGAAGGTTGAAGGCGCAAATTCAGGAGATTTCAAAGTGAATTTTCTCAATGTTTAATAAAAACCGAATTAACCATGATCTACCTGTGCATATCTAAAACACCCTGAACGGCCCCTGTACAAGAAGAACGTATGCCTCGTCGTTAATTCTTTTGATATCTTGGTCTCTAGTTCCAATTTCTGTATGGTTTGGGAAATAGGTATCATAGATGAATATGAAATTTAAAATTTTTAAAATTTACGTGGCTAAAAGACATATCTAAGGCCAAAAATCTAGAGAGAAAAAAATGTAATTATAAAACACGTTACATAAATTAAACATTACTTGAGGTGCAAAATAAGGTGTACAGGGTTTTCTCCCTGTTGGTCTTCTTCCTTATAAAGATAGCATATTTTCATTAGAGCAGACTGAATCTTTATTATTGAACTCGATTTAGGGGCATCTCTCACTAGTTATCCACTGATATTTTTTTACAAATATTAAATAAAAGAATTCTTCGACAGGCCACTGAAAAACACAATGTAAATAATGTATTGCTATACTTGTCGGTACAAATTACTCCATCCTTTTATATACAAACAAAACAGTTTACTATACGTTAACAACATAACACGTCCAATCGGTTGCTTAGATCTAAAAACCAGTCAGAGGAATTAATTCGCATGTCGTAACCCATCATTAATATGAATCTCTAAGTTCAAACACGTATTATATTTATATCAAACTGTTTTTAATATAAAAAATATCAAGTATTTCAAAATTATCTTGTAGAAAGCGAGTTTATCATATAATTTTTTAGTAAAAAAAAGTTAGAATAAAGCTACCCTAACGTTTTCCTAAATATAATTCTTCAGTTTATTGATCACTTTGTATTGACTTCCGATGAGTATGTAGATATGATTTTCTTGTCATGTGCCAACAAGGCACTGAATTATGACGTGATATAAGATTTACAGCTGAATTGCCTAGATTATAGGCTGGTGCCAATATCTTTTTGAAAAAAAAAAATTAATAATAGGCAAGAACCAGCCGGAAAATTTAGTTAAGGTTATAATTAAGAGAAAAAAACAGAAATTAAACACGAGGTAAAGTGAAATTGTGAAATGGGGATGCTGTTTAGGGGTTATAAGTGGTTTTTGCGATTTTCGACGAAACGTGACCTCGTAGCGGAAATGTCCTTTATAAAAGTTGTAGATAAAGAAATCTAAAACTTTTTTTTCTCTAATAAAAATAATTGAATGTACATGAAATTGTGTGAAAGTATACCTTTTTTGCATTGAATAAACATAATTTTTTTGGAATGTGGAAAACAAGTAGTTTCCGAGATATTTACATTTTTCAAAAAGAAAACCTAAGTCTTTCAGGCAAAATTTTATTGGTGTTTTTTTCGATTTAAATATTCTATTGTTAAGATGGTGCCGACCGAGCAGGAAGGTTCGGAATCGTCTGTGAATAAACCCTGCAAAAGATATAAATCTATTGCCCTCAGTGGTCTCAAGTGCGTGATTTGTGGTTCGGTTTCGCATAATAGCTGTGTGGCTTTACTTAAACCATCATCCGTAAAAGTCTTAAACAACGAGTTTGCCTGCTGAACAAATTAATTGACAATGTTTCCATTAATTCGGTACATGATGCGCCATCTGTATCCAAGAAGAATAACCGCAACCTATATTCCAATATTACTAAAGCCGAGAGTGCAAGCTGCTCTAGTCTTAAATTGCCTCCATCGACCAAATGCGACAATGTCGATCTAATAACCCAAGGCCCTAAACAGATAACATCGAATCAAGCGACGGTAAATACATCAAATCCTAAACAATTAAATATAAAAATTGTTTCTTAAAATCTCTCTCTCTAATTCAGCAAACTCAAGAGTTACTTAAATGTCAAAAATTTATACAAATTAATAACGAACCTTTTACTGAGGTGGAACAGAGGAAAAGTCGTAGGTCTAATAAAGCCACCATTGGAAACAATGAAAATTTAACTTCAAAGGTAAGGCCCAACCAAGCCTTCTTACATGTTTTTAAGTTACATCCTGATTTTACGGCTGAGGAACTCACGAAAATTATTGAAAAAAGTGTTCCTCGTTTAAAGTTACAATTAATGAATCCAGTGTTTCGGCTGCTTTCAACCCTGAGATCTGGCCGAAAGGTGCGTGGATCAATAGGTTTTTTCACCCCCGAAAACAAATTCGTCCAGCCACTTAGAGTCTACTGTTAGTCCCGGAACCGTGAGTGAAAATGTTTATAAAAATGAAGCTAATTCCACTGTATCTAATTTTGTTCAAAATGTTTGTAAAAAAGATGGTATAGATTTGTTTCATGTTAATATTCAGTGCATCTCAAATAGGTTAGAAAAAATATCTCTTTTCTCAGATAAAATTAATTTTGACATCTTGTGTTTCCCTGAACACTGGTTGAATAATAATACCATAAATCAGCATCGTGGTGTCGCAATTTTTGTGAAAAATACTGTAAAATTTAAACAATTCCAGATTAATGAATTTTGTAGTCAATTCAATGCAGAATTTTGTGCTATTGAAATTTTGAACATTAATTATGTTCTGATTAATGTCTATAGATCTCCCTCTGGGGGCATTAACATTTTTCTTGAACTTCTGGAACAATCATTAATACACTGCTCAACCAAATATTGCAAAATTATATTAGTTGGAGATTTTAATGTTAATTTTAGAGGTGCATCGCCCTCTTTATCAGAATTAATTTGTCTCACTTCTTCTTTTGGCCTTGTGGCCACAATATCAGACTACACCAGAATTACATCACATACCATGACCTGTATTGATAACATTTTTTCTAATTTAGCTGATGATTGTTATGAGACTGGGGTAATTGATCCTTGTCTGTCTGATCATCTGGGTCAGTTTATCAATATAAAAGCCAACAAAGATGCCGCCGGTCATATTTGGAGAAGAAGCATTAGTAAGGCAGGCATTGATAACCTCAAATACTCTTTAAATAATGTTGATTGGGGTTTATTTGAAAATTCGAATTATAACGCAAACTTTCTAGCAGAGTTTTTAGTAAACACTTACTCATCTCTCATTGAAAATCATTTTCCACTAAAAAAATGCAAAATTAATCACAATCCACCCGTTTAGTGGTTTAATGACTCACTGAGAGATATGAGGAATACATTTTCTTGTATAAAGACTATTTCAAATTGCACCAAGGATTTCAATTTGCATAATATTTTAAAAAATGAATATAAAATTAAACTAGTTGAAGCTAAAAAAGCTGCGTATGATGATGGTTTCATCAATAATTCTAACAATAAGGTCTGCGATAGCTGGAAACTGATTAATTTCGAATGTAATAAATCAACATCTAATTCTTCTGAACACACTATCTCCTCAAACTCTTTTAATACATATTTTTCTACTATAGCCGAGCAGTTTATTAATGCCTTACCTGTTTTGAACACCTCTGCAACAGATCACCTGAAAAAACTACCTCTTTTTTTTTCTTGAACAAGTTTCGGCACATGAAGTAGCCGAGGCAATAAAAACTTTAAAAGATTCTAATTGCACTGACATTTATGGTATAAATAGTCGAATTTTTAAAGAAACCATTGATATAATTCTACTTCCTCTTACGTTGCTTATCAATGCTTGTATTAGTAAAAGTCATTTTTCAGATGTGTTTTAGGTTGCGAAGGTTTTACCTCTTTTTAAAAAAGGAGATATTAACACTATCGATAACTACCGGCCCATTTTGATAATTCCTATTTTTGTCAATTATCTTCAGATTAACAATGTCTTAAACTGCTGCCAATTTGGCTTCAAAAGTAAATGTTCTACCTCGAAAGCGATTTTTAAAATAGTCAGTGACATAGTCGAGGGCCTTAAGGATGGTAAGCATGTGACTGTAAGCCTATCTTTCACGAGGCGGTCGATTGTGTCTCACATGAGTTGCTGGTAGAAAAAATAAGCTTTTATGGCATAAGAGGTTTACTTCTGAATCTATTCAATTCCTATCTGAATCATAGACAATAATCTGTTGCTATTAATTTAAATTATCAAAAAACTACAATTTTTCAAAATATTTATGAAATTTTATTTATTTATTTATTCTTTTTTATTTAATAAAACGTTCGTAAATATGGGGAAAAAACTGGCTGAAAAAATTAAAACTTTAATTCAGAACTTTTAACAATAAGGCACGGGGTGGCTCAAGGCTCTGTGCTGGGGCCCCTATTGTTTATTTTATACCTGAACGATTTCTTTCGTTTTATGTCTCCAATAAAATCCCTGGCGTGTGCCAATGACACCTCGATTTTGGATTTTAATTCAAACATCAGTAATTTAAATAGGGACAGCATTAGTTCAAGCTACAGCAAGCTAGTAATTGGTTTTCTTCCAATAATCTTAAACTCAATGAAGATAAGACTCAGAGGCTCATTTTTTCTACAAACAACTTAGTAGTAAAAGGTGACAGCATAAAAATTCTTGGCGTTGTCTTGGATGACACCCTCAGCTGGTTCAATCACGTGGTGATACTCTCCAACAAGGTGTTAAGCATTATATTTCTGTTTCGCAGACTGAAAAATGTACTGTGCACCTTAAGAAATTGTTATTTCTCTCTATTCCATTCTCACATTAGTTACGCAATTCTGCTATGGGGTGGCTCAACTCATACAGTAAAAGTATTTTGGTTACAAAAAAGAGCAGTTAGGTTAATTGTCAACCAATTTTCAAAAAACTAGGTATAATGCCAGTTCCCTGTTTGCATATGTACACCACTTTACTTGAAATCCACAGGAACATAGATTCCTTTTAGATTAATTCTGATTTTCACAATTATAACAACTCAGAAAACCTAGGCTTAGACTAACAAAATCAATCAAAAATTCGTTAAATCTCCAACTATATAATCATATTCCTCATGACATGAAATCTCTTAATTTTAATTCTTTTAAGTACAAAATTAAACAGCATTTTCTAAAGTACTGCTTTTATTCCGTTGAGGAATTTTTTACTACCCAATTTTAATTTTATTATGAAGCCAACTCACTACACTACATATAATCTATACTATAAAATTTGTCCTCCAACTTGTTTGGGATGCTCTAGTTTCACGTGTGGTAATTCTGCCCCGTCTTTTCTCTTATTTTGTAATTTCCTGATGTTACATTTTTCTGTTTGTTTTATTTTATATTGTATGTTGTTTTATACATTGTGACTGTTTTATATATTATACTCATTTATGTTTATTTATGGTGTTCTGTACCATATATTTTGTGACTTGCCAAAAACAAATTTTTGTACTCTTGGTCAAATAAATCTATTCTATTTTATTTCATCCGGGCTCATTGTAACCATGAAAATGTCTGCTTTAAAATGGTCTATATATGTTACGGTTTATTTTTCAAGAAACCGCTTTTCGAATCAAGAATTTTTCAACATTTTTTATTATTTTCCATTTTTTTATTATATGAAAATAATGGATTAAATTTCAATGACAGAATTTACTTCAATTTAATATTACTAAAGTTGAACGAATTTAATTGAAGAAAGTAGCGGTAACCATCCTGAAACTTTGAAATAAATAACAAATTAATAAAAAAAATATATTAATTATGCATATAAACGTGGTAGAAAAACTTACAAAATTGTGAATTCGGAAATTTGGCGATACTATTGAAGAAATTGCAAATACATATTTTATTTATGTTCGAAGTCATTATGCAGCTAATAGTTTTATAGTGTTCGATATCCCGAAGTAAATAAAATTTTAACTACAACACTTACAGCATTACTTCCACTTCGATGCGCACGATGTGGAGAGGTTAAAATAAAAAACCGAAGAACCGGTTTTCCGCCGTTTTCTCAGAAAATTTGAGATTTTGTTGAAAAATGCCTGATTTGGAAGTTTTAAATTTTTTTATTACCAAAAAAATTTTGTAAAGGACATTTTCCGCTAGGAGGTCACGTTTCGCCGCAAAAGAACACTTTCAACCCCTAAATAGCACCCCCATTTCACAATTTCACTTTATCTCGTGTTTAATTTTTGTTTTATCTCTTAATTATAACCTTAACTAAATTTCCCGGCTGGTCCTTGCCTATTATTAATTTTTTTTTAATATTCGAAATCCGCGTCTGTACCAGCTCATTACCTAAAGGTTTTAATATTTTAAAATATTTTTCAAATAGAAGTTGTGGCCGCTTGACCATTGAAAAGAAGGTTTTAAGTAGTCTAACATTTTAATTATTCAACTTAATGTCAATGACTGCAGTTTGTAGTACGTCCTGTTAACTAGAGGTTTTATTATATTTAAACCAAACACGAGCAAGTTAACCAATAAAGACCACTTGTTTCATCAAAAGGGTAAAAGCTATTGCAGTCAGCATAACTACTCGTAGAATCCCCAATTTAGTGCATGCTAAATCTGTCATGTCGCTCTGATTACATCAACTTGTTCTTCTTGGTTCTTAGTATCTGATAAAATCAAAATATTAGATACAAAGGAGATAACCCCACAAATAAGGGCCCATGTTTGTGCAGAAAATAATAGGATCTAAGATTGTATCTTATTATATAACATTGATATATGCGGAATTTCTTTCAAAGAAACCTAATTCATGATTAGAAAAAGTACTGCGTCTCACAGACTGACATTATACAATCATTTTGGATTATGATTGAATCACGTACCAAGATTTTAAATCTAAAGTAATTAAAATCTTATCGATTTTAAATTTTATTTTATCTTCAAATTAAGAACCTCAATAAATATTTCATCATTGCAGTTTCAGCGTTATATATTTTTCAGTAATAATTGAAAAAGCGATAAGTAATTGCATCTTAACATGTTTTAATTGAATAGATGGTATACATAAATCAGAAAATATGTACTACTACGAAAAATAAACGAAATATAATAATTTAATATGCACTAAAAAATCACGAAAAATATACACTTATTATATAGGTACTTGATATTGTTATGTTACAAAGCTTTAACTTTACTTTTGCTTTGAGCGTAATCCATAAAATTAGGTTTAACAGAGGCGTGTCAAACCCACACAGAATATTGGGAAATTTCTTAAATTGTACAATAATTATTATATAAAATGCAGATACATTAATTCTTAGGATATTAACCTACATATGCCATAATTGATTCTGTTCTTTCAAATTCTAATAATCTTTATAACAGAGTTTTGAATACGAATAGTTTTGTGTATAGAAAAAGAAGTAAATGAAGGTAATAATATGGACACCTCTTGAATTGAATATAAATAGCACAGTATTCCTGTATAATGACTAATTAAACAGGATGAAATAACGCGGAACCAAGTTGAACTTGTGTAAGATCTCATATCAGCTGAAGCTAAGTTTCACCAGTTTTGTAGTCTCAGATATTACAACATTGAAAATGTTGCTTTATGATATCATACATGTATTTTTCTTTTACTTCAACTCTTTACTATATTTATATATAGTATTTTATATAGTTAGCATCCCTATTGTTCAAATAATTAGTAAAGCTGTCATTAGAGGTCTCATAAACTAGCTCTCTTGACCAATTTTAACATTTTTAGATTGATCTGCAAGTAATAAAAATTCATATTATATCAACATCGCTATCACAACGAACAGCAAGAAGAATTTTTTTAACTATTTTGTTGCCTAACAAATATGAATATTTGATGTATCGATCAAAGTATCTATTTAGTTAGATAATTTTCGAAATTGCTTTAATGGTGTCTATTCAAAAAATATTATTTTTATTTGTTTTATCTCCGTTAAATTCATTTAGAATTTCTTTTCATATCATATCAAAGGAAAATTGAAGAAATAGGACAATGAACACGTGTAAAATAATAACCATATTATTAAACGAATCATAAATTTTATGCAAAATGTAGTAATATTTAACAAAAAGTTAAATGGTTCAATATTTTCTACAACAGTTACATGTTACATACTTGAATTCCATTTTAAAACAGACTTTAAATTATATCAAAGAGTAAGGTATTATACTCCAAAATTTATACAACACATACCTCATTTAAAATCTAAAATTTGTTCGACCTTGACTTGATGGATACCATAGTATTATATTTTGCATATTCATGAATTTATTTATACGATATATGATATTTATACGATTTTTTTTATACGAAAATAGGCAAGTGTCAATATTTATTTGTTATAACGAACACGATATGATCTAATTACTTAAAGTATCATCAGAAATTACTAGAATTAGGTAGGTATATAAGTTTTCATTGTTGCTCTTGCTGAACCAATTTTGTAAAACGTTCATGCATTAATCTCTGGCATTTCCAAATTGTTGATTATCAAAAGGGCCTACTTCTTAAAGCTTTAGATAATTTATATTTGTTAAATCAACTTCCGGATTTGGAAGAGGTTATTATTTTCCTCCATTGTTTAAGGTAATGTTATGTAGATTACAGCAACGATAATAGAACGTCTTCCAGGTTTAATCGAAACCTTAATCATGTAGAACTTTTCCATGCCACAGGAATCAACGACGGTGGTGCGTTTTACTTTTTGGGTTTTGATTATTTTTAGATTATGAATTCATAATCTGTACGACTATTAGTTAAATTCGTAACTAACACATCTATGTTGCTATTGCGTTAATTGAATTTTAACCGAAAGTGAAAATATAGCTGTTGTCAAATCGGCTTCATTGTATATTGATAAACCAACCCTAATGTCAAAATGGCGTATTCTTATGCAAAATGACATTCTAAACACTTTTTTACACTACATATTTTTCAGTAAAATCAATAGAAATGACGGAATTAATTCTTGGAATCCGCCATTTTAGCTCCGCCATTTTCAATTTTCCAATTTTCACTTCGTATTCGTAATCTGCGAGCCCAAAAACCTCATGATATGAATTATAGCTGATGAACACTTTGCGAGTTATTGTATTGGGGGTGTAAAATGGGGGCTGCACCCCCGGGGTGAGTGGACTAATTTTCAAAGGTATACGTTTCATATCTTACCGAAACTTAACATAATGCATAATAACTTATACCCTTTTTTGGCATTCATTTCCACTACTACTAAAAACTTTACCCATTTAAAAGTATTTACACGGTTTCAATGTAATTGCTTGAAACATTTTTATTTTAATATTAAGTGAGCATCGTCAAAATGTGATTAATAAGTAAAACAATTAGAAAGGAAAGAATTTATCCTGTGATTGTTCCTAAGCTGCAGTAAAACAACAATAGACAATACAGTGGCTTAAATTAAAATCTTGTAATTGGACAGGGAATTCCTTTTAATTTAAAAGGCACTTGCACATAGACGTTGCCTTACTTTGTACTTTCTTGTCCGGTCTAAATATATTCTCCGCTTGGACAAAGTAATGTTGTTTTAAATACATTGAATATGTTAGTTTATTTTGTGCCCAGAGTTAACCATTTCCACATATTACTTATTTTTATCAACAAATTATTAAATTGTGTATGTTGCTTATTGTGGAGATATATGGCATAACCAAGAGCATAATCTGTTAATAGATATAACATTTTCGTTAATGGAATAAAAAATGTTTAAAAGTTTTGCATTAAAAAGTAATTTAATTTAATATTGAAAACTTGTATTAAAAATAGCCCAATTTACTGATATATAGGAACTGTTTCGTGTTTGTCCCGTCTTCGAAAAAGCAGAGAAAAATGACTTTTGAGAAATTACGGTCCAATCAGTACTGTTTCCAGTTTTCCAAAAATGTTCGAAGTTACATTTCAACCCATCTTTGTATATATTTTATGCAAAATATCAACCGAACAACAAAATTTAATGAAAGGATGGCCTACTATTACAAATCTTATAAGCAAAATGCAATATTCTTCGAAAAACTCGACCTATGAAGCCAAGTAGACGTTATTGGCTTTGACTTCTTGAATGACTTCGATAGCTTTCAAATTAAAGGCATTTAGATTTTCTGACTCCCTGCTATGGTGTCTTGAATTCTTAGATGCCAGTTTGTGAAATACAGACTGCGCCATTGAAAACGAAACATGTCCTTTTTGGGATCAGACTAATTTCTTGAAAAAACGCTCGGACAGGTCGATTCTCGATTTTTACGGGACAACTTTTGATGTCAAACTTGACATTGACACATCAACCCCCTAGCCCCAGCAACCCCTATCTCAAGAATTTAAATAGGGGAAGGGTGTCGAGCGACCCCTCATTTGAAGCATATTTCAATGCTCTATGCGAAAGTATGGCCGAAATTAGTTTTTTTCAACTTTTTCTTGTCCCCATGAAAATCACTCTATAGATTAACTAAAGTGGGGGTGTTGTTTGGGAAAAATCCTGAAACGCGTCACCTTTTATTATTTGAACGGCACATTTTGATGTCAAATTTGACTTTGTCAGGTCAACCCCCTAGCCCCAACAACCCCCAACAAAACAAAAACTACGGTAAAGTAGTCGAGTGACCCCTCATTTTAAAGGCATTTTGATCTTTTATGCGAGTGCATGATTGTTTTTAGGTTTGCTCGTATTTTGTTTTAAGCAACTGATAATATGCTTATTAATTTAAATTTTAAAAAAGTATGCAATACATTTTTATTTATAAAAACTTCCCGAGACTCAGATAATGTGATTTGAAAGCCCTTTCTGCCCCTAATACTAAACGGTTAAAATTTTTCAAATTTATCGGTTTATCTTCGGGATTATTTGATTCCAAATTATAAACTCGTTCTTCGTTTGTCGTTAAAAGGAAATTCAATTGTTCGATCTGCCCTTACAAAAATGGGAAACGTGTAAAAAATATATTGAAACATCAAAATTTGATGTCAGAAGAAATTTTTATTATTGCAACAAATGCTCAAATTGTTTATTTTTAAGAAGCCTGTAGTACACATGTTTTTATTAAGAAGTAAGTTTCGTTCAGTTATTGGAATACGCAGATAATTTTTTATTCTACATTCTATTAGTTAATTTTTTATTCTACTTTTTATTAGCGTCCTATACCACTTCACATATCTCATTTATTTTCAGTTTAAGCTGATTTGTGAATTGTCATTGTAATTCAAAATAAACATTGGTTGTGTAAAAATGGTTTACTCTATTGCAGAGAGGGTCGAACTGATCGCTTTGTTTTTCAAAAATAGTGAATGCGACAAACGTGCGACAGACTTATTTAATCAAGAGCATGCCGAAGAAACACGAAGAAAGAAAATACGTGTTGGAATTGGTCACGAAGTTTAAAGAAACAGGTTCAGTAGTCAATAAAAAACGAGACCCTCAACGTGAACTCCCGATGACAAATGAGGCTACTGTGTTGGACTTTTGGAACAAGTGATTGTAGACCCAACTCTAAGTATGAGGAAATTGGTCACTGTAACCAACATCTCTAGAATTTGAATGTATGAAAAATACCTTGCCTCTAAGTTCACTGAAATACAATGTAATGATATTCTTGAGAAGAATTAACCAAATAAAGTGACATAATATTTTTAGTCGCAAACTCCTCTATAAAATTCTTATTTTACTATAAGGAACGTAACCAGACTGCAACCAACAACTACTCTCCGGGCTATATGCCCCACCGAGCGCTGAATTATAAGTCTGGCGCGTTAAGTGTAATAATTGCATATTACCATCAAAACGCTAATGCTTCGATTGCAACAAACACCAGCCGAAAGACTGATCCTACTTAAAGGAGCTCTCGTGCCAGTCGTCACACATCACTTGAAGACTGCAGTTTCGAGCTGTTAGCTCTCGTCAGTGCAAGGTAGGCATGTGACGACTGGCACGAGAGCTCCTTTAAGTAGGATCAGTCATTCGGCTGATGTTTATTGCAATCGACGCATTAGAGTTTTGGTGGTAATATGCAATTATTACTATGCATTTGATACATTTGAACTACGCTAAGCCCAGTCAGGCTAGATGGCGCCTGCTGACTATTTTACATGTCGCTATCCCAAAGATACCAAAATGTACTAAATAGTCAAGTGATCCTCGTGTCGGTCGTCAATGCCTACCTTGCACTGACGAGAGCCAACAGCTCGAAACTGCAGTCTGCAAGTAGTGTGTGACGACTGGCACGAGAGCTCCTTTAAGTAGGATCAGTCTTTCGGCTGGTGTTTGTTGCAATCAAAGCATTAGCGTTTTGATGGTAATATGCAATTATTACGCTTAACGCGCCAGGCTTGTAACTTGTAATTCAGCGCTCGGCGGGGCATATAGCCCGGAGAGCAGCTGTTGGTTGCGGTCTAGTTACGTTCCTTATAGTAAAATAAATTTTTTATAGAGGAGTTTTGGACTAAAAATATTATGTTTTAATATTCCGCCCTCTAAAAGCACATTTGACACCACACAGGTTAGGTCGAATTTGTACATTTTTTAGAAAAGCGAAGGAGTTATGCAATTCTGAAAGTGGGTGATATTTTGAGCTTCCTATGTAGATAATGAGATATTTAATAGCTTTAAGATTACTTGTTTATCATTTACATTAGTAAAACCGATATAATACAAAATAAAAAAAGAATCCAGTCATTGCTTGTTGGTTAACGAGTAGGGGTTTCCATTTTTAGTCCCAAATAACTCGAATTGCCTGCATTTCAATTACTTTAAATTATAATAATCTGTTATGTAAAAGATAGTTTGCATGAGTAGTATCAAGAAATTTCACGTAATAAAAATTAACGACAAAACTTTTCAATCTTTATTATTTATGTAAGTGGGCCCCTCTATGAAAGGTTACGACTTTAGCAATTTTTTGGATGACAATTGTTGTTTGAAGAAGTTGGAGAACCACAGTTGCCATTTCTTTGTCAACTTTAAGAAAAGGAAGGAATTATAAGTTCGACAGTGTGCATTTTTTAAAATATTTTATGATTCTTTTGTATTCTAAAGATTAACCTTCTAGATAACTTAAGTAAGTTACAAAATAGAGATTTACTAAATTCTAAAAATTGGTGGATGCGCCAGTGGGAAATCGCCTATTCCTCATAATTTGCATTCATATTATAATTTATAAAAACAATTCAAGATTGCTTAGGAAAAAAAATGCAATAAATTTAACTGTCCTCAAAAATGTCCTTGAACGATATTAAATTAAATTTGCATGCAATCATATCCGGTTCATTTAGACCTTCTTGTCTATTATCCAAAAAAACCTTAAAATTTTGTAGCATAACAATAAGATAAATTAGTTCATGCTAAAACCATTTTATTATTATAATTTCTATGGTGCGTGGTAGCGTGCTCATGTTTAAGGAGGCAACTCTACGTTGGGCCCGGTCCTGACGGTGGAGGCGTTTTCACAAATCAATATATTTAGTGTCTAAAAACCACTTTCATACAACACCATATTTGAACACTATTCTCTAATATACTACTCAACACGCGTTTCACTATGTTGTGAGCCTCATCAGGAGATGATTAAAACTGAAAATCAGTCTTATTCGTCTCCCAATGATGTTGATATGGTTAGCGAAACGCTCGTCAAGTAGTGTATTCGAGTGTAGTATTCAAGTGCTTTGGCTTTTTGTAAAAGTAGTTTTTAGATGCCAAAGAAATGTAAAATTTTGTGATATTTGGGAAAAATAACCCTCATACTAAAACCCTATTACTAGGACCCGCTCAGCGTTGGATTATCTCCTTAAACCTTGTACTCCCCAGTGAAGGTTATAAGGGTTATAAGATTTGTACAATATTTACGATGTTTCGAATTGCAGAACTGTATGTTTTTCTCACATAGCTACTCATAGACAATTATACAACGACAATTCCGTACAACATTGCCGTCTGCAGCAGCTAAGACTCAAACTCAGAAGTGGTACAGCGACTAGCCGTATTGCCTCTCACACAATCTCGTCTAGTCCATTGCTACCAACACAGTAAAATATTAAAAATGCCACCAAACATCCATACCCTAGCCTGGACTGATTGGAACCTGGGACTCCTTGGTTAACACATAAGCGTTGAGCCAATGAGCTAGTATTAGTAAACAAGTGGATTTATTAATTGCACATGACATTTATTAATTTACACATAATAGGATCTAGTTTGCGCATGGTGAGAATAATCCTTGGTCAGCACTAGTTAAGTTGAAATCGAAACGTAAAATTTACCTTTGAAGATCAACGAAGACCGATATGCTTTTAAGTATTTCCACAGTAATTTAGATATGTATGTTGTCGGTATTCCCAATGGGTCTATTTTGACGATAACTTGGATTTGTGGCTATAATTACTTAAATGCAATATTTTTAAAAGGGTATAATTAAGCATTTTACAACCTGTAGAATTGCTTATATAGTTTATTATTAAGATGCCATGCTTGTAATTAATATTAGGTACATTTCTCGGTAAATGTTTACTTTTCAAAATTATTCTGTCCTAGTGGTTCGTCTGTCTTAATTTTCTGGTTAGGAATAGCCTTGTTAAGGGCTGTAGGCTTAAGAGGCAACCTCTAGACGTGCCATAATGCATGTACATATTGTCAGTTAAACGTTGTAGGCAAGAGAAACACATATCATGAAAGGGTTATAAGTGTATAGAGAAAGATATTAGAGATTGCTGTATGCTCGTATAGGATTATACATTACAAACTGTATCATTTGATAAACCTTAACTATAGAATTATTTAACATATATTTTTTTTAATTCAACATGCTCAGCTGAAAAACTATGAGACATTTTTTAATAATGAATAATTCCAGAATCTTCAGAATTTAAAGTGAACTCATCCTACATATGAAAATATGTTTATTTTCAGTTCGTAAGTTATTGATACTGTGATGACTAATATTTAAAATCGAGATTCCAAGCAAATTATATATTAATAAAATGTGCAATATGTACTAATATTATTTAAACTCTGATATAATTATTTTTAATGCCCTATTCCAAAGATATACTTACATATAATGTACATATTTGTGTGAACCACATTTATACTTATTTACGTAAATCTTTTGATAATTATTGTTCTTTCAGTTTTAAGAATATTTAAAACATGTTTTCTATACAACATTAAACTGCAATAATACAATTCATCCATTCACTAATCATTTGTTGAGTAAACGAATAAATGCAGCCTTGAATACTTGGTATGGAGTTCTGAGTTTATTTCATACTTCTATTCATTTCCAAAAAATTACATTTTTTGTCTCACATACCTATAACTCCGAATAAAATAACTATATGTCATGGCTGTATAGTTGTTAATAATTTTAATACACTAAACCTGTAAAAATAATTAATAAAACATTTCATTATATTGAAAGCTACATAGATCTGATGATATTGCAGTAAACAAATTTAAATTGGCATCGAGACGAATGTGGGAAATACAGTAGGAAATTCAATTTATGCATTTAATGTTGTATTTACACTTCCGTTAGAAATAGAGGCAATGTAAATTAGATATCGTATATCTACAGTGTACATACATTACTATATCAATAATATTAAAAGAAAATTAAACTTCCAAAGTATTATAAAATGCTACCTAGATCTACATACAGTTAATTACAGCATACCTATATTAGATAGCGAAACAAATACAAAAAAATTTCATGATTTCTCTCAACACTCGTTATTTGTTTTCATAAGCTACCCCCACTATGTCCCATGAATAGAGTGGGTGAGGTTATCTAAAACTGTCAATAACCACGTTTTTTTGACGGCGCGGGAAAATTTTAAATACCCCATTATAAACGACAGTCCCTGATTACATTCCAAATTAATTCATTATTCATTATATATATTAAAATAATTATTGCTCATTATTACACACCTACCCTTTTTACAGTACCAATAACACGAGGTCAAAGTTTACGTTACCTGTCGATTGAAGGCATCTGGCATAGTAAATGTTGAGGAGATCCAGCAGAACGTATTGACCACATGGTTGGGTACACCATTGACGATACATTGTATGGGGTTGCCCACAAATTGACTAGCTGTAATAACCAAGCTGCAGGCCATCAACAAGGCAGTCGTGAAAGTATTATGCATGCGAAATACGGCACAGTCCGTGACAATCTCATGATATTTTAAGAAATTTGCTAATCCTCCAAGTAACTTATACATGTTTGCTTTGTGTCTTTTAACTAAGATAACAGTCTTATTTTATCACTGAATGTTTGCACCCCTTTTAACCTCTCTTCACAAGTCCATGTTAATATCGATTAGTGACTGAAGGTACCCAACTAAGTGCACCACCGTTTTTCGTCCACAAAACTACACAATATCATTTTCACAGAATCAAAACACTGGCTTTTAATAGTTAATAGTTATGTATACAGTCTTACGGTGAATTCTCTCTGTTGAATAAGTTGCTACTGAGTGCTGCCCCCTCGATTTGTGGGTCCCCCACCACGGCAAAACAGTTGGCGAACCAAGTTATCTACGCCGCAACACTCACCAGTGATTTGTCCGACTGTAGCTCTAATATCAAAGCTGTGCGTTCTCGTGTTATACTTTTTCTATTTATTCGTGAATTATTTCATTTTGGGATTAAGGATTATCCTTTTTCTTAATTGTCACTGGTATGGGTGACTTGGGCGATGGGTTAAGCGATAATACTTATAGTATAGTACCTGGCTTAAGTGACTCGGCGTTTTCTATAATTAGGAGATATATAAAGTGTACTTCCTTTATCATTCTATTTTTGTACCTGTCACAACTCATTAATTCAATTACTCGGATGCATTAAGTTGAATAAATTTTATCCCTGTTGGTTTAGTGTTAGTTTTAGATGGTTTAGAGATCCCCACACTTTTATTTATATAGGTAGGTAGTTAAAACTTTAAAGCCTGAAGCTATGCACCCAAACAATACGATGGACATCCGAAATCTTATTATCTAACTTGCGGGTAATTGGATTAAAAATGTGGGTATTTTCGAAAATGATATTTCCTGATATTCTTTATTAAATTTTTGAGATTAGGTTTATTAAGAAAACCTACAGAAGTAATCGATTACTTCCTAGAAATAATAAAAATAATAATAATAATTTATTTCACGATTTAGAGAAGATACATTTAAGTATATATGGTAAGTCAGTACAATAAATATAATAAAAGTAATAAAATAAATAAACAAAATAAATAACAATCAGAAAAATATAACACTAATAATGTATAAAAACAGATGACAAACAACATTTAAGCAACATGTAAACAGGCCCCACACATTAAATTTCGGGCCCCAGTACTAAGTTTATCAGCCTGCCCCTTTACCAACAACATTTAAGTGAATCTTTAATTTTTATATAGTATATTATTTTAAGATTTGAAAAGTATACATAGGTTAAACTAAACAAATAAATAAAATAAACTAAGTATTCCTTTTTACTGCTTCAAGAATTCAATTGATACTTGCTTTTCTCGCTTTTTTTAAAGCAAATATGTTATGATGTCATTAAAGTCAATACTGGATGCAAGCTTGTACTCAACAGATAGACGGGCAAGAGAGTTTAGCCGTTCTTGACCAGTAGAGGCTCTTTGCCAGGTTTTCAACTGGTTCCCCAACTTGCTGAAAGGTCTTCCAGCTTCAGCAGTTGTTACGGGTAGTGTACAAAAATTCTTAGTAGAATACACACAGCTACAAATTGTGTTCGTTTCGAACGGCTGGCGCCGGACCCCCCTAAAGGCCGGGCCCCCGTACCATGGGTCCAGCTGACCCCCCCCCCCTTGTGGGGGACCTGCATGTAAATATAAAGTCATTTTTGACTAGATAAAAAATAAAAATATATATAAAAATAACAAATTAGCACTAACAGAAAGTTAAACAAACAACATCCAGTATAAATAAAACAACTTTTATAATAATTCATTTGTTAGATATTCGTCAATATTGCAGTAACCATTTTTCAATAATATATTTTTAACAGTATTTTTGTATTTTGGTACTGTCATATTTTGTACGTTACTTGGTAACTTGTTATATAATACAATGCAATTATACTGGAGTGAATCTTTATATGTTGAGGTTCTATGTAAGGGGATGGATAATATATTTTTGTTCCGCGTATTATATAGGTGATGGTCCTATAAACCTTCAAATGTTTCTAAATTGTTTTTGACATAAAGCAAGCATTTGTATATATAAATACTCGGCACTGTAAGAATTTTTTTATTTATAAATGTGGTCTTACAGCTCTTTCTGAAATTTTAGTTAAACAATAACCTTATTAATCTTTTCTGCAAGATAAATACTCTGTTAATATAGGAAGATCGACCCCAAATAAATATGTTAACTATCAACTAAAGTGCCTAAAAACTTTGAACAGTCACTTAGTGAAATTCTAGGTAAGACAACAAGACTTAGGTTAAAATTCATAAATACTGTCTTATTTTCATTTAGTATTAGCTTGTTATGAACACACCAGGCACTCATTTCATTCATGACAATTTGAAATTTATTATAAAGTTCCTCCGGATTCCTAGCCGATACCGTTACCGTAGTGTCATCCGCGTACATGATGGTATATCCGTTTTTAATAGACATAGGTAGTTCGTTGATATATATCAGAAATAGTAACGGACCTAACACAGATCCTTCAGGGACACCTAAAATAATATCGAATCGGTCAGATTGCACTTCATTATATTTTACATTTAGACTCCTGTCTTGCATATAAGAAATCAAACAATTTAGTATATGACCTCTTATGCCAATTGCCTCTAACTTAATAATTAAAATGTCTTTATTAACCGAATCGAAGGCTTTAGAAAGATCAAAAAGATAGATACAACATACCTCCCGTTATCCAATTCTCCCTGTAAACAAACTCAAACATTTTAGCAGATGCACTCTCAGTCGATCTACCCTTTCTAAAACCATGCTGAGAATTTGTTAATAAATTATATTTTTCTAAAAATAGTATTATACGGTTACTTATTATTTGTTCTATAATTTTTGATATTACACTTAATACAGAAATTTGTCGGTAGCTATCTATGTCAGTTTCACAACCTTTTTTAAATATTGGACTAACTGATGAAATTTTAAGTGCATCTGGCAACTATTCATTTATGATAGCTTTATTAATACAGTATAATAAGGGGTCAATTATATTTAATATTATATTTCTTACTACATGTTCAGTTAAGCCGTCCAGACCAGATGACCTTTTGTTTTTTAGCTTCTTGATAATTTTAATCAATTCTGATTTTGTAACCTCATGAAAAAACAGCGAGTTTTTCATATTTACAGAAACTGTATGCGGTAACGACAAATTATAAGCGAAGTGATTATATACATTATTTGAGGCCGCAGTAACAAAATGGGCCGCAAAACAGTTGCAACATCATCCGAAACTAACCTGACACCGATATTTAATTGATTGGGTTTCCTTAAGTTGTTTGTTTTGCCAAGTATCTAATTCACAATTTTCCAATCTCATCTGCCATCTTCTTCAGAAACTGAAGATGGCAGATGAGATTCTGCCGAAACGTCGTTCAGACAACCGTGACTCCTGGAGGAGTCGACCATCGACGCACCCGGAAGTAAAAAACAATATATATATACATTATTTTCCAAGAGGCAGCCTGTGAAATAATTTCTTTGGGGGTGCGTCATCATAGGCGTAACATTTTTGAATGTTCAAGGTTATTGAAATTTTTAATTGAAAAAATCTTGTGTAGTTCTCTTAGAAGAAAATTCTGCAAACAAAGCCAGGAAAAATACCAAACTTATGTTTGTTCTTACAAGAGTTGATTATAGTTTCTTTGAAGAAACTATTTCCTTGCTTGATCCACAGTTAAGAATTGAGTATCTGTAACATTATACGTGGATGCTGTGTATCTTTCTATTATCCGAATGGTTTCACGTTCTTAAGGTGTCACCCCGAAAAGCCAAGTAGCCATAGAAGCATTCATCATTATTATTTTTTTATGATTTTCAAACTCGTTTCTTGCCTTATGAGCGTACATATAAAACGGCATTGCAACCAGACTCTGACTTTGAATTGAATGTGTGGACGCTTCTTCTTGTACTGTGCACAATCTAGAAACTCACATTCTTCACATATTAGCTCAAATGGCAGAAATGTGCTTGGAATTCGTGAAACGATGATACGAAGCATGTATTTATGGCTACTTCACTTCACTTCCGTAGGTAGCTTCTTTAGACGATTAAATCATTCAGGCATTAGAAATGTTGACAGTATTCATGTATAGTGTTGGAGATACCCAGTTCTCGACAGTACGGCTTTTTTGCCATGGATATTGAACCTCGGACCTTAGCACCACCAACATCACCAACTGCCAGTTGATGATGGCACATACTTCAAGCTGTACAGATCTGGGATGAGCTGTCTAAGTAGTTTATGATAATGATATTGAGCCCGACAATTGTGAATGGAAGCATCATGGGGGCTTGTGGATGCCAGAAATTTGGAAGGTGTGCTGGGAACTTGACAGATGTGGTTGCCTTTCTCAATAAAGGACAATGCGCTGGCAGAGAAGGTATGATTCCTTGAACTCTGAGTGGACCGAAAGAGTGTGAGAATAAAGGATTGCTATATTCGAAATCTTCTAATGAAAGACATTATACTGAAGATGTGGTCCCTCAACAAGATAATACCAATAAAATTTAATCTTGGTGCATTTCTTCATATTTATATTACTATTTATTGTCATATCTATATACAACTCCAATATTATTTTCATTATTATTATCATTATTTTGATTCTGGATGGATAAATTGATAAAAAATGATACATATTATAACCAAATCAATTTTCTAATGTTTGAAATATAGAATTTCTGATATTTTCATTGAATTTGGTGACCTTACGTTATGTAAAAACTGTTTAAACGGATTTAAATTAGGAGGAAGAAACTTATTCCTTATCAAAATTTGACTTCATTTTGAACTCGAATATTTGAGATGAGGGATCATCTCTTTACGTCTAAGGAACAACTGTAGAATACTTCATACTTCCCTTCCAAACTGACAGGCATTTTTATATACAGCAGCTACTATAGTGCGGTGGAGCTCAATCTTGTTAGTCCAGAGCCTTTTGTGGGGTAAATTTAGGCTTAAGTGATATGGAAATGAAGCCGAAAAACATGTATCGCGATCTAGAAAGGAAGATGTGTATTATTGTTGTGGAATATTGGCCCTATTATTCGATCACCAACAATCCTAGTCTATAAATTTTCTGAGCACTGGTGCGGTTTTCTGCGTCCATTGAACCCAATTAACCCAATTTTGCTGATTAAGTTTGTCTGGTAGAGTCAAAAAATGTATCAATTCCAGAGATATTTCGTTATGGATAATAAAGTCAATAGTTTGTTCGCATGCAAAATTTAATCTTGCAATTCTTGTCATCCTCAGTTAATTCCTGACACATTTGGGGTCTTGTACAAAGGTATATTGCATTTTTAAGTATTTTAGAGGCAGTGGTATAAATCATTATGTTCACTGGCTAGGTGCTGAGCTAAAGCCACTGAATTTTCTTGAATAGTTGATCATGTATTCAACTTAGTGTCATCTCAATCAGTGAGTCATTTTCTAGACGCATCCCTCACATATCTAGTCTAATTGCACCTTTGTACATTATAAATCTGGATGCTTTTATCTACATAATTGATTAATCTTAGTTTAAGTTCGGCACTTTTGACCATACCCGATGATCATTAAAATCTCGCTAAATACGCCATTTCTTGAACTAATTTTACGGAGTTTGTTAACTAAAATAGCACGAAAACTAACAAATTTATCGAGAGCCCTAGGCAGATGATAAACAAGCCTTCTGTAAATAAGTTGAGACAAGAAATTCGCGATAAGATAACTAATGCACAAAAGACAAACGGGTGAATAAGTCGAGAAATGCCCACTTTTAATCATGGGCGTCCTGTTTCTGGAATTTTATATGTTCATGTACAAACAAAATAAATATCGAACAAGAAACAAAATCAATTTTGTCAGTATACACTTATAAAGTAATAAAATTAATGGGGCAATACTGAAAAATAAATAGTTTATAGCGTACCCTTCAAATATTCCTAATATAAACCATTCGTTTTCGTAATTAGGGGCAATAAACATCTGACTAATTCGGACCGTGGGTTTAATGTAGATGCCAATTTCAACTAAGTTTGTGTTAAACCATCGGTAAATATATTTTTACGGTTTCAACAGCTATGAAAAAGCTTTCTGACACTTATAAGTTCCACTAGTTCTTTCTAAAGCCATACGCCACGCATATATGATTGGTGTAATGAATGAACAATCATCGACACCAGTGACGTGCACGTAACAACAGTTGAAATAGAACAGAAATATCTATGGTTACAGCTCACGTATGCTGAAATTTGCGATTCTGTATGTTTAGCATCATAATTGGTGATTACTACTACTGTAGCAAAAATTAATCTATACGGAAACTAACTTCTTATTTTGCAGAAAATATCATGAGTCTCATTAGAATATTCCTATTAGTTCTAAATGTACTGAACTGCCGTCATAGATATCTTATATCCATTAAAATTCGTACTGATGCTTTATGTTTTATCTGATCATTGAATATATACTGCAGCGGAAAATCTAAACAAATCGAACCTTATGACGCATCTAGTTTAGGCCGAATTTAAGACTATGAAAATATAGCTCTATATTTTATTGAAGTGCGAACTTACACAAAGTATTTAAGTATCTCTAGGTACACTTCCCTATAAATGAAAGGTAGAACAACTCTTTTATATTGAAAACTGTATATTTTAGTTACGAAAATTGGTCTTCATAGACGATATTTGTATAGCGGTGGCAATTCTATTACATTTTCCAAATCATTTTCAAAACACCTTAGAAGAATTAGATAGTAGTTAATTAAGAATATTCAAAGTAACAAATAAAGTCATACATATAAAGCAAGTATAAAAATATCAAAATTCAGTATCTAATCATCGGCCCGTTATTATTTATTGCAATATTTTGGGCATTTAATAAATTAAATTAGTGGTAACATTTGAATAATCAGATTTACCATTTATTCAAATTTCTCCGTATTTCCTTATGTTTAACACGCCCTGTATAACACATAGGTGGACTTTTGTAGCTGAAATCTATTGAAAGTGACAACTATTTGTTAATATAGTGCATAACTAGTTTGTAATATTATGTTTTTTTAATACATTTATTTAACGTTGGCCTATTTCCGCTACTAAGACCTAACACCGACGCCTGAGATGAGCTACCCCCAACCAGGAATTTTGCCGAACCTCTTCCCTTAAGAAAAGTAGGGATCTTTTACTTGCCTAATATTTAATAGACAAGGGACTGACGGTTTTACATCCCCTCCGAAGGATGGCATATCCCCTATACAACCCTCGCCTAAGGTTGTATAGCTTCCGCGCATACACTGATATACAAGCCGCTGGAAGATGTGTAAGGTGAGGACGCGGTCTTCGTTGGAATGGTCACCCATCCAACTGCTAACCGTACCTAACGTTGCTTTACATCGCATATCGAAGTATGTACATAGTAAAGACGCGCCTACGCTCACCCCTTCCTATTATGGCTAACACCATACTTTAGTAAGTCTTGTATATTAATCATATTTTAGTTAATATTATTTCATTTTATCATTTTTATTTCTGTACAGTTCCTAGTTCTTCCAGTCGGCTTCACCCTAAAAAAAACATAAGTTTATTTAACTATTGTTAATACTTAATGTTTAATGTGAAACTATACAGGTATATATTATGTCAATTCATACTTTCCATTATTCCTAATATTTAGGTTTAAATATTAAATATTTACTTACCTCTATGATCTATAGGTTAACCAATAATTGCAAGAAATCATAATAAATTGACGTTTATTCTCAACTTAATGTAAAGTACTGATCTCTACTGGTATAGAAACTAATAGTTTAGTATTTACAGAGTGGTTTATTTGCATATTTGTAATACTACATAATTCAGTACCAGATAGCGTTACCTTTTGTAAAATAAACTTTTTAACTGTGACATTGGTATAAGCAGTAGTTATTAAAAGAGGTTTCATAATTGTAATTATTATGTTTTACATTTATTTAACGTCGGCCTATTTCCGCTACTAAGACCTAAGACCGACGCCTGAGACGAGCTACCCCCAACTAGGAATTTTGCCGAACCTCTTCCCTTAAGAAGAGTAGGGATCTCTTACTTGCCTAACATTTAACAGACAATGGGCCGACGGCTTTATATCCTCTATACAACCCTCGCCTAAGGTTGTATAGCTTCCGCGCATACACTGATATACAAGCCGCTGGAAGATGTGTGAGGTGAGGACGCAGTCTTCGTTGGAATGGTCACCCATCCAACTACTAACCGCGCCTAACGTTGCTTTACATCGCATATCGAAGTATGTACATAGTAAAGACGTGCCTACGCTCGCCCCTTACTATTATGGTTAATACCATACTTTAGTAAGTCTTATATAATAATCATATTTTAGTTAATATTATTTCATTTTATCATTTTTATTTCTGTGCAGTTCCTAGTTCTTCCAGTCGGCTTCATCCTAAAAAAAAAATACCTTTATTTAACTATTGTTAACACTTAATGTTTAATGTGAAACTATACAGGTATATATTATGTGAATTCATACTTTCCATTATTCCTAATATTTAAGTTTAAATGTTAAATATTTACTTACCTCTATGATCTATAGGTTAACCAATAATTACAAGAAATCATAACAAATTGACGTTTATTCTCAACTTAATGTAAAATACTGACCTCTACTGGTATAGAAACTAATAGTTTAGTGTTTACAGAGTGGTTTATTTGCATATTTGTAATACTTACATAATTCAGTACCAGATGGCGTTACCTTTTGTAAAATAAACTTTTTAACTGTGACATTGGTATAAGCACTAGTTATTAAAATAGGTTTCGTTACTTTCGCTAACATACCGAAATTGTAATTATTATGTTTCCCAACCTGCTATATTAACTTAGTTCCCTTCAATTTATAAAGTTCTTTTCTAGTTCATTTTTTATACGAAATTAGTTTTCTTTATTTAAATAGTAGCATAGAACAATCATTTTCTATTCGACTTTTGAAATTGGAAGACGGCTTTAGAACTCATTCACGAAATTACAGTAATTTTTCAACATTACAACTTTGGCTTCGTAAAATTATTTATAATTAAAATATTAGTAATTATCATTTCAACATTTATTTTTTTTATCGTTTTTTAAAAACTATTATATCTGTAATTTTATTTTATTATTTATATATCAATCAGTGTTACTAATTTATTTTTTTCTTTTGTCTCTCATGGCTTCAGTTCATACCAATTTAAAAATTCCATTTAAAAAATCAATTTAAAATTCAATAATTTAAAAATTCAATTCAAATTGAAAATCAAAATTTAAATTCATATGTAATATATTCATTCTGTCTTATATAATTATAATCCTTTATAATTATTATTTCTGCCTCTAGTTTTCTATACACTAATGTTCTCTCTAAATAGTGACTTCGAGAATATTTTGAGGTTTAATTATCATAATTAAGATTATGATATAGATATTTTTTGGAGCACGTTTTATTGCTAGGATACGTAACTACCTAAATTTCCCAATGGAATTGTTACATTTTATTAAAATATAGTACCAGAAAGTATTTATGCTTTGATACCGAACTACCGTTTGTAATATGAACTGATTCCATCACCAATAGATCGACAAGGATCAAGACTACTGGAAGATGAAACTAGTGAGGAACTTTTCTTCGGAATCGACCAACTCCAAAAAGGGAACTTGGTAATGTCTGCTTTAATTGTTAAATTGAATTAATTTCAACGACTCCTAGATATTTATTATATAACAAATATTTTTCTTATACATATTTTTTTATAACAATCACAATAATCATCAATTTTCTCTATTAATATACATTTATTTTAAATTACTGTCGTTTTATTGAATATTTCAGATAATTCAAATTTCTTTATAGAAATTTGTTTTGGAAAATTCAAAGAGCAACACTGAATAAACTATAGATGATGCCCTTTAAATATCACTAATTATTTACCTTAAATTGTTCTCTTTTTATTAACAAAAAACTGGACTGATTAACATAGAATATTTTCCATATAAATGAAAAATTGATTTTGTTCACGGCACATTTAAGCTCCCGTACTATACCAGCTAGCCGTTCGCCAATATGTTGTGCTTTCGTTCTGTTTTGAGCATTCTTTTGGTCAGAACAGAGGAAAAGCGTAACAAAAGTTAAGACTTTTTGCCAGACTTTTCCAGGTTTCCTCAATGAGAGACCATAAATGATTTTTATTTAAGGAGAAATTAAATATATAAATCTTTAAGTAGGTAGATACTTCAGAATAATAATTATCAAACATAAATTATGTTCTACCAACATTAGCAGATTCATGTTAATAAGAAACGAACATCTAAGATTGAAACATAAACTCCTCTCACAAACTCCTCTATAAAATCCTTATTTTACTATAAGGAACATAACCAGACTGTAACCAACAGCTACTCTCCGGGCTATGTACCCCGTCGAGCACTGAATTACAAGTTACAAGCCTGGCGCGTTAAGTGTAATAATTGCATATTACCATCAAAACGCTAATGCTTCGATTGCAACAAGCACTAGCCGAAAGTTGGAGGTATTTCCAGGGAAACTAGAAGTAATGGAAAGGTAAATAATAAAAAATTGGCAGCTATTGGTATATATCACTCCCGCCAAGTTTGAGTACCATATCTTGAATATAGAAATGAACCCTAATGATTCTGTAGACGCTCGGTTGGGATATTTTAGCAGTTCCCTAGTAGGCTGGCAGCTACTTGTTTTAGCTTCTTAAATTCGTTGTGGGTGTTCTCTTTAATTATTCGTGGTATCGCTGTGATCGGTAGCAGACTAACCGGGCCTAGTCCAAAGATGTTTAAACCTACTGCCTTCTTGGCCAGTCTGTCGGTTTTTTGTTGTCACTCACTGTGCATGTCCATTCACCCAACATACCGACATGTTATTCATGCTGGAGGCACCCACAAGTGCTTGGTGACATTCCCATACTGCTCCTGTGGCAATTTTGTAACTTCTCAGGGCTAACAGTGATTGTTTACAATCAGACTAGGATCAGTCTTTCGGCTGGTGTTTGTTGCAATTGAAGCATTAGCGTTTTGATGGTAATATGCAATTATTATACTTAACGCGCCAGGCTTGTAACTTGTAATTCAGCGCTCGACGGGGCACATAGCCCGGAGAGTAGCTGTTGGTTGCTGTCTGAGTTTTCGACTGAAAATATTATGTTTTAATATTCCGCTCTCTAAAAGCAGATTTGAACTGAACATCTAAGATGTCTTTAAATTATTTATAAAATATTTATGTAACTAAAGGTAGAATTCAGTTATTCCATGGCTCACTATGATGAATGAATTTTTGTCATTCGTAATAAAAATGTTCAATTTTGGCATAATATTTATAAAATAATGGTGTGAAATTTTCTTACCGAATATCCCACGAACTTAAATTAATGTCCGGAAATTTTTTAAAATATTCATAACCTAGAAAAATTTCCAGAAATAATTTAAGCACTAAGGATATTATAAAGTGATAATATCTTACTTCTGCATTTTTATTACACCCCAACTATTTTCTAACGGATTCATGTCGAAACTTTTAGCAGCCCAAGAAGGAACCTCAACATTATGTTTAGCAAAATAATTTCTCACACAAATTACGATAAGCACTGAGCAATTACCTTGCTGGGAAATAAAATTTATTTTTATTAGGGAAATGTTGTCTAACTAAAGGCAATATTACATTATCCAAAATTTCCAAATATTTTCTAGAACTTAGTCTCGCATCGATGTTCCAGCAATCTCCTAAATCTTCCCATGATATCCACGCCCAAACGTTTACTGAAAACCTTCCAGATCTATTGCACTGGGAGCAATATAATTTTCATGAAACCTAGACCGTAACAGACTATACACCCGAATGTGACCATCATTGTGGGATTGACATATTTTTTCAATAGAAAAATTTACGCCTCCAAAAATCTGCATAATTTAATTAATGATTGAGAAACATATTGTACACCCTTGTTTTCTTTCATGCGTTAATTTATGTTTTTTGCGGTTGCACAATTTTTAACATCAGACTTTTTCACAATACTTAAAGCTGCCCTTACGGAGGCGTGAAAATTTCTTTCAAATTTGGCCTTACTTACATCATCAAAAGGATGATTTCGTAAACGATTTACTAAAGTAGTATCCTGCTCTTCCATGGTTTTTCTTGGTCTAGCTATTCCAATCTTTCTCTCAACAGTTTATTTCATTTTCCCATTTGTTGGCATTAAATTCTTCAACAAGAAATCTTATTGGTAAAGAATTAACAACTTTTTACTACATAACTACGTTGGGTCAAAGCCTACGGAACAATTCGATACGTATTTTCTTGATTATATTTTTAAATCCCTATGATTGTAAGAACTTATAATTTCTATTGTAGCCATTATATTATACTTGTTTATTTATTTCTTCAGACATAAAATATATTTTATAATCTCGTTTTAATTGCTCACAAGTCATTCAACTTTCATTTCGAGATTTCTAACTGAACTAGTTCTGCAATAAAAATTAAAAATAGTAGACAACAATAGTACGAAAGCAATAAAACGATCGTAATATAATCATTAAAGACAAGTTTGTTCAAAAGTAATTATAAACTAGATAAACAACCTTATCGTGTGTAGTTAAAACCAAATATTATAAAAGGACAAGATTGATAGTAGATACCTTTACTTAACAATATTTTATAAATATAGTAAATTTTTTGTAGCAAGTCGGAATATGTAGTTAATAAAATATCAACTATAGTAAGTAATTTCTCTATATAAATACAAATCACAAATGTAAATACTAAAAATCCTGGATATCGATTAATTCACAAAGATCGTGAGGGAAGAGGAGGTGGTATAGCGGCGTACATACGTACCATATATGAAAACTCCGGTATTGTTGAGCAACTATGGATAAATATTAAATATAAAAAATGACTTTATTAGTTGGAATTGTCTATCGACCGCCTCAAAATAATGTTGCAGACTGTGTTGAGGTCTTTGATAACATCTTGTCGAGAATTGTGCGTATATACGAAAAAATAATTGTCACCGGTGATGTGAACGTAAATTTACTCAATTTGAGTAACCCCTTATCGCAATGTTTCGATGGTTACGGTTTTTCTCAGGTTGTAGATGAACCGACTCGCACTACCCAACATTCTGCTACCTTATTAGATCCAATATTTATCAGTGACATGGAACTGTTTTGTAATAGTGGTACCCTAAATGCGGATAATATATCAGATCACAGATTAGTTTTCTGTAACATGAATATTGCAATTAAACAGTCTAAACAAAAAATGTATACTTTCAAGAATTTTAATAATTTTGAATATGAATTGTTTATGACAGATCTTAATATTACACCCTGGCAAAATATTTTATATCTTAACAATGTAGATGAAAAAGTTCACTTCTTGATAGAAAATATTATTCGTTTGTTTGATATTCATGCTCCAATACGCACTATACGCCTTATGCACCCTGGCTCACTAATGTAATAAATAATATTATGAAAGTGAGAGACAAAGCCTATGACAAGTATAAAAAATCCAGAACTCAGGTAAATTGGGAATACTACAAAGAGTTACGTAATTTTACTACAGCTGCTATCAAAAGAGAAAAAGCTGCATACCTAAACTGTTCTGACGAATATGACAGTAGTCAGTTATGGAAAAAAATAAAAGCAATAAATATACTGTCTAGATCAAAACCCAGCCTTCCAGAAAACTTGCAAAATTTTACAAAAATAAATGAAAATTTTTCTAAGGTGTATAACAGCGATAAAGCAGACCATAATGTTGTAAATCGGTATCTAACATCAAAATCTAAAGAAAATGTCCAATTCACATTTACTCTGGTCAGTCCTGAACAAATAAAAGATATGATATTACACTGAAAATCCAATGCTTGTGGCATAGATAAAATATCTCTACAAATGTTGAAATTATGTATGCCTGCGGTATTAGTTTACATAACTCACATTATTAATTTATGTTTAGAACAGGGCAAATTTCCTGATTACTGGAAAAATGCTGCAGTCTGTCCAATCCCTAAAGTTACCTCTCCATTAGAATATAGTGATTTAAGACCCATTAGCTTGCTATAAGTTCTGAGCAAAATTCTCGAAAAAGTGGTTTATTTGCAGCTTAACGATTTCTTTAACCAATACAAAATGTTCCCAACAAATCTGCCAGGTTTTAGGCGACAACATAGTACCACTACAGCACTACTGAATATTTCAGATAACATTATCGGTGGTTTGGATCAGGGTCTGGCAACTGCATTGGTCTTGCTTGACTTTTCCAAAGCTTTTGATACTGTTGATCATGACTTGCTATGTGCCAAATTACAGTATTATGGCATCGAAAATAAGGCACTGGTGTTTTTTCAGAGCTATTTAAGTAATCGTTATCAAATTGTTTGAACTAATCTAGGTATTTCTCAACCAGAAACAATCCCTTCCGGTGTACCACAAGGATTCATATTGGGGCCACTATTGTTCCTGGTATACATATTTGGTTTATATACTAAGGTAGAAAACTGTAATATACAGTCATATGCTGATGACACACAAGTTTATTTAAAATTTGATCCGACGAAATATGACATCGCAGCGGATAAAATAAATGAAGACCTTGGAAATATTAGTCAATATTGTAAAGAGCATAAGCTGAAATTAAACTCAAATAAAACAGTCACTATGCTATTTTGTTCTCGATCGCATTATGAATATTTAAAAGTAAATCTACGTTTGAAAATTGATGATCAACAACTATCATTTGAAAGTCGCACTAAAAATGTTGGCATCATATTTGATACAAATTTTAGGTATATTGAGCATGTAAATAATTTACTTAGAAAATCTTATGCACGTTTAAAATTCTTGTATGCAAACAAATCTATACTCAATTACAAATCAAGAAAGAAATTATGTGAGACAATGGTCATGCCTATATTTTATTATTGTGATATTGTTTATTATCAGTGTTTGGATAAAAGTACTAGGAATCATATTCAAAAAGTGCAGAATACGTTTTTCCGGCTCATTCACGAGTTGAGAAAATTTGACCACATCAGTAACAAATTTAAACAGCTTAATTGGCTGAATATACATAGCACCTGGTTGTATCATCTTTTAGTTTTCGTTCAACGTCTTCTTATAAATTCCACCCCTGATTATCTCAAAAGTAAACTCGTGCCTAGAAATGAAGTACATGGTCGAACTGTCAGAAATAATAACATGTTGACAATGCCGCAACACTCGTCTGCTATATTTCAACGGTCCTTCTCATATACTGCCGTACATCACTACAATATGTTGAATAATACGACAAAATGCTACTCTCTTAGTTAAGTTTAAAAAAGAGCTTAAGGCATATTTATTTGCTAGGCAAAAATAATTATTCATCTTTTAGATTAACTGGTTGTTATTTACATTTTCTCTTTCTCTTTTTTTTATTTAGTTTATAGTGTCTACAAATTAGTAATATCTTATTTATGTATATTTTATGTTATGCGTGTGCCAGAGATACTTCACTTTATATTTTTCAATTGTAAATATAATACTTTAGAATAAGAATCTTATTGCCATTTTTATTATTCTTTATGTAAATATTGTAAATGTATCTCTGGCATTCGGGGTTAAGTGGAAGAATACTCCTGTGACTAAACTTCGCCCTTTATGAACCTTTCATAATAAAGACCTTTTTTATTATTATTATTATTAAAAACGAAATAAAAAACATTAGGAAAATATAAGAAATAACATGCTAGAAACTAGAATATTAGAGAAAAAATAAATTCAAAATCCAGTTTTCTTATTATGGAATATAGAGCAAGAGCCCTACTAATACACCGATTGTTTCCATAATAAAACCCAATCATCTCAACCTTCTATGCAGTTGTATAAACCAATGTTACTTTTTAGATAATTTAGAAGTAAGTCATACACCACACACTAACATAAATTACGTTTATTGATCAAGAGAGAAATTGAAACTGAAATTTCAATAAATTTCTTCAAATCGTTTTAAATTCTTATCATCGGTAGAAAGAAACAATTTCAATAAAAAATTCCAGTTATCGTATTTACTGATAAGGAGAGTGCAAGAAATGCACAATTATACAGTGACGTAGTAAATGTTTGTAGCTCGTAAATGTCAAACAGGTTCAGTTTGGAAACAACAAATCAGTTTTTCGAAAACACTACATTTAAATTCCAAAAATGTGCATACCACTATTTAGAGAATTCACAGGGCTTTCCATTGATGTACGACTCGCCCCTCCTTACCAATTCAAATTTTAGAAGTTGTTCACCCAATCGAAGCATTAGCGTTTTGATGATAATATGCAATTATTACACTAAACGCGCCAGGCTTGTAACTCAGCGCTCAGCGGGGCACATAGTGCGGAGAGTAGCTGTTGGTTGCAGTCTGGTTACGTTCCTTATAGTAAAATAAGGATTTTATAGAGGAATTTGCGATTAAAAATATTATGTTTTAATATTCCGCCCTCTAAAAGCACATTTGAACAATTAATAATATTGCAAAATTTTTGAGAACGCCTTAAAAACACGACTAATTCAATTCTTTTATGCTCACAATGTCATCACAAACAGACAATATGGTTTTGTACTGAACTCGAACACCGAAAATGCTGTTGTCGATTTTTTGGAGAAGACGGTCGGGGCTTTCAACGAATCATCGGCGTGTATTGCAGTTTTCCTAGATCTGGCTAAAGCCTTCGACACCGTGTGTCACGAAGTATCACTTAATAAACTAAAAAACTTTGGTGTCGGAGGTCTGGCGCTCGAACTTATGTCTGATTGCCTATGAAATAAAATCCAAGAAGTAAAAATTGGTAATGAGATAAGTTCCGGCTCGGTGGTAAAAATGGGAGTACCACAAGGAACAGTATTAGGTCCAATACTGTTCCTTGTATACACGTACAATATCAGAAAACTTAGTAACTTCGCTGGTCATCTCATATGTTATGCCGATGATACTGCTATAATATTCACAGAAGACGTTATACTCACTGTTGAATTCGGATTCAATACCTACCTTAAATGTTTAAAAAAGCGCTTTATTTTTTTGTGTAAAACTATACCGTCTGTTTATTTTACGAGGGCCGCGCCAAATATTTCGCTTAATATCCATTGTAGAAGAATAAAATTATATAAACAGTTAACACAATTATTCTTATTGTCTTGTAACTTTTATCCCTTTAATTTTTTCGTATCTCCTCAAATAAGGAAGCTATAACTGTTTGTGGTTTTCCTATTTTTCAGGTCTTTGTAAAATATCTCACAATTTCAACTTTCTTTTTACTGAAACATAGCTCACAAAAAATATAAGAATAAAGTAGTGTTTATTTATTCATTTATTTAATAATACAGTGCCAAACAGAACACTCCGATTGCTAGACATGAGGTTCGAAATATTTACAAATAGAGAACAGATGAATGCAGAAGTATAAGAATGTAACATGGGTGGATATATAGATAGAACTAAAATATACAAATTCTTAATTTATGCAATTAATATTTGTATCGTAGCTACATTGCATTGGTTGATATCAAATTGGTCTTGAGGTTGATTTTAACACGTTTTATACAATGGCGAGAAAGTCGGCAAATAGCAAAATAAAGTTTTGCCTAAAATTTAATAAACTCAAAATAGCGCCACAGTTTGTTATATTATTTATTACCTTAAAAGAAATATTTGCTGTATCATAGACCTGGGCGCCTCTAGACTCGAAAGCGAAAATCTGTTTTAAAGTACAGTGTGAGGAAAGCTAATAGCATCTTCTTTAAAACATTAAGTCTTTAAGAAGCGCCTCTCAATATTCTCTATGCTTTGTATATACTGTTACGTGCTTACAATTTTCAGTAAACACTCCGTGGATTCGAATAACTTGCAACAAGAATTTTCACAAACCACTGATTTATTTAATCACTAAAATTACACTAGTAAATACTTAAAAATCACACAACTAATAATAACTTAATCTAATATGAATTCACTACTTTTAAAACACTATGTACTTTTCTTCCTAAACTTGACAACTTTATCTAACCTAAAAACTCTGTATTGCCTACTTCACTCAACTGAACTCTTCTTCTACAAACTGTCTCTGTAACCAGAACCACAGACTACCCAGAACTGTACTGGATACTAAACTGAACTGTTCCTTATACTTCACTAAACTGTACTATTCCCCCATCTGCTGGCTTCACCTCTTTATATACCCACTTGGAATGTCTAGAATATCATTGTAGAACTTTCCAGAAGATACTGGAATTCTCTATAATTTTCTTAGGCACTACTAAATGGTGGTTCGCTAGTTGGCCCACAGATGGGGCCACCCTTCTGGCCAGGGAGTAATTACAACTCTCCTCTCTGTTAGAGGGCAGCACATAACAATACATATAGCGAGGAGACCAAATAATTTAGGAACATTCCACTTTGGATTGAACAAAACATTGATATAGCAGTTTTAGTGTGTTAATGCCATTAAAATCGTGAGAAGACTTTATTAGAAATGCGAGTAATCATTGGTGAAGCTGTTTATATGACAATTAACAGATAGATTAACAGCGTCGGCAAGCATTGCCGTCACTCCAGAAAAGCATATTATGCAGTGCCGGCTACGCCTAAACTGGGTCGGATAAAGGTTATGCTTGCAGTTAGCAACAAGAACCACATGACGTATGCTACAGGAATATAGGATAGGTGCAGGTGTTTGTGAGAGCATTGAGGCATTATGTTTTTGCTTCTGAGTTGTTTTTTTTTGTTTTCTTATTTTCTCCGTTTCTGATTCCTCAACACATATATCATTGAATTTCCTTGTGGATTTCCTTTTTTTCTTGTTGTTCACTCCCTTAGTGCTTCTATTGTCCAATGGGGAAGTAATTTAATTTTTTCACGATTGGACGACTAAAAAACAACTTCAGTATTTTTCTCGTTTCTTTTTTTTGCTAGAATTGAATAATAGTTAGCTGATGTGAAACCACTACCAGTCATTCTAATAAAATGAAGGTTCAAAATATCAACCTAATTTAGGAGGTTCTGGGCAGATTAGCGACGCCAAAGTGACATCAAGTCAATGTTGTAGCGCTTTCAGTCACGTAATATTATTTACATACATAAAAATTTGAATTTTAAATTTGAACATATAGGAAGTAAATTTTTTTTTATACCTTAATTATATTCTTATATAACTTGTTCCCCGGAAAAATAAATTTACTATTATTGCATTTTTTTAAATTTACGCGTCTTTCTCCATCTTATCAATTTCTTTGTGGAACGACTTTTTTTATTTACAGAAATTTCATAATTCATCGTATGCCTTGTTTATTCATAATGTGGTTTTTATCTTAGAAATAAGTATTTTTAATAATTAGTATTATTTATTAACTGTGATTTAAATGACGTTTCTCCTTATTAATTAAGATAGCACAGGACAAGGACACAAAAAATTATAAAAGATAATCTTTATTCATATACCAGTAAATGGACAATAACACAATGTTAAATATTCAAAGGATATAAAATGTCGTCAAATTGTGGTAACATTAGAGTTCGCTAGGTTCAAAGACACATTTAAATTGTCATTTAAATATCCTATTAACATATTATTTATATTACTTGAATATAATTATTATAAAGGTAAACGAATTCAGAACTACTCGAATACTTTTTTATTTATAAATAATCATCTACTCTAGAATCAGTGGGTAGATAATCTAAATCAGCTGCCGTATTACCAGTAAAAATATTTATTTAATGTTTATTATGTTTATTAAAAGTTTAATTGTTTCGTTATCGTAGTTGCTTATTATCTGTGGCGTACGACGGGGTTGTGATTCAGACCCGCAGTGTTGAAAATAAATACAATTTTAATATATAAAACAGATTAAATCATCTAATACTGATAAATGTGTATGCTAAAATATATTTTTTAATTTATCTATCATATAACTAACATCTTCCATAAACAAATTGCTTATTAAAATTATTTACTGAAAAAAAACTAACTCCAGGTCCGGACCTATTAGGCAAATAAATTGTCACAATATTTTCCTACTCTTTAATTTTAAAATATTTTTTTTTTGTAAACATTATAACTATTTGAATTAGATCAATATCTCAAGACATTTACAAAAAGATTATAATTGCAAAATATTAGGTGATTTTAATGTAGATATTACGAAAGAAAATGATATATTAAGCGAATTTTCAAACCCTTTGTATGAGTATGGATATAAATCAGCGATAAATAGTCCTACTAGATTAGACGGAGCATCAAATCATGCATAAATCTTATTCTTATGAACTCCAAATATCCAAATGTAGATTTGAATCAGGTAAACAGACTATTACCCTGCAGTCTTACAATTAGTATTAGATACAATTAAAATAAAAAAGATTTATTAAGTAGATAAATTATGAGATATTGAAACAAGAACTAATACATTTTAACTGGACTGATGTAATTACCGGAGAGGACCTGGATATTGAAACAAATAAATTCATTATTAAACTAACAATATTAATAAATACACATATAAAAATATATATTAAAAAATATCAAAAAAAGAAATAATGGGTTAGTGGAGGTATCATAGCATCTATTAACAAAAGAGATGTTCTGCAAAAAAGTTGAAAAATGATCCAAACAACTACGATATAAAACAAGAATACATCACACATAGGAATGAATTAACAGCTGTCAAAGAAAACCGAGCATAATTTTCATAAAATTGAAATGTAAAAGATGGGATGTAAATTATAAAATAAAAAAATCTAACAGACAAGATAAAAACACAAATAAGAAATCAGCGAAATAAAAATTTCAGAAATAAAAATTTCAGAAATAAAATTGAATTGAATTTTATTAATTTAGGAGAAATAATTCAATAAAAAAAATTAAAACTGCAATGAAAGAAAGAAAGAAAGAAAGTGGAATTGCATTCCATATTTCTTTATGATTGTACCTGCTCCGAAATAAAAATAATATATCGCGGCTGAAAAATAAAAAAGTTCCAGGATTTGATCAAATTAAATCAAAAACTATTAAAAATATAGCACAATATATAATAGGCCAGCCGTTATAGGGTCAAATATTTGGGGTACCTTAGAAAAATTCCGAAATCAATGAAACCTTGGGATGTCGTCTGTAAGTGTCAAGTAGTGCTACACCGAATTTATCCAAGAAAAAACCCTATGCAATTTTGGGGAGGGGCGAAAATTCCCAAAATGTTTGCACTTTTTTCGGTTTTTAGAAATATTTCGAAAACGGTTGATTTTAGCGGACAACTTCAAATTGGTAAATTGTAGAGGATTAAATTTCCTGCAATTTGCACAGTAAAACGTATTTTTTGACCCTCATAGGTACCGAGATACAGAGTTTCGAAAAAGTGCAAAATTTCTCAAAATCGTAAAAACTGCTAAAAAGGCTTGTTTTCGATATTTATTTTCCATTTTTCAACGTATTTAATGGACTTGTGGTATCTATTTCCATTTGCATAGGTTCAACTTCCTCTTCCTTTGAGATGTTCATACTATACAGTGTACATTTAAGGTTTGAAAGAACTTAAAATAACCCAGCTCATCTTTCCACTAGTAGATGCTCATTAGGTTGAAAAAAAGAACATTAAAACACAGTATTCTTATATGTAATATATTATAGCGATTCTTACTGTCTAATATAGTAAATTTGTAAACAAAATTTTAAAGTAGGGAAATGTAAAGTAAATGTTAATGAAGTAAAGTTAATATTTTAGGCGTTTGGCACCGTACGGAGTTTCATATTTTTCATCGTTTAGCAGTGCGTCTATAATAATTTCTTCTTCGTACTCTCCTTCTCCTTTTTCGTCCTGGAGATCAGGCTCGCGAATTTTCGCATCCATACCCCGAGCAGTTCTCGCAAAGGGCGGAGCACCGCGGTTCTGCTATCTTGCAGCTGCAGGCTGCATTGCTACAGCCTTTCTTGCATTTACAAAAGACGATGTTCGATATGTTGCCTGGGGCTGCATTTCGTGTGGTCCTGATGGGGATGACCTCTCGTCTCGTCAACGACCACCCCGAAACTGGCGGTACAATGTCGTTACCCTGCCATGTTTGAACCTGGAGATATGTTCGGAAAACATGGTTGGTGGTCGCGTCTCTGGCAGGTGGCAGTGTGGCTAATTGGAATTTAGATTTGGCCACCGACTTAGCAAAAAGTTGGTATCGGAGGTTATAGAGAGAATCTGTTTCTATGTTTCCTCCATGCAATCCCACCAGAAACTTCTCACCTGCCTCGGAAATCTGGTAGGGGGTGGCTTCCGGGTCTTTGAACACAGCTACTAGGTCATGTAGGGAAGTGTTCTTCTCGTAAATTCTTCAGACCTTCTTCTTCCCGAAGGGGGTTGAAGTGGTATCGCACCCACTTACTGCATGCAGAAAGACAATATCTTATGGGTCGATATTGCATGAAGCTACTGAATATAATAATGATGGGGCATTTCCTCTCCCACTCTTCTCGAAATAGATGTTGTTGTGGAAAGTGGAGGCTAGGGCTGTCAGTAACACAAGAAGATCTACATCATCACCTGTAATAATTACACTGTCATATTCAGCAGCCTTCGATATTGATGTGCGTACGATCATCACGTCTGCATCTTCCGTAGCCTGTTTCACCTCAATTCCCTTTGCTGCCATTTCTGTCATCAGGGTTGTGATAAAGTTCCTTTTGTTGGTGTCGTTTAATAAGAACGTCTCTTTAGCCATTGTCACTGCAGTTGATGTTGAAAATACAAATTTGCTGGACGAGTGCAGTATAGCCTGGCGAAATATTTCTGTGGCTTTAATGCTTTGATAGGAGGTGTCGTTAGGATATCCATCAAATACAACTGTGGTATTGCACCCAAAGTGTTTTTGCACATAGTCCACATTGGTGTGGTACGCTGACTGGAACGTGGGTGTTGTGGTCTTACTCCATACAACCTTATGGAGCAGGAACCCTCTATCAATTACTGCATAGTTTCTGCAGCCAAAGTTTGCTTCTCCTTGCATAGGGATGAATACTGCATCATACAATGCTACGGGGGGAGGGAAGGGGTAGTTTAACCTATGCAAATGGAAGTAGTTACCACAAGTCCATTAAATATGTTGAGAAATGGAAAATAAATATCGAAGACCAGCCTTTTCAGCACTTTTTTACGATTTTGATAAATTTTGCACTTTTTCGAAACTCTGTATCTCGGTACCTATGGGGTCAAAAAATACATTTTACCATGCAAGTTTCAGGAAATCTAATCAGCTACAATTTATTAATTTGAAGTGGTCCGCTAAAATCAACCGTTTTCGAAATATTTCTAAAATACCGAAAAAAATGCAAAAATTTTGGGGATTTCCGTCTCTCCCCAAAATTCCACAGGTTTTTTTTGTAGGACAAATTGGGTGTAGCACTACTGAACACCCATAAACAACATCCCAAAGTTTCATTAAGTTCAGAATTTTTCGAAGGTACAAAATACATGGCGACTGGATTAATATTAAAACATAACATTTTTAGTCGCAAACTCCTCTATAAAATCCTTATTTTACTATAAGGAACGTAACCAGACTCTAACCAACAGCTACTCTCCGGGCTATATGCCCCGCCGAGTGCTGAATTACAAGTTACAAGCCTGGCACGTTAAGTGTAATAATGCATATTACCATCAAAACGCTAATGCTTCGATTGCAACAAACACCAGCCGAAAGACTGATGCTACTTAAAGTAGCTCTCGTGCCAGTCGGCACACACCACATGCAGACTGCAGCTACGAGCTGTTGGCTCTCGTCAGTGCAAGGTAGGCATGTGACGACCGACACGAGGATCACTGGACTATTTAGTACATTTTGGTATGTTTGGGATAGCGACATGTAAAATAGTCAGCAGGCGCCATCTAGCGGTCCAGTGTCTGTTGCAATGGAAAAATAAATAGCCTGACTGGGCTTAGCCTAGTTCAAATGTGCTTTTAGAGGGCGGAATATTAAAACATAATATTTTTAGTCGCAAACTCCTCTATAAAATCCTTATTTTACTATAAGGAACATAACTAGATTGCAACCAACACCTACTCTGTGCCCCGCCGAGCGCTGATTACAAGTTACAAGCCTGGCGCGTTAAGTGTAATAATTGCATATTATAGTATTCCTTATGGTAAAATAAGGATTTTATAGAGGAGTTTGCGACTAAGAAAATTATGTTTTAATATTACGCCCTCTAAAAGCATATTTGAACTGGATTAATATTGTTATGCCCCTAATATAGTTGATAAATAAATTTGAGTGTTTTTCCAGAAATTTTCAAAGTGTGTATTGTAAAACCAATTCCTTTAAATTATAGGCTTTTATCGGCCTATAACAACTATAAACGAAAGTTTTACAACAAAGAGCACAAAGAAAAAAATAAAACTATTGAGGAATTGAGTGCAACGGTGGAAAAGACGATAGAAAACAATGAAAATGTGAGTATATGATGGTCACGATGCTATAAAAGAACTATATAAATGCTATTAGCTGTTTTAAATGTCAGGGATTTTAGCACATTAATAAAGATCTAAAAAAGATGATGCAGTTTGTAATAAGTATTCGGAAAACCATGACGGAAAAATTACAAAATTAGATGTAAAGCGTTCTACACCAGTTTGAAGATATTATGTAATAATAGTTTAACATTATGTATGATACAATTCGTAGCTATTTGAAAACAAGTTATTCTTTAGATGTATTACTACATTAGTAATTTTAATTACCCCCTGATAGTTGAATTCTCCTTCGTGCTCTATATACAAAGTGTCTCATTTTGATTTTTGTTTATTTAATGTCCAATTTAGATATAAATTTTTTAAAATATAGATCTTTGAATAGCGCATCATATTAAATTTTTCAAAAGATAATAGCGTGGCCATTTTTTCTCGGGTCAGAAAATGGTGAAATCTTATTAGCAATTTTTTTATTTCAAGTCTGAGGACGCCACTGGAGTCAGCAACCCCCTTAATATGTTTGTACCAAAATTCATTGAAAAAGTAGTATTTTTGGATTTTTCCTAAGAGAAATGAAAATTCAGGAATTGCCGATGAAATTTAACAGTTACATGAGATTGTGTATTTATGAAAGGAGTGCCTTGACTCAAATAACTGTCAATTGAATGATTCATTGTTAAAAAATCAGTAATGCTCAATTTAGAAATGTTTAATTATCAAACAATTTTTATATTTTCACACTATAACTAACAAACAAATAATTAAAAAGAAGTGACACAAAAAATTTGCATAAAAATATTACAAAATAAATAAATAGAACAATTAAATGTAGGTTATCTCTTCTAAGCCACCTTCAACTTCTATACATTTATCTATCCTCTCACGATTATTACGAATGAAATTTCTAAGTTCTTCCCTCGAGATTTCTTGAAAAGCAAGTGTAATTCTATCACATAGTTCCTACCTATTTTGTGGTCGAGATTTATAAACTTTATTTTTAAGAGTACTTCACAAATAAAATTCAAGTGGTGTTAAATCCAGCGGTCTTGGCGTCCACGCTATCAATGGACTACTACGTCCAATTCAACTACCAGGAAAATTTTGGCTGAGCCACGTCCTGACAATTACTGCATGGTGTGGGGTACATCCATCTAGTTGGAAATATAACTGTTCTCTTACCTGCAGGTTTTGAATCTCGTTCCAAAACTGATTTCTTAAGAACTGCAGAAAATTTAAACTGTTTAAATTTTCATTTAAAATATAGGGACCAATTAAACGCTCGTTCAAAATACCACACAAGACATTTATTTTTTGTGAATGTTGGCTTCTGCAATTGATTATCCATTTGGAATTTTTCTTTGCCCAAAATCTACAATTCTGTGAGGAAACCACACCGTTTGTGGTGGATGTAGCCTCATCGCTATAGATGATTTTTTTTTTAAATCTGGGTCATTCAAATATTCTCCTTGAGCCCACAAGCAATACTCAAACCTTTGTTCTTCATCACCTACCTGCAAAGTATACAAAAAGTTAGGTGTATGGTTTTCGATTATGATTTTTTAAGCACTTCCAAATGGCATTTCGAGATTTGTTTAAATTTATAGCAGCATTCCCTAAGCTTGCACGAGGGTATTCATCAAAATATGCCAAAATAGCGAGATCATTAAGCTGCCTCTGGTGGTATGATCCTCTAGAATTTGTTTCTAAACACTATTTTTCGAACGGTGATGTCGTTAAGTGGCGGCGGATTTCTTCTATTAAATTCTCGGATAGCTTCTCTTGACGATTTCACATTATCATCAACAATTTTAATAATCCCTATTTTTTCTTGAAAAGTTAACCTTTATGCGGTCACGCTATTATGTTTTGTAAAGTTTAATATAACACAAAGATGCGCTTTTCAAAGATCTATATTAAAAATATATATATCTGAATCGGATATTAAATAAACTTTTTATAGGGTTGGTTCCAAGCAAAATGGAACACGCTGTACTAAATACATTTAGAATTAATATTAACCGTCAATGAAGATAGTTTTACTTGGTTATTTTAATTCGTTTTTTACTCAGTCAGGTTTGTAATTTTCTGAATATATGTTTTTCTTTTTGCAGTTGTCCCCATGAGAATTCTGCAAACAAAAAGTTTAAATTTTTGACGTGTTTACTTGCGACTGATTGATATTTAAATCCTAAACCTAAAGAATATATAGTTTATAAATTTTAAAATGTTATTTTATTGTACAGTTGCCTTATCTCATACGCCGGAACATGTGTCACGCAGAAAAGTTATTTTTTTTTAAACTTTTGATATACACTGACTGTCATCACATCACTTAAACTAAAATAGTTATTCAGATGACAGCTTCCTATCAATAATTTGGCGGAAATCATCAGCTGGTTAATAACTTATGATTAATAATTGTGATATTAAATACATTTACAATGTTTTTTGATGACCACATATTGTAATAGTTATTATTATCTTTGGTAATTTTCAAATAACCTTTACACCATCCTTGGTGTATTCGTGTCATTTTGTTTATTTGTTAGCACTGCTGTAATCTACAATAAATACATCAAACAAGATAAAAGAATTTAATGTCGCGACATATTTCAGAAACATGGATATACATTACCCACTTCTCTACATGAGGTAGTTTATTGACGAGGGAAAATCAAAAATTGCAACATCCTTTAAAGCAATTTTAGTGATTCAGTTTTCAATTCGATGATATACCATTAGTAATTGATTTGTCTCGAAAAAATTCAGAAAGTTTACTGATTGCAAAAATCGAAAATTGTATTTACTGTAATCTAAATCCAAACATAATCTAATACAGAGTTTTATCGATACTTAAGCGAAAATGTCATTATATGTGGTGAGATCATTATTTAGTTTGTGTTTCAGATCTATCATAATTTTAGATCAAACAACAGTACCAAAGTGAGTAACACGGACTAATTCTTGTAAAATTATATTCAAGGATCTCGCTTTCGAATAATTTCATATCAAACCATGAAGGAAGTGAAATGAAATGATATTTATTTAACAAAAAATATATAACGATATTATAACAAGATATAGATGTATACAGGAATACATTACGTTCATATATATGATGTAAGTGTAAAATACAATCATTTATATGTTGAAATTTTTTTTTTCTAGCTTTGTATTTTACACAGGGTGGATCATTAATAATAGGCCATAGTTCAGGAGTAGATTATTTGGGCCAAAATATGAGGATATAACCAAATATGCTTTAGTAAAATGTTGTTGTGGAAAAAGATACGGGGTGTCAAAGTTCAAATTATTTTTTCGTTTTTTTTGCAATAACTCAACAGCCTCTTGACTGATCTTCACCAAATTTGCTAAAGGATTTTTTTTATTCTAAGAAACAATAATTTATGTATTACCCCACGTTAGATCATAGAGGGCGCCGCAGGATCTGTATCTGATGATGAATTTTTTTCACATTTTTTTTTAACGACACGTTGTGGTACTTCTGACCAGAGAACCTCATGAGGGCGTCATTTCCACGTATAAAAGGTACGCTTGGTAGAACTTGATAACTCCAACCGTTTTCGAGGAAAGTGCCGTTAAACATTTCAATAATTTTTTGAGAGAAATTTAAATTTAATGAAAGAAAGTGTATTTATAGAAAAAAGTACAAAACGTAAGGGAAAGCAAAATCATAATAACAGCGTAAACTCTCTCTCACTTTTTTATAAACACATAAATCAAGAGATTATCTAAAATAAGGAGCTGGGGTGGAACTTACAAAAACACATTGCAGCCATTACAAGTTACGCAAAATTATTTAATGAGGCTTATATTTAATAAAAACAGATTCTTTTCGGCGACTTTGTTATACAATACATATAAAATATTTGAGGTACGCTACTTATATATTCATTACGTATCCCTTTTCACATACAAAAATAAGAAAAATTCAATATTACATAGATATGAAACGCGAGCTAATATTAATCAAAACTTAACTAGACCCAGATTCGGTAAGAATGTTTGTCAGTTATTTATAAGTTATTTAGGGCCAAAAATTTACAACAAAATTCCTCCAGAAATTAGGCATATAAGTAAATATCACAATTTCTCTAAAAGAACCAAAACATTCATATTGGAAAATAAAGAAAAATTTTCTGAAATATTTAAATAAAGCTTTCTTTTTTTTAAAGTTAAAAATTACATTTTTAAATATCCTTAGATTGTTTAATTAATTAATTAATTAGTTAATAATATAATGTATAGATGTAAAGGCAAGTCTATTTCTCCATATTATTCTATATTGTTCACGTAGTGCATTCGGTCACAGGTAATTAGTAATGAACCTTCACAAACAAATAGCACAACACATGCTCTTAGCATAGGTGCTTCAAGTCATATACTTTATTTTTATTTTTTCTTTTAGTATTAATAATATTTACTTGTTTAATTATTGTTTTGTATAAGGAAAATGTACATGTAATGAAGTGTGAAATATGATTTGATATAATAATAAATAAATAAATAAAATGAATCTTATTAGAAGACCAAAAAATAACGTAAAACTTGACTTAAACTTTCCCCCCATGCAAAAACCCATTGCTGCAACTTAGAGTAAATGTTCGATACGGTCTTCACCTACTTCTATACCTTTTCTAATTCTATTCATAAAAGATTTTCTTACATTGAAAAATACATTTTCCTGTCCTCTAATAATATTCGCTGCGTTTTCATTTTGTACCACAGTTCCTCTCTTGAGTTGATAGTATTTGAATATACTAAGGACTTCATATGTCCCCACATATAATAATCCAAAGAATTATAATCAAGACTCCTTGATGACCAAGCAAACTCACTTCCTCGGTCGATCCATCTGCGTGGGAAAGTCTCATCAAGATAACTCCTGCCTTCGATGAAGGAATGAGGAGGAGCTCCGTCTTACATGAACCGCATTATGTTCCATATGTCTAGCATGAAAGCATGTAATATATCAGCAAGAATATTTTGAAGAGAAAACAGATAAGACTGTGAAGGAAGGACAAATGGTTCCAATAATTGATCGCCGATGATACCACACCAAACGTTAATCTTAAATTCTTACTGAAAATGCCTTTCTTTAACGGCATGAGGATTTTGTACTTCCCAGTAATGGATTTGCTCCAGTTAAAAACGCCTCGGCGAGTAAAAGTTGCCTCGTCGGTAAATAAAATGTTCTTAACGAAATCCCTGTTGTGTTTATTTAGAACAAATTGACAAAATTGTAGCCTTTGTGGCAGATCCCTTTGAAATAAGTTTTGTACAGGAGTGAGATGATATGGGTAGAAGCGTTCTTTATGTAAGACTCTTAGGACAAATTGATTACTCACCCCTGTTGCCGTTACTAAACGACTTGAGCTGACTAGAGGATCTTCATCCACATGAACTAAAATTTCTAGCTCTTGATCTGGAGTAATTCGTTTCTGTCGTCCTACATCGTTTTTATGGCGAAATGACGACGTCCCAAACGACTAAACAGACCTTTGAAAATCTTATGGTCTGGCTGTATTCTATTTGTATATTGCAATGAGTATCTCCTCCCTGCAGCACGCCCGCTAAAATTATTTTGTGCGTAAACAGATATAGCCCTCATTTCCGTATTTGAAAAACTATTATATCTAGGCATTGTAAATAAAGAAGTTAAATAAATTAGCTCGAGGAATACAAGAACAAAATAAAATGTTTAAATGACGTAAATGACAGAACTAAAACGTAGTCAAAGTTCACAATATACTTTGTTTCATTAAATTTGAATCTTTCAAAAAATTTTTGAAATGTTTAACGGCACTTTCCTCGAAAACGGTTGGAGTTAACAAGTTCTATCAAGTGTACCTTTTATACGCGGAAATGACGCCCTCATCAGATTTTCTGGTCAGAAATACCACAACGTTTCGTAAAAGAAAATATGAAAAAAATTCATCATCAGATACAGGTCCTGCGGCGCATCTAACGTGATGTAATACATAAATTATTGTTTCTTAGAATAAAAAAGTTCCTCTAGCAAATTTGGCGAAGATTAGTCAAGAAGCTCTTGAGTTATTGCAAAAAGACGAAAAAATAATTTGAACTTTGACACCCTGTATCTTTTACCACAGCAACATTTTGCTAAAGCATATTTGGTTATATCCTCATATTTTGGCCCAAAGCATCTATCCCTGAACTATGGTCTATTAATGGTCCACCCTATATACACTCGTTCATTTATACACGTGTACATTTTAAATCAGCGTCAGTCTTGATTTATTTATTCTATTTTTTGGAAGATTAAGCACCGATTTATTTATAATAGTTTTGTTTTATCTATTCTTTTGAATATTAATGCCATTTTTTATACTATCAGAGGTTATATTAGATAGACTAGGAACCAAATAAATGAAACATTTCTACCCAATGTTCTTATTCGATATTATGTTATTTTTGATTCTGGTGTTATAATGTTTTTGTATTATTTTGTTTTTTTTGTCAGCTACCAAAAAATATTTTTAATATCCGAAAATTAATCCGAAGTTACTCAACAGTTTTTCCTAATAAAAAGGAACATAATCCTTTTGTACAAGTTCTCTCTCTTAATATTTATTATTAGCATTATGAGAAAAAATATACAAATATAGGAGTAACTGTTCCTATAACAATACTCATACGTTCATAATTTAACTTCTAATCTAACCATTCTTTAATTTATATTATTTACTACCTCTGTGGAAGAGCTGTGCACCAAATATATGGGAGTTCAACCCCGGTCCATTTTAATGGAATAAAGTGTAATTCAAAATCATCCTTCTGACCCCAATTTTGGGGTGCCAATATAATAACCTAAGTATAAGAGTGAAACTGAAAAGTGGAATGGGCCCTTGCAAACACTGTATACAAAATATTATTTCAGCCAAAATCTAAAAGTCCTCAGATGCAAATAAGTCAAACACGACAAACCCTACTTCTATTTGGAGGTAGTAAATGGTGCACCAATAACATAACACATATTTTTGAAATCGAATAGTCAAATTGTCCTACCAATTTTCTGGCTGGTTTTCCATTCCTACGCCATGAAAGTGTCAGTTCCATAATCAACAAGTTTAGCGGCTCCGTAGAACTTTGCATACCTCTACCGAGAATTTTCTCAGAGGGAAATGTTGAAAGACTCGTCAAAACGAAGCCACTCACGAAAATTCAGCCTGTTAAAACGGGGCGTCGAATCCGAGCAATCTTTACTGTTATTCATTTAGGTTTAAAAATTTTACTTATAAACCGTCCTAGAGCCGTTGGCTTTAAATTCGAAAATATTATCTAGCTTTAATGGTTTTAGCTGTTATACATTTAGGTTTATCAATTTTAATTATGAACAGCTTTTAGAGCCTTTGCATTCAGTGTGGTGTTATTATATAGTTTTAATGGTTTTAGCTAGTTGTTGTGTATTCTTTCCTATTATTTGGGTTTTCTACCACATGTATTATTGTCCTCTTCAAAAACAAATCACCGAATCTACAAAATAATAGAATTATTGGAAAAAACCTCTGCGCCCGTGACGTTTACGCCAAAGGAATAGTCAGAGGTTATGTTTTGCAAATAATATAAATCGGAATAAACACAGAAATAATGTATTTTGCTGACGTTTCGGAAAGTAATCTCTTTGTTGTGTATTTAGGTTTATCACCTTTACCTCTGAACATGTGTTATCTAAAACATAATATTTTAAGTCGCAAACTGCTCTATAAAGTCCTTATTTTACAATAAGGAACGTAACCAGACTGCAACCAACAGCTACTCTCCGGCCTATGTGTCCCGCCGAGCGCTGAATTACAAGTTACAAGCCTGGCGCGTTAAGTGTAATAATTGCATATTACCATCAAAACGCTAATGTTTCGATTACAACAAACACCAGCCGAAAGATTGATCCTACTTAAAGGAGCTCTCGTACCAGTCGGCACACACCACTTGTAGACTGCAGTTTCAAGCTGTTGGCTCTCGTCAGTGCAAGGTAGGCATGTGACGACCGACACGAGGATCACTTGATTATTTAGTACATTTCGGTATCTTTGGGATAGCAACATGTAAAATTGTCAGCAAGTGCCATCTGGCGGTCCAGTGTCTATTGCATTCGAAAAATAAATAGCCTGACTGGGCTTAGCATAGTTTAAATGTGCTTTTAGAGGACGGAATATTAAAAAGTTGCAAACTCCTCTATAAAATCCTTATTTTACTATAAGAAACGTAACCAGACTGCAACCAACAGCTACTCTCCGGGCTACGTGCCCCGCCGAGCGCTGAATTACAAGTTACAAGCCTGGTGAGTTAAGTGTAATAATTGCATATTACCATCAAAACGCTAATGCTTCGATTGCAATAAACACCAGCCGAAAGACTGATCCTACTTAAACTATTGAACTATGTGTTATCTAATTGAACGAGTATGAGTATAGCGAAATATAATCATTACCGGCACTGTAACTCAGTAGCCAAAAGTGCGTTATATGGCGATACGCATAAGGCAATTTAAATAACATAATGCCCCATTTCGGATTAAACGCCCCTTACCGCATCAGACGCTACCAGTTTTCCGGCAACCTGTGTAGCCTAACTTCGCCAACTATAACCTCTTATTCTATCCACCTTTAGTGATATTTCATACCTTCCGTAATTTTAAATCTTTTCTGCCCCCTTCTTCTTTTCTGTTTGTATTCATTTTGTCGTGTTGCTGTTTTTCTTGTTCTCTTTTTGTACATTTTTGTCTCTAAATTCATTTCTCGTTACAAATATTTAACAAAATCAAGAATCTTCGAAAATTAAAATTTTTAAAAGTTTAGACCAGCCTTGCGCAGCCCGGCGTTCATATATCTCGCGTAAGGCGTTTGAATTTAGGTGTCTGCGTCAGCTGCAAAATTAAAAAACGTGAAAAGTAAAAAAGTGTTCTTAAAAATTATATGTAATTTTAAGTTTTGAAAAATCTTTTTTGTATTAGATATTAGAAATGTTAGTACATATTTTTATTTATTGTTTGTAAAAGGTTTTTTTTTATGGTGGAGGGGAAATCCTACATGGACACCCGGCGCTAGAGTCTGCTGCGCCGGGTAGTGTCGAACTCCTACCGACTAAAATCCCTCCTGGATCAGTGTTTCCACGTAACCTGGAACTGCTTTCGCTTTCCATCAGGCCACGGGTCATTCGTCTTTTATTGGTGTTAGTAAAACTTCCCACGTATTCCCTTACATCCCCCATCTGTAAAAGGTGTTTAGGTTAAATTTAAAACTGTTCTCTAACCGAAGCAGATCCGGTCCGCCCGATCTTGCAAGACGGGTTCTGGCGAGGTACTTGTTCCCATAATTTTTCATAAAGTTCTGTTGAATTGAATGTGATAAACTCGCTTTGTCGTGACCGCTTTGCTCCGAGTTCGATCCCTGGCACCGACACTGACAATATCGATGGGTAATGGATGTTGCTTGCGTTTTTCCTAATGTGTAACTTCCTTCCGGACAGTCTTTGGCTATGGATTTTGGAGGTTGTCTACTATTTGTGGTGTGTTCCATGCTTTATTATTTTCCGTAGGTTTTCAGAATAATAGTAAGGTGCTAACACAATTTCATGCAAAACTTGGCTTTATTTAAATGGATAGCATATTATATGTAAATTAGATATAGGAAATATAATGATGTTTATATTTTATAAAATTTTGATTTGTTCGATTTTAGAGTTATAGTTGAATCTTACATAAGAGAAGATAATAAAATATAAAATAATAGCCTGAGCAGCAAAATTTTATGCTCAATCAAGTGACATCCAAATAATGTCTCTATTTCATAGAACTTCTAGTTATTTGCTAGAATGCCTATTTGGATATGTAGTTTGAAATATGTTCATTGAACGGCCACAATAATACAGCTTAATTCTCTGGATTTTTTTCGGTTACCTGATAACCAACCATTTTATTAAATTGATAATGTAAAATACTCCACAAAACAAACGTTTATACGTTTCTACTCAAAGTGGAATAAATGTAAATACCTTCAAACAGCATGGGATAAGACGCAGCCATCTCGATCGAGTCCCGGTCATTTACATTCCTTTTTGTCGTTGTGCATTCAATCTGTTAAGTAATGAATGTGAAATGTCTAGATCTCCATAAATTCGTCAATGTACGTACTTCGCTGCCGCTATCTGCATATGTGTATATGTCAAAGAACACACAAAATGCTATCTAAAACCATCACGCTTAAAAGCAGTAAAAAATCTCATTAGTAATCTAACAGCAACGAAATCCGACATCCGGGAATATTTTGTAATGTTTTGTTGTATTTTGTATTTTCCATCTGAATGAGTCGCATCGGACCCTTCATGTGAACACATTAGTATCCATTTTAAAAAAAGTAACAAAACGTCCCTTAGACGTCCATAGCATGGATCGTTCACATATACTATTATTATACAGGAGTATATTGTATACATTGTGCAGGTAACTAATCAAATGTTCTAACTGAACACCTTCTTGTACCCGACAGTATCCCAAGCGACAAACGAATTTTTGCTGAACTTTATTTATAGTGTGTTGAGAAATCTTGCTATATTCTAATCTAATTTTGCTTTTAATTCTTCAATATTGTTAGATTTGCATTTGTACACTACATTTTTAGGTGACCCCAGAGGAAAAACTCTAGCGGGCTAAGATTCAGTGACCTTGATGGCTATTCAACACTACCACATTTTCCAATCACTTATTTGGAAAGACCTGAAATTCATTCATTTGCTATTCAGTTGTAAAATATCACAATTAAAAAAATATTATTTAACTTCAAAAAATAATATTTTCAAATGCCTGTAGCTCAAAACTTATGAACTTTAGACTCTAAGTATTATAGGTCTTCAAAATCAGCTGATTTCCATAGAAATTCTAAAAATTAAAAATATACAGGGCATTCTATTTAAAAAAGTAGATGACCTGTCCGCGGATTATCTAAAACATTTTCGTATTCTGAAATAATGAATTCATTTTATATTTCATGTACACACGTCTAATCGAGTAATTGAAAACAATAAGTAGATAATCAGAATTGAAAATTTTATATTACTTTTAAGTTTTTGTATTTCGTCTCATATGTTTACGTCTAAATTGCCACTTCTACTAAAGAATTATCAAAACTGAAAATATGAATGAAGAAATCACGTTTTTCAAAGATATCGAAATATTATGATAAAATTAATTTATTTATTGACCTATTTATCAACCAGCAGCATGTGGTAATTGATGTATGTATCAGGAGCTCCCATCAGTATATTATGAAAATAAATAACTGTTTAAAATAACAATATAAAGAACCTTGATGCAACCTCAAAGCTAATAGTAGTGCACTAGTCCATAATTATATGATATTAAAATAATTTTATTACTTAAAAGTTCTAATTATTTAAAGTCACATGAGAGAAGTTGGTTATTAAATTAAAGAGCAAAAGTTCTTCTTTCACATTCTTTATCTTGATGCAGCATTTAAATTTATATACTGCATATAAGCAATAAAAATAATTCGATTCATTAAACAATTTTCTGGTTATGTAATATTGCTATTGCACAAAATATTATTTTATTTATTACCAATTAAAGCTTAAAGTAATGCAAATAATAATATTATTACGAATTTACATTACTTATTATTACGTAACTAATTATTTTGGTGATGGAGGAATGATGGTCATTTTAGAGAAACCAATCTAGATTTTGAGTGGAATTGTTTGGAAAGGTAAATTTTATTAATGAAATGATAGTTCGGGCAGATAGAAGTGGTGTAGAAATATTTCACCCAATGCTGACCCTTCTCCTTTTTAACTTATAGTTTTTCATTCCTTTTTTTGTTGGATATCTCGGTTTGATTGTAACATAATATATTAATTAAATTTCGAATAAACTAGTATAATAAATAAAGTTGTTTCTGTTAATGAGAAAGTTGTATGACTTTTTTTATCGCCTTATTTATATTAACGTCCTGGTGGAGTTTAGCATTTACTATTCCACCACTCAACCAGGACACTTTCACATATCGACCATTCCCTGACATTGCCATCTGCCACAGTCGGGACTCGAAATCAGGAGTAGTACAGCAACTAGTCGTGTTGTCTCTCACACAACCTCGTCTAGCCCACTGCCACCAATTCGGTAATACCATGAAAAACACCACTAAACATCCATACCCTAGCCATGATTCGAACTCGGGACTCCTTGGTTGCAAGCTTAACAACCAATCAATTAATCGATAGATTTATTAAATATTACAGAATACATATGTCCTCCCCAAACCTCACCTCGGGATCGACGCTGCATCCAACACGCGATACGTGGTGGTGGTTGCAAGATCGGATGGGGTGAGGCTGGTTAGGCAAAAAAATAATATAACTTAATCTACACGCCTTTTGTCTAAAAACAAATTAATAAAATTCATGAATTCCAACAATGGCTAAAAATAATTAAAACACTCTAAAAATTAATGGCACGAAACATTAGTACAGGTAGATAGGGGAAGAAGAAGTTATAGTTGGTGAAGGTTTGGTTATATTGGTTGCCGGAAGATGGGCAGAGTCTGGTAAAGTAAGGTGTGCTTTATTTGAAAGGGGGCATTATGTTGCCTAATTTGTGTCCAGTTTGAAGGTGTAGAATTTTTGAGATATATTCTGGATGTAGTCTGCTATTGGCATTATGTCGTGGCAGTATGCGTAGGGATCTCTGAGGGAGGTGTACATGTCAGAATTCGAAATGAGGCGCACTTTCAGTTTTTTCATTGTCGTGGCCGACGTGCTGCACCACACCGGCGCCGCGAATGTGATAGCCGGTCTGATCTCCAAGGCGTATAATAATTTTTTATTTTGTCTGTTAAGTCTGCTACCCCTGACCATGAGCGGATACAGACTCCTGGAAAGGAAGTAGACCGTCCGTACTGTCTCATTTATGTGCGTATTAAACGTCAGTCTCTGGTCCAGTCTAACCCCCAAGTACTTCACGCACTTTTTGATTGGAATTTGGTTTCCCCGGACCGTGATTGGTGTTAGAATCCTGTTCTCAGTGAACCGGTGAAGACTATCGCTTCCGACTTCTCAGCATTTACCCAAATCTTCCACCGGTCGTAATATGCCGCGGGACGAGCCATGTGTGCTTTCAGCAGCATATTTGCGGCTTGCGCGTTATGCGAATGCACATTCATGGCCGTGTCGTCGGCGTACTTGGCTAACTAGAGACGTATATGTTGTACAACTTAGGAGACAAACGCGACACCTGAGGGTCTCCCGCGCGAATGTCCCGTTGTGTTGACAGTTTGTTATTCACCCGAACCAAAACGAGTGAATAAGTTTTATGATCTGCGTCGGAAAGTTGTAGTCGTGCATTTTGTAAAGTAGTCCCGGGATCCACACGATGTCAAAGGCCTTCTCAATATCGAGAAGCACCATTGCAGTACTCTTCCCGAGGTTGTATTGTACCTTAACGTCGTTAACTATCCTAACGATTTGTTGCACTGTGCTCCGGCCCTTCCTGAAACCGAACTGACACTCATCATCAATGTGAAGCTCATCCTGGGTAGCGTCAAATCTGGACAGGATGAGTTTCTCCGCCAACTTGGAGATCGCCGATAGTAATGAGATTGTGAGATAGCTACCGGCGAGCTTCGCGTTTTTGTTCGGTTTCAGGATGGGCACAACCACATCATACTTCCATTGACTTGGTCAATGGTGTAATCGCAAGATCGCATTAACGATATATGTTAGTTGTACAACTCCTTTCCTTGGAAGATATTTGAGCAGAATGTATTCAATATCATCCTTACCTATGGCTTTGTTATTTGGTAATGTTTTGACAATTTCTACTACTTCCGAGGGTTTGACCACGACTTTTAGAAATTCGCGTCTTGTCATTTGTATGTCATGGCCAATAGTCTTATTTATGATGTTTTGGATGCGGCCGTGCTCCGGGTTGTTGGGTATATCATTGTTATGTATTTGTTCGAAATGATTAACTAGGTCGTTTGCTTTTTGGGCGTCCGTCATCGCCGTCCGTCCGTTAGCACATGTCAACGCAGGAATGGCTTCCCGCGTATTTCGTAATGCTCGTGCCAGCTTCCACAGCGACTTATCTCAAGGGTTCAACGCCTCTAGCTTATTTCCCCATTTCTGGTTTTCACAGTGCTGATGGAGGTTCTGATATGCCTTTGCAGCCTGATCATCTCAATATTAGCGTTGATATCGCGATTTCGCTGCCAAAGCTGTCTCAGTCTGTTCTTTTCTCGAATGTCTCGTATGACCGCTTCGTCAAGTCGGTCCTTGCATGAGTCAATTATGATAATAGTTGCAACAGTCTGTTTGGCATGTTTGGTTGCAATCTTAACACGTAAGCGTTGAGTCACTGATACGGTTTTCCTTTTTATAATAAAAGTCGATGAAACATCAACAAACGTTTATAAAAATGTAAAATTCACGATTTTTCAAATTTTAGTAAATCGAAAAAATATATTTTTTCTTCAGCAAGGAATGTGGATTTTGCGAATCAGCTGTTATTTGGCGCCAATAACGGTGATCTCATCCGACATCATTTGTGTATAGTTTATTACGGATATTTAAGTAATTATTTAACATAAGTTACATAAAACTAAAAAAAAAACAATTTCTAATACGGATAAATAAACATTTTTTTCTACAACTGTCAAAAAAGTTATGTTTGCGCATTAACGTCAATGTCTAAATTGAGAAATTTTTTAATTGATAATATTTTTTTGCATAACCATGACACCATGCGCAAAATATTTCGCGCATTAGGGTGCTAAATATTTTGCACATCACATACCTATTATTGCCTATTTTTTATAATTTTTTTCAAAGATCTGTTTTGTCATTTGGCAGAAACGGGTTAATTCGAGAACTAGAAATTTTAGTTCGTGTGGATGAAGATCCTCAAGTCAGCTCAAATCGTTTAGCAGCGGCAACAGGGTGAGTAAACAATCTGTCCTAAGAGTCTTACGTAAAGAATGCTTCTACTCATATCATCTCACTTCTGTACAAAACTTACTTCGAAGGGATCTTCCACAAAGACCACAATTTTTGTCAATTTGTTGTAAATAAACATAACAGGGATCGAAATTTTGTTAAGAACACCTTATTTGCCGAACTTTTACTCACCGAGGCGTTTTTAATTGGAGAAATACCTATTACTTTTGAAATTCCACGCTGTAAGCACTAAAGTAAGTAACAAATTTCCTGTCAAATGTAAAAAGGCATATAATTTTCGCAAAGCTAACTACCCAAAGTTGTACACCAACTTAGTGCAGTTGATTGAAGTGTCTTGGACTCATTCTCTAATGTTGAGGATGCATGTGAAATGTTATATAATGTTATATACGAAATATTTGATAATTGTGTTCCGAAAACAGTGTCCCGGTCCAGAAAGTACCCTCCTTGATTTACATGCTCCATTATAAAATATGTTAAGTACAAGAACAAACTGAGAAGAAAACTCAAAACAAATCGGGATAATCATGTTTATGTATAATTATGTAATCTAAGATCCAAAATAAAAAAATACATTGACACCTCTCATAAGAATTATTTAATCAATATACAAAATAATATCAAAAGCAACTGTAATTTGTTTTGGAGACACATCAATACTAAAAACAGACCTCAGCATTACCGGATAACCTTACGTATAATGATTTAGAGCTTAAAACTCCTAAACATGCTGTAGATACATTTGCTACTTTTTTCGAAACCAGTTTTTCAGTTTCTCGCCTACGTATACTAATAACAGTCGTATCGGTAATGTACTTCACACATTTTCTTTCACAATTGATGACATAACCAAGGCGCTCAAAAAACTGAAACCTAAATTTACTAAGGGACCGGACGATATTCCAGCTTTCATAGTAAGAGACTGTGCTTACGTTCTTGCGAAACCACTTACTTTTATCTATAACTTATCTCTGAAACTTTGTACCTTTCCAAAGATCTGCCCCGTATACAAGAAAGGTGAAAGAAATAAATACCGTCCGATAACCATAATCTGTAGCTTTGCTAAAGTCTTTGAGATAGCCGTGCATGAACCACTTTATTCTCACGTAAAAGAACAGCTTACACCAAGTCAACACGGCTTTATAAATGGGAGATCAACAGTGACCAATCTCTGCTGCATAACACAATATGTCTCTGAATATTTGGATGCTAATGTTCAAGTTGACGTAGTATACACCGATTTCTCGAAGGCTTTTGACAAACTAGACCATGGAGTTCTCTTAGAAAAGTTAAACAATGTGAAACTGTCGTCCTCACTTCTTACATTTTTTGAATCCTATCTTTGTATGCGGAAACAATATGTTGAATACTGTAGTCATAAGTCCTTCGAGATTTCTGCAACTTCTGGTGTGCCGCAGGGCTCTGTCCTGGGCCCTTTATTGTTTGTTATCTTTATAAATGATATTGTAGACTCGATAGATATACCATGCTTGTTATATGCCGATGACCTAAAATTGTACTGGCGTATAGAGTCCTTGGAGGACTGTCAGAGAATACAAAATAATCTAAATAAGTTTCATGAGTGGTGTAACAGTAATACTCTGTCATTAAATGCTGCCAAATGCAAGGTTGTCTCATACCATATGAGAAGGAATGCTTTTGAGTTCGCTTATCAACTGAGTGAAACAATTCTAGAACGTCCTGAATACTTTTGTGATCTTGGAGTGACATTTGATCATAAGCTGTCATTTTCAAAGCATATTGAAAATATTGTATCAGCATCTTCAAAGAACCTTGGCTTTGTCATTAGAAATTCATATGGCTTTACAGACACTCAGGTATTATGTATGCTGTTTAACGTGTTTGTATAATCTAAGTTAGAATATGCGAGCTTAATTTGGTACCCAGGGTACTCGAAATATAATGACTCCATTGAAAATGTTCAAAGGAGATTCTTAAATTTTCTATGTTATAAGATCGATGGCATATATCCTCCAATTGGAACGTTACATAATGTACTTCTCAGTAGATTTCCATTTATCAGTTTGACCGATCGCAGAAATATTCACTCCTTAATATTTCTGTTCAATATGGTACACAATAGATATGACTGTGCTGAAGTTTTGTTGAATCTGAGTTTTCGCGTGCCAACAATCGGAACTAGATCTCAAGGAACCTTTTACCTCTCGAATCCTCACACAAACTTATTGAAATACTCTTCGATGCATATTATGTGTAATAATTATCACGGCCTGCAGGATAGTCTAGATATATTGAACTGCTCGATAAAGGACATTACGAATTTATTTTCATAATAATCTATTATGTATCTATTTTTTTTTCTTGTTTGTTAAATCTCTGTATTTGATTGTTTTATACATATGTTATACATATATTTTTTTCTATGTTATGTTATTTAAATATTGTAAATTTCCCATCCTTTAATTAGCGAAAGCTGTTGGATGGTGTATCCTAAATAAATTACTGGGAAGTAGAAAATCCTCATGCCGTTATAGAAAGGCATTTTCAGCAAGAATTTAAGAACAACGTTTGGTGTGGTATCATCGGCAATCAATTATTGGGACCATTTGTCCTTCCTCCAAATTTAAATGGACAGTCTTATCTGTTTTTTCTTCAAAATACTCTTTTTGTGTATGCTTTCATGCTAGACATACGGAAAAAAATGTGGTTCATGCAAAATAGAGCTCCACCTCATTTCTCCATTGAAGTCAGGAATTATCTTGATAAGTCTTTCCCACGCAGATGGATCGGTCGAGGAAGCGATTTTGCTTGACCACCAAGGAGTCCTGATTATGATTGAAGTACCCTGTATATACCCCATATACAAATTTAGTTTTTTCTTAATTATTTCCAAATTCAAGTAATTATTGCAGTTAATTCATTTCACTTTTACATTTATTTAGTCATTAAATATTAAATACAGTAAAGTTACCAGAATGCATTTTAAAATTATATTCTTTTAAAGCAAAGTTAAAAGCTACAGTTTTAAGTAAAAAAGTTACATAAAATCGAGTCGAGTCACAGGGTTTGTTTATCAGTTATAAGATAAGTGTCAAGTACTTCGTTTATTCCCAGAGTATGAAATCGCCTACACTTTTCTACCTTAACCATAGAAAGAGATAGAGAGTTGGGTATCATCCGAAAAGTCGGTGCAGAAGAACATCGTATCCAACGTGATTAATTGTGTTAATGTAAATAGTTCCCACATGAAGCGTGAGATTCGAGGAGAAGGGTGATGTCTCGTATCATATAAAAAGACGGCGTTCAAAAAGGGGCCATTTTGATGAACCACACCTGAGCCCGTGGCAGAATTTAAGTATTCGCCCGGAATAGAATTTGTACTATTTTGAGCTCCGTTGAAGCACTTCATGATTCATTGTACCCTCGATATTATTTCGTGGCTATTTGGCTAACTCCGCATGTAACACCATAAAGAAAATAACTTGACACTTGTTTCGTACCAGTCATAATCAAACAGTCTTTAATAAACTCCGTAAGAAGTGCCGTTTCAACGTCTCTACGATGCCCTACAAGGACGTTAACCATGTGGAACCTGGGGGAGAGCATTCACGGGCGATATACAGAGCGCACAGAAATTCTACAGGCATAAATTTCTAAAATGTGATTACTTTCTTATTTCGAAACTCTACTTTATTATTTGCAATTGCATTCATATTCTGGTTTCGTCGGGGTGTAATGGGGAAAATTGACGCATTTGTGGTACCAAAAGAATATTAGATTAATATTTTAAATGAAATATTAGCTTTGACTTTTAACAAGAAAATCTAATATCATATTACCAGTTATTCAGTTATGATTTTACTCACGATTTTAATTCATAAAATTTCACTTTCTAAATATCTTACTAGGGAAATTTGCGTTTGCAAAATAACAAGCATATATTCAAGAACTATATATTTTCTGCGTTTATGCAATGACAGGAAACTTTCACTTCCATTATTTTTCATTTGATGTACTTATTAAGGCTACTGTGTGCCTAATTTTGGACATGTCAAATGTCATATTAATGTTTATCTTTCAAATGATTATATGAGATTTCTCACCAGCGATCTATTTGGTTTTCTATGATTGTTTAATAACGATCCACCCATTTAATTACCTTGTGCTCACAAACTGTACAGGCCATCGGTCAGTGCTGGGTTAATTAGCCCGTAGACCTGTTCGTATTCAGAAGGGCTTACTTTTCGTCGAGTACTGAACCGGGACGTCTCGTCTGTTTGATTTACAACTACCCACCTTGTTTCACGTTGTTGTACAGTCATACAAAATTTAGTAGACTGCTTGTTTTAATTATAATCAAAGGATTTTTCCTCAACATTCTATGATGTTTTACATGAGTATTTAATGCTCATTTCTCAACTTAATTTTGATAATGTATAAACATGACATGATTTTTGTCCTCTGTTTTTCATTCGATTCATTATTTGGCTATTGCTAACAACTTTAATTATGAATTATTATTATCTAGCGATTGCTAACAACTTTCTATAATTATAAACCATTATTACCTAGCGATTGCTAACAGCTCTATTATAGATTATCATTATCAGGCCATTGCCACAACTCTAATTACTATTAAAATAACACAGCATACTTTTGTATCTCAGTTCTTGTTATTGCATCAAAACTCTCAGCATATCTATAGTATGGTCATTACTGTAGCAGCGCAGATTTTCCTATTATAATATTTAGACAATTGTCTCAAATATTTGGATTATTTTGATTTCATGTTCGACTATTGTTGCATCAATTTATATAAAATAAAATGGTTTTTTTACTATTTTTTCCCATCAATTGTTGCCTTTTCTTTCACCTTTACCTTTTTCTTCATATAAGTAATAACTAAATAAATGGTTTTATTTAAAAGCGAAATAGAAAACAAACTTCAACTATAAATGTACAGTGCAATCTTGAGTAGTAAGATACTACATAAATAACATGTATAATTACCTAGGTCTCTCAATTAATAGACAGTGTGTTCAAGTTTACCAGGTATTTCAATTAACAGAGTGATTAATTCTCTAAGGTATATAGTATCAGACAGAAGCAAGTAATATTAAACTTTATATAAAAGAACCTGGGGTTATTATAAAAGGGTTACTACACGCACAACGAAATTTGGGTCCTACACTAACAAAACTAGTCGATCACGCAAATGGCCAGTCTTATAATTACCAGTAATTTCTTTAGTAATTAAACAGGGCACCCCATAAACATTACACAATTTAACAGAAAATTAACAAAATATTTATTTGGAACAGAAATATGGAACTTCTTACGCTTTAATTGTTTATAAATAAACATAATGATATTTCGATCTAATATTGTTTACTCTATACATACGTATTAACTAAACTATTTACAATTCCTATTATCTCGCAAATACATTTTTCTTAATGTAAAATATTGTGGTCATTCAATTAATTGGTTTATTACTGATTATTCATATCATTTCCTACAGTGATAACTGATAAGCCAGTTGATAAATGATTATAATCATTTGTCATTGAAATTTGCCTTTTTAAACAAAATGACATAATAAACCATATAATTTTAATAGAATTAGTCTGACGTAATTTACATAAGTAAATAATATATTCAAAATGTATTATCACCAAAAAATCTGACGTAATTAATTTGCGTAGTACTCTGTCATGTTACACATTATAAAAATAAATGGTGGCCTGCACAACATTTTTTTAGAGATAAGGCCACATGTTAGGCGACATGGCAAACCCAAACATACGTTCATATATTTTGATAAAAGATGTTTATTGAACTGCTTCCCATCTACAGCTTCAGCAAGTTTCATGATCAAAAACTCTTTTTTTGTGATTTATCATTGATGCTTATTATATGGGAGTGTAGCCTTGGATTTGAACATATAAGTAGTAGCCATGTAATTAATATTGTACTTTTATAATTGGAAAATTGTCATGAATAAGTGTTCACTCAAATCCCTGCTTTGAATTCTGAAAAATACTCCAATTAATGTTATTTCATGAATATTAACGAACAAATAAAATCGATCACATAAATCTAAAAACTAAATTTGAATTTGTAAAATTTGCTGAAACCCGAAAGTTCAACAATTCGTAAAATAGACTCATGTCTCAAATTCGAACTATATACCATCAGTATTATTAAATGGTACAGTTCCACTACACTGATTCTCTACCTCAAGTATCCGTATAGCTCGTATTATATCGCGATTTTCGGTTTCATTTATAAGTAAACTGGCGTTATTTGAGGGAGTAGCGACAAAATTTAAAAACCTAGGGAGTCTCTTATAAACTCCAACTTTAAAATTGGTTGCATGGTGTGTTAGCCAGGCATCTATGCTTGCGAACGACCAGACAAACGAAAACTAGATTTTTTGTAAAATCTGTTGTTATTTTGAATTATATTCTTAACTACGTATCCTCAAAATGAAAATATGGAAAATAATTGCCTTTGTATTGACATTATATTCACTTGTACTTATGGTAAAGAACACATACAGATTAATTTGAGTTGTATATTGTGAATAAAATGCATTTTATTCTGAGCAGAGAGTTGCATGCATGTTTTCCTGTTTTCTTTTATTTGTTCTGTTTGATAAGATATCAAGACATTTTACAGAAGACAGGTATTTTCTATAAATACATGCAATTTTTGTATTTCAGGTACTAAAGAGACATAGAGACGTTTATAACATACAGAATGACTTTAAATAGATTTGAAACTATTTATTACATAATGTAATGATAAGTAGATTCAGTTATTGTAATAAATGCACTCTATTATTGTTATACTAATTATTAAAACGTTTAAAACACCTCGAAGTGTTTACGCATCTAATATGTTCAAGAATGTATAATATTTTAAATTAATTTGTGCGTAAAATTGATAAAAGTGAAAAAGGCTCAATGTCACGTGATGATTGAACGAAAAGAGTAGAAACCAATTTGTTTTGTTAAGTTTATGTCATGAACTATTCAAGTTGGTAGTTGTGATGATATATGAGGAAACATATAAAGGATAGTGTAGAAAAATTTAAAATTGGGGCTTGCTAAAGGATGAAAAGAAGAATAAGAAATTGAAAAATTCAAGGGGAGAGAAAATTTTGTAAAGAAAAGAATATTGTAATAAAATGAAGAATGGAAGTAGATTGAAGAAAGAAAATTAGTTAAAGGGTTCTCATGAGAGAAACAGAACAAAACGAGTTTTTAAGATTTTTACAAGTAGGTTAAAGGAAGAGTAATATTAATTCATTTTTAGGCCAAGAAAACGATTCCTGGTGAAAAACGGTATCTCCGTTGGAAGGTGGAAAAGCATTTAGGATAGTAATTGGTCGCAGATAAATGACACTGTGCGGCTGAAATTAATACTTCGCTACGCGGACTAACAAAGGTTGTAATAAACTACGTAAAAAAATTTATGTTCACCATTTTAGCATACATTCAATTGAAAAATTAATAACTTGGAAATAATTAAAAATATTTTAAATTGGTAAATGTTTGACAATTAACTTCATTTTCATAAACAAATTTTAGTTTACTTAATTATATCCAAATTGTTTTAATCTTAGAATCATAGTTTATTTATTTAGATAGGGAAATTTTATCTTTTCGTTGAATGATATAGCTGTTGTCACAATATATTGTTCAGTTGATTTGAGTTTGTTTTATTATTTATGTCTTTCTATATGTGTTTTCTTCATTAATTGCGAACTTTCGACCTTGAGGATTAAATTTAGAATTTATATTGTGTAATAGTTTAGCTTCATCGAGTGAGAATATCATAGCAGTGTATTATTTTTCATAAAACAATTACATTGAATTTATTTGTGCAATATGATTTACTCATTTAGCCTAAACTTGCATCCAAGCGAAAAAGTAATTAAGAAGTTCATGTTCAAGAGGAACACTGTAGGTCATATAAAAGGAATATAGCGATAAAGCCAACAATACGCGAAGACTTCTATCCCTTGATTGCTCGCAGACGCCACGATACACTGATGGTGTGTTATTACATCCAAGAACTTCCGAACTATGGAATAATACACCGCATTACTTCTTCACTGCCAACTATCAAACGTAAATTGCTCATACCAACTATTGTCCGTGTTTGCTCATTTGTAGTTCTATTTGTATAAATATAACAAACTATATAAGCCAACTAGGCCAGGCGTCAAGTAGATTAACACCGTTTTAAATCGGACAAAGGATTTTACTGTTGGAACCAGTTCATTTACAGGCCTCTTTTAGACGTGCTAATTTCCTCCCTCGCCCGCCCTCCCAGAACACGCTCAACTTTAGAGCAATATTGCTCAAATTTTTTTTGCTAATATCTCGGTTCTGAACGGTCCTATGGAAAAAAGATAGTTTGGAATTATAGGGGGCGGAAGTCAAGCATGGTATTACATATTCCCTATATATATCGACACTTTTCTATATTTCCACGCTTTCTACATGCTATTACGTTCAATTTTCACTATTTAAGTTTAAGGTGTCCGTAATTTGTCGACAGCTTCATCTTATCTGTAATTTGATGACTAGAGGAACAGTGAAGTGTTATTGTGCATTCGCCTATGTCGTACTGATGAGAGCTAACAAGCTCGAAACTAGTCTACGCCTGGTGATGCACAACAGCTCTGCACTGTAGTTCTTTCTTTAGGATTACTGTACCTGCTGGAGGCTTATTGCAATCAGATTTTATTTTGCGTTTTCCGTAGTATGTCGCAAGTTATAGGATATTATTTTCAATTGATTTGAAAACGCACATTGTGCACCTTGATTGATGGGGCAATGAATCGTTTTCCTTTCATAAGAAACAGTGGAATACTGGACTTTAGTAGTGGGTAGTTTTACTTTACTACACATTTATTATTTTTTTACATAAATATGTTATGTTCAATTTATTGTATCTAACTATTAATTTGAATGTGGTGCTGAAGAAAGTGATTAAGATTTCCTGAGCTGGCAGCTACTATTACATTGAAAACGTTTTTGCAAAATATTATGAAATAAAATAAGCAGTTGCCCGGTTAATTGGACTTGATATTGAAGTAAGTTAAAGATACGTTTGGTTTCGTTATTTGTTCATCTTATACAAACTTCGGTATCCATGTTAGTTAACAAGGTCTAGTTAACCGGTTGGCCACGTAAAGTTTTATTTCATAACTTTTAGGAATTTTTTTGAAGGCGATTCACCTTTTACAAAGAATTTTTCATTATTTTTAGTAGCTTCTTATTTATCTTCTGCACGGATAGACAAATTAAATGATACCCAGCAGTTTGACTGAAAGTTGAAACTCGCGCCTCCGCCAATTTCTTAAGTATAATTTTTTAATTCTTTTATTTTTGTAGCTCCCTTTGTCTAGAAGAAATTTGCATGGCATTTGCATTATTTGTGAGCTTCCGCTTTCAAATATAAAAATTGTTCTAAATCCGCTCATTCATTACAAAATTATGCATGAATACAGTCAAAAACTATAACGGACGTATATTCATATTATTCAAATAGAAAACATGCCCCTTTATTAAAGTCGATTAAGAAATTGAATGAATTGATTTGTGCGAACAGTAACCCAAAAGAGCCTTACTCTATGTGGTAAATCGATTAAATGATTTTTCTAATGTTTGATGGGCCTGCATCTGGAAGACTAGACCTCCCACATTATAAACGTGTAAATTAAAAATATTATAACAGTGATCAATTTAACTACAAGTTGAGTTGAGTAGCTAAGGCTTAGACTTCGCCTGAAATTAAGTAATATTATTACAATTATTATTTTACTTTTCAGTTTCATTTTCAGAATTAATGATAATATGGTACCTTCATAAAGAACTGCTTTGTCTGATATAAAAAATAGTTCCTAATTATGATGACGTATCCAAATACTGTGTAAATAATGATGAATTATGCAGTTTTGGCAAAAAATGGGATCAACTTACTTTCATCGTCTGTTTATTTCAATATGTGCTTATATGAGAGTAGTAAAATTGCACAATTTTTGGCAACGCACTGCTGATGTGTGAATTGTTAGATTTGTTCCACTCAAAGTCACTTTACCGAGGGATGATCGAAAAATATTTTTGTAAGCTACTTCTTGCATTGGCAGTCTAAAAAATAACGTTTCTAGTTTCACAGACATAGATGAAGATTGTGTTTATTCTTTAATAGCCATATACTGATAAGCTTCTTTATTATGTTACATGTGTTTGTCTTATTTTAGATTTAATAATATATTTCCATTTTCAGTTTTTATTCTTTATTGTAATTTTTAAGTCTTTTAAATCCGTGTATTTTTCTGTCAGATAGGTTGTATGCTGCGATGTTGCGTTGCAGGTTTTATGGTGTTTGGGGGATCATGAAGACTGATGGAGAGTTTAAATATTACAGTAAATAGCCAGGTGGAATGGATTTGTCAAATTTTGAAAGCTTATTTACTAAATGTATTATACATAGTAAGAAAACTTTAATAGGGGCCATTCTAATATTCTTGAATTCTTTAATAAATTTGAGAATCTTATCAGTACATCAGTCACATCATTCGATCACATAATTTTCATGGGAGATTTTAACATTGATTTGTCAAAAAAATTATTAAACAGTAATAATTTTAAATTTATTTTAAATTCCTTTGATCTTAATCAAATTATTAACTTGCCAGCTAGAATTAATCTGAAAGGCACGTCGTCACGAATAGACCTTATCATAATGAACAATGACATTGAAATCTTAAAATCAAATTCAGTGCCCATTTCAGATGATATAATCTAATCATCACTTTTTTTTCTGTAGTTAAAATACCTGTAATTAAATCTAAAATATATTTATTACAGGAAACACGATAAAATTAATATGAAATCTTTAAATTTGGATGCAATATATTATGTTAAAAATGTAAACGAGAAGCTAAATATTTTCAATAACAATATTTTGTATTTAATTAATAAACATGCTCCACTAAAACATAAACATAAAAGAAAAAACTTTTACACCATAGGTTACTGACAACATTAATGTTAACTTGTTATGAAAATGAGAGATAAAACTAAAGCAAAATATTTAAAAAGCAAAAGTCACCAGAATCTAGAATATTATAAACAACTAAAAAATTATACAAATCACTCCATGCAATGGGAAAAATGTGCTTATTTTGATGCCCTGCCAAGAAATAGAGATTTCAAATTATTCTGCATAGAGGTAAATAAATTAAGTTTAACAAAAATAAGACTAATAGTAATATTCCAAATGCGCTTGGTGATCCAGAAAAAAATAATATTTACTTCATTTCATCCATAAATCCCAGTAATGATCCTTCAATGACAAAATACTTTTTTTATAATTCTAATTTACATCAAAATTATAAAGATACATTTAATATTAAATTATTAACAAGGAATGATGTTTCTAACGTAATTAGTAATATTAGAACTAACAGTGTTGGCGCGATGGTATTTCTATTAAAGCCCTCAAACAATATTTGATGGGGTATTTCCATGCTGTCGGAAAAAGGCAATAGTTAAGCCTCTTGCAAAAATAGCTAATCCTATAGAACTAAAAGATCTCAGCTCTATTATTAGTATCTTAGTTTCCACTTCTAATATTTTGGAAGGACATATTCACATCTAAATTTTTCCTTATTTCAATAAAAATAATTTAACCTACTCGACACAATCAGGTTTTGGTTTTCGTAAAAATTATAGCAATTCCACTGCACTTATAAAAGTAACTGATGGTATTTGTCAACATTCACTTACCAATAAAGGGACTTGTCTAGTTCTACTTAATTTTAGTAAAGCCTTCGATATTTTGAATCCACTAGTTTTGCTCTCTAATTTGCATTATTTTGGTTTCTCCAATAATTGCATTAATTTTTTAAAAACCAGCAGAGAACAATGCGTAGCTTTGATAATAGATAATATGAGTGTAAAATACAAATTTGCTTCATTATATCAAGGTGTACCCCAAGAGTCCATCTTAGGACCTCTGTTATTTTTAATATACGTTGCAGACATTAATGGCGAAGTTCAATATTCTAGTGCAATGTAATATGCAGATGATTCTGAATTAATTCTCGGTGTTTGTCCAAATAAATTATTTGCACAGGAAAATATTTCATCAAATTTACAGAAAATTTAAAAATTTTCTTTGAATTTTACCTTAAAAATTAATGCTTCTAAGTCTGCCTCGATGATAACAGGCTTAAAACATTCTAGAGATAAACTGTCTGATTCTGTTGTCAAAATTGATAATGATAAAGTACCTAAACTGAATGAAGCAAAAATTCTTGGCGTAGTCATGAATGACGCACATGTTTCCACTAAAATAGGATTGGCTTTCAGCCGTCTAAAAAGTTTATACCCATATAAAACTTTCATGTCACCTGCTGTCAAATATCTTTTGTGTATTAGCCTCGTTCTCTCTATTGCTGATTATTCAATTTAATTATTTATAATATAATAAAAATAACTTTTTCCCGCTATTTACACGAAGTGCATAATCATTAGCTATTCCACTGGACTAATAGTTTTCTATATTCATTTGTTGCACTCAATGTTAACAATGAACAATTGCCAAATGACCGCTGGTAACCGGATAGCATTTTAAGGCTTGATCGTTAATTTAAAATGAGTATGTTTAGATAGATAATAATTGAAATTTGAATTATAAATCATCACGAAGGACTATTTCAAACATTTTTATTGAACAATGTTTAGACAGTTTTAAACTAACATGTAAATGCTTTACAATATAGATACACAGCCGCATATGTCGAGAAAAATGCATTTGACTTGCCTATAAGGACTGAAATTTAAACCACGCTGTGCAAACAAAATGATCAATTTTGGGTAGTTTACAGTAGTCTAAGGGCCATCCTCAGTTTGGAAGATAAATAAATACCTGAGTTATAGTATATTGAATGGAAATTGTGTACCATAAAATCATGAATAGTTAAGTATTTAAAATTACAATGTTGATCCTACTATTGTATAAGGCACGTACGAATCGTACATAAATATGAGTAATTTATGGGTTGAATCAAATGTTGAAATTCTCCTGTTCTTTGTCACTGTGTGGCAGGTATTTGAACATTATCGGAGGATGAATATTAGCATTAATTAGGAATGAAGCAAGTTAGTAGTTGTAAACACTATTAGCCGGTTTAATGAAATTTTCATATAATTGTTAAATATTCTATATAACAATCTTTGTTCGCTTTTTTTTAAATTAGCCAATTCTTAAGAAATAATTGCTACATTAGCAATTCCAGTCATCTGATAATGCCAACTTGGTTACCGAAACTCTTCTTGGTGCATTAGGCAGTCTCTTTTTGGTATACTCATCAAATATTCCCACACTTTTCATGTATATTATTTCTTAAAATGTTTCTTGTATATTTACATATTTATTGATCGATTTTTTTTAAAAAACGATAGAATTGTTCCTCCAGTTAGTACTAGTTCATTGTCTACATTGCAATGCAATGAGTCGTTTGATCTTTCAGTTATCGTGCTTATAAGGAACGTGACAGATGGACAGACAGGCAAATAAATTAACATTTTGTAAGACCCAATATATGCTCCTAGAGAACAGAATATTAACTAAACGTAATGTTGCGTGTTTATACCTTCCAGTAAACACACCAAGCGTGGGTTCAATAATTGCAACACGAATTGTCACTAACTACTGAATTATTAAAAACTAAATTAACTTACAATAATTAGTCCTTATACTTACACATTACACATTAATTATAACTTTTAACTACTATAAATCGGTACTTATTATTACTGTACCACTCTGTTTTTTCTTCTGATTTGATCACTTGGCTTATCTGAATTAGAATTGTCCTGCCACATTGGACCCGCTTCTGATACCGAGTGTAAACGAATAGTGAGCCACCCTTGTAACTTCTTTGTTTTTAAAGATATCGGGATGAAATTTTGTACGGTGAAATTAAGTAAGATTTTCAACTTTTTAAGACCTATCCTCCGTATTTGTCACTTCCGGTTTCACCATAAATGGCCCCTGTATGTTTTTACATTTTTGAAATAAAGATCACATGTTGAATACATTTATACTATTTATACTAATTCGACTTTTAGTTGTCAATCTAGATGGCTGCGAATATTCAATATGTCCAATAATACATCATACAGAGTGCTATAAACTCATTAAAATCACATTTTTCTAAATAACTAATTTTTTAAAAACATTATGATATGGGCCACCCAGATATTCAGAAAGCTCTGTTTAATAGGGTTTAAATGGTACCAAAAGTTCCGTAATGTGGAATCATTACCGGCGGGAATGACAATTTTTCTTAAGAAATTTATGATTTATAACTAACTTCAATTAAATTTTGATCAATCCTGTATATTTGTGTTAATATTTTAGGATATTCAACAGAATGAGCCAGTGGCCCATTCTGTCTTCTGCGAAGATCTGACATATTTCTCACTTCCGGTTTCAGCGCAAATAACCCTAAAATAATATTGTCTGAAAGTAATATGTGACATTCCACGAATATTCTTTCCTATTATTTGGGTTTTCTACCATATGTATTATTATCCTCTTCAAAAACAAATCACCGAATCTACAAAGTAATAGAATTATTGGAAAAAAAGCCTCTGCGCCCGTGACGTTTACGCCAAAGGAAAAGTCAGAGGTTATGTTTTGCAAATAATATAAATCGGAATAAACACAGAAATAATGTATTTAGCCGACGTTTCGGAAAGTAATCTCTTTCAGTTTTCAAAGCTTTTTTTTTTTTTTGGAAGAACTCTTATTTTGCTGTGTATGTCCTCACACTGAAAGGTTTGGATGACTCACCCACATAACATTCTAGTCTGTAACTCTAAAGGTTCTACTCTTTTCCAGTTTCTCTAGGGTAGGAAGCAACGACGGCATCTCTGGGCTGACTGGCGAACTATCATTATATTGCTAGCTTCTCTCTATTAAGGGAATAAACCTCTCTTCATAAAAGGGCGTGCAAGTAACAGTAATATTACATTCGCAGCCAGTCCTCTATAAAATTCTTACTTTCATAAGAAATGCTTATAGCTTCGATTGTACCGTTAGATGGCGCCTATTGCCAATGTTAACTAGATATTCTATAAACCAGAATCTGGCTACTCGGTCCTCACTCCATCCAAGTGGATGCATAATGGCGGCGATAGTTTCACTGTGCATATGTGCATCAGTGTTTTTACGACGTATCGCAAGTGTCTAGTGACACTATGCTTGTCAAAATAAAAGCATCTCCTATTGACGGCGCCATTATGTACATACTTTTCATAATGACCAATCAGTTCCTCCAATTCGAGTGGTCAGACTCTAGTTTATAGGGTCTCTAGTGTTAACTTTTGAAATCTCAAGGATTTCATGATGTAAAATAGTTGGGTGGAGGGGAGGTGGCGAGACCTGATCGAACGCTAATGTTTTTTTCTCGTTTCTTTCATTTAATTTGCAAAAAGGTAAGAACAGTCAAATATATAATTAATTCTATCAGCACTCTGAAGTTTAAAACGTTTTTTTCTTGAAGGTTGTCAACACAATGTGCAATCAATATCCTACGTATTTTTCTAATTTAATCTTTGTTTAATTTATGCTTAGTGGATTGTTGTGACCCAGATCATATTTTAATTCTTTGTAAGCCTTGTAGTCATATGTAAACAAAGTACCATTTTGTTGGTTTCTTTAAAATTATATCACAGTAATTCAGGCAAGCAATATTTAAACAAAATATATTATTTTGTAAAGCTTAAATATTTAATTACGAGGACATAAAATTATATCTACTTTTCCCCTAAAGTTTATAACATATTTTCAGCAGACATTTTTTTCTATCATAAAATTACTGAATTGGCTAAATGTGACAGAGAACTTATCTGAGGAGGAACAAAGACAGTGCAATTAATAATGGTAATTAGACTAGTGAAATTCAGACAATATCATAGGGTTCTGGGTCATTTGGTTTTATTTTCATAGAAATTCGAATGTTAAAATTGAATATTTACAAAGTAAATTTATTTTAGGATTTTCACCTCCATTAGTCTCTGAAATTTTCGTCTTTTGACAAAATATAACACAACTTATCGTATGGAGTGTTTGTCAGTGAGCTACGGAGTATAATTTCAAGTTGTGAGATCTACGACTTAATGGATCTTCCAAGGTGTTTTTGGCCGTAGCAAAAAATCCTAACGTGTATGGGCAAAAATTGTATCATATTTGGTTTCAGTGGAATTCAATGGTCTGATCCATGGTGCAGACAACTATTTATTATTTACGCTAACTCCTCCACGCGAGCGTCTAGGATGTTATTGAAAGGAGTGAAAAGGGAAAAGGATCTTCTGCAGTTGAAACATCCCCCCTTTGTTAATTAATAACAAAAATCCTTGATCGTTAAGCAATCAAGAATGTATTTAATCCCACCCAGTAATTGTTATCTAGATTTACATCAAGATAAATAATCAAATTGGCCATTTACGTAATCGTTTAGTTTTACAAAGTTAGGACCCGAATTACGTTGTGTTCGTAGTACTTTGATATTTACCTACGTTCTTTATGCAAAGTTTAATATTACAGTTTCCTGTCTGATATTATCTATCTTAGAAAAATAAACACTCTTTCAATTTAAATACGTTGCAAGTTTGAACACACTGTTTATCAATTGAGAAACCTAGTTAATCATTTATTTTATATTATCATTCAAGATTACACTGTGAATTTATGGTTAAAGTTTGTTTTCAGATTTCATTTGATTGAAATGAAATCATTATAATTTATTTAGTTTACTGCTGGCATTTTCAGAAAGTTAAAGTTGAAAGAAAATGCAGAGATTGTTTTAATACATATATTATCGTCGAGACAATAGTCACCAAAAAACCATTTTATTTTATAACAATTGTTGCAGCAAATAACCAAACATGAAGTTAGACAATCCAAATATTCAAGACAATTGTCTAAATATTATGTAAGAAAGCTTACGTTGGCACAGTAGTGATCATACTGTATATGTTTAAGAGTTGGTTATGAAAATCACAAGAACCATTTCATGCATTAGAATTTCCGTGTTATTTGGCTTGAAATTATAATTGCGGCAATTGCCGGTAAAATGAGTGCCATTGTTTAAGATTAAAGTTGGAACAATCGCTCATATAAAATAAAATTTAATGCGGAACACAGGACAACAATCCTGTCGATGTTGGTGCTTTATCGAATTTAAATGGTAAATGAGAATTAAATACTCATAGAATGCAAGATATCATAGAATGTAAATGAAATATCCTATCCGCTTGCCTATAACTGTTTGTAGTTCGTAGAATAATGATAGTGACGGATTATAATTAAACAATCATAGGAAACTAGATATATCACCAGTGAAAAACCTCACACAATAATTTGAACAGTAAAACATTCTTGTGAAATATTACATGTCAAAGGGCACACGGCAAACCACTGGTACTACATTCACATGACTAACAGAAGTGTAATTGTACTTAAAGTCGCTTGTCCAATGCAAACTCTTAACATATTCAGTTCAATGGCGTAAACTTGTTATTTAACAAACTTAAATCTACCTAATCAAATATTTAGGATGTGAACTTCTCATTATTATTATTGAACATAATAACTGTGTCAATTGCAATATAACTTAATCCTACTTTCTTGTTAAAAATCAAAGCTAATATCATAAAAATTTAATGTTTTTTTAGTACCAAAAACACGTAAAATACTAACGCAGAGTCCCGAAATAAACAACTTATTAACAGTATAAGATTATGTCGATTGTTGTTTCTTGGCGCCGTGTATGTCGCCAGATTATGTCTCCCTCAGATATAAGGCCCTTCAGCGAGGTTTTGGTACTAGAAAGAAGCATCTAGGGCACGCTAACGCAGATACTCCGGTGATTTTAGACGTCACAAACTCTAAGCGCTGAAGTGGAATAGCTGTCGCAGTAGAATTGGTAGAGAAATCAGAGGGCTCGAGGTAGGTCGCAGGCGAGCTCCCAGCAATGATTTCTAGTCTTGCCACGAATTTCCTAGCTTTTTATATAATTTGTCTGTGGGAGAGAAATATACGCTTAGCTTCTTCCAGTACATTGGTTATATGTTCATTTCGGTAGCCGTCCTGAGTTTTGTTTGGCATACAGCCCTGTCACTGCATATGCACTATGCACTTTTTCTGTCTTACGTACTCTCCCTAAAATTTTCTTGTTCTCTTTGCCCTAGCTTTAGTCTACTCTACGTTTCTGTACAAGTGATTTTAAAGTGTACCTTGACATTTCTCTAATATTATGTCCTAATATTTTAAACGCGTAGGCGCCTGAAATCTTACTGCAATGTTGTATTGAATTTAATTACTTATAGAATGTAATGATAGTTACTGTTTAATCGTTGTTTAACAAGAATGAATTTTGAATTCACAGTATATTGAACCATTTATGAAATATTTCGCTTCCAGTTAATTGAAGCTTGTTACTTAATATCGATATTATGGTCGGTATAAAAGAGAACTAATATCAACGAGACCAAACGTATTTTAACCGACATCAATTTAAGGTAACAACTTAACCAATTACAATTACCGGACGAAGGCCGTTCAATTTTTTTGGAAAAAAATTACGGATTATTGATGTAATAGTTCGAAGAGAAATCAGAAATTCTGCCCATTACGGTCACGGTCATATTTTAGCAAAATCATATTTCTTGAAGAATTGACAAAATAGGTAAAACCATTAAAATATATTTCAAATATGATGCTTTTTTACATTAGTACTTCTCTTCGTACCGTTCCTAAAACCAATTATTGAATTTTGTGTAGTTTCGTATTTTTATTACAAAACTTTTTTTTTATGGTGTTTTTATTCGAAGTATATACTTATACTGGCAGAGGTAATACGTTTTTAAATACTTTATAGTGCCTCATGCTATGATCAAAGGGTCGTTAGCAACGTACGTTTGTTTAAACACGGTCTCTCCCCTTGATAGAGGTTTAGCATTCTTTTAGTATTTTTCCCATTCTTATAATGCGTCACTCAACTCATTTTGTATAAAAGAAAACGCAAATTCTTTAAGAAAAATCGATGAGTATAAATAACACTTAAAGAAACTGTATTCTTATAAAGTTCAAGAAAGTTAAGAGTATATAATCAGTTCAAGTATCAAGGTGGTTAACCGAAATATATGGTTAGAACGGGTTCGTGTCAGTTATTCTCTTTGTTCTACATGAGTTGTCTGCACAATGATGTATGTAAATTAGAAACGAGCGACCTCATTTCAACATGTTGCATAACAATAAGAACGCAAGATCAATGGTATCTGTTTTGTACAGTTGGTTAAAAAAGTGTTACACAAATCCTGCCTTTATTAGAACTTTCATTGTTCTTATACTTTTATCCTAAAATAGAAAAAGTATTATCTGTGAAATTATTTTGCCTGGCTATTAATTAGTTGAGTAAACATTTCTCTGTATTCTCTAACTGTTCATGCAAATTAACTTAAATTGGAGAAAAATATTGAAATAAATTGAATTCAGATTTATACAGGGTGGACTATTAATAATAGGCCATAGTTCAGGGGCAGGTTATTTGGGCCAAAATATAAGCATATAACCAAATATGCTTTAGTAAAATGTTGCTGTGGAAAAAGATACAGGGTGTCAAGGTTCAAATTATTTTTTTCGTTTTTTTGCAATAGCTCACCAGCCTCTTGACTGATCATCGCCAAATTTACTAGAGGAACTTTTTTTATTCTAGGAAACAATAATGTATGTATTACATCACGTTAGATCGTAGAGGGCGCCGCAGGACCTGTATCTGATGATGATTTTTTTTCAAATTTTTTTTGACGAAACGTCGTGGTACTTCTGATCAGAAAATCTGATGAGGGTGTCATTTCCACGTATAAAAGGTACACTTGGTAGAACTTGATAACTCCAACCGTTTCCGAGGAAAGTGCCGTTAAACAGTTCAATAATTTTTTTAAAGACAAATTCAAATTTAGTGAAACAAAGTGTACTCGTTGAAAAGTGTGCCTTGGTTACGTTTTAGTTCTGTCATATACGTCATTTAATCATTTTATTTTGTTCTAGTGTTCCTCAGGATAATTTCTTTAACTTCTTTATTTACGATGTCTAGACAATAATTTTTCAAATAATGAAATGAGAGATATGATATATGTTTACGCACAAAATAATATTAGCGGACGTGCTGCAGCGAGGAGATAGTCATTGCAATATCCAAATAGAATACAGCCAGACAATAAGATTTTCAAAGATCTGTTTTTATATCTGCATTAAAATATTTATGTCATTAATAAGTTTTATCAGAACTTCTATTGAGTGATGTGTTTCTATTTTTTTTTTTCAACATAAAATTCAAACTCACCAATTTAAATAAGAATCATACAAAGTTTACCTACAGATGATGGAGATGTATATCGTGTACCGGTAAAAACCGCTCTAGAAAAGGGAATACAAAATTAAGGATAATTTAACTACAGAGATAAAGCAAAAGATGATGGCTCCAAAATAAAATTAAAATATTAAAATTTTGCCAGTGAACAAAGTTAATGATTCAAACATATATATGACACCTCGGGTACAAGAATCATAACTCTTACTCAAAATTAAGCAAAGAGCTAACAAAATCAATCGAGAGTCTGCTCAAGTATAAACATGAATTGCATGACTCAATGATCAAAAATTCGTGAACAAAGTTTTCTGTCAAGACTTAGTAAAAGTTTTACTTAAAATTATTGATTGTTATCTGAAAATAACAACGCTTAACACTTTCTAGTAGAAAAGAAGATGAAAACAATACTCATGAATTACATTCAGTTTTGATAACCCTTTTATCAATTCTAGTAGACAAAATCTTGAAAATAATTAAAGATAAATTATTGAATGAAAATAATTTGGAAGTTAAATCAACCTATTGAAACGATTTCTATCGATAAGATTTCTATGTTACAATGGGGTCCCCATTAACACTAATTTCCAGCAAAATATTTATGGAAGATTAGCTAATTTATATTGGTTAGCAAAAAGTGCCCTCTAACCTTACCCCTGACATAAATTTCACAGGTGCAAGCGAGGCCCAGAAGTATTTTCCAATAATCTACTGAAAAAAATCTGTTATTTTGTAAACTGAGGTTATATTTAGAAGAAAATACATGTGATAGGAAGTCCCAAAAATACAAAAGAAAAGGGATTTTAAAAAATGTTCGTAGAATTTTATCCACAGCATCATACTGACAATAATAGCATGAATTCCTGATTGTAGAATCATATTCACGATTCATGAATGAACAATATGAAATTCTGAAGGCTTGGTAATGATTAAATATAATAACTTACTAAAATTCTTACAAAGTCTCCATTTGAAATCAAGCATTTTCGTAGCTTCTGATGTTGTTTAATTAATATGTCTTTTAAATGGAAGTTGGTGAAATAAATACTTATGTCTAAAATGGTCCGAGGTATCAAATTACATGATGATTATGAATGGATCATATTACAAAACAAAAGTAATGAACAGATTGTTTAAATTCATTTTTAATAAAGTCTAAAATTGCTCAAGTTATTAATAACGTTATTCTCAAGAACCGTCAATTTGAATGAAAAACACATTTATTTTTAATTAAAATTACAAATATGGCTTCGCCAGCGCACGTCCAGGCACCAGTCGATCAACCGCGACATGAGTCATCGCGGCGGGTGAAAGACAGGACGGGGCGCGTCTGGTTCGGCGGTTAAAAACGATTTTTAAAAGGCAACACCTTTCGCCTCATAGGGCGAATTGTACTGCTTAATCTAATTTAAAATATTCTTCACAGAGGAATTTAAAAACACACTAACACTATAAACGCTATTTAACAAAACACTCAGAAATTTTGGTAGTTGATGCGGGAAAAGAGAACTAGGCAAAGAATCTACTTCAGTAAACTACCGTAAGACATCCTGGATGACAGTATATGATTTGAAAAGTTAGGATTAAAGTAATTTTGAATTTCTTACTAGATTCTGGAAGGGGTGGTGAGGATAATTTTGAAACAAAAACAAACATAAACGAAAAAGGATACAGAAAAGAGTTAGAGATTTAAAATTTGTAGAATAAAATAGTTGAATAAAAGAACTTATGGTAGGGAAGGTTGGCTACAGAAGTTGCCGGAAAATGGGCAGCGCCTGATATGGCAATTTGTGTTTGAACCGAGAGGGGGTATTATGCTCTCTAATTCGTATAATATTGTAAGTTAGCAGACTATCGCCCAACTTGAAAGCATAGAATTTTTGGGACATTTCCTGGACGTAGTTCGCCATTGGGGTTATGTCGTTACAGCGATCGTAGAGGTCTCTGAGGGAGGTGTATCTGCTAGAATTAGAAATGAGGCGCAAAGATTTGCGTTCTAACACTTTGAGTTTCGTAAATGTCATGACTGATGACACCGGTGCTGCGTATGTGATTACCGGTCTAATAACCATGGTATATATTAATTTTTTATTTTGTCTGTTGAGTCTGCTGCTCCTGATCAGAAGCGGACACAGACTCTTGGACATGGACAGCAGCTATGGATGCAATGCTTGATCTACTTTCTTTGCACTTGCACGTGAGGAAGGAGGCAGCACTTAGTGCCTTAAGACCTTCCAGAGCCTTCGGTAACACCCCAAACATCTTCCAGGCAGAAATTCATACTATAGATTTGTGTGCTCAGGAATGCCCAAATAAAGGCATTCAAAGGGCAAAGATCTATATACTATGAGATAGCTAAGCAGCAATAAAAGCTGTAAGATCCTATACCTTCGAGACAAACCCTGAAGCAACTGGCCAACAACAATAAGGTTACCTTGATGTGGATGTTAGGGCATGAGGGAGTACAAGGTAATGAACTTGCTAGCAGCCTTGCGAAAAATGGAGCTGAAGCATTATTCATTGGACCTGAATCGTTTTGTAGCCTGACCAAGCGACACATAATGGAGGAGATCCAGAAATAGTAAAAGAATCAGAAAAAATCTTACAGGAGGAATACTCCAGGCTATAGACAAGCGAAAAAATGTATAACTTATTCGGCAAAGAATGCCACAAGGCTTTCCGAACTGGACAAGTCCGAATTAAGCCTGATAATAGTCAACTGCCCCTTGAGATATCATCTCAAGTATATGGGCAAGGCAATAGATGACAAATGCAGATATTGTGATACTGCAACTGAAACTGTGGAACGTATACTTAATACGCATTAAGATAGAGTTCCTAAAGTAGGCAGAATTTACGCCTGGAGACAGGGAAATTAGTCCTCGGAAAAACCATAAGTTTTATAAAAAGTCTTGGAATCCTGGGCAACAACTAGGTGTAGGGTAGTTCACAAAAGATCTTTTAGGTTGAAGTGAAGTAAGTCTACTCAGAGCCAAGCAACCCCTGAAACAATCTAGTTTTTCAATAAAAGGCTAGAAGAAAATGTACTGTTATATTTTAGTTTACAATTATGAATATAGAATAAAATAGAATGGACTGGAATAGAATGGAACGGAATGGAATACGACAGAAATTTATTCACTGTAAAGCAAGTTACAGGATTGTAAATATAGTTGAATTCTCCTAAAAATGCTGGATACCTCTTCCTGGATAAGTGGATCCATACTATGAGCTATGGGCGTATTTAGAATAGATGAAACTATTATTAAATCCAATCAAATTCAAAAAGGTTTATATGAATTAACTTGCCAATTAAAGTGTCAATCTGAAATATGAAATCACCAGTTAAAATAATATGCTCGTCAAGTTTTAGAGAGTTCTCCAAGTAATCAAATATTAATGTGTAATCATAACTAGAAAGATAGATGATATATATACAGATAATATACACGACTTTATTGTTCATTTTAGTCTTTACACCAACTAGGTCGAATAAGAGAACTGTAGATATCAGCGTTAATTTTTCAGAATCATGTATGTTCTTAATGACAACAAGTACATCATCATCTCTACCAGTAGTCCTGTCACATCTACAGTCGGTGTAATTATTTCCAAATAATTCAGCTAAATATATACCATCTTTCAACCATGTCTTTATTAATGATATATTATCAAAATTTGTAGCTACTACATTATAAGTCCTCAATCTTTGTATTTTAACCTCTCATATTCTGATAAAATACGAAAATAGCATAATCAGGGACAGATTTGATGTCTGTATAAACCTCACTGTTTTACACATCGTGAATATTCTTTATTAGTGCACACAGCACTAGCATTACTTACATATTCGTCTGTTTATGATTGAACTTTATCTCTACAATCTGCCACATGGATACAAAAAAGAAAGGAGTCAAATGAATGACATGAATGCACCAGATATCTCCAGCAACAACGGTATCTGCGTGCCTTTTACTTTTAATTTAAAAACATGGGTTTTAAACCTCCACTTGCCTCATTTTACATCATACGCTATAGGAATTATTAATAAAACCTGTTGTTTATATCTTGCGGCGGTGTGATTATACCACGATTTTGTATAATCATGCCCTGAGTCCGTACGTTTCTAAGTTGTAAATAATTATTGAGTATACTTAATACAGGGCCGTACAGATATTTATGATTTATCAATGCTCAATTTATATAAGTTGTTTATTGTTATTTGCGAAATACAGATACATTCATTGCGTTAAATTAATGTCAAATCTCTTAAACTGCACAATTATAATTTACTAAAAGGTGCATTAGGATATTTCAACCGAAATGATTTGTACTGATGTAGACCATTTAATATGTTTTGCGCTAGTTTATGGACATAATAGTCATCATTTTTCTATGAGTTATTCTTTCATTTTCAATAATATAGGGAGAACAGAGGAAAACGGTAATTGGATTTTGATAGAAGCGATTATATTATACAAAATATAATTTCATTAAACGCTAACGATGCAAATAAAAATAACATGCCATACATAATAGTAATAATAATAATACGACTTTATTCGGGCGGGGCTCAATCTCAGCCTGCTTTTGCCCGACCTGAAATATTTCCAACAAATACAAAATCACTATATAACAAAGTACAAAATAAGAGTAATAAAACGTAAACTATCTGTTTTACAATTTAGCACTCGCGGTACATTATAAAATATTTATCATTTTTACTGACAACGATGATATTTAGACTAAGTTTTTAAAATGATATTTTACGTCTTAAAAAATTTTAAACTTCTTATCATTTTATAATCTGGTGGTAGAGAGTTGAACAAAGGCTTTAATGAGTAAAAGAACTTTTGAAGGCAGAGTTAGTGTGTTTAGGTATGTGTAATAAGTATAGGTTCCCTCTAGATCGCTTCTAGACTTCATCTGCAAAAATAATTTTATTTTTTTCGTTAAAATATATTTTTTTTGTACGAAGCAACTGTAATGTATGTCTCTTCTAATATTCATTTTTGACCAACTGCATTGAGTATAACTAGGTGATCTCGTCTTTTTAGATTTGTTGAAAATCTCATACATGCATTTTGCACCATTTTTCTTCGATATGAATCATGGACTGAAAGACATGGGCCATATACTTTGTATCTGTTGCAGGAAACCTAATAAATTCACTACCGAACATAACTTTCGAATCAATTTTACTCCTAACCAACCATCTAACTTATCGTTTTTCCTGCATCCAATAACTGTACAAGAAGTAAAATCAGCTATAAAATCTCTAAAAAATTAACTCGCTCGATATACACGACCTAAACGCCAAAATAATTAAATATACGGAAGATATTATCGCCACTCCGCTAGCTGCTTTATTTAATAGATGTATCGCTGATGGTGCCTACCCAGATATATTTAAAATTGCTCGCATTATACCAGTCTTTAAAAAGTGAGATGACTCATTGTTAGACAAATATCGCCCCATATCTATCCTCCCCATTTTTGGAAAGATATTTGAGATTATTTTGACAGAAAGATTGTCAAGTTATTTCGAACACAAGTCTTTAGTCCTCACCAATATGGTTTCTGTTCTGGACGTTCGACCACGCATGGGGTTGTAAAGATTGTGAGTGATATAGTCTGTGGCCTTGAGGGGGTCAACACACTGTGATTACTCTGTGTGATCTCTCCAAGGCCTTCGACTGTGTCTCCCACAATAAGTTAATAGAAAAATTGCAATGGTCGGAATTAGAGGGTTGCCCCTCTCGTTTTTTAAATCATACCTGCTCAACCGTCATGTTGTCATAGCCAATGGTTAGGACTCTGTTCCCATTAATTGTTTGAATTAATGTTCCCATCATCAGATGGCCCTACTTATCCTGTTTGTTAGTTCGAATGTTCGTCTTTCGTTTTTTGTTGACTTTTTTTATAGAGAGAAAAAACATATAGATGAAAATATATAGTCAGTTACATACAGTGTTGTTGAGAGATAGTTAAATACTTTAGTTACACCGCATATTAGTTATTAATAGTATTACCGCTTATAGTTGTGTTTAAAATTGAGTTTCTGTTTATTATATCCTACCTCCTTATTGTCCATCCCGTTAGCCCTATAATAAACAGTGGAAAAAACAGTGCATCGATACTGATGGTAAGTCAATTTTGAATTCCCCTTTTTTAAACTATTAGATACAGTCCACTTGAGTCATTTCTTTAGTTTTGCCGAGAAAAATAACAAACATTTTTTTGGTTCCGTTCGAGCACGGATAGTTAATTAGATTTTTTAGTTGTTATTTTTTTCATCCTTAAATATATAGTCAAAGTATTTTTAGTAAAATAATTTCACTTAGTTTATAGCCTTCTAGTTTATCCTCGAGTTTATCATCTTTATAGTTTTTATCGCGTTTTTTTATATGGTAGTTTTTTCTGTGCATCTGGTTTTTTTCTCTCTCTAAAATTTTGTAGTTCATATATTACACAAGTTGTTGGTAATAAATATCCTTTAGTTAATTTAATTTAGTAATAGTTTAGTAGTGGTAGTAGCAATTTTACAAAATTGTTGCAAAGAAAATATTTTTTTTGGTTAATTAATAATTTGATAATAAATCCCTTATTATTAAATTGAAAATGGCACTAACAAAAAAGGAAAAGGAGCTTAGTATACTTGTGTCGAAAAAGGAACAATATTTTCGTAGAATACAATCATTATTTGACTTGGGTAAAAAACTTGATGATGAGACAAATTTGAATAATTTTAGGATCAGATTTAAATCTTTAGAGGACACCAAAGTGTCGTTTTTGCAAATAGTAGATGATATAAATGCACTTAGTTTCGAAATAGATGATAATTATGCACCAAATTATCAGGTATTGGACACATTTGATGAATTGTATTGTAACATTTTAGCTATAGCAGATAAGGCTCTTGTAAAACGTGCCGCTAGTAATAGTGAGACTTCTAGTACACCTAAAAATATTCCTAGGTTACCACAAATAGAATTACCTGGGTTTTCAGGAAACCCTAAGGAGTGGCCAACATTTTATGAATGCTTTAAAAATCTTATCCATGATAATAAAGATTTGAATGACGTGGATAAGGTACATTACTTGATTGGGAAATTAAATGGAAAAGCTCTAACTGTTTGTTCTGGAGTTCCACCTGTAGCTGATAATTATAATATTATCTGGCAGGCCTTAGTTGACAAATTTCAGGATAAACGTTTATTAGCCAACACTTATTTAGAACAAATATTTGAATTGAAACCAGCACAAACAGCTTCTGCTAATAATTTAAATAACTTTTTAGAAAAATTTGATACTGCCACTAGGGCTCTTAAAAAATTAGATATTAAAGATTTGTTTGACTACACTTTGTCATATTTAGCCTTGAAAAAACTTGATCCAGAAACTAATCGTTTATTTGAAAATTCTCATAAAGATTCTGCCATACCCTCTTACCAGGAAATTATTACTTTTGTCAAAGCACAAACAAAAATTTATTCGCGCACTTATCCTTCCAGTAAGACACCTTTAAATAGTGGTAACAATAAAACGAAATTTAGCCATAGTTTTGTTATTAATAACAATAATAACAATCCGACAAAATGTCCGATGTGCAGTGCTAATACACATCTAATTTCCAATTGTTTCACATTTTTAGAACTTTCCCCTAATGAACGTTATAAGGTAGTGAAAAATAAAAATTTGTGTTTAAATTGTCTAGGTTCCCATAAAATTTTGGTATGTAAAAGTAAGATTAATTGCAAATTTTGTCAACTTAGACATCATTCATTGTTGCATTTTGGTAAATCGATTCGCGGAAACTATGATAGACAGCCGGTGTGTGAAACTGTAGTAAATAGTGTAGAGGTGCCATCGAGTAGTGGGGTCAACGTAAATCCTAATAATTCTAACACCCAGGCAACCGCAGCCGCAACATCGACTTCCAACGATTATTTTAATAATCATTCTAATTTAAATTCTACATCACTAATGAGTGTTTGTTCTGCCGCTATTAAACCAATGTTTAATTTTAATAAAACTGTATTATTATCCACCGCTATTGTCAATATTTTAGATCAAACCGGTGAAATGCAGAAGGTTAGATTTTTGTTAGATTCTGCTAGTCAATCGCATTTCATTACAGTTAAATGTTGTCGGCGGTTGAAATTGCCCATATTGAAAACGCATTCGACAGTGCGAGGCATTGGCGTAGCATCGTGCTCAACTAGGGGTCATGTTAATATAGTTATTTCTTCCTGTTTGGACCCAACTAAACGATATCCATTAGATGCATTAGTCGTAGATAATATAGTGGAGAAATTACCATTTTCTGTAGTCCAAACTGATTCACTTCATTATATTAATAATTTACCATTAGCTGATAGAACTTTTCATCTCCCAGGGGAGATTGATGGAATAATAGGTGCGGAGTTATACCCACATTTACTAGGAAAAACGCGTATAGTTGGACCGCCAAATTCACCTGTAGCTCTCGAAACAAGTTTAGGGTTTGTTTTAATGGGCACAGTACCAGTTATTTCAAATAATGAAATTCAACAAAATTTTTGTACAATTATAGATCCTCCACTTGAAAATTTAGTTAGTAAATTTTGGGAAATTGAGGAAATCCCAGGGCAAACTTTTCAAAATCCTGAAGATGTAGAATGTGAAAATATTTTTAAATCGACTTATAAACGAGATTCATCCGGACGGTATAGTGTAGCTTTGCCTTTTAAAACTAGTTCATCTAATCTCGGTGATTCCTATTCAGTTGCATTTAGAAGATTTATGTCATTAGAAAAGAAATTTCAACTTTTTGAAGATTATAAAAATCAGTATTCGGACGTAATAAATGATTACATAGTGCAAGGGCATATGTCGAAAATTTATGATGAAAATTTTGTATCACCTTCTTATTATATAGCACATCATGGTGTTCTTAAATTAGAAAGTTCAAGTACACCTTTAAGAGTAGTGTTCGACGCTAGTGCCAAAACAGATAGTTCATTTTCTCTAAATGATTTATTGTACACTGGACCTAAATTACAATCCGATGTTTTGAATATGTTTCTTAATTTTCGGTTGTGTGAAATAGCATTTACCGCAGATATACGTCAAATGTATAGGCAGATAGCTTTATGTCCAGAACATAGATGTTTTCAACGTTTGTTATGGAGATTTTCGCCTAATGAACCGATTTGTACTTATGAATTAAACACTGTTTCATTCGGAGTAAAATCTTCACCCTTTTTAGCTTTGAGAACTGTGCGTCAGTTAGCTGTAGATGAAGCAAACTCTTATCCATTGGCCTCAAAGATAGTTTGTAGAGATATGTATATGGATGATCTTGTTTCTAGTATTTCAAACATTAGTCAAGCAAAATTATTGTATAAACAATTAGTACATTTATTTAAATCTGGTGGATTTGATTTGGTAAAGTGGTCGGTTAATTCTAAAGAACTTTTAGCAGAGATACCAATAGAAAATCGTGCAGTTGATGTAGTTAATTTTGAAACTGAATATTTAAAGGTTTTAGGCCTACAATGGCAGCCTAATTTAGACATTTTTACTTTTAAAATACGTTCTGAGCCTCGTGAATGTACAAAGAGAAATATTCTCTCTGTAGTAGCCCGCTTTTTTGATCCATTAGGCTTAATAGCTCCAGTTGTTTTAGTAGTTAAATTATTTATTAAGCAATTATGGACATATCACGTAGACTGGGATGAAATCCCCCCTGATAGTTTTGTAAAACAGTGGACAGAATTTGAAAATGAATTGCCACTTTTAAGTAAATTTCAAATTCCGCGTCATATAGGAGTTTTTGAGAATTCTAGTGCTATATTAATTGGATTTGCCGATGCTTGTGAAACTTCATTTGGATCAGTTGTTTATTTGCGAACAGTGACTGATGGTCGAGTTCAAACTAGCTTAATATGTGCCAAAACTAAAGTCTCACCTTTAAAAACTCTTTCGATACCCAGACTAGAACTTTGTGCTGCACATTTGTTGTCTAAACTTATAAATTTTGTAGTAGAAACTTTTAAATCGCGTTTAGAAATAGATAAAATTTTAGCATTATCTGATTCAACTGTAGTCCTTACTTGGATAAATTCATCTCCTCATAGATGGAAAACGTTTGTGGCCAATCGTGTATCAAAGATACAAGAATTAGTTCCCTCAAAAAACTGGTTCCACATAAGTGGAAAATTTAATATTTCGGATTGTCTTTCGAGAGGGTTAACACCCTCCCGCTTTATGGCCACTAAGGAATGGACTATTGGACCTAGTTGGCTGAGGTCTGACGAGTCTTATTGGCCCATTAGATCATTTATCGAGGAGAATTATACTCCACTAGAAGAAAAATTAGTAACATTGGTGATTACTAATGATTTTGTTCACCCTTTAATTACTCTAATGGAACGTTGCTCATCTTGGTTAAAATTACTCCGTTGTAGCGTTTACTTTTTACGTTTTATTCAAAAATTGCCACGTCGAAAATATATTTCTGCTTCAGATTTACAAACAGCAGAATATAATTTGATAAAAATTGTTCAAAACAATCATTTTGCTCGGGAAATTTCACTGTTAGAAAATAAAGAAATACTAGCCTCATCTTTACGTAAACTTAGGCCATTTTTAAAAGATGGCATTCTCAGAGTAGGCGGACGCTTAGTAAATTCACATTTAGATTTTGATAGCCAACATCCGATTTTACTCCCTAAAAAGGATAATTTAGTAGATTTATTGATAGATCATTATCATTGTCACAACCTTCATACAGGCCCTAATTTAGTTTTATCATTATTGAGACAACGGTTTTGGATTTTAGCAGCGCGTGGAGTAGTATGAAATAGAATACATAAATGTAATATTTGTTTTAAGGCCCGACCTCAACCGCGATTTCCGTTAATGGGAAATCTTCCTCCTTGTCGAGTTCAACAAGCTAAAGTTTTTTTGCACACCGGTGTTGGTTTCGCCGGTCCGATTTATATAATACTTAACCGCAGAAGAGGTGCACATTCACAAAAGGCATATATTTGTCTATTCGTTTGTCTTGCTACTAAAGCAATACATTTAGAGTTAGTCTCCGATTTGACAACTGCGAATTTTTTGCAAGCATTCAAACGCTTCCTATCGCGTAGAGGCCTCTGTTCTGTAATGTATTCCGACTGTGGAACTAATTTTATTGGTGCTAAAACTGTGCTTAATGAAATTTATCGTTTGGTTGAGTCAAAAGAATTTGTAGAAACTATTTCAACTGAATTAACTAATAGAGGAATTGAATGGAAATTTAACCCCCCGGCTGCGCCACATTTTGGATCCTTATGGGAAAGTAATGTAAAATCTGTTAAAACACATTTATACAAGGTAGTAGGTAATCAGTTGCTGTCATATGAAGAAATGAACACATTGCTAATACAAATAGAAGCTTTACTTAATTCACGTCCGTTGTGTGTCTTAAGTTCAGATCCAGCTGAACCTCTGGCACTCACACCCGCGCATTTTTTAACACTTACCCCACTTGATAGATTGCCGGCATGTGATCTTACTAATGCAAAATTAAATCGTTTAGATAGATATCAAATGATAGACCGTATGGTTCAGGATTACTGGAAGCGATGGCATTTAGAATATTTGCACACATTACAGGTACGCGAGCGCTGGAATACTCCTTCTAATCCAGTTAAAATTGGTACAATTGTTTTGGTACAACAACCTAATACCCCACCGCTACAGTGGCCATTAGGGCGCATTGTAGAATTATTTCCTGGACGAGATGGTGTGGTTAGAGTCGTCTCTGTGAAAACAAAAAATGGAATTTTTAAGCGCCCTGTAGTCAAAATGTGTCCATTGCCTACCCAGTAATTGTAGATGTTTAAATATATTTTTTTGTCTTATATTAGTTTAGTAAATAGTTGTAAATATGCTATTTAGTTTATTAGAGTTAAGAGATGGCATATATATTAGTAGTAGTTATTCACCACCTGGTTTCTGAAATATTCTTTCAGGGGCGGGGGAATGGTTAGGACTCTGTTCCCATTAATTGTTTGAATTAATGTTCCCATCATCAGATGGCCCTACTTATCCTGTTTGTTAGTTCGAATGTTCGTCTTTCGTTTTTTGTTGACTTTTTTTATAGAGAGAAAAAACATATAGATGAAAATATATAGTCAGTTACATACAGTGTTGTTGAGAGATAGTTAAATACTTTAGTTACACCGCATATTAGTTATTAATAGTATTACCGCTTATAGTTGTGTTTAAAATTGAGTTTCTGTTTATTATATCCTACCTCCTTATTGTCCATCCCGTTAGCCCTATAATAAACAGTGGAAAAAACAGTGCATCGATACTGATGGTAAGTCAATTTTGAATTCCCCTTTTTTAAACTATTAGATACAGTCCACTTGAGTCATTTCTTTAGTTTTGCCGAGAAAAATAACAAACAGCCAATGAAACGTAAGGATTCCTAAACAAAAATTATGGTGTACCCCAAGGCTCTGTCTTGGGGCCACTGTTATTTTTAGTTTATATGAACGACTTTCCTCAATTTATGTTGCCCAGCAAATCCACTCTGTTCGCCGATGACACCACTCTCTTGTGTTCCCATCATAATATTGACAATCTACTGGAACTATCTTCTCTCAATGAACTGCAAGCAAAAAATTGGTTCGCCTCTAACGAACTAACACTTAATCAGGAGAAAACTCAGAGACTGATAATTTCCTCAAACAGAAATATATCCAAAGGTGAGTACGTTAAACTCCTAGGTATCTATCTAGATCATAACCTTAGTCAGGTAACCCATACTGATCCCCTGGACAAAAGGCTTTCCAGCGTAATCTTCCTTTTTTAGAAAACTAAAAAGCGTTCTTTAATTCGACCTATTAAAAAATACTTACTTCTCTATTTTTCATTCTAGACTTTCCTACGCAGTTAGTTGTTCTATGGGGTAACTCCCACCTCGCATCTAAAGTCTTTCGACAACAAGAGAAAATTATAAGAGTTCTTGTCAACGGTAAATTTAGGGAACATTGTCAACCCATCTTCATTAAACTGGGAATTATGCCACTACCTTCACTTTTTATCTACAACACTCTTATCGAGATTCACATCCGCATCCGGTCTCTCTATTCAGTCGAACTATCATGAGCACAACACACGTGCTGCTGGACTTCTTAGAGTACCATGCTATAGGATAACTCTAAGTGCAAAAAATTCACCCAACTTAAACCTATATAGCCATTTACCACATCATATTAGACAGTTAAACTTTAGGTCCTTCAAAAATAATATAAAAAGATTTTCTGAGGACGCCATATTTGGCCACTCCAATTTCAGTTGCCTAATGCTCATACTTGCAGAATGATTGTACTTTTTATAGTTACCTATTTTATAAATTTAACTTTTATATTTTCGTGTTTGACAATGTGTAATCGTTATATACAGTATTTATATGTACTTATATATATTTTCTTGCCCAACAACGTATAAACGTTATAGAAAGTATTATGTTATTGTTATTGTCCTTATTTTATATATGTATTGTATTTCTCAAAACAAAATTATTATTTTTTTGTAATGCAGCTGCTTGCCTGCTGATTTTCTGACTGATATTTAATCATGTAACATATAGTGGTGAAATAAAGACTATCTATCTATCTATACTGCATCACAATAATCAAATATCGGTAAAACTAAAGACTTCCTGATTATTAACTTAACTGAGGTACCAAGCACATATTTAAATTTATATAACGATCTCAATTTTGCATAGGCAACTTTAATTAAATTATCAACATGGAGAGTGAATGATAAATTCTTATTTAGAGTTACTCCGAAACTTTTAAAGGGAGTTCTTATAGATAATACAGTATTATTTAAAAATAATTTATTCTTTAAGTCCATCTTATTAAGTTGTATATTTGTTCCAATTAACATTGCATTTGTTTTTTGTGGATTAAGATTTAATGCATTTTTGCATGGCTATATAAATATATTGTTTAAATCACTATTTATTTGTTCTATAGCTACTTCGTCATTACTAGGTAAAAAAGGTAAGTACAGTTGAAAATCGTCCTCATATAGGTGCACATTTCTATTTACTAATTGAGGAACATAGCATTGTAAATAATAAAAAGTAACGGGTCCAAGATAGATCCCTGAAGCACTCCACTTCAGCACTGATACTCTTAGCACCAATTGAAGTTTTTACCTGTTGTGGTCGGTTTACCAAATACATATTGAACCACTTCAAGACCTCAACCGATAAATTATAGTATTTTAATTTTGGTAATAATAGTTGATGATCCAAATAGTTAAAGACCTTAGAGTAATCCAACATGATCAGAGCCGTTACCACAGATTAGTCAATTCCACGTAACAAATCATCTACAATATTAGTTAGACATGTAGAAGTACTATAACCACTTTTAAAGCCTGATTGTTTACAATGTGGTTTTTAGACACCAAACGTATTGATTTGTGAAAAAATAATCCTCGTACGAAAACGCCCCCACCACCAGGACCCGGACAGAATGCAGGGGTGCCTCCTTAAATAGGAATACGCATCATAAAAGTTGAAGTAGGTTCTCATATGCTAATTGAAAAAATTCAGCAGCGCTTGGTCTAATAGTAAACCTGAAGAAGAAAAAAGATTAAATGTCACGTAAATGAGTTTGAATGAAACAAAACACTGTTAAAGGTAACATAATAAACAAAATGAGAAATAAAAAACATGACACAACCCTTAATCAAGTGATCCACCACATCAAGAGCTCGCGAAAAATCTATGAAAAGTCCTACAACAATTTTTTTATTATCCAACGCTTTAATGATTCTGTGATGGAAAGCACATGATGCTGACTCAGTGCTTTTGTTTGTAGTAGTAGTCATGTTGAGCAGGAGAAGGCAGATAATTTTTTTCTTTTTTCAGAAAATTTGATAATTGATCTTTTAGATGTAGTTTTAATAGCTCTATAAATGCTGCAGTCATTTGGAGCTCTTTTCATAGAAGGTGGACGATGGCTGGTTTCAATTTGTTGGAAAATAGAGCTTTTTCTATGGAATATGGAATAGTAATAAATATACATATAAAGATTTATGAAAGTTGGGCATATTAGTTAGAGAGACGGCCACAATAAATGCTGTTGGTGAATAAAGTGTTCCTACATGGAGCTCGAGCACCCCACTACAAAATTGTCTTGTGGAATAGCGCTCTGCAGTGGTCGGCAGGGGCGCTACAGGAACGTCAAACTTTATAGATAATTTTTTCAAAAGTACATCATTAGTTGACTGAAAATGATTTTATTATATCCTGATGACCTTCCGAGTGCTGACAACCCTTTTTTCTGCCAGGTCTGCTGGTCTAGTAACCTTTGAGAAATGTTTTTAAAAAAATCTGAAAATTAGGAGAACAAAAAAAATGTTGATAATAAGTTAAAACTTGCAAGAATAGATTGACAAATTCTTGGAGATTATCGGAAAATTTGAAATTTTTAAAGACAAAAATTCGTCAGCTAATTGGCAGAAACCGTGTCTATAGTTTCTTAAACATGCAAAGATCACAGAAAAAATATTTTCTGTCAGCTGGATTGGTCTTACCTCTGAATCTGACAGGCTCATAGTCGGTAGCAAAAACATTAGTAGAAAAATCTGATGGAAATGAGACTGGTATCGATCCAAAGGAGGAATACATGATCTCCTTGGTTTTGAGGGTGCTGAATCTTTTGCAATGTGTCTCAGGCACGTCCTTCGGTGCGGCTGCTTATGGTCCTTATAGTTATAAATGTTATGTATTTTTTTCAGAAAAAAGATGTGGTAAAATTAATAATAATAATTGTTTCAATGATACATTTTAAAGAAACTGAAACAATTGAAAGTAAAAACGGACAATGATGACTTTCTTTATTGTTACAAAAGTTGAAATTAGAACGATTTGGAGTCATTGCATCTTAATGTCGCAGTCGCTTACATAATCATCATTATCGTTGTCAGATTCATCATCACTGAAGAGGGACTTGAAATGGGTGTCAATTATTTCAGTATTCCGTAAAACAAACGTGAGTAAATATCTCATTGCTGGATCGAGGACAATTTGATTTTCCGTTATACGCACCGGTACGCTAGCGCGACCGCGTACTTTATACGAACATGTCGCTTTTCTAGACTACTGATTTTTGCAGAAAATATTTTTAGGGGATTCTCTACATCAAGACAAATCTTTTAAGCTTGGTTTTATGCATTTAGCCTACTCGAGTTGAATTTTCGCCCGAGCGGTCGTCTCCAAGTTCAGAACTTGACTTGGCAGAAAAAGGGTTGTCGGTACTCGGAAGGTCATCCGGATACAATAAAATAATTTTCAGCCAATCAGTAATGTTCTTTTGAAAAAATTATCTATAAAATCTGACGTCCCTTTAGCGCCTCTGCCGACCACTGCAGAGCGTTACTCCACAAGATAATTTTGTAGTGGATGGCTCGAGCTCCATGTAGGAATACTTTATTTCCCACCAGCGAGCTCAAGCATTTATTGCGACTAAGTAGATTTTAAGTAATAAAATCACGTAAGGCATAATTGAGGTGCTTGTAAAGTGAACATTAAAGCAGCTAAAGGTTTTAATTTTTTATCGATATATCATCGCCATCTTTTTTGAAACAGATATCTTTTGAATTTAAACTTGGCCTCTGGACTGTTTTCCACACAGTTTTGGTTCGGTTGTCGGGATTGCGAATTTTTTATCGCGTCATATCCGTTTATCAATCGGTAATTTAAATCATTAAAATATGTACTAAGACTCTTATAGTTATTATTTATTAAAAGCTTTTATTTAACTTGCAATGTATGTTTGTCAATTGGTTTAGGGCAAATCTTGCAATCAAAATTTCGAATTGTTCTAATTAAGCTAGAGCTTTGAAATTTTGCACATATGTATAAGTCCGCTGACAATGCACTTTTAACATTTTCATATAAGAAAAAAACAATATGGCGGCTTCAAGATGGCGGACGACTTTATCGTTTATGATCCGATTCGACTCAAAATCGATATCTGTTAGTTCTTGATATAGCCAATTATGAATTCTTCGGCAAAACTTATAAATCCAAAATGGCGGCGCCAATATGGCGGACGAGTTTATCGTTTATGATCCGATTCGACTCAAAATCGATATCTGGGGGTTTTCGAGATCGTTAATTATGAATTCTTGGTCAAAATTTAGAAATTCAAAATGGCGGCGCCAATATGGTGGACGACTTTTGTCATTAATGGTCCAAATCGATCAAAATCGGTATCTGGTGGTTTTCGGGTTCGCCGATTATGAATTTCTAGTCAAAAATTTAGTTCAAGACGGCGACTTCAAGATGGCGGACGACTTTATCGTTTATGATCCGACTCGACTGAAAATCGATATCTGGGGGTTTTCGAGATCGCCAATTATGAATTCTTGGTAAAAATTCAGAAATTTAAAATGGCGGTACCAATATGGAGGAGGACTATTGTCATTTAGATCCAAATCGCTTAAAATCGATATCTGGGGGTATTGGGGTCGCGGATTACGAATTTCTAGTTAAAAATTTAATTCAAGATGGCGGACGACTTTACCGCTTATGATCCGATTCGTCTCAAAATCGACATCTGGGGATTACAGCATATCAAGAGACTAAAAAGTAAAAAATAGAATTAAAAAAAATATTTAAGAAAAAAGCTTTTATTTAGAGAATGCTCTAAAAAGTAGAAAATAAACTTTGAAGCAAATCAAACCCATCATTTTGATACATTATATAATTTTTTTTATGATATAAAAGCTTACCGCGAGCAATCTCCTTTACACAGGAAAATCTCGCGACAAGCTTTTATATCATAAAAAAAATATATAATGTAACAAAATGATGGGTTTGATTTACTTCAAAGTTTATCTTCTACCTTTTAGAGCATTTTTTAAATAAAAGCGTTTTTTTTAAATAGCACTGTATAAGTTTTCCTGATTTATTGATTCGATTAATTCGGAATGTAATAATGTTACATTTTCTTTGGAGTTGTCGAATTGAAGCAGAAGGGGAAAATTATTGTATGTACGCCAACACATTGATGGAAGAATGTCGTATAGACAAAAAACTTCGCCCTCAAAATAAAGACGTTTATTTTTTTAACAAAAAACCAGTAACCCTACTCTGTGGCTCCGACCCTCACAGAGGGGAGCTGGTAATACCAATAGCCACTCTCCACGCCCGTGGGGTGAGTGACTACCGGGTCCGAGAATCGTGTGCCCCGAGTAGACGCAATGAACCAAGGATGACAACCTTCTGCATTCTGCCGGCTAAGATCTCTGCCGAATCTCGGCATGCCGGTATGATCTTTAGTTTTGAAAGCAGCGTCTGTCTCATTCCACCGAGGGCTCCTATAATCAGTACCACTATTTTAACAGAATGGCCTGGATAAAGCCTGCGGAGTTCAAAGAGCAAATCTCGATATTTTGTTCGTTTTTCCTCCTCTTTCAAGACAATGTTGCTCTCAGCGGGAGCTGAGAATTCCACGACATACATTGTCTTGAGTTGGTGGTCGAGGAGTACTGTGTCAGGCTTGTTGGCTTGTATTTGCCTGACGGTGGGAAACGAGTAGTTCCAATAAATTAGGCACTTCTCATTCCCCACAACGGACTCAATATCCCCCGGAGCGTAAGGCAGCACTGGTGTTTCGTTTTCGTCTATCCCATGCGAGTGCCTTAGATGATAGTAAAGAACTCGTACTGCTGCGTCGTGTCTGTGTGCGTATGTAGGGCAAGCCGACAGTAAGTGCATTACAGTCTCCGGCGCCCTGCGGCAGGCCCTGCAGCTGACATCAGGGACCTTCATACCCATGACACGACGTCGATAGACGAGGGTGTTAAATACACCATCTTGGCAAGCCATTATGAATCCCTCGGTCTCAGACTTCAGCCCCGCTGACCTTAAGAAGGCGAAGGTCAGCCTTTCGGATAAGCCGAGGTCTTCTATATTTTTATAGAAGACTCCGTGCAATGGCTTATCCTTATGAAGCTGCAGAAGGATGTTGTGTTCTGCAGCTCTAATGTGGGCTTTTAGTCGAGCAGGTTCCAACTCGGTGACAGAGTCGGGGTTTACCTCTGCATTTTCATGGTCTCGGACCATGCAGAGGAGGGGATCCGAACTCCTGATGACCTTACATGCTCCATCCAGAACCATCCTGCTATGGAGACTCTCCAAGCTCAAGAGTCCACGGCCTCCCCGATGTCGTGGGAGATATAACCGTGGAACGGACGATTTAGGATGCAAGCTCCTATTGAGATGCATCTTCTTGCGGGTTACTACATCAAGTTGACGTAGCTCTTCTCTAGTCCACTTCACTACTCCGAAAGAGTAGAGAAGGATCGGAACGGCAAGCATATTTGTAGCAGACACCTTGTTTTTCCCCGACAGTTCTGAAGACCAGATCTGTCGGAGTAGGTGCTGATACTTGCCGCGGAGAGCGCTTTTCACTACATTCACTTCTTGGGTGGAGCGTTGCTCGACACCCAAGCAAGTGTACGACTCTCCGGCATCTAGATGGCGTAAGATGCTTCCGTCCACGAGTTGCGCGTCCTCTCCGTAGTCACCGCATCGTCCTCTCTTGAGATGGATCAGTGCGCATTTGTGCAACCCGAACTGCATACCGACAGCCTGCGTGTACTCCTGTACCACCCTAAGGGACTGCTGGAGATCCCTCTCTCCAGAGGCATAAAGTTTAAGGTCATCCATATAAAATAGATGGGTGACCTTATGCCTCCTGTCGCCGGGGTACCGCAGTTGTAGCCACGGGTTTTCCGGAGACGTTTATTATTATTATTATTCATTTCGGCTTCTTCACTTACGATAAATTTATTTTGAATATTGTTTGGTTCTCTTCTTAATTTTATTGCTACTCTTCTACTCTTCTTCTCAAGTTTGTCCTGTCTGGATGATGTTTCTCGGAAAATTCACAGCATACAGGGTATATGCGTTAATCGTATATTGCCGACATTCCCCGTATATTATTCGCGTGTCAATTTGTTAATTTCTGGTATACCCTATTGGTTATTTTCCATTATTGCTTAAAACACAATTTAATGCTCGCACGTTTTTGTTATGACGAACAGATTAAACAGTCGTGCTTAAATGTCAAATTTTTTACTTACAAAATTCTTGTTAATTGGAATAAATATGTTTTTTTTATTTTTAGACAGTTTATTAACGATGAATGCTTACCTGTTTAGTGCGTATCTGCTAATTCTTTACAGGAACTGATTAAGTCTGTTGTGTTATCTAATTTATCATAATTTAAAAGAATATGAAAAATGTAAATAAATAAACATAGCTAACTATGCTAACGTAAAAAGTAATAGCTTTGTAATTGAAACCATCCAAATAAATATTGAATTAATATTAGTTTTGCTATCGAATATCGATGCCAATTAGTAGAGTTATTATAATTAATTATCACACTAATGAATTTATTATTTAAACAACTACTGTTGAAATAATTTTGCGATAACCTTTTATCGAAGTTTGATACCATTCGTTATTATTACTGAGAATAATAACATTATATTGCATATATTTTTTTTCATTCTTCAACTAATGAAGAATCCTAGCTGATAATACAATTTGTTCTTATGCCACACAAAATCGAAAACAAATTGTTATATAATATTATAATATTTTAATAACTATTAATACAGAGTGTTCAAAAAATAAAAATGAAATTGAGAAAACTGTCAAAAATCAATATTTTCAAATGGAAACCCCCAATTTTTATAATTTTAACTTATTTACCATTAAAAATAAGGGTAATTTTGTGTATGGGTATGTATTCCGAAAATTTTTAGTTTTCGAAATATTGCTAGGTCAATATTTTTATATGGGGATTTTGCTCTGGATTTTAAGTTCAATTATTACTCTTAGTTGGCTGTAACGGCGTTGAGTGCTAAACAAATGTATGTAGCTGTCACTTACCATTTGACAAGTATTAATTATCCTGCCGGGGCTCTTAAATTATATGCACGAGGATTATTTAAATTTGTTTATAATCTATGTAGAATGTAACAAAGTTTTATCAAGAACATGTGAGATATTTAGTTCAAATGTGCTTTTAGAGGGCGGAATATTAAAATATAATATTTTTTAGTCGCAAACTCCTCTATACAACTGGACCGCTAGATGGCGCCTGCTGACTATTTTACATGTCGCTATCCCAAAGATACCGAAATGTACTAAATGGTCAAGTGTTCCTCGGGTCGGTCGTCACATGCCTACCTCGCACTGACGAGAGCCAATAGCCTGAAACTGCAATCTGCAAGTGGTGTGTGACGACTGGCACGAGAGCTCCTTTAAGTAGGATCAGTCTTTCGGCTGGTGTTTGTTGCAATCGAAGCATTAGCGTTTTGATGGTAATATGCAATTATTACGCTTAACGCGCCAGGCTTGTAACTTATAATTCAGCACTCGGCGGGGCATATAGCCTGGAGAGTAGCTGTCGGTTGCAGCCTGGTTACGTTCCTTATAGTAAAATAAGGATTTTAGAGAGAAGTTTGCGACTAAAAAATATTATGTTTTAATATTCCGCCCTAGGGGCGAGCGTAGGTGCGTCTTTACTATGTACATACTTCGGTATGCGATGTAAAGCAACGACAGGCGCAGTTAGTATTTGGATGGGTGACCATTCCAACGGAAACCGCGTCCTCGCCTCACACATCTTCCAGCGGCTTGTATATCAGTTTATGCGCGGAAGCTATACAATCTTAAGCGAGGGTCGTATAGGAGATATACCATCCTTCGGAGGGAATGTAAAACCATCGGTCCCTTGTCTATTAAATGTTAGGCAAGTAAAAGATCCCTACTCTTCTTAAGGGAAGAGGATCGGCAAAATTCCTGGTTGGGGGTAGCTCGTCTACAGGCGTCGGTCTTAGGCCTCAGTGGCGGAAATAGGCCGACGTTAAATAAATGTATAAAAAAAAAGTTAAAAAAAATATATTCTGCCCTCCAAAAGCACATTTTGGGGGGGGGTTATTTTCCAGGAGTGGCTACAGTACGCTGATAAATCGGATCGAATCAAATCGAACCGAACCGAATGATATAAAATCGAATCAAATCAAGAATACCTTTACTTCTGGACATACTATAAACCACAGAGCTGTCACGATACAATTTTGAACATCCTGGATGTAAATAATAATAATAATAATATCAGTTTATTTAAGATAATATACAATACACAATATATAGAATGTACAATGTATAGATATGAAATACACAATATAATGATATATAAAAAGTAATATATGAATGGCGTATAAAATGTATAAACACCTAAATAAACTAGGATAATCACAGAAGTAGCAGCAGATTGCTGTGTGCTGTGTGTGCTGTGCGTGTAATTTTATAATGTTTTCAGTTATTCAATTAGGTATGTAGAATTTTTAATTTTTTTACGATTAATATATTATATCAAATGGCATATTTTGGATAATTATTATTGTTTGCTGGGATTATTTCTCTGGTTAGTTATATTTTGAAACCTAGTTCGATCAGTATTTAGAAGCTATATTTTTACATTTTTTTTGAATTTTTTGAATTTGTCCATTCTTTTAATATCATTTGGTAGAATTTCATATAGACGAGGTCCTAAGTAGTTACAGTTTCGTTGACCTATGGTTTTGTCACATCGGGGCATGATATGACTGTGTTGTTTTCCTCGTGTATTATAATTGTGACGAATAGGTTCTATGTTTATTTTATTTTTTCTTATATTCAGTAACATATTTAAACAAAACAGTTGTCGAATATCCAGAACGTTGTTTTCTTTATATAGCTTATCACTAGGGTAAGTTCGATTTTTACCAAAAATTGTTTTTAGTATTCATTTTTGTATGGAATTTAGTCTTTCCAGATGGTTATCGCTTACTCCTCCCCAGCCTACAATACCATATGAAAGCTGTGATTGGACCAACGAGTAATAAAGAATTTTTAGCTGTGGTTCGTTTAAGTATTCTTTAAGAAGTTCAAATCTGGTGAGTAGTCCTCTGACTTTTTTTATAATATTCATTACTTGTAGGTCCCACCTTAGATGTCTGTCTACAGTAATGACAGTCTACAGTATTTTATAGACTATGTAAGGAAGCCCTCCCCGAAACTACAAAAATAATAAATATATAAATGCTATACAGGATGGGGCAATAGAGCGTCGGATCTCGAGTTCTACGACAGCTAGAAATTTTTTAAAAATTGCAAGTGAACTAGATAAAAAAGTCTATAACTGGATTTTGGCCACTCTGTACATTTTTAGGAAATAAAAATGATTCAAAAACATTAATTAGGTGTCTCGTAACTGATATTCACATAAGTTTTTCTTAAAACCCACAATTGTGACTGTGGTGATTTTTTTAATGTACGTCTGCAGATTGCGTTATTTCAACAAAAAAATTCATTACATCCAAGTGGTTGGGAGATATTCAATACTAATATAGGAATAAATATAACCTAGAAAGAGGCTTCAAAAAATGTACCGATATTCATAGCATTTCATTTAAAAAAAGGCACTTGGTCCTCTAATTTCGTCTTGGCTCGCCCTATATGTTCGAAAATAATTTCCAGTTATAGACTTTTTTATCTAGCTTGCAATTTTTTAAAAAATTTCTAACTATCGTAGAACTTATATGTGTTTATTTAATGATATCAAAGTCAGAAAATATATTTTCAGAATTGCTGTTTATCTGTCTGTCGAAATGTTTATACCACCATAACATGAAAACTTTCACAATACATATAGACACCTATCTAACTTAGAATATGTTACTCTATATGGTGGAGGTGAAGTAGGGAAAGATGATGGGAAGGTGGATTAGATGGTGGGAAAGTGGGGTAGAGCAGCATTATTTTAAAAGAATTAGTTAGTTGAACTTGATAAAAAGGAAATTCAAATATCTGCCAATATGTTGTAAATAATTTCTAACTCTACATAATTACATTTATGTTTAAAACACAAGTTTATTATTAATTTGGTTTTTTTATTATTTTTACAATGTTTCTTATTTGGGCCTCTTAAAATTTTCTCAGTTCATTTTAGTCCTGTTTGTAGCCTGAAGATGTGACACTATTAGTGAGAAATTATCTCTCGAATCCGGTTGCTATAATATGGAGTTTTGCAAGAGAAAGTCTTTAAGATTACATCTCAAATAGAATTAATGATAGAACTGTTATTTTCCGATTTCACATGACGACAATTGTACAGATTTTGCCAAAAAAGGGGTCACTCTGAAACTTTAAAAAAGAAGAATCGGGCAAATGATCATTTCAAAAATAGGAAAACATCGCAAAAAACAAATTCTCATGAATTATTTTTAGGGTGTGCATCCTGCATATTTTCATTTTGAAAATTGTGGTATCTGTATGCTAAATCAAAATCATCAAAATCAAAATGTGCTACAAATGCAGTGGACTAAATCATGTCGCGAAGTCGTGCAGTAATAGCAAAATTGTGTGCCCAAAATGTTCCTTGGAACATCCAGTGAAAGAATGTCCTAGCACACCTTTGCCTAAATGTGTAAATTGTGTAAATGCAGGGTTAAAGGAGAGCAATCATTTCGCATGGGATAAAACAATATGTACAGTTTATATAAAAAAATTAGAACATCACAAGTTGTCTATCTTTTCGAAGGAATAGCAATCACATGTAGAAAATACCAGTAACCTAAGTGAAGGTCAAAATTCTCTTGGGGCACCTGAAGAGGCGTCCAGGAGCAACCTATCAATAATTTACCAAAATGTAAGGGGCCTTAATACAAAGACTTCCACGTTATTAAACAATATTAGTGCTACCATAGATGAATATGACATCATAGGAATAACAGAAAGTTGGCTGACCGAAGGTGTATATGAAAATGAAGTATTTCCCAGTGATTTTTTGGTGTTCAGAAAGGATAGATGTGGTGAAACTAGTGGAAAAACCAAGGGTGGGGGAGTAATTCTTGCTGTCAAAAACATATATAGTACAAAGCAAATACATATGGATTTTAGCGATCGATTTATTGATACGGTTTGTGTAACAGTAAATACATCTGAGTCTAATGCACTATATGTTATCTTAGTATATATCGATCCGGCCTGTAACATCAACACTGTAAATAATTTTTATAATTTCTTGGAAAATTTACTATTTCTCTATAACAATAATTTCCTAATCATGGGAGATTTTAATATCTCCAAACTGAATCAGTATTACAGGAACAATACATTAAATGATCAGTATGTTAGAGAACTTGTAAATTTTCAAAACTTCTTTGACTGTAAGCAGTATAACAGAATAACAAATTAGTTAGACCGTATATTAGATCTGGTGATATCGAATCAAAATTGTACAGTCCAACGTAGCTCATTTTGTTTAGTAGATGAGGTTGCACATCATCCAACTTTGTTTATAGAGACCTCTTTAGTAATCAATAAATTAACGCAATTGTCGTATCCATTAAAATCTACCTATAATTATAAAAAGGCGAATTTCAATCTATTATATGAACTATTTAGAAACACGGATTGGACTGATATTGGAAGGTTTTCTGATGTAAATGAAGCTGTAGAATATTTCTATTCCATTATATACAATATATTTGATAAATGTATCCCAAAAACAAAAACTTCCAAGAAATATCCAGTTTGGTTTAACAACGAAATCATAAAAGATCTAAGAAAAAAGGACAGAATTCGTAAAATATATAACTTCTCTCAATCAAACGATTTAAAAAATGAATATAGTAATCTAAGAGCAAAACTAAAAAAAGATATTGATCAAGCATACAAACAGTAAATAAATAAAATACAAGAGGATATTAGCGATGATTCAAGGACATTCTGGCAATTTATGAAGGACAAAGGCAGTCTCCTTCCCAAATACTATGCACCTAGATCACCTAGAATGTAAAAGCGGGGAGGCAATTGCAGATGCATTCGCAAGTCACTTTAAAAGTGTATACAATGTAGATTTCCATGGAGATGACTCACACATAAAACTAAATCCGCACATGGATGAAGTAGTTGTAAACTCTATTACACAAAATGAGATACGTGATGCTGTAAAAAGACTAAAATCAAACAAAGCAGTTGGACCCGACAGGTTACCCTCTTACATCGTTAAAGGTTGTATCGACTTTCTTGTACACCCGCTTCACTACCTGTTTAACCTAAGTTTAAAAATCAAAGTATTTCCTGAAATCTGGAAAGAAGTCCGTCTTTGCCCAGTACACAAGAAAGATGATAAAACCGATATTAAGAATTCTAGGCCTATTGCTATACTATCAGTCCCAGCAAAACTTTATGAATCAATTATCTATGACGATATCTATAGATCAGTATCCAATAGCATATCCATTCACCAGCATGGCTTTATGAGACAGAGGTCAACTGCTAGTAACCTGATTAATATCACTCAGTTCATATCCCAAGAAATACACGAAGGAAATCAGGTGGATGTTGTTTATACCGACTTTCAAAAGGCGTTTGATTCGGTGTCGCATAATTTCCTACTCTGTAAACTTAAAAATGAATTTGGATTCCATGAGAATCTTATAGAACTCCTCACATCATATTTACATAATAGAAAACAGTATGTGTCTGTAAGTAGTTATACATCGAAACAGTTTCTTGCCTTGTTCGGAGTCCCTCAGGGTTCCAATCTTCGACCACTGTTATTTCTCATGTTCATAAATAGTTTTACTGAAATAATAAATAAAGTTGAAAGTAATATGGACTGCTTCCTGCTCCAAAATGACATTAATAATTTATATCAATGGACACTACAAAATAAATTGTATCTTAACATTAATAAATGCTTCATTATGACCTATACTATAAATGATACAGGTTTGGCTAGGGTTGAAACCATAAGGGACCTAGGTATAACATTCGACACCCAGCTCACATTTAGTAACCACATTTACGCCATGATAAATAAGGTCAATAAAATGTATGGATTCATAGTACGCATTCCGAAGATGTTTAACAATACAGGAGCTATTAGGCGATTATATATTTCGTATGTAAGATCTCAGTTGGAATATTGTTCAATTGTCTGGAATCCATTTTATCAAATACACCAAAATAGCATAGAAATAAAATTTTAAGGTCTTTAAATTATAAAGTGACTGGTTTATATGATTTCGATATAGATAAAGATATATTAAGGGAAAGATATGATTTCAAAACACTGGAGAATCGACGAATTGTTACATGGCAATGTAGACGATAGTAGTTTCCTGTCCATGATAAGTTTAAGTGTCCCCCACTATCCTACTAGAACTTATAGAACTTTCCACTTAGAGCTGGCAGGTACAAATTATCAAATCAATTCCCCTCTCCACAGAATATGTAATGACTATAATATGATCCAAGCCAACTGTGATATATTTGACATCAGTATAAAAAAAATAAGAACCATGTTAAATTCATTGTTTTAAACCATTGCTTTTTAATATTATGTTAATATTAAGCTAGTATTAAGTTAGTTTTAGGTTAATGTAAATATCAAATGTACCATATCACTCTGTAATAGGGCTGGCCTGTTGAGTGCATTACCAAATAAATAAATAAATAAATATAATGGCCCTGTATAATATATTTTTAATTTTTTTAGGTTATCCATCCTGTATAAATTTCACCAGTGGTATATCAGACTCCTCTCTTTACAGTACCGTCAACTATCTTCTAAATATGCTCCATCCTCAAATATTTTTTTTTTCAGATGCAGACGACAGACAGGCGACGGGCAGATTATGGACAGGTGATAGACAGATTAATATACTGATATATACTGCCAAGATAACGAACTGATACATTGACGGACTGACAGACCGAACTGACATAATGACAAATTAACAGACCGACAGACTGACAGATGGATGGACGAAAATATTGGCTGATGGGATTCAGGCGAGCGCCGGAGATAAAAAGATAGTTCACATCGTTTTGAATTTGTGTTTGTAGGCTACTGATGTTTATCCCGCTTTGTTTGTTGTTATGTTTATATACATAAATTGTAAAATTTCACCGGCTTAATTCTCTTTTTAATTCATTCTTTACTTAAATGCTTAGTTTCTAACAACAAAACAGTTTTGACTATTTCTCATAATTAATTAATACCAGTTAATTATGGGAAATAGCCAAAGTTGTTGTAATTTTTTTTGCGCAAGGAAATCATATTTCCCTGAGCAGAAAAACCTTTACAATTACCTCCAGTTTTCTTCAGTACTGTGAATACCTTGGGTAATTAAATACAATGAAAACTTTACATAATTATTAATAAGTCATATCTAAACCATTTTTAAATAAGTTGTTCTGCTGGAGAGATAAATACCTAATTTCAACAAAAAAAAAAGCTCCGAAGCACAAAGCTGCGCCGCTCAGGTTCAAAAAGCAAATCAAGATGAGGCGATTAAACAAAGACGTTTTTCATGTTTTATGTTCCTTTTGTGTCTGATATGAAGCATAACGTTTGCCAGTAAAGTGAAAAACGCATGCGTTAACTAGCCTCGTTCCAGGGTGCCGCCTGCATTCTGTGTGTTCTATAGAAATTAGTTTTGAGTACGTTCGGTCGGCGGAGTAAGCATGTGGGAGATCTTATTTATGTATTACCATGGCAACCAACCACCTGTTAACGCTGGCTATTTAATTCAAGAATTTCTCCTATCAAAAATGTAAATGAGAGTATTGACCAGGGAATTATTAAATAGGTGAACAAAAGCATTTGCAGAGTAAAATAATTGAATTTAATATTTTGTTCATTATACAGGGTGTTGCGACATTCGAGGATAATCTCTTACGCGTAGAATCAACACAAAAATTTGCCATTCAAGGGATGTATATCCATGTCACAACCGTTTTGATTTCAAAGAAAAAATTAAAAAAGGAAGAGGCAATAAATATGATCGATGTATTTCCTTGTTTGTTCAATCAAACTTTTTACCAGATTCTCTGGATGTGTTGATTTTTTTAAAAGAAGATATAACAATTTTCTAGATAAGTTTTTTATATTACCCTCAAATTTGGTAAAAATGCGATAGTGATTCACAAAGAAAAGATGATTCATTTGGGAGTGTGCTAATGTCACAATATTTTCTTTTGCTAAAGCTAAATAAGAGATTACAAAGTATCTACCTTTTATAAAGAATTCAACTACTTTAAAAAAAAATACTAACAATAATTATTATGAAATAATATCAACAAGATTTCTACTGGGTAATTGAACTTTATGTTGTACCGTATTAAAACTAAAAAGAAAATATATAGTTCGAATCAATGATATTCAACACTCTACCTGGTGGCCACGAATCAATGTATTTTGGTTGTTTTTGTATATAAAAATTTGGTTTTTGGTACACATGAATAATGGGCTACTTTTAGACCAACAGGAATGAAAATATCACTTCCTGTTAAATCGGAAGTGACATCAACGTTTTTTTCTAAACGGAATGACTAAATTTTTTTGATGGTTTGTCATTAAGCTAAGTACAACAGTTTTTCCAGATGTAAAAAATTTCAAAGAATAAGTGAGATATGAAATTTTAAATTTTTTCAAAATGGCCGCGTCAGATGAATGCGATGTAAGAAAACTACTAAGTAGGCTATGGAAATTATTAGTAAGGTTGTAGACTTGTCTGTAAAAAAGAAAATAATTGTTTGATACTGATAGGCACCAGTATTTTTAGATTTTTTTCAAAAAACGGAATTTAATTTTAATTTTCATATCCGTAGAGGTCCTACGGAAATTTTTTAAATGGAACTCTGCTATTTTTTTTATTAATCAGAAATAACGATTCATAAACTATAATTTTTTCGCCGTTAATCATTTCTTAACGATATCCTTCGTAATAATAGAAGTATTTTTAAAAAGTAAGCGCCAACAAATCATTTTAATAAGGTACCTATCTACATTTAAATCTAAAATTACAGATAGCCATGAAAATGACAGACATTCGCAACAATTGAATTATTCTTGACTTACTCACTAATTTTCTGAAGCAAGTGTATTAAAGTTGTTATAAACAAGAAAATTAATATAAAATGGCTGAAAAATATTCAAGAGATAAAAAAGTTGACATGTTCATTATTTATGGAGATACTCGACGTAATGCAACTAGAGCACAAACTCTGTATGGACAGAGATATCCAGAAAGAAGACAATCTCCGAGAAATTATTTCGCCGGGTTGGAGCATCAATTTAGAACTGAACCTAATATAGAAATTGAAGAAAGATTTATTGTGGATGAAGAAGCGGAAATTAATGTATTAGCTTTAGTGCATTTCGGTAAGACAAATTGAACATGAATTACCAGTGTCCAAAGAATCAGTCAGGAATATTTTAAAGTAACACGGCTATCGTTCTTAAAAATATCAATTGCATCAATTTTTGTATGAGAATGATTATCAACGAAGAATAACCTTTTGTAATTGGTTACAGTTACGCCAATTAAGAAATGAGAATTTTATCAAAAACATTTTGTTCACTGATGAATCGAGATTTACAAACCTTGGGTTATTTAATCGAAACAACACTCGACATTGGGCAATTGAAAATTCTCACATTATGAGACAGGGGCGGTTTCAGGAACGGTTTGGCTTCAATGTTTGGTTAGGCGTACTGGGCGACCATATCATAGGTCCAATAATTTTTTACGGAACTCTAACTGGACCAAGATATCTAGAATGTCTCCAAAATATAATAGTTCCACAGATTAATCAAATTCCCAATACCAATATTGACGAGGTTTACTTCCAACGAGGCTGAACCACACAATGCTATTATCGTTAGGGATTACTTAATCAATTATTTCCAGATCGTTGGATTGGGACCCATGGGCCAGTCAGATGGCCTGCAAGATCGCCTGACTTAACCCCACTCGATTTTTTATTTGGGCGCATTTGAAAAATAGAGTCTACATGACTGCTCCAACCACAAGGCAAGATCTGGAAGAAAGAGTTCGACACGAAATTGCACAAATAACACCTCAACAATTATAGAATGTTAGACGTGCAATGATAAGTCGCGCTACTCAGTGTTTTAATTATAATGGTGAACAGTTTGAAATTTTTTTTTTATTATAATTTAGGTTTTAAATAGTTTTGTTATTCTATTTATTCATGGTTGTAGCTTTTTATTAAAATTATTTCTTGTTTAATTTGTGTTTACTTTTTAAAAATACTTCTATTATTACTAAGGATATCGTTAAGAAATGATTAATGGCGAAAAAATTATAGTTTATGAATCATTATTCCTGATTAATAAAAAAAATAGCACAGTTTCATTTAAAAAATGTCCATAGGATCCCTACGGAAATGAAATTCCGTTTTTTGAAAAAAACCTAAAAATACTGATACCTATCAGTAATTCAAACAACCATTTTCTTCTTTACAAACAAGTCTACAACCTTACTGATAATTTCCATAGCCTACTTAGTAATTTTCTTTCATCGCATTCATCTGATACGACCATTTTGAAAAAAATAAAAAATTATTCGTATCCCACTTATTTTTTGTAATTTTTTACATTTGAAAAAACTGTTGTACTTAGAAATTTATGTTTAATGAGGAGCCATAAAAAATATAGTCATTCCATTTAAGAAAAAAAAGTTGATGTCACTTCCGGTATGACCGTAAGTGATATTTACATTCCTATGAGTCTAAGAGTAGCCCATTATTGTCTAATTTATGTGTACCAAAAACCAAATTTTTAAATACAAAAACAACCAAAATATTGGGGCGTACATTGACGCGTGGCCACCCGGTATATCTAAAAACTCTGTATTTGGAGATATAAGATATGTCACTTAGCGAACCAAACATAATCCAGACGGATATATTGCATGGGGCATTCCTCTGTCCTCTGATTTTAAAATATAGATAGCCTATGAATTGTAGGTTTTAGGATAGGTTAATAAGTCAGTGGACTTATAATTTCATTTATTGTGACTTACATTTAATTATTATTTCACCTATAAGTTCAACGTTTGATAAATCTGATTGGTAAAGAGACTGTGCAGGTCTTCTAGCAATGGTTGTTCTTTACCAAATAATTAAAACCGGGTTCTTTCTGCAGCGGAACAGGTACAGAAAAGTGCTTTACTGTCTCATTTTCACAAAGTACTAGTTGTGGTCCTATAAATCTCGACATCGCTATCTCTCTTACCATAGAATAGGCTACTTCATTGTCCATGTCAGAGTGGCCAAATACTCAAACCAGAGTTGATTTGCTATTTTCGCCCAATCGAGTTAGAACCTTCTGATAGTTCCAAAGCGTTTTAAATTTTAAATGATTATATCTGTCAATCGGGTACCTTCCATGTGTATTTAGAGCAGCTTGTTAGAATATGCATACTACACACCATTCCTCTTTCTCCAAGCAGATGAAGAGAGAGGGTAGATCCAGAGGGATGTCCAGAGCAATTATAGCTGGGCATGCTTGTCTCTGTAAAACTTAGAGTTTTATTTTGGTCGTTTATTGTAGTTCCTTCAACCATCAAACTATAGTCATACACTATTGTTGTTTCTATTACAATAAAGTATATCCGGTACATTTGCTAGAGATCAATGTCTCAGAATTATTCACAAATTTATCTAAATATTCACAAAGATAGTCTGGCTTTGGGCATTACCCTCTCCAAGCGGAAGTTCGACTTAAGAGATTTATCTAGTGTAATACTAGGTATGGTAATTCCTCCGCAAATAGAATGGTTTGGCATTATGATGTAGGTTGTTCTCTACCAACCAAAACCATAGTTAGCATAAATGAGGTTAATATTGCCATAACTTCATATACAGGCGACACTGCTTCATTTTTTAAATTTAATTATCATCGTTGATAAATCACAATTATACAAAATTCGAAAACTACTAGACAATGTCCTTAACAATCACGAAATGAATGGTGGAACGCTGATTGGTAATACATAATGCAAGAAATAAATTATCCTTTCGAATTCATTAGAGCTTCACTTCTATCAAGCTGTAAGACGACCGATATTTGATAAAGGTTACTCTTTTTGTGTTAACGCCCAGCAATACGTAAGAGGTCATTCCAATGAATAACATATGTTATTGTCATCAAAACTCTGAAACATGGCCGTCTCGAAAATCTACGATCTATCTTGGTTTTGTCAGTAAACGTCATGTATTCGCATCGGCTGTAGAAATCTAATATTGGTTTCGAACTAGGGAAAGCGGTATATGATAATTGGTCAATGAAGGAGAAATAGTATATCGATAGTTCTCTACCTACAACTACAATATTCTCTCGCCGCGAGTAGAGGAAGTTAGCCGTAGGTCGGTCTCCCCCCACCACTGACCTTGACCTTGACCGTGCACCTGTGGTCCGTTCCTTCAAGGCCACGGTGGCACCGTAGGTTCGCATAGCATATACCGTGACCTTGACCTTGGACGGCCGCAGTGCGTTTCGACTTCAAGGGCGCAGTGTTGCTGTTACCCAGAACGATCACTTGCTGTGACCTTGGCCTTGGCTAACACTATTAGAGAATGCAAGGACGGAGCTTCCTCCTTGCCACGCAACTCGTAATGTGCCGTGGTTTGATATTTTGTGACGTAGTATATCTTTTCTATAAAAGAGTGAAAGGAGTTAATATGGGATCATTCTTAACGTCAATTTCCTAGAGTAAAGAAGCAAATATGTATTCGTGCAGTTTTTGTGGTGCAAGCTTCACTCGCAGTGACAATATGCGACGTCATCAGAGGGAGGCGTGTAACAGTTTAAATGGTAATGGACCGCCAGCAAAGAAAGTGAAATTGGATTCGAATCCATCAACATCGGTAATTATGCAGACGTGTTATAGCTGTAATGTGACTTTAACAACTAACCAAATGAAGTCTCATAAAAGAACACTACAACACAGAACAAATTCATGTGTACGTTTGATGGATGGTACAGAAATTGTTCGCAGTGCTTTCAAATATAGAATCATAACATACCGAGTGCATAGTGATAATGAGAAACTGGACTATATAATATTTTTCAACGAAATTCGACATAAAATATTGAATTTACTAGAAGAAATATTATTACTTCATAAAACTGTGAAAGTAAACATGGAGACATTTGCCAGCTATATATTACAAGCACAAGAAATAGCTGAAATTAAATCGTTTAATACGTGTAATAAAATATTGGATCAAGGTGTGGATTTAAACATTGCACTCGACACTTTTATAGACATGATGGTTGCGCAAACTACTGAGTTCCAAGAGCGTGATTCTGGTATGTAAATATCTTCTGGTATGTGGAATAACAATTGACATTTTTTTTTTTATTTTTAGGGTGGGCCCTCGAACAAATAAAATTTGTTGAAATTAATATAAACAAGTACAGTCCAATGGGTGGTTCATCATATATCAAGTTACCAAAGTTCATCGCAAATAAGAAGGCCGTAGTGAATATAGAAAACCAGGACCAATACTGTTTTGCTTGGGCAGTCACTTCAGCATTGTATCCTGCAAATGGTGGTACATCTCAAATGTCATCTTATCCACATTATTCAAGAGTTCTAAATTTGACAGGTATGAATTTTCCAATGAAATTGAGAGACATTTCAAAATTTGAGGAATTGAATAATATATCTATTAATGTGTATGGGTTAGAAAAGAAATTCGAGAATAATAAAGTAAAATATGATGTTGTCGGACCTTTGCGTTATTCTCAGAAGAAACTACGTATTCATGTTAACTTATTATTAATTTCCGCGGAATGTGATCAGAATCATCATTGTAAATCGGATTGTGCTAAAACTCACTATTGTTGGATAAAAAATTTATCTGGATTAGTATCAAATCAAATATCCGCTCACGGACATAGAAAATATTTTTGTGATGGGTGTTTGCTGTATTTCTGTAACGAACGTCAGCTAATGTCTCACCAAACAAATGATTGTAATCATATTTACACTACAACACCATCGACACAATTTCGGGTTGATAAATATGGGAAACGTGTACCGGAAAATATATTAAAATTTGAGAATTTTGACAGACAAATGCAAGTACCATTTGTAGTATATGCAGACTTTGAATCCATTTTGAAACCGATAAATACTTGCGAGCCAAATCCTGAACGCTCTTATACCAACAAAACGTTTATTCATGAACCTTACTCTTTCGCGTATTACATAAAATGTTCCTTTGATAATAGCATTTCTAAATTTGAACTATATCGCGGATCTGATGCAGCAAAAGTATTTGTATCATGTATAGAGGCTGATTTAAGGGAAATTTATAATAGATATATGAAAGATGTAATCCCCATGTCCCCGCTTACAGCGATAGAAAGAGAAAATTTTGACAATGCAACCATCTGTGGTATATGTGAGAAGCCTTTTGCAGAAGGTGATATAAAGGTGAAAGATCATTGCCACTTAACTGGTAAGATACGATTCGGTGCCGCGCACTCGATCTGTAATTTAAATTATAAACTACCAAATTTTGTACCTATCATATTTCACAACATGAGTGGATACGATATTCACTTATTTGTAAAAGAGTTATGCGCTCATAAAGATAAAGTTGACGTAATACCACAAAACAAAGAAAAATATATATCTTTTACAAAACATCTTTACATGCATGATTACGTTACTGACAAGGGGGAAACAAAAAATAAATATTTGCGGTTACGTTTCATCGATAGTTTTAAATTTATGTCAGCATCACTACAAAATTTAGGGGAAAATTTAAATGAAGGTCAAATGGTTACAATGAAGAACTTTTTTACCGATAATGCAAAATTTATTTTAATGCGACGGAAGGGTGTATTTCCATATAGTTTCGTAGATAACTTAGAGAAATTAAATAATCGTGTTCTACCCACCAAGCAGGAATTCTATGACAGCCTAAATGAAACACATATATCAGATGACGATTATGAAAGGGCTAAAAATGTGTGGGAATTGTTTGAGTGCCAGAGTTTGGGTGACTATTCAGACCTGTATTTAAAATCAGATGTCCTTCTTTTGTGTGACGTATTTGAAAATTTTCGTAAAATTTGCGTGAATAAATATAAATTGGATCCAGCTCAATATTACACAGCTCCAGGTTTATCTTGGGACGCTATGTTGAAACTAACAGCGGTAGAACTTGAATTGTTAACAGATATCGATATGATACATTTTTTTAAAAAAGCTATACGCGGTGGTGTCAGCCAGTGTACAGAAAGGAAGCATATCGCAAATAATAAGTTTGTACCCAATTATGATCCCTCAGAACCGTCGTCATTTATCACATATCTTGATGCTACGAACTTATACGGTCATAGTATGTCCCAAGCATTACCAACAGGGGGATTTGAGTGGCTGTCCGAAAGAGAAATTATCGACTTAGATGTTACTAATATTTCAGACGAGAGTCCACACGGGTATGTTTTTGAAGTAGACATACATTATCCGCAAGAGTTACACGATTTACATTCAGATCTCCCTTTCTTAGTAGAAAATATTATACCCCCCCAATCAAAATCAAAATCACCAAAATTAATCCCAAATTTGAATGATAAGAGACGATATGTTGTGCATTATAGAAACTTGAAACAAGCCATTGAAAATGGTTTAATGGTGTTAAAAACCCATAGAGTACTTAAGTTCAAGCAGTCGCCCTGGTTAAAAAAATACATCGATTTAAATACGCAAATGAGAAATTCAGCGACCAATAAATTTGAAAAAGACCAATATAAATTAATGAATAATGCAGTATTTGGTAAAACCATGGAAAATGTTGATAATAGAAGAGATATAAAGTTGATTACTCATTGGGAAAATGTTAGAAGAACTATAGGTGCAAACGCATTAATCGCTCGTCCAAATTTCAAATCTTGCACAATTTTTTCTGAGGATTTTGTAGCGATTGAAATGAGCAAATTGCAAGTAGTCTATAACAAACCAATTTACGTAGGATTTTGTATTCTTGAATTATCGAAGACGGTACTGTATAATTTTTTTTATGGTGTTATTAAACGTCAATTCGGTGCTAATGCTTCTTTGTTGTACACCGACACCGATTCCTTAATTATGAAAGTTTATACAGATAACTTCTATGACTTTATTGTACAAAATCCAGAAAAATTTGATACTTCTAATTACAGGGAGGGAAATAAATTTAATATTCCAAAAGGCTCGTCTGTGCTTGGGAATATGAAAGACGAATTCCCCGAAGATCCTATTATCAGCTTTTATGGTACTGGAGCGAAAGCGTACTACGTGCAATCGGTCGGTAATGAGTTGAAAAAAGCCAAGGGAGTAAAGAAATCTGTGATTGAAAAACAACTTACAATAGATGACTACAGAAAAATTGTTGAGCAGGGCGGGTTAATATTTCGTAAAATGAATACTTTCAGAAGTCACTTGCATGATATCTATACAGAGATGCGGAATAAAGTTGCTCTTTCTTATTATGACGATAAACGTTTTGTGATTCCCAATACCACTAAAACTCTACCCTGGGGTCACTCAGACATAACATTTTTTCAGAGTGAACCAGAGCAGAATTTAAAGTGGTTAATATCAGCCTTAAATAGTGTCGTTGAACGAAATGTTTTAAAGGATGATGATAAACTAGATGTGTTACTCAAAGCAATGAATGAGTTGAGTGATTAATTGTTAATAATGTTTCTACTTGTTAACGCAAAGGTCGACAATTATAATATTCAATTGAAAAATTCATTGTGATATTTCATGTTATGTGTAAGCCGAAGTAAGAGATATTTGTATGAAATAAAATGTTAATTTATAAATAAAGATTTAAATTACTAAATGGTATTTTTATTGTATGAGTACTGTAGGCAATAAGATAGAGAGAGACGATAGGAAGAGTGGGGTGGGAAGTAGGGGGTTAGTTAGAGTGTGTAGGGAAATAATTTGAACCAATAGGAACAAGAGTGGTAGGGAGTGGAGGGGTTAGTTCAGCGTTATGGGCTTCAGAGATGCTACAAAGATTCTTTCCGTCTCCAGCTCTCGAGTTGTAAGGAAGTGTGCAAAATAGTGCTGTCTGCTCTATTCCTAGCATTCTTTGTGTTCTGTGTTTTGTGTTTCGTGCCCGTTTCTCGTGTCCGTTTTGTGTTTGTTGTGACAATGGTAGGACAAAAAAAGATTGGTGTTTCTGGTGGTAGCGGTAAGGGAGGCGCTTTGTTGAGTGCTGTGGCTGCATACTTAATTAATTATATGCCAGGGCAAGACGACAATGGCGACGCTTGTCCGGGTAATGGTGTGGCGAACAATGGCGACGCTTGTCCGGGTAATGGTGTGGCGAACAACCAGACGAGCCCTGGCGTGGGTGACAATGGCGACGCTTGTCCGGGTAATGGTGTGGCGAACAACCAGACGAGTCCTGGCGTGGGTTTACTACCGGATATTGAAATCCCGACGGATTTGACCGATTTGAACGATGATTTGCTGGGTGATTTCGATTTCTCCGAATTGGACGCGCAGGCTTTGGCTTCAGATGAAGCCAGAGCTAGTACATCTAATGGAGAGGCCTACCCGAACGCCGCGTGGTCTAGGTTCCCTACGGTTACGGAGACAAATTCTGAGGACGAATTTCAACCTGCGCAACCAAAGATTTATTCGCAGAAAGGCCAAAAGAAGATGACGACGCATCCTTCAACATCTACAAAGCAGACGCAGGTAGAGAATACCGAGAAAGATGATGACGTGTCGATTCTTAGAAGAATTTTATCGGCGCAAGCATCTGTACCTGCTCGCCTGAGCCCTATTCCCGATGTTGGCTCAGACGAGGGGCAGGTAGAGATACCTGAAAAGCCTAAGAAAGCAGCAGCTAAAAATAAAAAGCCGTTATCGGGAAGGAAACCGGTGGTTAAAAAAGCTGCTGCAAAAAAGTCGGTAGCTAAGAAACCGAAAAAAGATGCTGCAAAAAAGCCGACGAAAGTGCAACCGGTATGTTCGAGCGCGCCGTTGCCAGGATGCTCTCATGCGGTGTTGCCAACGCAGGAACCCCGTAACCGTGCTCTGGTTGTGAATGAAAGTGATTCTGATTCACAATCGGAGTTATTCTCCCAAGAAGAGCAAAATGAAACTTTCAAAAATTTCTTGAACATGTATGAACAGTTGCAGCGGGAGGATAGGGAACTTAAAAGTGCAACTGATGATGACAGCAAATTAAAGGATCACGCGCAGTCCCTCAAAAGGAAGGCGGAGATGTTGAATTCTCGGGCCGATGAAATGCTCAGAGGCATTGCGAAGCGTCGCAAAGCCTCTGAGAGATGTACAAGGAAGCTAAATGCTATAAAAAAGAAACTGGGAATAAGGTAGTGCGTAAACACACTACAGAATGTTGCATTAAAAATGTTTGTACATAAATTTAGTATTAGGTTAGGGTTAAGAGAAAAAATGTAAAAAAATATAAAAGTAAAAATGTAAAACTGAAAAAAAAATGAGGTTAGATTAGGTTAGAAAAATGTAAAAAATTTAAATGTAAAAAAATAGGTTAGGTTAGAAAAAATGTAAAAAAAAATTTAAATGCAAAAATGTGAAAAAAAAATTAGGTTAGGTTAGGTTAGGTTAGAAAAAATGTAAATGTAGAAAGTAATAACACCCCCCCCAACCCCCCTCCAACCCCCCCCCCCAACCCCCCCCCCGCGTCACGCGCTGGGTTATGGTTAGTTCAGGTTTATATATTAAAAAAAAAAAAAAAAAACGGGTCAAAAAATTAAAAAAAGGTTTATGCGGGCGAAGCGACCGAAGGCTGCAAGCGTCGCCCCCGCCTCTGCCAAAACCCCCCGCGCCCACCCACCCACCCGGGGGGGGGACCAAGGTAGCGCAGTGGTATAGCGGAAAATTGTTATTTAATTTTATAATTATAATTTTATAACTCTATAATTTTATAATTATAATTTTATAATTCTATAATTTTATAATTCTATAATTTTATAATTTTATAATTTTATAATTTACGTGTTGAAAAAAATCCCTGCAAGTGCTAGGGATTGAACTACCAAACCTTCGTTCACAAAGTTTACAAAGCAAGCCACGTTACCACTGGGCTACCTTGGTCCTAGGAAACTCTTATACTTTACTCTTATACTTACCTATAACGCGAGTTTATATATATATTTCATGGAATTTTTGGTAAATTGTGTATTTAAGTATATAATTAGATTAGAACTGTTGTATTCATCGTAGATGAAATAAAAAATAAATTTTAATACATTTATTTATACACAAATATTGGACAAAAAAAAAAATATATATATATATATATAAACAACTGAAAAACTTCCAAAGTACACTCAGACACGCGTAAGGGGTCATTTTCGACTAAACTGACCACTGGGAATCGATTCCGATAATTTCCGAATCGATCCGAACACTACCGAACGCGTTATTCACTGTTTTGTCAAGGATTGGGGGAATAAAAAAATCAAAACACGTTTCAGGGGAGTTCACACATGCAAAGGCTGCAATTTTAAGCGAAAAGCCGAACTCATGCCGAACACTCCCGAAGTTTCCCGAAGCCACCCGAAGACGCCCGAGGACACGCGAGGTATCGTTTTCGACTAAATCGATCACTGGGAAGCGATTGCAACCACTTTCGGAGCGATACGACTAGCCGTTCCGGGAAAAAGTCTGCTGCGGCAAAACTAAAGGTCGGAAGTGAGTAGAAACGGTACTGGAGGACAACTGTGACCTCGATACACCTTTTGCAACACTTTTGACCGACAGTCCAAATACGAATAACCAATTTACTTAAATAAGTACCCCGTTATTTCTTATATTAAAGCAATTTTTTATTCTTTACTTTACTACTGTTATTTATTGTATATGAAATGAAATAAAAAAAGAATAACTCTTAATACATTTATTTATAAATAACAAAAATATATATACATAAAATAAAACAGAATTATCCGTCCGAATCATGCTCCACCAGAATGACTGCATCCTCATCTTCATCGGCAGATTCCTCCACCAGAATGGCTGCATCCTCATCTTCATCGGTAGATTCCTCCACCAGAATGGCTGCATCATCTTCCGAGTCAGACGATTCCGCTGTGTCCGTCGATGATTCCTCCAGAATTACTCCATCCATCTCGTCTTCGGAATCATCATTGGGCACAGTGTCCATCGACCATGTGGACGGAGACCTCTCCAATGGTTGGTATTCTTCTGGTGAGGTGGTGCTATCTGCTACACCACCCCTTGTCGCCTCTCTAACGCGCTGCAGGTAGGCACGATACCTTTCGCACAAAACGAACATGGTTGAAGTGGAAGATACAGTATTGTCTTGTACTTCAGACATGTTGGAGCGTAGAAAGTAAACTGAGGATGGTGAGGGCTTTCTTATGTATATATAGCCCCTACCACCACCCCCACCTCATCACTCCCCACCTCACTACTCACACAAATAAGAGTAGAAAGTGTCCTAATACTCATATTTTTAACACCATCAATATCAATAGCACTGTCAACATAAGCAATAATCGAAGTGAAACACAGATTTCTCTAGTAACATTGTGTTACTTACATTTAAATATTTAGTAAATAAAACAAAAAATAAGATTCAATTTAACGTTTATTTAACACTTAAACTAGTTATATAATATTTACAATAAACTAAAAATTAAATATATACATTTATTTATCACTAAAACTAATTACATAATTATTTACAATAAACTAAGAGATATATACATATTTACAAAAAAAAACTACAAATTATCTGTCCATATTGCAAATATTGCAGATTTCCACTCGCCTAATCTGATAGAGTGGATCTCTGCAAGATTTGCAATATCCCCGCCTGCCTCTCATTATCCTTGTAGTGGCATGGTAGTCCACATGACGATGTCTCCCAGGATCCACCCTAGACTGGTATCCCAGAAAACATCCGTGGCAAAGATTGTATTCCATACCACCCACTACTTGGACCGCAACAAAGGTCATGGTGGTGCAGAAGATGCCATCCATCGGGTTCACCCTTGCTAAATATTCTGATGTTATCCACCGCTGCCCTCTTTGGTGGGGAACATCTACGACGATACCCTCATCATCACTTGAATCGTCTGCACCCTCTTCAGCGTCAAAAAATTCCTCATCGTCTTCCTCGTCGCTTTCCTCATCGCCTTCCTCATCGTCTTCAACTTCTACCTCGTCGTCTTCGGGAGCAGCCAAGTCGTCCTCTACCTCTTCAAGGTACCATATATTGTTGAGGACATCTAGGGATGCTAACCAGTCCAGGAATCTGAGGTTAGCCCAACCAGCAGGTACAGCAGCCATATTAATACTTGGAAACGAATATATAAGACAGTAGACGGAATGATCAACGTTGAAGTTTGCAAAGCAACTGATCTAACGTGGAGTTACACCTCCTCTTTTAAACATGTTGCTGGTGACGTCACATCATCTCTAACGACATACCATGGCTCTAATATCGGCAATTCCAGCGACTACTTAAACAAACAAGGCCATGAGGAGGAACTCAGTTATTATTCAGCTGTCATACCGTACACTTGTTTTTAAAACAGCAATGTCTTGTCCAAGAGAGTGGCAATCGAAACCAACAATCGCCGTATATCCATATAGTATGGATGGTGCAATTCTGTGCTATAATTGTTCCCAATTCTGGGCAAAGCAGCAAATTAATCCATGTACTGGACTATGTTCAAATTGTATAAAAGAAAATCCAGTGCCAGTGAATACCGTCCGAAAAGCAGCATCACGTGAGCGTCTGGAGCAAGAGTGCTACAAGTGTCTACAACCCACGACTCGTACAAATTTTGGAATTATCCGAGATGTTTGTGAGACATGCAAGGTGGAGCACCCATTGAGGCAGCGGTGTCTGGTTTGCAACAAGTACACTGGTGATTGTTGGAACAATATTTGCAGCAAATGCAGAGACGAGAAGACATACAGTGTTTTACTTTGTGAATATGTTGGACATATTTATGGAGGTGTGATGAAACACAACAGAGAATGTTTCTGTCAGGAAGCGTTACTGTCGAGACGGGGGGATTTCATCTGATTAATTCCATAAATATGTATTTGTATTTTTTCTGTATTATATACGTTTTAAATAAATATATTTAATCTATAATTCGTTGTAAATATTTTCTTCTCAATAAAATTTATTAAAATGATTTTCTTGATTTCATCTAATAATTTTTAGGAGTAAAAATTAATTCAAAAATTTTAACAAATTTGCATTTGTATATATTTTTTCGTTAATGTGTATATAATTACTAAGGCTTTGGAGTCTTATATGGGGAAAATAAATAAAACAAATATTAATGGAATACACACATTTTATTATGAAATTTCTAAACATAAGTAAAATATTAGTTGTTATAAATATACACATTTTATATAAAGAATGTGACAATATTAAATAAGAGCTGCTTCGTTAATCCAAGAGTTGTGGTCATTAGAGAATCCGAGCCACTTCACAAAAACCTTGTTCCCTCTCCTTCTTAAAACCTTTTCCACCAAGTAGACATCAGGGTATTTAGCTTTTTGTAGCTCCATTTCATAAAAGCACCCCTTTATTGGTTGGCCATGAATGTCCTGGAGTGTATATGTTGTGGGATTTGTTACATTTATTTTAACGATCTTGAAAAGTTCAGTTGAAAAATTTGGTGTGAACCCCTTTTCAAATATACCTTTATATTTACTGATTCGAACTATATCGCCAATACGAAATTTAGGTTTCAAAGCAATTTTAATGTGATTATAAGCATTTAAACGTGTAGTTGGTTTAACATCAGCAGGTTTCATACCAGTCGTACGATGTATTTTATTATTGTACAATTTTGTAATGTCGGATAGAATGTCAACCCATTTGTATTTACCTCTAGCTGAGAATTCTTTATATAACCAGGTTTTTAATGTTCGTATTACTCTTTCTGCAATTGCTGCTTTTTTCGTACTATACGTGGAGTAATGATTAATGATGTACTGTTTCATTAAAGCAGAAAAGTTTTTGTTGTAAAATTCCGTACCCTGATCGCTTTGTAGATTTTTAGGAGAATAATTTGATTCTTGTAAAATACTTCTCATAGCCTTAGTAATTTCAACACCAGTTTTATTTTTTAGAGGTTTAGTCCACAAATATTTTGAGTAACAGTCGATCACTACGAGAATGTATCGATAACCATTGTTTTCATCAGCGTATGGTTGCATTTCAGCTAAATCCATTTGCCATAAATCACCATAACCTTTGATTATTGTTCTTCTTCTACGGAAATTTCTCCTACAAGCTTTATGCAATTCGTTAACAACTTGTAATTTCTCATTACTAATCACCATAATTGAAGTTTAAGTCAGGCGTTTATATAGATAATTTAGGTCTGTTTTTTCACTTTTTTCCTAATGTAGCAGCGTTGTCCGTGACTTCAGCCACTATTTCATCTATCACTTGTTGATTACGATGTTCCTCCCAGCTTGTGCCACAATATTTCCAAGTGATTTCTGTCGCACTGTCATACCTTTCAGACGGGATTCATCGAGAATGTGGTGCACTTTGCTTATTGCATCATATAAAATAGTATAATTGTCCTCGGTTAATTTCTTAACTCCAGAAATTTCTTTATTAATGTGTTGCAGAGCGTCATTAATCATCTCGGTAATTTTGCTGTGTACAAACTTACTATATTCAGTCCACTGATTCTCCATAAAAGCAATGTGTGACTTTTTAATGTCTTTCATACATTTATCGATATTTTCGTCTACATAGTTACGAGTTACACCATCTTTTTGATTTATTGGTTCACCAATGTTCAGTAAACGCTTATTTTGCATATCAAATTGATTATCTGCGGTAAGTTTAAAACCAATACCTGGAGGTCCATGTACGATAATCGATTTATTATTCTTACTTCTTCGTCTACCGAACTTGTCAATTGTGTTGTTTACAACAGCCATTTCTGTTTACGTCTGACCCCGTTTAAGCATTTCACAATATTTTATACTAATTAAATAAGTGTGAAATGAATTTTAACTTCACTAATAGATTATCCTTTCTTCCCTCATTTCTTCCAATAAACTGACTATTTCGTTATTGACACCATTGTTACCAACCATTTTTGAGCTATAGAGCAGGCGTAGGCGGTCCACCAGTTCTTTCGGTTTATTCCAATATACATAGTCAACACCTCTATTATTGTATAATTTATTAATAGGAACACCTAAGCCAGTTTTAGATCTCGTCACAACTGTAGAAGATACCAATGGTTCTATAATATTAGTGAATTTCTTCCATTTAGCTTTATTCAAACCCTGTTTCATATCATAATTTTTATATGGTGCTTTTGTCTGTTTTAAAATCCCCCCATATAATTGACACTCTTTGTCGCCAATAATAGCCTCATTACTACTCGAAATTTGTGGTTGTTTCATAAATATCATATCATATAACTTAGGACTGCCAGAATACGTCCCCACCTTCTTAGTTCCACGCCACAATGTGATATTTCCATTAGAAAAGCGTATTTCAGCATTACCCATTTGTAGTTTTTCTGTATGGGGGTCTAAACGTACACCGTATATAGTATCATACCTAGCATTGTCGAATTTCAGATTTTCTAAATGTGTTTGCACTATATCACATTTTCCTTCTGCGCCACTAATAGAACTTTCTGAACATGGAGTGCTCATTAACGACGATCCCGGTGGTGTTTCCAAAAAATATTGTTGACTTGCATTTTTGTCACCATCTTCATCACTAGTTTCAGGTGTTGCTTTAAATGTACTAGTACTAGCTCTTGCACTTTCTATCGGTTGTGTTGGTTTCTGAGGTTGTGTTAGCGATTGGTTATGTGAAGCAGATGATATAACCTTTAATGGTTTTGTTATGGGTTCATAAATTTTTTCGAGTGTTAACTGATTCTCAACGTTTCTTCTCTTCACAGAGTTGAATTTTTTGCGCACTGAATCGGTGGCCTCAATCAATTCACGTTTCAGTCTTATTTCTTCTCTCATGTTTCTACCTATAGCACTACTGAGTTTATTCTCACCATTGTCATTCATGTCTAACAAATGCAGCCTCACTGCTGAAGTTATCCCGATGCTATCTGTAGACCAATTAAAATTTTAATTACAATACTTCATGGATATATGAAACTATCAAGTTCTTTGCGATATCTCCCTTCATTTACTTCTCTATCCTTGTCAATTACAAGAAACCCATATTTGTCTTTCCAGCACTCTGCACACATTTCTTGAAATTCTTTATAAGTCACATCCGGTGAGACATGGTCTGAGAAAATGTGGTGTAAATTCATATCATCCTGCTTAAAAATTGCTATGAAATTACTATTATCCCTTACCAACTGTTTAGGGACGCGGGAATACGTTTGTGCCAAATAGAAACAATCTACATGTTTATGACGCCCCATTGAGAAGTATGCTCGAATAACATCTTGCTTTTCACATATAACATCATCAAATATAAATATAGACTCAGGCTCAGCGTCGGATGGTTGCACTATTTCCGCGTTGTTACTGAAGGTGTAATATCCTAGCCCCGTAATCGGTGCTAATATATCGCGTAAATATTCATACTTGGGTTGATGTAAGGACTTTGAATATAAGTAAATGTTTGAAAAACGTAGCCCAAGTGGATGAGTAAGCAAAGTTATTAGTAAATTTGTTTTGCCACAACCACTTGGACCTATTAAGAGTCCGCGAATAGTTGAGGGAAGTAGCGGGCCATGGCGTGATTCGACTTGTAGTCCACACCCTACTTTTTCATCTAAATTATCTACAGCAAGTTTCTGTTTCTGCTTCACAATGCGCATCGTAGCACGGATGGATACTATATAAATAGATGTACGTATTGTGATTGTTATTTAAATGGTGTCAACCGAGAAGCACACACGTGAAAATCGTCGTGGTTTAAAGATTGGTAAGGGGGTAGTCAATTCTCTAATAAATAAGCTCCCATTTGAACTACACTTACCGGGAGGTTACCAGTATTGTGGTCCAGGCACCAAATTACAAAAAAGATTAGCCCGAGGTGATCCAGGCATAAACAAACTCGATGCTGCATGCAAGCAGCACGATATTGCATACGATCAAAACACCAGTAATTTAGCAGCCCGACACAAAGCAGACTATCAACTTGAACAAGCTGCCTGGAAACGAGTTAAATCAAAAGACGTAAGTTTCAAAGAAAAGGCCGCCGCGTGGTTAGTTACAACTATAATGAAGGGAAAGCAACGTCTTGGTATGGGTTGTACGTCAACAACACCCCGTACTACAAAGAAACGTATAATTAAAAAGAAAAACAAGAAAAAAACTAGAAATATAGCTTTTGGTGCTGGAATAGTACGTAAAGTACGTGATGACATACGTAAAGCCGGTGGTAAACGAAAAATCGCTAAGGACACAAAAAAAGTTACGCAAATTGCGCTTCAAGCAGCACGACGACACATGAGAGCAGCTGGTGGAAAACGTAATATTCGTACACCTAGGATAATACCAATACCGAAAGTGGGTGGAATTCTACCATTAATACCCATTTTTGCTGGATTATCAGCTTTGGGTAGTTTAGCTGGCACTGCTGCTGGTATAGCTAAAGCTGTAAATGATGTTAAAACGAGTAGAGAGGAATTAGCTGAAAAAAATCGCCATAATAGGCAGATGGAGGCGATTTCTATAGGAAAAAGTGGTAAAGGGCTATATTTAAAACCATATCGCAAAGGACTAGGACTTTATCTAAAACCACAAAGTTCAAAAAACTTCTAGATGCTCTACCCCGAAAACCTCTCACTAATATCGATCTTAAATATTATGCAGAGAAGATGAAAGTGCCCTATTTTCGGGGGATATTTATGCGGGACACTCTACCATATTCTGGACCACGTCATAATGAGTCGACCATCATAAATCTAGACAGTATAAATGGCCCTGGAACACACTGGGTTGCATTTAAAAAACGTGGTAGTTTAGTCACATATTTCGATAGTTTTGGTGATTTACCCCCACCGACAGAATTAGTTTTATATCTGCGCAGAGGTTCAAAGTCGACCGACAAAATTTACTATAACTATGAACGCCAACAAAATTTTAACACAGTGTGGTGTGGTCATTTGTGTTTGAAGTTTCTCACTACAAAATAACTACAAACGCTTGTGAAATAACATCTGCAGACCTTGAAATGGATCGGGAAAGCATCAAGCAGATGGGTCAATCACTAATCGCATTCTCCCGTTTACGCAGTCTATTGAAGATGAGCAAACAACAACTGGCAAATATGCCTAAAGAAGTAATGATTGGATGTGCTGCACATGAAATTGCATTAGTATGGGACAAACTACCCCAGCATCTCCAGAATGATATTGATATTTTAAAATATCAATACTGTCAGGAACATTATCATGATGATGATGATGATGGCGGTGGTAGCAGTGTTGATGTTAATGATGGGCCGCCGCCTCGAAGAATATTTTGCTGCTACTGTAAAGTGCGCGATGTCAATGTTGCATCAAATAATGAGATACAAACGTCTCCGTCATCCAGCAAAAAACGAAAATTACACCACGATTATTGCTGTAGTTCACAATAAATTCATGAGAGAACACTAAATATCATCAGTCATGTCGTATACGTTCACTCTATCAAACCGATCTAGTGTGCTCAGTGCTGAGTTTTATCCTCCCATTGAATTAGATACTAATAGTCGATATGGGTTAGGATTAACAGGCTTCTATTCTTACAATTCTATATTCAATGTGGACGAAACCAACAATCGTTTTTGCTATCGAATTGGACCAAAAGTAGCCCCCACACTTATCCACATACCTTGCGGAGCCTATGAAATTGAAGAGATATATCGTGCAATACTGAAAGCTATGCCCGGTGATAAGAAAGAGGAAAAAGAAAAACTATTTCGACTGCGAGCGAACAACAATACGCTAAAGTGTGAGATTTGGTCAAAATATGGAATTGACTTTACACAAGCAAACTCTATTGGTAATTTATTGGGATTTGAATCGACTTATTTGCATCCAAACACTAATCATGAATCAACATTACCTGTTGATATTATGAAAGTAAGGATGATACGTGTAGATTGCAACATTATCTCTGGAGCATATCTGAATACCCTTAAATCCCATACCCTTTTCGAGTTCGACATAGACGTTGAACCAGGTTACAAACTTACCAGAGAGCCAGCGAACATCATATATTTGCCTGTTAGACCTGAAGGACGTCAGTTTATCGACAACATTACACTACGCATATTGGATGATAATGGAGATTTAATCAATTTTCGTGGTGAGAAGATTATCGTAAAGCTAGAATTGAAACAGTTTTAAAATCGCAAACACAATGGGTTTCCGATATAATCAACAACGATTAGCACACAATCGTTTCAATGTGATTGACGATAAAAAGACTAATGACTGCGGAAATCGACTCATTCAACGTGTAGAGCTTAAACGGTTAAGACATAACCTGCCAGCTAAAGATCGTGCATTTCTTCGATCCATCGGATTGAAACTGAGAGAAAAATAGTTAATAATGGTGACTTTTACATCTAGTGAAAAACTTGAGGTGTTCGAGGAACCTGTATTCGATCAGTCACTCGTTAGCTTACATGAGCATACATATAAACCACACGGTTCACCATATTATAGAAACTCTGATGAAGTACGCATTCCTGTCAATTTTCAGGACTTAATACTTGACATTACAGAGAGTTACATTTATATAGAAGGAAAATTTACCCCTAGTGATGTTACCAAGAAGTGTTATCTATCTAACAATGCGCTAGCTTTTCTCTTCGAAGAAATAAGATATGAAATGGGTGGTGAACAGGTCGCTGTCGTTAGGAAGCCTGGCATCACTACTACAATGAAAACTAGGGTGTCATATGGACAAACATCCCTCCCATCGCTACTAACTATAGGTTGGGGTCTCACCGAGAAAAAACAGGATATTTTAGATACTACCAGCCACGTTTTCAGCGGTAAACTCCCTCTTAAGTACCTCATGGGTTTTGCAGAAGATTATACCAAAGGTATTTTAAATACAAAACAGGAATTAATTTTAATTATAGCACGTTCCTTTAAAGACTCTTACATTGGAGAAGTTGATGCACAGTTAGAAATTAACAAAATCGAATGGAAGATAAGACATATTGTGCCTGAAGTTAGACAAAAGGTTAAACTATTAAAGAAAATTGATACGAGCAGTAATAATGCTAAAGTTAAAATGGCTTACCGTATGTGGGATCTCTATGAGCTACCCACTCTACGTGATACTGCTTCTGATATATGGGCTGTTAAAACCACTAACAGTCTTGAGAGACCTCGATACATCATTATCGGATTTCAAAACAATGGCAACTCTAGTGACAGAACCAAGGACGCCGCAAGTTTTATACATGCAGATATAAATAATATTCGGCTATATTTAAATGCCGAAGTATTTCCATATGAACGTTGGAATTTAAATTTCGATAAGAAACTCGACTCTGCAGCCTACTACGCCTATGAAAATTTCCAACGTAGTTATTACGATAAAGATATGAGTGAACCTATGATGGACCTTGGCGAATTCAGAAAAAATCCATTGTTTGTTATTGATTGCTCACACCAACCAGATGCAATGAAATCATCCACCGTCGATATAAAAATTGAATTTGAGACACGGAAGACGAAGTTTCCCGAACAAACTCGAGTATATGCACTTATACTTCACGATGCGTATTTAAGTTATAGCGCATTAGATGGTTCAGTTCAGTGTGGCATTGCTGGTGCTAAGTAACGAATACCTATTACCATGACGTCATTAGGTAGCCAATTTCCTACTTTGATAGTTGACTTGCAGGGGTTTCAATATAAAACAAATGATTTTACCGTTAAAGAATTAGCTGTTCTATGTTGTAACACTAATCAGCAAGCACACTATTTCTTCAAACCACCAAATCCTTTCTCATCACTAACCCAAGGCGAACAGACTCACTACCGATGGTTAGAAAACAACTACCATGGGGGCATAAAATGGAGTGATGGATATATTCAACTGTCAGAATTCCCACTAATACTTCATCGACTTTGTCAAAACGCTGTTAATAATTTTCGACGCAACGTATTGTCAGAGGATGTTATAATTGTATGCAAAGGCAAATTAAAGAAAAATGTTCTACAGCATCATCTAAAATGGAATAGAGTTATAGATCTAGATGACTTCTCACCCTGCATACCCAATCTAAAATCGTTAAAGGTACCAAGATGTATGGAACACACCCAACCAAAATATAGTCACTGCTCTCTTGCAAACGTTCACTTTCTTAACAAATGTATTATAGATTTAAATATAGAGTTAAAATAAATATCTTTAAATATGTTTATATTTAGGATTAATAATTAATATTTTTTAATGTATGTCACCAAAAATAATTATAAATAAATTAATGTATAATCTAATAATGTGTTTCATTTATTTCAATTTTAATTTTAAAAATAAAAACAACTATATTTCCATAATAATAATTTTATTACACCATTTACATATTAATATTATTAACAGAAGAATTACAATAAGTGATTAACTACTAATTGAGTTGTCTTCATCCTGTTCTTCATCAGATTGGTCGAGTTGATACTTTTCAATAATTTTCTTAGGTAAGTATTTTTCTATGTCACATAGGAAATGTTTTAAATTTATTTCCACTAGTTGCTCACAGAATTCTTCTAAATTCACAATACCACGAGAGAATTTACCACATAGTTGTGCACCTCTGTAATACCTCTCAGAATCCTCATTAAGCTGTTTAACTTTTTCAGTATCGAAGCAGTAATTCAGATCATAATTTATTGCATGGAGTCTATCCATACTTAAGTCGCCTAGTACAGAAGATAGTCTTTCAATTGCCGAATTAATGTCTTCTGCCCTTACCCAACGTTCTGCTGAATATTGCATCCACATTCTTGCCAGTTATAGTGAGGCTAGAAATTACATAAATAAAATTAGAACAAGTTATCAAATATATGATAAAACTACTTACATCTCTACTACTATTGTAGTGTATTTATAATATTTCAGTCTAAGTTATACTTTCACTATACCTTATTTATTGGTCTGATAATTTAAAGTATACAAATATTTTAAATAGTTTAAATCACGCAATAATTTCGAATTTTATTAGTGACCTTGATTTAGCACCGGTATAAATGGGTGAATTCTCTCCTAAATAAATCAACGCATATTTACCACTAGACGAATTTATTTCTTCTATAAAAGTTATATTTAATAGTTCAGCAATACGTTTAGGCAAAAATGATTTAAAGGTAGTACTTGTACTTTCATCAAATAAATGTACTAATATCGATTTTCCAAAACGTGTATTAAGCATTAACATTTTTTTAATGGCGTAAACCTTATTTAAAATTAACGATGAAATAGGTTTTTGGTCTAAAACTTCAGTATCTTTAATAATAAGTTCATTAAGGGCTAATAAATCGATATTGGTAGTCATATTTAAGTAGTTGAGTACAGTGAAAGAATTACTAACCAAGAAATATTACAGAACTTTGCTTACTTAAAATATTTCAGATCACAACACTATGCTCACTTATTAACTGTAGGTGAACCAGACTAAATATGATTTTGTTCTAATAGTCCGTGCTTTTTTTATAGAAAAAGTATACTACGTCACAAAATATAGAACCCCACCACATTTTACTGTGTACGTATTGAACTAATGTGATTTTAGAGGTCAAGTTGCGTGGCAAGGAGGAAGCTCCGTTCTTGCATTCTCTAATAGTGTTAGCCAAGGCCAAGGTCACCGCAAGTGATCGTTCTGGGTAACAGCAACACTGCGCCCTTGAAGTCGAAACGCACTGCGGCCGTCCAAGGTCAAGGTCACGGTATATGCTATGCGAACCTACGATGCCACCGTGGCCTTGAAGGAACGGACCACAGGTGCACGGTCAAGGTCAAGGTCAGTGGTGGGGGGAGACCGACCTACGGCTAACTTCCTCTACTGCCGCGCCTCGTAATAAATTGATTAACAAAGAACGCGAAAATTACTACTTTTCTCAACTTAATTACATGTGCAATCAATGACAATTTCTCAAGGAATATTTGGTTTGGAATTATATAGTTCTTTCATAAACTGGGGAATCTGCCTTGCGATGTAAATTCTCCTAGTTTTGTTTGGTACAAAGCGCTGCATTTAAGACATCCGTACATTGGAAATAATGAAAGTAGTTATTTATCGGGTAGGAGCAAGAAAACTGTAATATATCTTCTATTGCTATCACGAAATTCACAAACTTATTGAATCTGCCGTCTGGAAAGTGATGTAAAAGATTCCATCAGAAGAAAAGCTATTCACACCTTTATAGTTCCCTAGCACAGTTCCATTGACAATAATGACTACTACTAATCTAAGATATTGCAGAAATTGATGAAGTTATATTAAATCTTTTCAAAAATTTAATATTACTTCTTGTTTACTTTTCTTTTGGTATCGAACATCAATTTTTCATAATAATGCCTGCATATTATAATAAAAACACCACATAAATCACCCCCAATTCCAGAAGCCAGAGACTTGTGCGGAAGGGGGTTACACATTGAAAAAACATGGACATACAACCATTTCCTCCGACAGTGCCAATGCCGGAGGCAGGATTCGAACCCGGTGGTGCGATACCCATGTGATTATTCGTGATTGCCACCTGGCGCCTTAACCCATGCGGCTATCGGCCAGATTATAAAATCAGATAATTCAATCGAGAACCATTTCTGATGAGAATAAATGCGGACTCCCTTGAAACTGATTTGAAATTTTTATTTTATTGACTAATTAATATTAATCCCAATTAAAACGATTAAGAAAAATGTCAAGTGTCCAAAAAATATCAAACAATTTTTAACAAGTGTGGTAATCAATAGGTACTGTTATCGCTCCGAATGTTGACTACGATAAACATTGTCACATCCGGATTCCTATAAGTAAATAAACAATAAATAATACGACAATATTATTGAATTGATAGAATTATCTTGTTATGTCAAAGCTAGTACTCAATTTATGTGTGAAGTTCAATATTTTTAGCAATTCCACGAATTAGATATGGGAACAAAAAGTGCTTTTAAAATATCAACGAATTTTTATTTGTAGGTATGCTAATACCAGTTATCTTTTGAATTATAAATACATTACAGGAGTTTTGCATTCCCTATAATTAGGGCAATCAATCTATCAATTATGTAATCTAATTAAATTAAAAACCAGGGGAAAGGTACTATGCTTACAAAAACCCGCATCGACTTATTTGTTAGTAATCAAACTATGGGGCTGGGTAGTGTAAACAAATCCCCGTTAATAAAAAAATCTAATCTAAGCTCAGCGTAACTAAACCAAAGGAAAAGTTTAGTACCTTCATCACTCTTCTAAACAAATTTACTTCCTGTCCTTAACACTATAAAACAACAGATGTTCGTTGGGTCATAACGTATTTTATTTTTGTTCTTCCATTTACAACAGAAATTAAGACGGAACAGTATCTATTTTTATTGCGGAATGGAAGAAGTCGGAAACGGTAGAACTTTTTGTATAAATTAAAGCAGGAAAAGGTTTTAAAATAATGTCCTGTTAGTAATTTATGTTGTTTGAACTTAAATGGTACATATTTCTCAATACCGACAAAGTTATGTAATGCTTTTTACACAATTATTTACAAACTAGAAATAAAAATAAGAAAAACAAAAACAATATTTACGCACGTTACAGATATTTGAAGTAACTCGTTTTGAAATGTGCTAAATAAGTTTACCATGACATTCTTTGATGACTCATTGCTAAATATGAAGTACTGTAACTCTTGCAAATTCAAAATTAGTTTCATTAAATCCCACTAAATTCACAACTAGAAAAAGTATTGTATAGTGTATACGAGGCATTGGGGAAATAACTCTCTACCGACTAAGAACTGAGAAATGATAAGAAAAGGTATAAACATTTGTCAAAAAATGCTGCCTGCGGCCACCTAACGATGGCACTAAAATAGTAAATGACCGTAATCGTAATCACCAAGAAACTATGTTAAACTCAGAAAGTTAGTTCAAAGAGTTTCCGTGTTAGTCCAGTAGAAATATGCAGTACATTAGCACCAAAGTACATTAACTGAGGCGGGAAATTTGAGTGAATAGTCATTACGTAACCGCCATTAAAGTTGCGACTTGGATGTATATATAAATGTACTTGACAAATCTACAGTCGATGCTACGTGCTTGCGCGTTGCTTGTTACTTTATAGTTATAAATGACTTCTAGGTAGATTTTCCGCTATCGAGGTAGTCATAAGTTACAGTGAAAATAGTGACTTCATAGTTTTGAGAACATAAATGTGACGGCAAACTATGATAGCAGCAAATAATTTGTATTACTGAAAAACTACTTCAAAGTTGTGGACACTGTCAAATAGCTTTGTTAGTTGGGAATCGTTATTATCTTACAATAAATTTGAATAAATATATAAAAATCGCAATATATGAGGTAATTCACGTAAAACTCCCAAGGAAGTTTCCTTAATAACAACAGGTATTCAATTTTTGTAAAGGCCAGTCGTTACATATTCTTGGCGGCTTTAGTTTGCCGTTCAAATGTTGTCAAAGACGGGGGGTTTCCGCGACGTCGCGACGGCTGAAAGAACATTTTCGATGACTGGAACTTTGAAAGTATAATATCATTAAAGTTTGTTTAATTCTAAGTACTTTTTGTAGTATACACTTTTCTATTAAAACCAGTGGTTTTCGAGATAAATCTAAAAAATTATTCAGTCAAATATTTGGTAACTAGCAAAAAAATTAAAATTCGCTCAAAGGTAGTCACTACATAAAATAAGTACTTAGTTTAAAATGATTCGCAATCTTTCAAATGGTTGTACAAAGATGGCGTTGAAGTGCAAAATTATTTTTCCAAGACGAAATTATAGGACCAGTGTCTTTTTTTAAATGGAATACTATGTATATCAGTACATTTTTTGAAGCCCCTTTCTTGGCTCTCTCCATTCCTGTATTACCATTGAAGATCTCCCAACCACTTGGATGTAATGGATTTTTTTGTTTAAATATTGAAATCTGCAGATGGATATTAAAAAAATCACCACAGTCACAATTCTGGGTTTTAAGAAAAACTTAGGTGAATACCAGTTACGAGACATCTAATTAATGTTTTTGAATCATATTCGTTTCCTAAAAATGTACAGGGTGGCCAAAAATTATTTTTCAGTTAAGAACATTTTAAATTGAATTTTCTCATTTTTTTCAAATGGAACACCCTGTATATTTTCAACGATGCGATGTAGAAGTGAAAAACATTTTTTGTAAGTACTTCCCTATGGTTAATTGCAAACGTTTTCGTTTTATAAATAAATAAGTGTCAAATTCAAGAATAAACTTTAAAAAAGAGGTTCCCTCAAATAATTCACTAGCAAAATTTACAATAGGTGTTCGACGTGTTGCCTGCCCATTTTGATTGACACGTGTCTTTATGCAATTTTGAAATGAGGTCATTTAATGGGACCATTTCTTCCAATCCACTGAAATGAATAAATAGTATTTAACCGGTCCTTTACTGTAATATTTTTTTGTACATTTTTTTGCTGTTTTCGTTATTCGGCAAGCAATAAAACCTCAGTTTGGTATAAATTGTCGGATACAAAAGAACATTTATCACACTTATTGAATTTAAAATATTTGGAATTTTACAATATGGATTTTAATAAAGTGGAACTTGTAGATATGACTTTTATTCTGGGCGATTCAGGCAGAAATTGTTTACTTGCCGATAGAATTTATCACCAACGTTATCCTGAAAGAAGGATTCCTGATGTTAGCAGCTTACAAAACGTTCTCGCTAGATTTATAGAAACTGGAAATGTCGAATATAAAAAAGAAGAAAATGAGTTTTCTGTGGTGCCGGCAACGGTTGAGAATCCCCATGTTAGTCAAAGAGAAGTGAGCCCATTAGTAGGAATAAGTAGACGGTCTGTGGGTCGAATCTTAAAAACAAATAAGTTGCATGCATATCATATTCAAATGAACCCTGATTCCCTGAAAGAATTCGAAATAGGATGTGGTTTCAGCAAGGTTCTCCACCATATAATTTAAATGCAGTTAGAGACCACATAAATAATACCTACCCTAATCAATGGATTGGAAGATATGGACCCACTAAATGGCCTGCTAGATCCCCAGATCTAACAAAAATGAATTTCTTTTTATGGGGATATGTGAACGAAATTGTTTATAGAGACACGCCAACAAGAGTACAAAATATGAAGGAAAGAATAATAACTGCCTTTACATCTATCACACCGGCAGTTTTAGGGAACCTAATTTCAAAAGTGCATAGAGATGTGTCAATCAAAATGGGCAATACGTGGCAACATTTATCATAATTTTTTCAACTGCTTACTGAGTTTACTGAGTTATTTGAAGAAACCTTTTTTTAAGTTTATTTTTGAATTTTATAGTTATTGCTCTATAAAACGAAATTGGTGGCAATTAACCCTAGGGATAAAATGTTTGTTTTTCATTTTTACATCACATCGTCGAAAAATATACAGGACGTTCTACTTGAAAAAAATGAGAAAATTCAATTTAAAATGTTCTTAATTGAAAAATAATGTTTGGCTACCCTGTATATTTTTTGGAAATGAAAATGATTCAAGAACATTAATTGGATGTCTCGTAACTGGTATTCGCATAAGTTTTTCTTAAAATTGTGACTGTGGTGATGTTTGGAATACCCATCTGCAGATTGCATTATTTCAACAAAAAAAAATGTTACATCCAAGTGGTTGGGAGATATTCAATGCTAATATAGAAAAGAATAGAGCCTAGAAAGAGGCTTCAAAAAATGTACTGATATACATAGCATTTCATTTTAAAAAAATGCACTTGGTCCTGTAATTTCGTCTTGGCTCGCCCTGTTTGTTCGAAAATAATTTCCAGTTATAGACTTCTTTATCTAGTTTACTTGCAATTTTTTAAAAAATTTCTAGCTATCGTAGAACTCAAGATATCAAGGTCCGACGCACTATTGCCTCATGCTGTATAACGCAGTTGAGAATGTATACAGAAATAACCGTTAAAATATTCAATTGCTTGCAAATACTTCTGCAAGTATAAGTTATAGGTTTACAGCACATGGTTCATATAATACTTTTTTGCATTACCAAGATATCAGTTATTCTAGTTTAATTACTCCAGTTTATAATGCCGATTAAGAAATGAATTTACGTATGCATAATATTATGCTAGTAGTGTATGTTGCCATATTAGAAAACTGGTTATAGACAATTTTTACAAAACTATTTCGATTTGATGAAACCACGAAAAGTTTCAATCGATTTCCATTCCCAGAAACTTGTCGGCCGGGCTCTGAATTAATGATTGATACGAGGTTCTAACTAATAAACTGCAATTATTGTTTCTTGTAGTTAATAATATTAGTTTTGATTTGGTAGTGTTTAATATCAATCTATTATTATTGCAGTAGTTTTCTATATTTGCGGTGCAATTACTGGGTTTTGACGTACAGATTTAAAGTCGCTCTGATATGACTGTTTCTGTAACATCCGCAAACAGTGAAACATATCCAAAGTTCAAGCCCTTATTAATGTCATTAATAAACAATAAAATTATAGAGGACCCAACGTACAGCCGTGTGGAATCCCTACTCGTAAGAGCCGGTTGTAAGAATGGTACTCTGTCGTTCCAGATTTTCAAGCCATTTTTGTGTTCTACCTGTCAGGTAGGAACATAGCCAATTATAAGGCTGGTCCTCTTATACCATGGTTGTATACTAGAATAATTGGCAAAAGAAATCATAGCATCTTGAGTTGACAACACTTTACGAAAACCAAACCGATATTTATAAAGTATATTATTATTTTCTATAAACTTAATATTATACAAGGCATTTTCATATACTTTAACAAATGCAGGTAAAAGAGATACTGCTCGATAATTGACGATATCCATGCTATCATTTTTCTTATGAATTAGAATGACAATAGCTGTTCTAAGGTTGTCTGGGACTATAGCTTGACAAAAGGATGAGTTAGTTAACTCTATTAAATCATCATAGGATTTTTTTTTAATTGTAGGGTTTTTTATGTCTTGTTTACAAGTTAAAAAATAGCCTGCCCTAAAAATGTTCTTTATTGATTATAAAAATCTGGTGGATTTACTCGCTTTTATTCATAATTGAAAAACTTTATTAAATAAAATTTTCATTAAAAACGTTAAAAAAAGGTATTTTACTTAAAGTCGATTTCATATTTTCTCATTTTTAGAAAACCCTGTATAATTTGTCTTAAGTTTGATAACTACTTATGATTTCCCAAAAGCAAAAGCAGCACTTTTTATAAAGAATAACTTTCTTCGGCAAATCAAAAATAAGAAGGCTAATCTTAATTCAGAGGATATATATGGTTTTCCAATCAGAGCAAGATTTGTTGAAGACAATAATTTTTCCTTTACTTTCATGGAAATACCATTAAGTGTTTTAGAGGCTCTGTGTAATATTGGAAACATACGAAATTTTTAAATTTTCGATTCATTAAGGCAAATTCGAATAACAGAGTCATTGTAATAAATATCCACCGATAGACATATTTTAAACTGTTTGTTTCCTCATACTGGATATGTATAATCAAATATATGGCGGATGCGCCAATGTTATCTGTACAGGTCATGCCCACCATGAATTTTGTGTGGTTCCCTAATTGGTGAAATATATAACAAAGAATACCCTAAATACCACTTTAGGGAACTTACAGGAAGTCTCACCTCGATATGTATAGTGGCAATAGAGTTCTGATGCAATAAACAGACATACAGGTGAAACTGAGAACATCATTTTTTGTATAGTTTAAAGTCGGTTAAAGTAGCATACTATCTGAATCTCGTTTCCAGCGGAAGATCTAGATTTCCTACATACTCACCGTCTGTATTTAATAAATAGATAGCGCTGTGTGTCAACCGGACGTTTTAAACTTGAGATAATCACATGCAATTATTATACACTTAGGTACTTATTTCTTGTTTAAAGAACCTAGAAGTAATTTACCCGAAACTTACCGAAATAGTTTTTCGAACATTTTCATACAAAATATATTTCTTTTATATACCCTTATATGCCCTTATTGTCATTGTGCTGGTTTGATGAAAATATATTACCAAAATATTTAACGATTTATTCTCGGATTTGTTATTCCATACAAATTCACTAAATTTTTATTAAAACTATCTTAATTTCTTATTCGTATTAAATTTTGTGATTTAGGAGTAATATTTTCTATTCCTGCTTCGACAATCACTGTGAAAACTATATATTGAGTATTTAACAGAAAACTTTCATACCGTGTTTAGTTGATATTTAATATGAGAAAATAAGAAGTTTAATATTCTTTATATACGTTGCGTTGGCCTCAATCGCCGAATTCACTCAAACGTCGCAAATGTATTTACATCCTGGGATTGAGCAAATCAATATTCGCAATCGGCGAAATATGTTCATGTTCCGCAGATTGAGTAGGAAATAATAGTCAAATCACGATTTGAGTTAATTACACAAATTTCGATCAATTTGTTTCTCTCTCTCTCTCTCTCTCTCTCTCTAGATTTTTGGTCTTGGAAACTAGTCCTTTAGCCAGATCGATTTGTTTCTTTTGTATTTAGACAGTTCAAAATACATAATTTGCGGTTAGCATAAAGCAAAGATGATCGTACTGCAATTTTAGTGAATCAGATATATTTTTTATAATCTAAGTGTACCAACGTATCTCTAGTATCCCTGCTTTTATTTCATATAATCTAAAACGTGCGTTGTTTAGGGGTGCATTACATCATTGCAATGCTTCTTCATATTATATTTTATAACTGTGGTTTAGCCATAAACAAAAAGTACTTCGATAAAATAATAATACGACTGATTCAATGTAATACTATTAATAATTTTAACAATTTACTAATAGAAAAAAAATACACCTTATAATTAATAATTTCATGTCACAATACATGTCAAATCAGAAGTAATCATTGATATCATAAAAGGCATTATCTGGTAAATATTTTTTGTCTACTCCCTTATGTAAATTTGCTGTTTTCCGTACAGTCTGTAGAATGGATAATAATAATAATAATAATAATAATAATCTATTTATTGCCCAACAGATAAAAATCCAATTACAGGACAAACTTGAACAAAATAATATTAGTAGTATGTATAATATAATACAGCTGTGACAGTAACAAAAAAAAACCTTAATATTATATTTGTAAATAATAGTAGAATAACATATATATAATTAAGTTATAAAATAAAATGGAATGGAACAGAGTTTTAAAAAATGTAGAATTGAAGTAAAATACATAATAAAATAAAACAAAACCTATATATCTATATATGTATAAAAATACTTATAAATAATCTGGCAATACGTAGGTGTAGTGACAGTTAAGTACTATTGGTTGTGAAAGTTATGATAAATGCATTGGTAATTTCCGAAATCGTACTACAGTTGATATCACATACATCTGATATTTTATTGAAGTTATTGCACATAACATGAAGTGGGGATCTAAGAAGCACATTAGTTCGAGATGTCTCGCAGTAAAACGTGTGAGTTTGACGTGAGGTTATTCGAGGAACATGAAAAGAAAACATGCCTAAGAGCACCGGACTGTCTAATTTGCTGTGAAATAAATTATGTAACATTTTCAGACTATTTAATGCACGTCGCAATTCCAAAGAATTAAGATTAAATCACTCTAGTAAAAGGGAGTGTTGGTAGCCTCTTTCTGGATAAAAACCATCAATTTTCAAGGATAAAAATTTCAGAAACTTTCTCTGCACACTTTCGATGGCGTTTTTATAACAGGTATAGTGCGGGTACCAAACTATTGAGTAGTATTCAAGTTTGGATCTAACATATGAATAGTAGAGTGTTTTTAGAGCAAACTCATTAGAGAACGAGTGACAGTTTCTAACTATAAAACCTAACATTTTCATGGCTGATGATGTTACTAGTGCTACATGGTCCGAGAAAGTAAATTTCTGATCAAATACTACCCCTAAATCTTTTATTGTTGCAGAACGTTCAAGTACTTGCGAATTTAATGAGTAATGAAATACCACTGGGTTAGATTTTCTTGTAAAAGAAACAACCTTACATTTTGATGCATTCAAATGAAGATTGTTTTGATTGCACCAGTTTTCTACTATTTCTAGCTGTGCTAGAACGTTTTCACAATCATCTATACTGCTTATTTCTGCGAAGATCTTCATATCATCGGCAAACAGTAGTTTGTCACATTGAACTATGTTTGTGAGATCATTTATAAACAATAGAAAAAGCAGTGGTCCGAGATTGGAACCTTGAGGTACACCTGAAGTTGCCGTAAATAGTTCAGATTCATGTCCATAATACACTACGTATTGTTTTCTGTTATATAAATATGACCTCAAAAATATTATGAAATGGCAACTAAACCCGAACATATTCAATTTACCTAATAGAAGTTCGTGATCAATCCGATCGAACGCCTTCGAGAAATCAGTATATATCACATCTACTTGACCTTGTGAGTCAAGTGTCCTTGCTATAAACTGAGTTATCAGACATAAGTTAGAAGCAGTGGATCGCATTTCCATGAAACCATGCTGAGAGGTTGATATTAGAGATTTTACTGAAGGGTAGATGCGAGCATACAATGATATCTCGAACACTTTGGCAAAGTTGCAGAGAATCGCTATGGCTCTGTAGTTGCTTATTTCCGCTGCATTTCCGGATTTAAAAATAGGGCATAATCTAGTTAGTTTCCAACAATCAGGAAATACGGCTGTTTTTAAAGATAGGTTGTAGATAATATGAAGTGGTTGGACCAGAGCACATGCACAATCTCGAACCAGAAAAGAAGGAATTTTATCATAGCCTGATGTCACCTTATTCTTAAGCTTTCTAGTGGCGGATATAATTTCATCCTCGGTTATGTAAGAAATGTTAAGGCATGACACATCCCTGTAGGTATTATTAGTTACTCTGGTACTAGAGGGCAGATAAACACTACTGAAAAAGTTACCAAAATTATTAACTATTGATCCAGGGCTATCATAAGTATGTTCTTCATATGTCATTAAACCAGGGATCCTGGTTGTGCCTTTTTTGTTTTGTATAAAAGTCCAAAAGTTTGTGGGATCAGTTGTTACAGAATTCTGTACGTCGTTTAAGTAATTTCTATAAGCAATGTTTATCTGGGACTTAATTTCGGATCTCAATCTTCTAAATTCGTGAAGATGGCGCTCGTTTTTTTCTTTTTTGTATTTTAAACGGTATATATTTTTCAATGTTATGTTATTTTTTATTTCTCTAGTATACCATTTGGGATAATTAGGTTTGTTATTGCTTGTCTTATTGTATGTTGGAACATACTGGTCAAAAAGTGAATACAGTACTTCATAAAATTCTGAACATGCCCTGTTAACGTCATCCATAAGTGGGCCATTCCAGTTAACTGAACGGATATATTTCATATACGTTCTAGGATGGATATGAAATCGACCAATCACAGTTCGTTATTAAGTACATAGGCAACTATTCGTTTTACAAAATTCAAGTTAGTGCGTAAGCTGTCAAAGTAACTGTCAGTGTGTATTCGCGCAGTTTGAGCTAGAAAATAATTTAAAATGAGTGATTCCAGTGAAGAATCGATAAACGGTATACCACCTAAAATTTTATTGAAATTATTGTATGCAGACAAAATTTTAGAGGTATATTATGACAAAAAAAAAGTAGCTATATTATGTGGGGATTGAACCCATGATTTCTTTTTGTTGCATTTCCATTTCCATTTGCCATTTAAAATTTCTTTATTTTTTTTAAGTATGTACAATTCAAAGGTTTTAATTTCATTTATGTCATTTTATATATATTTCATTTTACAATCAGATAAAAATACACCCGCCGCGTTACAAATTTCAAAAAGAAACGAATCGCTTCGGGCTGCAGATCTTATGCAGAGCTTGACAAATATAAAACCTTAACATTAATCCGTAGAGTTGCCATCCTAAAGAAAAAGATTTGACAAATTGTAAGTATTGTATCCCAAAGGTTAAAAAAAACTAAAATTTTTACTTCTACCCTAAATTTGATTTACTACTTATGTATTTGTACACAGGAAAATTAACTTAAAAACCTGTTCTAAAAAATAAATTACGTTATTCTAAAAACACACCGATTTTCTCAGATGATTAAAATAAAACTCAGTTCAAAAATAATTATTTACAAAAAACGAAACTAAAAAACAATTTTATTTACAAATTAAATGTTTAATGGACTCTCACACAAGTCACTCCAACACTGCAGTCCTCTCCAATTTTACGTTTTATTATAAATGTTACCTTTCATGGTATAAGGGCAAACCCTCGTGTATCAATTTGTGAGTATGAGGAACCTCGTTGAAGCTCCTCATACTCGTCAGATCCGCAGTTAGGGGTGAAACACTAATTTTGTATTTAAAAAATTTACTAGCGGTTTCCAGTATAAAATCTCGCATGAGTGGGATGGCATTCTCTCTATGAAAATCGATGATAGGGGTGTACCGATTTGACTCTGTAAGTAGTCTAAGGATCTTATTCTGTGTCCTCTGGAGTCTATTGCACTGCGCATCAGAAATGGTATTCCATGACGCGCATGCATAGGTGAGGATAGGTTTAAGTATGACTTTGAAGATCGTTAATTTGTTATCCTTAGATAATTTGCTCCTTCTGTTGACTAATGGGTATAGTCTACTTAAGGCAGCATATGTACTGTTTATACTTTTTGTTATGTGAGGTCCGAAACGCAGTCTCGTATCCAGGGTTACCCCCAGGTACTTGACCGCGTTCTTCTCTCTTGCATTTCGAAGCGTGCATATAACCGCTAGGCTACAGAAGCTTTTATAAAATGTTTGCAGCCAGAGCATAAGATTTAGCAGATGCTAAGTTTGTATATTAAAATTTGATTGAAACTATTATTTGTAGTTTTTTCTTAATCCGGTCGTAGAAAAAGTATACTGTACAACTCGAGTGGATTATCCATATCGCACTCGAAAGATTGAGGCACTCCGCCTACGGCGTCGTGCTCAAACTTCTTTCTCGTCCGATATGGCTATCATATCCACTCTTGTTGCACAAACTACTATTATCACAGTTTTAAAACGATTATATTCTAGTCTTTGTATGTTATCTGGCCATACATTAAAATTTTTTATGGCATAGTAACTTGTGCCATTTCTGGTCTTTGTTAGACGTAAAAATTATGGTTTAATTTTTTATGGTTCCTGGTTGCATGGTTGTGGAGCAGGTCTCGTGTATGTATTCTGGTTTTAGATATAAAGGAGACAGTGTAATATGTATGTGCAGGAAAATGTTAAAATGGATAATTCCTTAAAGACGTCTTTACAATCGTCTCAGTATCCAAGGCCTGCAGTAACTCTGATCGTTTTTCTTTCCATCGAGAAAATGTTCTTGGTATGCGCAAAGTGTCCCTAGACCAGAATTGCATATGAAAATGCTGAGCGAATGAGCCTATAATAGGCTGATCGTAAGGTTGACTGTGAAATGATACTCGCAAGGCTGCGTAGCAAAAAAATATTACTGGACATTTTTTTACATATATGGATGGTATGTGTTTCCCAGCACAACGTAAACCTCTAAAAACTTTGCGCTGTTGGGAGAGTCAATATCCACTGTGTGATGCCTTAAACAGAAAGTCACTGATTGTGTTATTTTATTGTTCAAAACTAATTGGCTACTTAGAAACCAGTCTTGAATAGCCGGTTTCTTGTCATTGACGTTGAATAAGAGACAGTTTCTAACACGATTATTGTAGGTTAATATTGTATCGTCCGCGAAGAGAATAAAATGAGGTACAGATGTGCAGTCGGGAAAATCATTTATGTATGATAAGGAACGGTATTGGGCCTAACACTGAACCTTGCGATACCCCAATATCTTTATCGATTAAATTCGATTTCATGTTTTGGTACTATACATACTGGGATCTATCTTCAAGGTATGAATTTAGACGACTCTGACTATTTATCGAGAATTAGTTTATTTATTAGATATCAGATCTAGGAACTGAACGTGAAGAAATTCACTGTCCTACTGTAATGTTACTAGAAGTGTCATTGAAGAATCATCATCATCTAGATTTAACAAACGAGGTCATGTCTTAGATTATTCAGCGCGCCGGCGTCGCGTGCTAATGGAGTGACAATAAACTTTGCGAAAACTATTCCTAAATTATCATATAGAAAGAAGATAATTTCAGTCTTTTAGTTAACGGAATAAGAGCAAGTATATGTATAAAATGATAAACTTTGATCGAGTCTTAACCACGTTGCGTAATGTAGCCATATTTCTCCACTGACTGGAAATTTGTATTTTAATGAATTTTTAATAGATAATCTACAGCATTGGTGGTAGTTCTTTGTAGATTTACTAACAAAAATGAATTTATTCCTGCCCTTACTATTTAGCAAAACTACAGTATGGTAATTTGTACTTGATGCTAATCTCAAATTGTGCGTCTTAAACTGTTTAAATGCTGAAGAAACAAATTGATTTCAACTTGCGTACTGAACGAGTAATCAAATTGGAATTTGACTATTATTTTGTACTCAATCTAAGAAAAATAGGCATTTTCGTATTTTTCATATTAAATATCAATTACTTAAAGTATGAAAATATCTGCTGAATACCCAAAGTGAAGTTTTTTCGCAACTTTTCTCCTCGTTTACATTTTAAGCATTTTTCTTGACACTGTCTTTATCACTGAGAACCTACGAGAAATATGGTAATTTATTTTACATTAGCCCTGCATTTTTACACAAATTTGATCTTTATTCGACAGAATTAGTTGTAAACAAACTGTATTACTCATTTTCATTCAAAACACATAAATAGGAAGTTCTTTTTTTCTAATTTGCGTTAAACGTTTTCACCAACGTCAAAGGAAGTCTCAACTTTCCCTGTTTAGTTAAACGATGAAACGATTGAGGTCTTTGTCTAGTTGTAAAATAGCGCTTTCAGCTGTATACGAAACAAAGTATGGTCGTGTTTTGTCTACAATTGGGTTAAATTGTAAAATTGACTTTAGTTCCTGATCCAATTATACTGTTAAGTTTATATATGCAGCACATGTTGGCATAGATATGATGATTATGCTACAAATGGGTTATTCCCGTTTGTATTTGACGTACACGTGCAAGGGTCTGATATAAAAATGCTTTTAAGAGGAAACATTATACGTATATTTGAAATAATTTCTAAGACACGTAGGTATTACAAATATTTTTAATACCCTTACTATGTAACAAAACATTAACAAATAAGAAGAATAAGGAATTTATATTCTGCTCTGCTTAATTTTAATTGTACACGTTAGTTTTCTTGCACGCCTGAAATAAAAATCAAATTGTATAAAATTGTATATAAAAACATAGACTGATTTCTACACAGCCAAAGTGCTGTTTTAAAAATGTATAACTGCTTCTGTAGTGGCCTTTTTTAGATACTTATAGGAAAACATATAGTATTTTCTAAAAGTAAATATGACAGGGAGGCCATTGTTACCGGTTTGAGATATAATTAACTTTTTATCACTTGAAAAGGAAAACTTTGTAAAATGTTTACAGCAATCACTTATGAGGTGTTCAAAATACGTGGCTCTTCATTTTAAAACAATAAAAAAAAATGAAAAACACATTTTTGTAAATAATTGTCACCATTATCAAATTCAATTTTGGAGGCGCGTCTATTTATTTTAAGGTAGAATAGGATATTTCAAGAGGAAACTTTCTACGAACGATAGCATATACTAATTCGCAGGCAATATTCATTCACCTTGCCCCAACAAAGTTATTACAAGTACATTGAAGCTGCTAGAGACGTCGTAATATCCATGCTTTATAACTAACTGCAAACAGAAACTCACTCAAATTATCCTTAGCAGAATTATTATGCCCTCATTTTTTAAATTACGTCAAATGCATTTCTTTATTGTTTAGAAATACTAGTAAGAAGATAGCCAGATGTTATATCATTTGTCAACCAGATGTATCATACCGTGTTTGCCTTAAAATATTAGGTTTCCCTTAGAAACCAGGCCAAGCATATTCTACCTATAAATAAGATAATACATAAATATAAACGAGAATGTTGAAAGCCAAATGTGACATTCATATTAATAGTTTATTTTTTTAGTAAATCACTTAATGTAATTGCTACTGAGCATTCGCCGCCTGGGACTACTAGCATACTAATCTTAAAGTAATATTTTGTTTAAAAACAATATAAGCTGTTCTTGATAGAACTTTCGAGAAGTAAATTTTCACGAGTTATATCACGGTGTATCTGAGATCGACTGAAGCAACTTGTATCTGTACAGAAGATTGAAACTGCATGTTTTCAAAGGTCTGTTTCGTCGTTTCGCCATAAAAACGATGTAGCGCGACCGAAACGAATTACTCCAGATCAAGAACTAGAAATTTTAGATCGTGTGGATGAAGATCCTCAAGTCAGCTCAAATCGTTTAGCAGCGTTAACAGGGATGAGTAAACAATCTGTCCTAAGAGTCTTACATAAAGAACGCTTCTACCCATATCATCTTGCTCCTGTACAAAACTTACTTCGAAGGGATCTACCACAAAGGCTACAATTTTATTAATTTGTTCTAAATAAACACAACATGGATCGAAATTTTGTTAAGAACACTTTATTTACCGACGAAGCAACTTTTACTCGCCGAAGCGTTTTTAACTGGAGAAATACCCATTACTGGTAAGTAGAAAATCCTCATGCCGTTAAAGAAAGGCGTTTTCAGCAAGAATTTAATATGAACGTTCGGTGTGGTATCATCGGCGATCAATTATTGGGACCACTTGTCTTTCCTCCAAATTTAAATGGACAGTCTTATCTGTTTTTTCTTCAAAATACTCATGCTGATATATATGCTTTCATGCTAGACATATGGAACAGAATGTGGTTCGTGCAAGATGGAGCTTCCCCTCATTTCTCCATTGAAGTCAGGAATTATCTTGATGAGAATTTCCCACGCAGATGGATCGGTCGAGGAAGTGAGTTTGCTTGCCCCCCAAGGAGTCCTGATTATAATCCTTTGGATTATTATCTTTGGGGACATATAAAGTCCTTAGTCTATGCAAATACTATCAACTCAAGAGAACAACTGTGCGACAAAATACAAAACGTAGCGAATTTTATTAGAGGGCAGGAAAATGTATTTTTCAATGTAAGAAAATCTTTTATGAATAGGATTAGAAAAGGCATAGAAGTAGGTGGAGACCATATCGAACAATTACTCTAAGTTGCAGCAATGGGGTTTCTGCATGGGGGAAGTTTATAATGTCATTAAGTCAACTTTTACGTTATTTTTTGGCCTTCTAATAAGATTAAATCCTTATTTTAGACAATCTTTTGATTTATGTATTTATCCCAATACCTGAAAATAATTCATTAATTCATAAGAAAGTGAGAAAGACTTTACGCTGTTATTACGATTTTGTTTTCCCTTACGTTTTGTACTTTTTTCAATAAATACAATTTGTTTCACTAAATTTGAATTTGTCTCAAAAAATTATTGAAACAGCACTTTCCTCAAAAGCGGTTGGAGTGATCAAGTATTACCAACTGTACTATTTATACGTGAAAATGACGTCCTCCTCAGATTTTCTGGTCAGAAGTACCACAACGTTTCGTCAAAAAAAAATATGAAAAAAATTCATCATCAGATACAGGTCCTGCGGCGCCCTCTATGATCTAACGTGATGTAATACATAAATTATTATTTCTTAGAATAAAAAAAATTCCTCTAGCAAATTTGGCGAAGATCAGTCAAGAGGCTGTTGAGTTATTGCAAAAAAACGAAAAAATAATTTGAACTTTGACACCCTGTATCTTTTTCCACAGCAACATTTTACTAAAGCATATTTGGTTATATCCTCATATTTTGGCCCAAAAAATCTACCCCTGAACTATGGCCTATTATTAATGGTCCACCCTGTATACAACACTTGCCATATGTGTACTTATCGAAAAGTGTATCTAAAAGCTCTAATTTCTCATCTGCTATTAATGTTATTCCATTCTTGCCACGGAAAATTAATTATATGACATACCTTCTATGCTTAAAGGTAAAAAAATATTGGCATAATTTTATTTATAGGTATAAAACAAACTAAACAATAGTTTAATAAACGCAAAAACTGTTGGATACTCAATTAGATTGTGCAGTACATCAATTCGCATAAACCAACAATTTTGTGTATTTAAACACACACACACACACACACACACATTATTATCGAGAGATAACAAGTGAAATAATTTGTTGTTATTTTGCTACAGTTATTAATGTACATCGAGCACGCATTCATTTGTATTTACAAGTATTATAGCTAGAAACCATTGATATTCTTCCAAAACACTATGAGAATATAAAGTAACCCTAGACAGCTGTCTAGAAAGTATAGTTGGGGTAGGTAAATAACCTGATCCAATCGCCCTGTTAAGCACTGTATAGGGATTCAATAAAAAGCGACAATTGTTTAGTGACAATTTGTCTAGGACGCTGTAAGGACCCTCGAAATACAAATAGCGTTTTACATCTGCTTTTCAAATATTGAGGCCTACGTTCTAGAAATCCACAACACGTGTCCATAGCCGTCGCGTCGGGGGAAAAGATCTTTTAGGTGAAAAATACTCATAATATAATATTGGAATAATTATAAATATTTAAAAGAATAGTTACAATACGCACTTGGTTTATTGTTTCATGAATTTTATTCAGTTTTGACATATGTTTCGACCTTGCGACCATTATCAAAGAGTCTTAAAAACTAACCTGAAAGTGATGGTTCGCAATATATATATTTGAAGTATTCTACCTACCTAGTGGGGGATAATAACTTGATTTGCTATTTCTTTAAATTTAACAGTACAGCCCGGAACTACGAACTTAATTTTAATTTTATTACGGTGTCTACTAAAGGATTGTTCATAAATTCTGTTTGTGTATTTGTAACGTTTTTATGGTTTCTTAGGGCCTTCTTAATTTCTAAAATTTCAAGCATGTCTATTATTTTTCCTTTGTTTGCATTATGTAAAAGTTTAACACTACTATCGTTAAAAAAGTTATTTTGCTCAATGCAATGTTCGGCGAAACCAGTTGATTTTTTTATTGTATAAAACAGACTTTTTGTGTTCTCTTCACCTCACATCTATGCTACCGCCACTCTGACCTATATATACGACATCACAGTCACCACGCTCTATTTTATATATCCCCGATTGTTTATATTTTCTGTCTTTTCTTTATTATTAACTAACAAGCGACCTAAATTATTTCTACTCGTTGATATTGTATTAATACCTAATTTATTTAATCTATTTACATGATTTGTTTAATTTTTTTTTTTTTTTATTACAAAAACATTTTTATAACGTACCGAATATAGAAAACAAAAAGTGGCATAGTATAAATTATGTAAATAAGGTTAGCAACTCGGTATGTAATAGATTAAACAAATTGTTGATAATATTTTAGAATAATAAAACGAAAGTATGTCGAACCAGTAAATATGAACTGTCAAATATTAAGATTTTCAGCATTGCAGCTATGTTATACAATCATCTCGTTAGTTTTAGTAAATGAATTGTTCGCATTCGAAGAATTCTTAACAGATGTCTGTTTACGTATGAGGCACAATTTACAAGAGATGATATTTATAATTTAAGAAATTCATATGTTTGGACAGAAGAGAATCCACATGCTGTACGACAGAATAAATCCCAACATCAATTTGCTGTTAATATTTAGTGCGGTGTTTTCAACAACCATTTGATTGGGCCACGTATCCTCCCTGGTAGATAATCATGTGAATATTATTTAGACTTTTTGCAAAATTTTTTACCTGTGTTATTGAAAAATGAAAATATTGTTGGAATGTATTACCTGCATGATGGCGCTCCACCCTATTTTAAGAACATTGTGAGAAATTTCCTAAATGATAACTTTTGAAATATGTGGATAGGTCGAAATGGACCTCATAATTGGCCTTCCTTTAGATTATTATTTTTGAGAACATTTAAAAGCAAAGGTATATGACCTAGCCATTAATAGTAGAGAAGAACTTTTGGAACGCGTTAACCATGCTTGAGTAGAAGTTAGAAATAATCCAGATACGATTAGACGTGCAAATAGAAAATATTACTACTACAGCAAGGAAATGTATTCAACGAAATGGAGGCCACTTTGAACAGTTACTGTAGTTACGTATTTATTACTTTCACTTATTTATTATTACTGTACTGTCGTGAGCAGAAAAGAATAGGACAACTTTTTTTTTCTAATATAAATCTGTCTCTATTTGAATATGTAATGAGTAGCCGAAATAAAACAGATATCACTTTTAATATATTTTTTATTTTAATGCTGTAGTTATTGCTATAGTAAATGATGGATGGATAAATTACATTGCGTTATAACATTAACAAAAATTTGGTGTGTAACATTTTAAGAAAGTGGAGAATAAACGATACGATTAGTAGAAATCCTGGATCAAAGGACAAAGGAACAGAAACAAGAAACTAACTATTAATATTTCGTTATTGCACCATTTCTATTTATAACTTCTATAAGTCTGTTTGGCATAGAATTAAGTAACGTTATACAATAATCATTAGTACTAATATTTTCCCATGCATTATTTACTATTTCCAGTAATTCTTCAGGATTCCGTGGTCTCACATTTCGTTTTTGGATAGTTCTTACGCGTAGTCCCCATACTTCTTCCACGGGCTTAAGATCTGGACTATGACTGGGCCAGTTAAGAACATTGATGTTGTTATCTTGAAACCAGTTAGTTACGGTATGAGCAGTATGAACGGAACAATTGGCTTGTTGAAATATGAACTCATTATTAGGAAATAATTGTGACACAGAAGGGAGCATAATATTGTCCAAAATCCTAATATACGTTTCACTATTAAATCATTCCTCAATATGCCACGAAACATCAGGACCACATGCCGATATCCAAGCACACATATTGACGGAAAATCTAGCACTTTTATTATTGTTAGATATATATTTCTCATCGAATCGAGTATTCGGAGGGCGATAAACACGAATACGACCGCTGTGTGTTAACTGGAAAGGTTTTTCGTCTGTAAAGATTACATTGTTCCAAAAATTTACTTCATGCGCTAAAAATTCAAGCGCAAATCCTACTCGGGCTTCTTTATGTTCAGCTTTAAATAAGTATTTCTGTGCTGCTGCATGACAGCGTAGCTCCGATTCTCTTACTCACCGGCGACCAGTACTACTCGATCCAGAAAAATTCGTTTCTTCAGCAGCCTGAATAACTGAGTAAAATGGATTTTCTACTAAAGCATTTACCAATTGCAAATCTTGTTGTTGAATTGATATCCTTCGTCGCCCTGATCAAGGATTTCTACTAATCGTACCGTTTATTCTCCACTGTCTTAAAATATTACACACCGATTTTTTGTCAATATTATAACGCAGTGCAATTATTTGTCTCATTGACCATCCATCTTCTGCTTTAGCAATAACTAGAGATTTAACTAAATCACGTATATGAGGCATATTAGTTTTTTGCACACTTGCAATAAATTATGACAACTAACTGACAATGTCACAAAAATTAAAGTTAGATGTACACAACTAGATTTTAGCAAAATACCATTATAAGACTTGTCCCATTTTTTTTTGCTCACGCTCGTACATACATACATTAACAATAATATTATTTTTAAATGTAGACTAACAAAATTAAGTAGTATTTTGACTTATGTGCGTAAATGTACATTGTTTTAAAATTATTTTACAATAGTTCACTTCGCTAGTCTAGGAGTGAGTGTAAGAATTGTCGCTGCCGCAAGTTAAATTTTTTTGTTAATTAAACTCTGAAATATATATATTCAAGTTCCAATTGTCCGGACCATTTTAATGAAATTAAATTTACGGCAAGTAATCAAGGTTGATAAATGAAATACGCAAACAAATTAAGTGATACTTTAATCTTTCTGCTCTTTTCATATATCGAAACAGATCTACAAAATTTTGTCATACAGGGTGTTAATTTTGACACACAATATATTGTCAGTTTTTTACCATAGCACAGAATACTAATAAGAAGCTAATATTTTCTAAATAATCTGATGTAACAATTATTGTATAGTGTAATAAAAATAAATTGAGGATAACCCATCTTGGGAAAGGCTAATAATGCCTTTTGGATAATCTAACGTAAACATTATTTAAAATAATATCTGACAATTACTTAATTACAGGATGATTTAACAAAAATGTAGACTACTTTTATGGTAAATTTGTACACATTGTACCCACAGTACAAAAATATTCTAAGAATATGCACAGAATGATTGCTCGGAACGTTTCAATATTCTGAGAATGTTCTCACAACATGAACATTATAATCATAGACTGTGACATGCACATTACAAAGTGGAATCTTTTAAATGTTTCTATAACATCTTAGGTATGTTATAATAGCACGTTTTTGGAACAAAACAGAATATTCTCTAGATGTTCAGTATACTGAAATCCAAATATTTTGGGAACATTAATTCTATTATAGGATTTAGGTTATGACCTTAAGCCACATGTCACACTTTCCGAAATTGAAGTTAACCACATAAATGTAGTCTTTTGTCAACTAGCCGACCACCGCAGTGGTTTAACTCTTTGTTGTTATGTCAGCATCAATATGTGGTCAATGTGGCATAGGAAATCACGCTTCTATGTCAGACACTACAGTGTAAACGGGTAACTGTACGGTGCCGTACAGACATGGTCTACAAGTCTCCCGTGTAATAGAGAAATGACCCAGTAAGCTCGTGGTCAGCGAAAAGTGGACCCCGTACCAGAAGTTACCGATTTTCCGGCAATCCCTGTAGCCAAACTTCAACAACTAAAACATCCGCTTACCCTATCCACCTTTACTGACATTTCATACCTTTTGTACCTTAAAATCTTTCCTGTCCCCCTCTTCCTTTCTGTTTGTAACCTTTTTGTCGCTTTTGTTTTTTCTTGTTTTCTTTTTGTACATTTTTGTCTCTAAATTCATTTCGCTTCACAGTTTTTTTTTTTAGAAAATCAAAACATATACTACCCAATTTTTTGTATATCAAAGTTTAGGCCAGCCATGGGCAGCTCAGCATTGACTTACCTCTCGGAAGGCGCCTCATTCAAACTGAGGTGCTAGCGTCGAATAAGAAATTAAAAGTGATCAGTGCGCAAGTATTTTAATTTAGTATGTAGTTTTTATTCAGTTTTGTTAAGTTTGTTCTTTAAACATGTTCTTAATTTTAACACCTTTTATAATCCGTCTGTGACGGAAGGAGCCTAGGTTTAGTTGTTTTAATTTTCTTTTTAGCCGAATCAGTTCCACTCTGCCCGGCCATGCAATTGCCACCACATTAGCGCGGTGGTTGCACGGTCGGACCCGGTGTGGGTTCTGGGGAGGTGCTTTGTTATATTAAAATAACAAATAAAGTCTTATTGATTGATTGATTGAAAAAATTTACCATCTCGACCACCTACAGAGGGCCAGAATTTTGAATGTAGTAGACAAAGCGCCCATGTGAAAATAAAATGTACTTTTGCAGTGGGAACTCTAGGCCGTCAACTAACATTCAATCACACAAAACAGTCGATCACACAAGAAACGCTTTTTGTGGTTGACTCCTTATCCCATGTAGCTACCTCACACTATTACGATCTTGAAACCTACATAAAAGAACTGCAAAGTAGTGGGAATATATTACATCTAATAAAACACTGATCATGGATTTTGTATTTAATTAAAAAACAACGCATTAAAATTCTACTCTAACCTTCTACACTTACCGAACGCTAATGTCGCTAATCTCTCGTCACATTCTGCCAATATTACAGTCGTTGCCAACCTTACTATCCTAAGTAACTAAATAATCGGTGCTAAATTCAAATAATATTCTTACACAACGAACTAAACAGAACGCGGACTGATTGCTGGTTGTATCGCCTGTGGTGTGGTGATTGCAATCACAGAACTTAAGCCAATAAGAAAGCTTGAACGGAACTGTACTTGCGCATTAAAACTAATTGCGGGAATATTTAAATTTGTGAGGTGATTTGAACAAACTACTTTTTTATGTTATTATTTATAATTAATAAGTGTATTATTCATTATTCTTTTTGTAGTTACGTAGAAGTTTTGTTTTTCATTACAAAAAATAGGACAATAATATAAATTAAGATGTCATTATTTCTGAAAAACAAATAAGTATTTAAATAAATATATGTATCAAGTACTTATAGCAAAATAATTATAATAATAGTTAAAAATAATAATAACTGTTATCTGCATCAAAATTTTGCAGCACAATATTTTTTGTAGAACGTGCCATGAACATTCTTCTAAAATATTACGGAAATGTTTTATCAAAAATGTTTCATGAATATTGCAAATAAATTAAGCCATGAAATTTCCATATTTTCAGCAGAAGCAAGCGCTATTTACAAAGCCATTGAGCACATAGTTCAGTCAAATTTGACAGGTCATTATATCATAATATCAGATTCATTGTCCGTTCTTAAATCTCTCAACCAAAATCATCCTCCAAACATCCCAGCGAATCCTTTTATTACAAATATTAAAAAAATTACACGACTGTTACATTTAAATGGGGGCCATATTATATTCATGTGGGTTAAAGCACACATTGGTATTCGTTTTAATGAAAAAGTGGACACAATCGCTAAGCAAAGCGTCTTAACAGGTTTGAAAACTACAAAGCAACTAAGTTACGATGATACTGTAAATATCTGTAAACATGTATTGAAAAAATCGTGGTCAAACATGTGGCATGAATTTGTTTTCACCAATCCCACAAGATATACTAAAATAAACTCGGAAATACCATCCAAATTCTGGCATGATGATTTTAACTTACCTAGAAAATATATTACCATCATTAATAGGATGAAATTTGGACATGGTTGTTACCCCGCACATCTATATAGAATTGGAATTTCTCCTACGAATGAGTGCGAGATATGTAACGTTGAGAGTGACTTAGATCATATTTTCTTTAACTGTATCAAATACACAGATGCAACAAATGAATTGTATAACAGCCTGTTAAAATTAAATATAGATACACCTTTCAATATATTATCTCTGCTCTGCCTAAATAAAACGGAGATTCCACATTGCTTAATATCATTCCTATATAAAAGTGGCATAAAAATTTAGGTTTAGAGTTGTTAATCCCTTGTTTAACCTCATGTAATCGATCCGTGGCCTTACCTGTGATGTTTTTTTTAAATGCCTTGACAGGCCCCTAGGCGAGAAGTGTGTGTCCCTGTTATTCCTTATCGTTTTCATCTAGTTATTATTCACGTTAGAATTAGGGTTAGATCTTTAGCCGCTTCTAAATTTAACTGTGTATCTGGCTGTATGGACTATGTCCTAATGCCAATAAAAAAAATAATAAAAAAAAAGAATATTGCAAAGTGGATAAAAATGTTTATAGGAGGTTCTAGGAATATTTCAGATAAATATTCTATTTACAGAATATCGTCACTTAATGAGAATATTCTTAAATTATTCTGTGCTGTCTGGGTACACAAAGCTGGAGATAACAATATAATTAAATAAAAAAACGAGTTTAACAATTGTGAATTATTAGGTGTTGTTATTTATGTATTTAATAGAGTATATAAATAAAAAAATAATTTCTTTCTTCTGTAAAATGTATTTTTTTTATTATTACACTTTTCCTCGGGATGTGGGACTTTATTCAAAGCTTTTTTTACTATTTCACAAACGTCGCCAATTTGTTTTCTCACAGCAATCGTGTAAAAAACAACATAATCAAAGACACAGGCTGGTCGCTTTATCTACAGATTAAAATTTTGAAACCACTGCAATTTTCTAAGTACGCCTATGGTTACACTTCCCCTAAAATGATTCTCGTGACTTCACAGATACGATATATTACATAGCAAATATCAATGCATTGAAAATGGCTTTACTTGCCCGTATAAGAGCATTTATTCTGTTTGACGGTTAAATATTTATGTTGCTACTAATGCGTACAATGTTGAGCGAGTGAAGTGTTGATATGGTTACAACTTGGATTAAATTGTTTATAAAACTTAATGGGTGTTTATAATTATTCTACATAACATACCGTACAGAAAACGCAAACATGTCTAGAAAATATGAAACTATTTACCCTGTTTAGTTTTAGTTGAACATAAAACATATCCAGCGAAGGCATGCATAATTATCTGTTATGGCTACTACTGCTCATGCCCGTGTGAACATGAGAAAATATTTCTGTGGAAAGGTTCTTAATAAACAAAAGCTCCATGTGAGTGATAATAGTACATAGGATTATAATAGTGTAAGGAAGTGTCTAATTTTACTTTCAAAATTATGTGAATAATTTGTAGGATACCTCTAGTAATTGTTTGTAATTTTAGACAATGATTCTTGCATTTCTTGTGTGTCTGATAATCTACCTATTTTCATTTCAATAGTGGCCTCCAGCTTTATAAATTATGATACCTTTCTCATATCTTTATTTTCTTCTAGCACATGAATTAGTTTCTAGTAAATTCTCTTCATATCTTCTTTTCCAGCACATCTTTCTTATAACATTGAAGTTCATCTTTTTATCTCTGTATTTTAACTCACTATTATGTCTTCTCGTATGGGGAAGCACTAACATCAACAACAGGGGTGGGTCATTTCATCATCCTAGGGGAAAGGTTACTAATAGCTAATACCTACTTTTGTCACTTTGGTATGTAGGGAAGTTTTGGATTTAACCTTATATACAGGTAATGTAAGTGATATTATCAAGAACTGGTACGTATGCCATCAGGCTCCGATCATAGGCACAACAGATACAACACCAAGATTTCATGTCTAACTGAGACAAAATTCAGGAATCTCCGTGATACCAACTGGGAAGGATATTTAGGGTGCCTCAGAGGGTATCTGGAAGGAGGAATAGCATCTGGAAGAAACATAGAGAGCCTTGAAATGGCAGTTGTTACCTCCTTTCCCTTATTATATATTTTTGGGAAAGAATTGACACAACATATGCGGACGACTAGCTGGTTTAAGTCGGAGCAAAGAGTCGTATATCCGGAGTATTCGTTAGAGTTGTGAAACTTATCCCTTTCGAATGTACTGCATAAATGACAAATTTTTGTTTAGTTCAAATGTGCTTTTAGAGGACGGAATATTAAACATAATATTTTTAGTCCCAAACTCCTCTATAAAATCCTTATTTTACTATAAGGAACGTAACCAGACTGCAACCAACAGCTACTCTCCGAGCTATGTGCCCCGCCGAGCGCTGAATTACAAGTTACAAGTCTGGCGCGTTAAGTGTAATAATTGCATATTACCATCAAAACGCTAATGCTTCGATTGCAACAAACACCAGCCGAAAGACTGATCCTACTTAAAGGAGCTCTCTTGTCAGTCGTCACATACCACTTGCAGACTGCAGTTTCGAGCTGTTGGTTCTCGTCAGTGCAAGGTAGGCATGTGACGACCGGCACGAGGATCCTTTAAGTAGGATCAGTCTTTCGGCTGGTGTTTGTTGCAATCGAAGCATTAGCGTTTTGATGGTAATATGCAATTATTACACTTAACGCGCCAGACTTGTAACTTGTAATTCAGCGCTCGGCGGGGCACATAGCCCGGAGAGTAGCTGTTGGTTGCAGTCTGGTTACGTTCCTTATAGTCAAATAAGGATTTTATAGAGGAGTTTGCGACTAAAAATATTATGTTTAAGATTTTCGTTTAGTTCGAGAAAAGGGGACAAAGAGAAATTGATGTTAGTTGGGCACCATCTATAGTGAAAATCAGCAGAGTTGTCTCTTTTCTCAAATAACAAATCTCCTACAGACCAGACTGAAATTGTTGGTAAGAGAAATAAAAAGATTGTGTAAAATGAATGGTAAAATATATTACATGATTAAAGAAATTAATTGTATAATGTGAAATATGAAATTTTAAGTTAATTAATAATATCGGTAAACAAAGTGTAATTAATACAAAAAAAAAATCAATAACAAAATTTATACCAGGATCCTAGATACCGGGATTGAGTATTGTTGACAGTGGGGGATTCTGGAACAGCAATTCTGGCCCACAATTGTCTCTTGCAAAAATGGAATCTAAGGGTTTTCTTGGCAATTTAGTTTAAGTCCCTCAATGAAAAGTTTGAAGATTGTAGAAATATTGTCCAATTAAATGGTTTTGAAAACTTAATGAACGCACATGTAGGTGCAAATTTACGTAACAAATAACATGAACATAAAAGCACTGGTTATAGATTTCAATCTATAGAAATAATATTCCTTTAACGTAGAATATAAATTTATAATTAATATAAATTCGTGAGAAGCTGAAATTTTCAATATAAATTATAAACCTTAAATATAAAGCATAAAGCTTAAAACATAAGCATAAAATATATAAAGCTGAATTTCAATTTTGAAATATATAGAGCTAAATTTCAAGTTTGAAGAAGCTCAAATTTTCAATATGAAGAAGCTGATTCGCAAACTATAAATTGACAAAAAATTAAAAAGAAAGAAAAAATATTTTATAACCATGTGGTAATTAATTTATTTTTTAAATTAAAAAGAATTGAATTTGAATTTATTTTAAAAAAATTGAAATTACATCAGACAAAAATTGAAATTTACTAAAATTTTAAGTTATTAATAAATGAAATTTACCTGGTTGTTAAACACTTGTTAACGTGGATATAAAAATGTAATATTAATTACTGATGTCATACAGTTAAATTTGTATAGGTTTGAATCAGTACAAAAGCTGCAGGCAAATGATTTCTTTGTGAATTTTACTAATAAGGTAAACTTTTTTATCCCACTTTCTGCAAAATAATACCAATACACAAATTTGAAAAAGGTAGTTTTACTAATAAAAGTCGTAAAGTGGTACAGGTATCGCCATCTGTTAATGGGTGAGTTAAGTGTCCACAACCTGCAGGTCGCCTTAGGTAGATTTCCTTTACTCACAGCTAAAATAGTGGCATATAATCGATAAAAGGAATCTATATTTCTGTATAGCGAGTATGGGTAAATAATGACATTTATTGCAAATTTTTAACCTACTAATTGTCGTAATAAATAGTAAAACGTATACAAACCGATTTGTAAGAATTCCACAAATATATTACATCTTGTAGGATATACTATATAACAGGTTAATGAGAAAGGTAAGAAAAATAGTTACATGTACTTAGATAGTAAACAAGAATATAAAAATTGAAATACAGGTATATGAATATAAATAATTATTTTGTAGACTTGAAATCGACAATTGTTTCCTGAGGTGCTGTAATAGAACGAAAATACATAATAGTGAAAAAGAACACGACTGAGTTCCTAAAATATAAAAATATGTATATAAAACAATGTGAAATGATTTAGCAGTTATACAAGAAAAATTCTGATAGTTCAAAACAGTTTCACTTACAAAAACTGAATCAAAATGCTATAAAGGTCGTGCTAAATATAAATAAAATACTAGTTATTATATAAAATTGTTAAATAGGCATAGGCCATGTAACACAGTGGAACAGGTAAGCTAGGCGATAGTAGCTGCCTACCAGGAAAACTGTCCGGAGAAAACAAGGAAGACTAGGGGTAAAACAGTCTGGCGGAATAAACATCTAAGAGGCCTTAAGGCTGAGGCTAGAAAGTTATTTAATGGTACCAAATCCAATCAAGACTGAGATATCTACAAAGTAAAACTCACGCGGTACAATAAAGAGGTCCACAAAGCAAAGAGAGACTGAAGGAAGAGATTCTGCAAAGAGATAAGTGATGGCCCTGCAGCTTCCAGAATCCATAGAGACCTGGCAAAGGACGGTTATACTACAAATGAAGTCGGTTTTATCAAAAAAGAAGATGAGACCTATACGAAAACAATGAGGGAAAGTATAAAATTGCTCGTGGAAGCACACTTTTCACTGATAATAACAGACCTAGAGGATAGGCATTATCCAGACCAAAGGCCAGAACGGTCCAATCTCGCGGACTGGAGGCTGGCCACAGAGGTTATAAAACGTGACAAAATCAGATGGGCAATTAATAAGTTCCAATCACTCAAATCTCCTGGGATGGACGGAATATATCCAATTTTACTCCAAGAGGTAGTAGAAGTATTAATACCTGGCTTATGTAAAATATTCAGGGCTTGCTTGGCTTGGAGATACATACCAAGCATATGGCGGAAAGTGAGAGTCATCTACCTACCAGAAATAGGCAGATTATTGAACCAAACGCCCAAGTCATATAGGCATATAAGCCTATCCTCTTTCCTACTTAAAACGACGGAAAAACTGTTGGGTAGGTACATTAGAGACGAATTACTAAGGGAAAACCCTCTGAGTGAACGTCAATATGCATATACCAGCCCCGGGGGTCGACAGACCTTGCGCTGAATGAATTAAACAGACTACTAGCAAAGTCCTTAAATGACAAGGAAATGGCAGTAGTAATATTTCTAGACATAGAAGGAGCGTTTAATAACGCGACAACGCATTCACTAACGAGGACACTATTAAACAGAGGAGTCCCAACAGTGATCTGCCGGGGAATTAAAGCCAGCCTAAACAATAGGATTATAATATCCGATCTAGGTGAGGCCTCCATCGAGGCGATAGTGAGCACAGGCTGCCCTCAGGAAGGAGTACTATCTCCACTGCTGTGGACAACCCTGGTTGATGAACTCCAGAAATTGTACACAGAAGGCTTTTATTGCTTAGGATATGCTGATGATCTAGCAATAGTTGTCAAGGGGCGATTCGCGAATACGATAACGGAGTGTTCGCAAAGAGCTCTAAATGTGTGAACAAATGGTGTTCTAAGGAAGGACTCTCTATAAATACCCACAAAACCACAGTTGTCACTTTTACACGGAGAAGAGCACCGGAAGGCCTAAAACCCCTAAGGCTCAACAGAGTGGAAATTCCAGTTGCCTGTTCACAGAAGATCTACTATGCTAGAATAGGAAGGCCATCAGAATAAAATTAGGCCTTCTAACTAATGGACCTGGCAGAGGACGCAACATGCAGATGCTGTCGAGAGGAAAGCGGCACGTATTGTGCCACTGTGAAGGCCTGGCGAGACTGAGATTCCAAGTACTCGGAGAAGAAAAACCAAAGGCGGAAAGCTATACAATAGGGCCCTTATCAAAGCTGTGGAGTCTAGTACAAAGCTGGATGAGGTACTATAAGGAATATATTCTAGAAGCACCACAATAGACTTGAATAAGTCCAGCTCGTTTCTGCCACACTACGAGTGAAGGTTAGCTAAGTCATTTTGTAATCTCTTGATGATGTCCTCGCTATTGATACTAGTAAAAATGTTCACGTCATCGGCGTATAGCAATGAATTACAATTAAGCTAGGAAACGAAATCATTTACAAATATATTAAAAAGCAAAAATCCAGGCACCGAACCTAGAGGTATACCAGATTTTGCATGAATGAATTATGTTGGACTTAAAACCTCTGTAGGGAACAAATTGAAAACTGAAACTTAGTTTTTTTAAAGCAATATGTCACAGTTTAGGCCATCAAACGCTTGAGAAAAATCTGTGTATACAATACTTTTAACCTAGGATTAATAATATTCTGTTGCAACCAATTAGTATACCTCTATTAATTTTGAAGCTTTGAAACTGGAAAAAAATTAGTCACAAAATGGTGTACGATTTTAAAAACGAACTACAGAGATTCTGATAATATTTTCATCAATGCCTGCGCTTAAAAACAAATTTTAAAATAAGTGTTTAAGTGCTTCCGAATTTATTAAAGAGGCAAACAACTTGCAGCTTAAATTGTTTATTCTTCTAATTCATTAAAACTTCCAGAAAAATATGATTAATTTCTGTGAACATATTACTTTTAGAAATATTGACATACTTATTCATCGAAAATACGTAGAAAATTTAAATTTAACATTTCTAAATATTAAAAACAAACAAATGAAATATTTTTAAAGGTAAAATAATAAAAATGATTACCGTTACCCCGAAAAATGTATTTGGTGATAATTAAACGTGACTTCCGTTTACTTATGATGATCGGTTTTAAAGTTAGGAATAAATTTAACAGGGAAACACGCTTCATTAACATTTTGCATGCTAAATCGAGACTGTTTCTAACGGTACCTTTTGAATTACGCGAGATTTGGACCGGTTGAGCAAGCCGAATTGCGAAATTAATAATGATCTACTTACAGAAAGTATATTGTTACCGACTCATTGTCATACTTTTACTAGCCTTTTTAAACACTTTCACTATATCTTATTTATGTATAGTCTATGATCTTAATAGCTGAACGAAATCAGAATATCTTTTACCATAAAGGTAATTCACCATGAAATTAAAATGAACATTGATCGTCTAGGAGATTTTCTACAAAAATTGTGTAAGTAAACTTGTAAATGCTACACATCGTTTCAATTAGAACGCGATAACATGTCGAGGAGCCATTTTTCAGAGCCCTTATTTTTATCAATCGCACGCAAATCGAAAAATGTTAATCGTATAAAAAAAAGGCAAAAGGAATAAGAACCACAAATACAAACCAACTCAAATGGAGATAAATTGTAATGGAAATAATTAAAAGGTGTAGGTACAGGGTGATTCATTATAAATGTCCCCTCTCTAACTTGGTTATTTCTAGACCGATGCGAGAATTTCAAAAACCAGATTAAATCATTGTCTAGCAAGTTATTATTAGTCATATTGAGAAAATAATGACGTCCAAATCTAACCATATACAGTGCGTTACTTGATTTTTTTAAATGGAACATCCTGTATCTAACTCGAGAATCGCATTCCTCATTCTTCTCTGATTTCAAAAATATAATATTTCACATGGCTATCTTCTATAGTTTTGTAATATTTACAAGAACGTCGACAATTTATAAATTAGAAACTGACCAGAAAATTTTAAGTAGGCATTGAAAACAATAAAATATTTTATAATTATTTTAATTGAATCTACTCTTCCGACCAGCTCTCCTACATTCATGGCGCTTAGCGGCGCAGTTAAATGACCGAGTTTGGAGTGGAATGCCAGAAAGGAACTTTTTCTAATTATTGATGCATAATAAGTTTAATTTCATTTGATGAGACAACACACAAAAATAAAATAATTTTGAACACAAAACAAGAAATTTATTGAAGGAAAGCAACAGAAAAATTAAAGTAATTGTTCTATGTGGAAACCGTCATTATCTACATACAAGTTCATTCTTTTATTAAAATTTCTGGACACATTTTTCAACATATTGCTCGTATTTATGTGATGAATTACTTCAATGATATTTTCCTTCAATTGATGGGTATTACTGTTAAAGAACACGATGAACTTTTCGAAACTGTAACAAAATCTGACTGTCACGATATCAAAATCTTGGAAACTCATCAAGGAGTGTAATTTTAGATAGTGTAGGAAATGTCACTGCACGGGGACGTAATGTCGTCCCGACCATAAAATTTAGAAAGTATAACGAAAACCGACTTTTTTTAAATTTTGAAAATAAAAACTCTTTTACGAGTCCACGTTGTGCAGCACTGCAACTCACGCATTGTATTAAATATGAAGACAACTTATCCAGTCTCTAGTCAAAGTATATAGAGAGTTTTAGCGAAAATAGCCCTTAGCGTCGAGGGTGCCCTATCATTTTCTAGCAGTCGATTTTGATGGGAAAATGATGGGTTTAAAGCGAATTTGTCCTAAACCAGTTCCTCAGTGATTCGGTGTCAGTATAGTTACCATGTACTCAGAACGTGCATGGGGACCGCCTTGCCTGAACGTATGAATCTATAATTGCAGAATATAATTCAAAATCGTTGCGATTCAAGCATTTTTAAGCTCCGAGGAGCGAACTAAATTAATATTGAACTGATAATATGTAAATAGACAGGCAAGCAAAAGCCTACCAAAATTATAAACATTGAACTTTTTACTGAATCTTTTTGTGTAATCGTTAGCTATAAACCGCACATTGGATGGTAGTTGGTTACATTATGAATCGTTCCGTTCCTCACTATGTGTTGTACACGGGCCAGACTATGTCAATACATTTTTCTTGAACGTTTTTGTAAAACATAATTTTTTAAAAATATTTAATATATATTTTTTAACATTATACTGTATTTTTCTTGTGTTTTCAAAATTCCTTTTTAGGTTTAAATTTAAGAAAGTGTTAGATTTATAATGTCACGACGTCCATCAGTGAAGCAGTTAAGCAAAAACGAACAGTAAGTATAGATTTTGTATTATTCTCCATCTGAAACAGTCGTTTTGAACCCTTCTTTGTGAACGTTTAATATCCATTTTGGAAAGTATAATAAAAGTCCTTCAGACGTGTAAAGATGGATCGTTCACATCATCATGACTTCAAGAGAATATTTGTAGCTCAAAAGAAACATCTAAGACCTAAAAAATTAATTTTAAGTCTATGCATTTCCCTAACGGTGTTGTTTTATTAATTTGAATAAAATCTTGCAATCCAGTTTATCCCGCTCTCACATATATCCGATTGATTTTAAATTTTGCATACGTATGTAGTTCATTGATGACAATACATTTATACAGAGTCATGATGGCCTTTACCTATTTGAATATTTTTGCCATAAAGTCCCACTTCCGCATATCCACTCGATCTAAAAATTTACACAAATATGTAGTTTTGATGACAGTTTATAAACAGTTCTCATGCGTTTTTTTTTCATAAAATCCATGCACTAGGGATACCTATGGAAAGGTTATAGAGAATACAGTTCAAATTTCACTTAATCCATAACCTCCCCCTTTCAGCCCGCCCTCTAAAAAGATAACAATATTTTTAATGTTTAAAAAATTATTTTGTCGAAATGTAAAAGGGAAAAAATAACATTTTTTGTCATAACATACGGTGTGAGTTCATATTATTGTACTAAAAATAATAGTGTGGTGCGAAAATTTTATATGAAAAAAACCGTCACACTTTTAATTTTCGTATTATAACATGAAATAGTGTTTTTTCTTTTTAGTGCATTTTCATTAAAGCTTATTTAATAAGTATAATTATAGTTGCAAAATCAAAGTCAGTTTATTTAGGTAGCCCATTAATTTTATGGGAAAAGTTTACACGTTGAAATTAGTTCAGTATTACTATTTACATTTAAAGTTAGGTATTCTGTTTACATTTTCAACTAATTTGCATCTTTGATGACATGAATTCCCGTTACATACTAAAAGGATGTCACAACATTGCGACTGGTTATGAAACCAAAAAGCCAGGCTAGTGTGAACCTATATCTGCTAAGGTCGTCGTTCGCAGATGACCGACAGATCGATGGTCTTGAATGCTACTTGCACGTGATGAGCCTGTGGTGCCGCTGTATCTTTTAGCCCATCACATTTTTTAATTAGCCCGACGCGGTTAGCAGAGATACGCTAAAAATGACCTTTCTGTTTAAATTATTGTTGTTCATTTTCTGCGATTATACAAAGTGGGTTGGATTTTTAACTGTACATAGATATGTGAACAGAGGAATACATGGATAAAAAAAGCTATTTCAATGTCAAAAGTTGTTGAGTTGTTAGAGCGTCGTGGTTTTAGTCTTAAATGGTAGTATGAAAAAAAAAGCATATTAAACTGCGCTAAATTTGGCACCAAATAAGATAAATATACAGATCCCGACTATAACATTTAATATTAATTAAATTAGATAGATTATTTTTATTTCCATATAAATACATACCTACATACAATTCCGTAATACATGCAAACAGTGATTTTAAAATATTTAAAATAATTACATAATATGTGTATGTTAAGCGTCAATTGAGGCGTTTGGAAAGTGCTCTGAGAAAAATTCTTGTAAATTATAGTATACATTTTTTTTCAAAAGAAATTTTAGTTGTCTTTTAAAAGTTACTAGGTTATGGGGTGTAATGGGGTAGTGAAGCGCAAGTTATAGCCTCTCCTACTCAATTGTTAACCTCACCTTCGCGATGAGTTCAATTTGAACTTGGTGCACCCTGTTTTCACTAATGAGGCTCTAACGACCGAGTAAGGGCGGAATAACCCTTACCTTTTGCCGTGAGCACATCTACCTTCTCACGAAGAGTGCGGTAAAAATAACCCACCGCACACAAAGGTTGCGTTTGGAATCGTTTGATTACCCCATCGCCGCAGTCTCCTTCTGTGCCATGGGACCACACCACTCGCCTTCCGCAACCAAGCTGGTCAGTTGCATACCTGCTCCAGCTAAAACTTCAAATGCAGCTTCGTTTTCAGTCAATTAAGGCTTTAAAAAAATGATGGAGCGTTCAAGTGGGACAAAATCATCCGGAGGTAAAATACCCTCCCGATCGGATCTCCGGGGGAGGGTGCCCACAGGGACACCTCATCGAATGTCGAAAAAACACCGACAAGTTAAATCCAACAAAACTAATTCTTTCATCTACGGCGCTTGGAATGTTCGTACTTTGAACGACAGCACTCGCACCGATCGGCCTGAAAGAAGAACTGCTCTAATAGATAGAGAACTTCACCGACTCAATGTTGACATTGCAGCTCTCAGCGAAACTCGATTTTTGGAGGAAGGCTCTCTCACAGAAAAGTACTACACCTTCTATTGGAAAGGTCTTCCCATCAATTTAAGAAGACAACATTCAGTAGGATTTGCCGTTCGGAATCAACTTGTATCCAACTTAACACAAGTACCACAAGGCCTATCCGAGCGTCTGATGCTGCTACACTATGAGCTATCAGATGGCAACGCGGTAAATCTAATAAGCGCCTACGCTCCCACTCTGGATGCAAGTCACGAAACCAAGGAAAGCTTCTATCAACAGCTGGAAGAAACCCTCTGTAGAATACCTAAAACGGAACGACTCGTTATTCCTGGCGATTTTAACGCTAGTGTAGGGAGAGATGCAGACACCTGGTCAGGCATCATAGGCAAGAATGGTTTGGGCAACATGAACGCTAACGGTCAACTACTCCTAACTAAATGCGCCGAACACGATCTAGTTATAACAAACACCATTTTCCGACAAAGGATAAATTTAAAGGCACCTGGCGTCACCCCAGATCAGGTCACTGGCATCTACTGGATTATGTTATCGTACGTAGGAAGCATCTCAAGGACGTCCAAATTCCAAGGGCGCGCATTGATAGGGAGTGTTGGACCGATCATCGTCCTGTTGTATCTAAAATGAAAATTGTTATGAGACCCAAACACCGAAGAACTCAAGTAAAACGTAGACTCCGTCTCTGTATTAGTAAATTGCGTGACCAACAAACCGTCGAACAGCTAAAGCAAAAAGTTCAAGAGAATTTGTGTGCACTAGAAGAAACCAATTCTGTAGATGTCGCTGCTACCTGGACACAAATTAAAGACAGTTTAAAAAGTGCGAGTGAGGAAATTCTTGGCACTGCAGCAAGTAAAAAACAGGAGGACTGGTTCAATGATAATGAAGCTTTTATACAAGAACTTCTTGACCGCAAACATACTGCCTTCCAAAACGCTATCAACCACCCCAACGACTCATCAAAAGCAGAAGCTTTTACCCAATCTAAGTATGAAACGCAACGCGAAATCAGAAGAATAAAGAACGAGTGGTGGGCAAGCAAGGCCAGAGAAATTCAAAGGTACGCCGATTCACACGACTACAGGAATTTCTTCCAAGGAGTAAAAGCAGTGTACGGCCCCAGTCGGAAAATATGTGCCCTATTAAAGATTTAAATGGAAATCTCCTCAAAGAAGACCAGGAAATAAGAGCCCGATGGAAAGAACACTACTCTAACATTCTTAACCAGCAAAGACAAGCCGATCACGATGTTATAAATCTTATCCCTCAATATGACACCTTCGAAGACTTAGATAAACCACTAACAACGGAAGAGATCTTAACCGCCATTGGGCAGCTAAAAAATAACAAATCTCCCGGCGCCGACTCACTCCCAGCTGAGATCTTTAAAGCTGTGTCGTCAGAGCTCATACCCTACCTCAAAAAACTGTTTGATGTCGTGTGGGAAAGTGGTCAAGCTCCGTAGGAGTTTCGTGATACACTTTTAATCAACCTCTTCAAAAACAAAGGGAGCGCTGCGGACTGTGGAAATTACAAGGGTATAGCTCTCCTGGCTGTTGGAGGGAAGATACTCACTAAAGCGATGGCAAATAGGCTAACACCTGTTATGGAAAAGTTACTTCCTGAAACACAGACTGGCTTTAGACCAAACCGAGGCACATCGGATTTAATCTTCACACTTAAACAGCTTCAAGAAAAAGCACTCGAACATCAAAGAGAAATTCACATGGTCTTCATTGATTTAACCAAGGCGTTTGACTCGGTGGACAGGGAAGTGCTCTGGAGAATTATGTTCCGCTTAGGTATCCCTAGAAAATTTGCGGAAGTATGTCGCAGTCTACATACAAACAACAACGCCCAGGTTATGTATAATAATGAGGCAACCGAACCTTTCCAAACCCTCACTGGAGTTAGGCAGGGATGTGTCCTGGCACCCCTACTCTTTAATTTGTTTACCACTGCTCTAACAATTATTGTTGACAACAAACTGACAGTCAGAGGAATAGGTCTCAGATACCGTTTTGATGGCGGTCTCTTTAACATAGGGCGCTTTAGAGCTTTCACGAAGACACGCACACGATTCATTTGTGATCTCCAGTATGCGGATGACTGTGCACTTTTAGCCTCTACGCCGGAAGAGCTTCAAGAACTTTTAGATGTGTATGCCCAGAGCTATGATTTCTTGGGACTTAAAATCAACATTGGAAAGACTAAGATTATGTCAACTCCTCATCAAGTGAACCAAATAGACATTACACTTAACGGAAATTCTCTTGAAGTGGTGGATCAGTTCAATTACTTAGGCAACGATGTTAATGACAAAGCAAACATGGACAGCAAGATTCGCAATAGAATTAACGCTGCATCTAGAGCACTCTGGGGACTTAGAGAGAGAGTATTTGACAACCACGACCTTGCTTTGTCAACGAAAATGGCTGTCTACAGAGCAGTTGTCATTCCAACACTGCTATATGGATGTGAAAGCTGGGTCACTTACCGTCGTCATGTGAAAGAATTAGAACGTTTTCAGCAAAGACACCTCAGAAGTATGATGAAAATCCGTTGGTTCCATCACATATCAAACGTGGAAGTACTCAGGAGAGCAAACAGTCTTCCAATTGAGGTGCTTATTTCAAGAGCACGCCTAAGATGGGCAGGTCACGTTCATCGTATGCATGATAACCGCTTTCCTAAATGTACACTTTATGGTGAATTGCTAAGCGGTAGAAGATGGCGTGGCGGTCAACGAAAGAGGTTCAAAGACGCTCTCCATGAAAATCTAAAATCCTGCGGTATTGCAGACGAGCAATGGGAACATCTTGCAGCGGACAGAACCGAATGGCGAGGGGTTGTGGCCAGCTATCAAGGAAATGTTGCTGCAAGAAGGCCGAATCCAAGACCTATACAGGTCTATGTTTGTCCTGACTGCGGTCGACATGTGCTCTCCCGAATTGGCCTCTATAGCCATAGTCGTGTGCACCGTAGATGAATGGGAATTACAATAGACTACACCTTTTATTTGTTTTTTATTGTACAAAATTTATCGACTGTAACATTTTTATACTCGGACTCGAGTAACGGCTAATAATAATAATAATAATAATAATAATAATAACTAGGTTATCGATATTTTTTATCGTAGATAGTAGGTTATTAAAACCCCCTTATACCAGGGCACAAAGGCCCTCTTCTGTTAATATTGTAAGTAAAATTTATTTTTGGTGTCATATCCATGGAAATCTGAGTGAGTTTTAAGTTGTGTGCATTTTTGAAATGACATAACTACCAATTTAGATGTGTTGGTTTACAATATACTAACCATTTATTTATATCCTACTACAGCTTATGAAATTGAAGAATTATTAAACAAAACTACTGCAAAACCCGCCGCAGGTATTGATAAAATATGTGGTCAAGTTTTAAAAGCTGTTGGTGATATAAATAGTGTTCCACTGTCCTATTCAATAAACAAATCCTTTACAATGGGTCATTATCCAAATTTAATAAAGACATCTGAATCAGTACCAATTTTTAAAAATAGAGGAGCTAGAAATGAAGTCTGTAGTTATCGTAATGTCTGCGTTCAGAGTCAACTTTCAAAAATATTTGAAATTAGTTATAGTATAAGGCTAAACAATTTCTTAGAACACTTTAATTTATTATCTGAATGCCAAAATGGGTTCAGAAAAAACAATTCAACATCTACAGCTATAGCCGATTTATGCACTAATATATATGAATATCTAAATAATAAAGAACATCCAATTGTATTATATTTTGACTTGAGCAGAGCATTCGACACTGTAGATCACAGTCTACTTTTAGAAAAATTCGACCGCATTGGATTTCGGGGGGCTGCTAATGAATGGGTTGCATCATATCTTCATGGGAGGACTCAAACTGTTATTATAGAGCAGTCTAAGTCAGAAGAAGAAATGTCCTCACGGGTGTACCGCAGGGCTCCATTCTGGGCCTATTATTTCTAATTTTTATAAATGACATTACTTATTCCTATACTTCGTCAAACAAATTAATTATGTATGCAGATGATGTTAACATTCTGGTAACAGAAAATAGTCTATTAAATTCTGTACTTAGAATTAACAATTGCGCTAATGAATTTCTTGAATGGTGTATTAACAGTGGACTCCTTGTAAATACAAGTAAATCATTTTATAGTTATTTCTCGCTAAAAATGTAACATTAAACTTTAGTCCTCCCATTAAATTAAATACAAAATCAATACAACAAACTAACTACATAAAATTCTTAGGTGTCACTATAGATCAAAAAATGACTTGGGAAAAACATATTGAACAACTAGCATCTAAATTAAGTACCATCTGTTTTATTTTTAGGCAATTGCACAACACTGTAACGTTTGATATTTTGAAATTAGCATACTTTGGTCTAGTTCAGTCTAGAATAAGCTATGATTTAATGTTTTGGGGTAACTCAGCTCAATAAATAAAATTCTTATGAAACAAAAAAAAATATTACAAGATATATGATGGGAAATCATCCATTAACATCATGTAAACAATTATTTAAGGATTTGTCAATTTTAACAGTCCCTTGTCTTTATATCTATCTGATAATCTTAAATGTAAAAAAGGAAGAACATCTCCTTTTAAAAAATAATTCAGTGCACAATCATAACACACGTAATAATGGAAATCTATACCAGCCATTTTCAAGATTAGGTGTAGGTTAAAATTCATATTTATACCAGGGAATTATATGTTTTAACAAATTTAAATACCTATTTGGAACTTTTAAAAATTGTAATGATTTTAAAAATTTGTTGTATATATATTTAAGTCAGAATACTTTTTATACTATAGATGAATATTTACAGTCTTAGTTGTTTTGTATTTTAGCATAAATGTGTATCATGCTGTTCATTGTATTTAAATTTTATTTCATTTTCTTCTTTGAATTATCTGTGACTAGTCCGATAAGCTTATACTTTTGTGTAAACTTTATGTGATGAAAAAGTATTATCTATCTTATCTATCTATCTATCTACCTAATGGTCAGTATACCGAGATTATTAAAGAATAGCCTGCAAGAGTCTTATGGTTTTAGTCCCATAATAATACGAATAGCCCTTTTTTTGACTTATTAAATTTTTTTATGATAAGTTACTTCCACCCCAAGACTCCAGATCATACTTAAGCTATGAAAATAAATATGCATAGTAAACGTTAAGTGCACATTGGTAACCTAGTTAGCTTTTTATATAGCGTTCAATTCAATTCAACAAAGCTTTACATGTTTAAAAGAACAATCTTAATATATTTTTTTTTTTATACATTTATTTAACGTCGGCCTATTTCCGCTACTGAGGCCTAACACCGACGCCTGTAGACGAGCTACCCCCAACCAGGAATTTTGCCGAACATCTTCCCTTAAGAAGAGTTTAATAGACAAGGGACCGACGGCTTTACATCCCCTCCGAAGGATGGTATATCTCCTATACAACCCTCGCCTAAGGTTGTATAGCTTCCGCGCATACACTGATATACAAGCCGCTGGAAGATGTGTGAGGCGAGAACGCGGTTTCCGTTGGAATGGTCACCCATCCAAGTACTAACTGCGCCTGTCGTTGCTTTACATCGCATACCGAAGTATGTACATAGTAAAGACGCACCTACGCTCGCCCCAACAATCTTAATAAAACTACATAAAAACTACAGACTAGACTAAAACACTTGCGCACTGATCACTTACAATTGGTATCTGATGCTAGCACCCTGGCTGGCCTAAACTTTGATTTTAAAAATTTGGATTGTATATAATGTTTTGACTTTCTAAAAAATTTATGAAGCAAAATGAATTTAGAGACAAAAATATACAAAAGAAACCAAGAAAATACAAACGCGACAAGAAGGCTACAAACAGAAAGAAAGCGGGGGAGAGAAGAAATTTAAAGATACGATAGGTATGAAATAACAGTAAAGTTGGATAGGGCAAGCGGAAGTTATGGTTCGTGAAGTTTGGTTGCAGGGGTTGCCGGAAAATCGGTAACGTCTGGTATGATAGAGGGTGTTTAATTTGAAATGGGGCATAATGTTGTCTAACTTGTGTTATGTTTTATGTCTTGTTAGCGGACTATCGTCCAGTTTGAACGAGTAGAAATTTTTGAGAGATCTGATGGACATAATTCGCTATCGGAGTTATGTCGTTTCAACGTGCGTGTAGGTCTCTGAGGGAGGTGTACCTTCCAGAAATTGATATAAGGGAAATTTGTGTTTTTCGTTGTCGTGGGCGGTATGCTGCACTACACTGGAGCCGCGTATATGATGGACAGGCTGACCACCATTGAGTACAACGTTTTTTAATTTTATCCGTTGAGTTTGCTACTCCTGACCATGAGCGGATACAGGCTCCTGAACAGGGAGTAGACCGTCCGTACACTCTCACTTATGTGGGTGTTAAACGTCAGTTGTTGGTCCAGTCTAACCGCCAAGTACCACGCATATCTTAGTTGGAATTTTGTCTCCCCTGGTCAATATAGGTGCTATGATTTTATTCTCTGTGAAACGACGCGTGAAGACTGTCGCCTCAGACTTTTCAGAGTATATAGTGTAAATAACTTTAGATAATCTGTTATTTAAATCAGAAATATAGACATCCCGTTTTAGATGGTTGTCAATATGAACTCCCAAAAAATCTTATACTATTTGTAAAGCTGATGATACCATTTGTACTTCTTATGTATGTGTTCCTTCCTATCGAAGTTTAAAATGTCATGTTGAAAGTTTTTTCTACATTCAACAACAATTTATTTGCTCTAAACCAATCAATAATTTTGTTCATTGATATTGGACTAAGTTTTTTAAGTCCTCGTAATTTCGATTATTGAAGATGATACTTGTATCGTCTGCAAATAAAGAAAAATGTAAATAGGAAAAAGTGTGGACAATGTCATTTGTGTAAATTATAAATTGAATTGGGTCCAATATGGAACCTTGTGGAACACCGCATTTTACTATATTTTTCGCGGAATTCACTTTACTAATAAAATCACTGTTCTGATGTTCAATTTCTACAAGAATATTGCGACCCGTCAAGTAAGACTCAAATCCCTACAGTGGTATTCCTCTTATAGAGTACTGATTAAGTTTTCCATGTGAAATAGTATGGTCCACGCAGTCAAAGGCCTTTGACAGATCACAAAAAAATACTTAGAATAACATCCTTTTCCTCCAGCGTCTCAGATATTTTTTTATTAATGAGGATATGGCGTCACTAGTAGTTTCCCTTTTTGAAAGCCAAATTGCGTGGTACTCAATATACTATGTTTGTATAAATAATTTACCAATTGCTCCTCCACAAACGTTTCCAAAATTTTGGAAAAAGTCAGAAGAAGACAGATTGGTCTATAGTCATTTATATCAAATTCCCCATCTTTTTTTAATAATGGTTTAACAATTGCTAATTTAATTTTATCGGGAAACTGACCTGTTCTAACTAAATTAACATTTTCTTTTATTATTGTACCGGGAATACCATCAGAACCGTAAATATTCTTTCGTTTTAATATCTTTACAATTCTCGTTGTATCATTTTCAGTGACGGGCTGAAAGAAAAAGGAAGACGTGTTATTACATTTTGAATTTTTCAGATGATTTTTAAAGAATGTATTGCCTTGTAATGATGCGGTTAAGCTTGCGTGGAGATTCTTCTCCACGCAAGTTACAAATTTAACATTTGTTTGCGACAGAATCTGGATCTGTTAATAATCTACTGTTTTCCATAACTTCTGTATTATTTTATAATAATGAGTTTAACATTTTCAAGGTGGTTTTAATTTTATTATATAACTGATTTATCTCATTAATAAAATATTTTTCTTTAGCTATTCTTATTAACTGCCTTAAAATTTGCAATATTTTGTTACATATTCAGTGGTGACTCTATCATTACTGTACTTTTTGATAAGAACTAAAGTGCGTTTACATTTACAAGATGTCTTACTGCCTTTGGTTATCCATGGTTTTCGCGTGTTGTCTATCATCGAATTAATCTTAATTTCTGAGAAGCTGGTTTCGAAGGACTAGTTAAATAGGTTATAAAAAATTTCAAGTGCGTTATTTACATCACACTCAAGGTATAACTGTGTCCAGTCTGTAGACTCCAGTAGATTAGGAAATGTTTTTTATTTTTGTTATTTAAAAGTGTGCACAATTTGTAATAATTTATTATTGAATTTTCATCAGGATTATTGATTTCTGTGATAGAAAAGCTCCCTTGAAAAATTATACCGTCGTAAGGGACCGATAACGAGTCTAATTTAAAGTCTTATCCATTTAATAAGAAACAGAACCCCGGCTTCTTTGTACGTGGTAAGCTTGATGAGATAAATGCTATCTCGGTTTATGTTTCAGATTCATAAAAGATAATAGCACCCACTCCTCTAAAAGGTTACTGTTCATCAACCTTTCTTTATTATAAAATGCAATTCACGAGCTGAAGTACATTGCTCTCATTACAAGGAATAAGCCTTCTTAAAATGGACGGTGCGGTACAGGAGTACGACTACATGACTTGTATTGTGTCTACTCGTCAAATCTGAATATTGATACGCCTGAAAATAATACTAAACATGTTTAAGAATACTGATTTGAACTGGACAAAGAAAATCCTGGTCGCTGTTCAACTAAGCAAAATTTATTCTTAGATATGCTTTTAGGTATAATAGCACATGTGTTAGCGTTGATGCTTAGTCCTTGATTGAATGTTCTATGTGACCAATGTATATGATTCTTTTTACTATCACGATTGAATAGAAAAATAATTTAAACATTAAAGTGATATGGTTCCTAGATAGATATTTTGCAAATAAATTCATTTTAAAACACTTTCTAGCATAACCTGAATGTAGATCAACAAGAAAATACGAAAAATAGGAATTATTTATTTATAAAATATTTTAATGGATAGATTTTCTACTCGTCGCTGAAAAATATATCTTGTTTACTACGCACAATAGTGCATTCTGTAAGTCGGACAAGAATATGAATTTTTCCTAGCCTGACGAGACTATGTTTCCCCCTCGTTTTCGAGGATGCTGAACACAATGGCGGGCCATGATACTATGACATAGTCTCATGATGGCGGGCGGTATTTAAATCTCCAAAACCACCCCCAAAAGGGGTAATCTGTGTTATTCCCTTTTTCGAGAATGCTGAGCACGATAGTGATGTAACAGTAACCGTTATTTTTCTCAAAGAAGAAGGGCCCAAAAATTCCAAAGGTGGATACTGCACACCACATAGTAACCTTTTTGCTATGAAGCGGGCAGACGGGAACACGAATTTTACTCATTAGTAAATGAGATGAATAAACTAAATAATAAAATAATATTAAGAGACCATTGCAGCTATAGCCCACTTAAAGGAAGGCGCTAATGACCAGTTACAAACTCTCCTAATTTTTCAGGAATTTACCTTAAACATTTTACCTAACTATAAATTCAATATATAAAGTAGCATTATGGAGTTCGGACAGCCTCAAAAATAAAATTAGGGAGTTGGTTCATTACCTGAGCACTGAAAAATATAGAAATTATGATTATTACTGAAACAAAATTAAAACCTGAAAATAAAACTAAAATTAATTATTTCTATATTTACAGAAATGACTTAGAACGATTTAATAACAGAGGAGGCGGTGTGGCGATACTCATCAAAAAGAGAACCCCACACCTCCCCCTATAAAACCTTAATATCATGGACCACGTATCAATCCAACTATTTGATAAAACCATTATCAAGGTGTGTACAACTCCCCTAATCACCAATTACAAAAAGAAGAGCTGGACGAACTATTTAGTCCTGACAAAATTATTGTAGCGATCGACTTGAATGCAAGGCATGCAACATGTTTCAATAGGAGGAACAATAAGATAAATAATAACTTAACCACCCCCGATGAAATTGAACATGAGGTTGATACTTTTACTAAAATATTAATTAATGCTGAAACCAAACAACAAAACAGTTCGAAATAAAACCACAAGAAGAAATTATCCTACCCGAAATACGAGATTTAATCAATTTTAAAAATTGATTAAAACGAAAATGGCAAAAATTTAGAAGAACTATAGACGGGATCAGGCTCAATGAAATGCAGCAAGCAGTTAAAAATAGATTAACCAAACACAGGAAGGAGACCTGGAACGTCAAGATAAGCTCCTTGGCGCGACAGGACAACTCCCTGTGACGTATGTCTAAATTATTGAAACGTCAGTTCACGCAGCCCCAATTATAATTCACAACGGTGAAATTTTTAGCTCAGATGCAGAAAAAGCTGCAAAATACTTGCAAATAACAAATACAAGACGCCCAATAACTCGGAATTCCACCATAATATAACCGAAACAGTTCCCGGATCGTTACACCATTCCCAACAATAAATACGCCAAACTTATAACTAATCCTACAGATCTAAGAAAAATAATTAAATCCTTACCAAATAACAAAGCCCCTGGTCCTGATTCCATTCCTAACATCATCCTCACTCAATTCACATATATTTTTAATTCAATAATTAAGTTGAAATATTTTCATGCCGCGTGGAAACTAGCGATTGTTGTGCCGCTTCTAAAACTGAACAAGCCCCTTCATGACCCAGCTAGCTATCAGCCAATCTCACTACTAAATTTACTCTCCAAAGTTGCCGAAAAAGTCATTTTATATATAATAAGCAAATATATCAGCAAAAAAAGCTTAATACCTACTTTCCAGTTCAGTTTTAGAGAGGGGTACAGGACGTCGCATGCCTTGTGCAGGGTAATATAAGATATACTTCTAAGCTTCAATAAAAGACAATGTTCTGTAATGCTCCTATACAGACAATAACTAAACTGAAAAAACCGCTGTCCAAGGAATCACTACTTCCACATCCAGATTTTATGCACATTAAATCCCAATGTAATATTTTATTCATTGTAGGTAGCTAACGCCAAAAAATCTTTTTTTAGACGTTTCGTTCTTGTATACACACTAAATCACATTTTAATTTTTTTTACCCAATTTAATAATAGGGTGGGGTGGTAATGGGGTGGTAGAGGGGGTAGCTAACGCTAAAAAAAATTTTTAGTTGCTCCCTTTCATAATAGTGTGGGGGTGGTATTGGGGGTAATAGTGGGGGGGGGGCGGCTGATGCCAAAAAAAATTATAAGACCTTAACTTTTCGTACATACCCTAAATTGCAATTTTATGGGCTCTTGCTTGTTTTGCCTATTTACCCTTATTTGCCCCATTTACCGCCGAATCCTTCAACGAAATTAGATCAAAATATAATCTAGTTCCAGATCTCGTTACAATGCATAAGTGTACCAAATTTCAAGTCAATATCATAAATGGTTCCAGAGTAAACGTGCGCACAAAAAAGAAGTTACAGACAGATAGACAGGCAGACACCGACAGACAGGAATTTTTTTCGCTTAAATTTAAAATCTCGACGTTTTGTGACATTTCAAAAAAAAAATTATTATTTTTTTGCGTTACTATACTTCCACTGGACGTGGAAATAATTAACGACAAAGTGATTAAGGAACGGAACTCGACCAAATATCTAGGGGTCACCCTGGATAAGTGGCTGAGTGTCGGGCCTCATATCACAAAGACTATTAACAAGACATACGCTTCGCTTAGCTTCCTTTACCCATTGGTATATAGGTGAAGCAGACTGACTACCGATAATAAATTTACACTTTTTAAAGCTATACTCCGACCTGTCCTGGCATATGCCTGCGTGTCCTGGAATTTCATTTCAGACACGCAGTTCAGAAGACTGCAACGAACACAGAATAAAATATTCCGACTATTGACAAACTCTAATAGATACATCTCAATCGCTAAATTGCATCGGATGGCCGGGGTCCAAATGGTGAAAGACTTTATCAAGGAGGCTGCCGAAAATTTCTCCTGGGACAAAATTCAGCGATCGGAACTGACCAGGCACATAACCGGTGTACAGATTCATGACAATTCTACACACGTACATCGATTAATCCACCAAAAATTTCCTATCTTTATGGATAGAAGATAACGACTGACTACGACACATAACATTTCCCGCCAAATTCCTCTTCTTCTCCATTCCCCCTTTTATTTATGTCCAACATCGTTTTAACAAACTCTAGAGAAAACCCTAACTTCCAAATTCATTTTGCACATTTATAAATCCTTTATTTTATACAATATGACATATTAAAGCAGGTTTTAGTATATTTCCTGCATTTAAACACAAGAAAAACTAAAATCACATATAATCTGGTCACCTTCAATGTTCAAAAAACTATAAAATTAACAAAAAATAAAATTGAATGTTATACTGAAATTCAAATTGTTAACATGTCCGGAAAGATCCGGAAAGATGAAAATCAACTTCATCTGACATCAGTAAGCAATTTTGTATGAATGGAAGTGTAAGTCTTTCAGAATTTGACGATAATCACGGTTCGAAATATTGAGTGCTAATGCTTGTCGTTTGTAGGTCATTTACGACTTCATAGTACAGCTGCTTTTACCCTTTCAGCATTTTCAAGTATGCGTACAGAACGAGTTCTTCCTTTTCGTACTGTTTGTTAAATTCTACGAAAAATATTATTTTAACTACTATTGATAAACTATTAGCTCGAACTTTCTAATGAAAAAGGGATATCTCAATTTCTTAGAACATCGTTCCTGGGTAAATTGAAACAGATTGCTAAGAAACGAAGAACAAGAACTGATTTAAAATAGCATGGCATTGTCTGATCGATAACCGAGTGGCCGACATCTCCTCCCACTCAACGACTAACATTTTACTATACGCAGATGAAGCCGTCATCTATGGGCAGTCTTTCTACGCTCAGACAGCTGCCCAGAAGATACGCTATCATTTGACGCGACTATTAGACTATTACACCGACTGGAAAATTGTAATTAACGAGGACAAGACAGAGACGGTAACCTTTAACAGAAAATTCACGAACATATGGACAATAATCAAACTTAAAATTAACGGACGTACGCTTCGCTGAGCCGCCTATACCCATTGGTAAATAGGCGAAGCAAGCTGGCTACAGACAATAAAATAACGCTTTACAAAGTAAAACTACGACCTATACTGACATATGCCTGCGTGTCGTGGAATTTTATTTCAGACACACAGTGCAAAAGACTACAACACAGAATAAAACACTCCGCGCTTTTGACAAACTCAAGTAGATACATTTCGATCGCTGAACTGCATCGGAAGGCCGGGGTTCCCATGATGAAGGATTTCATTGTGGAGGCCTCCGAAAAATTCTTCCGGGGCAGAATTAAGCGATCGGAACTGACTAGACACATAACAGACATACGGATACACGATAACCCTACTCACGTACATCGACTCATACACCAGAAACTACCGATTTTTCTAGAAAAACGGTAACGACTACTTACAGACACATAACATTCTTTCCAGCCAAATTCCCTTTCCCCCCCTCCTAATTACCTCTACCTTTTACACGCCAGCTAATTTTATTTCACAAATAAAAATTATGCGAAAATAAATTCTTCTACTTTTATATAATATGACTGTTTTGAACTAGGTTTTAGTAATTTTAAATAAGAGAAAATCAAACCTAAGTGTATTAATTTTCCGTAAAACTTGATCGTCATAAAATCTTGTAAGACGATGTAGTGTAGGATTTGTACCCACCAAGACCCTTTTTCACTTTCAGCGCCGCAGAATCTGTGCAATAATACTTCAGTAGGCGTTTTATTTCTCACTTTCTACTTGTTCTTTATAGATTTGCCCTATTCCTATCGTCATCCTCTTCTCTTGATTATTGCTTTTATATATTTGCTTTATAATATAACTTGTAAAGCTATTCCATTAATCTTCTTTCCTTGATTTGAGAGATATGTTCTCCAATTTCGGCCTTATTTTCCTGCCTACTTCTTTCCCATTTACACTTAAAGACCATGTGTCTACGTTATACAAAAAAAAACAACACGTATCCAAGTCTGCTATCTTAAAACTATATGATATTATTAAAAATTGCCATATACTGTCATCATTTGGATAAGGTGGTAATTTATTTTTCTATATCCTGGAATTTAGTAGCGTATGTATGGAATTAGTCTCTTTGTCCACTGCGAATTGCTTGTAAATTGTCACCATCGAATTAATCATTTTTGGTTTCCATTTTAATTTCTCCAGACTCCTTTACTCCACTTTCATGCAGTTGTGCTCTTTCTTCAATAAGCAAAGCGAGTTACTTAACAACATTGAATTTTCATGACAATGTAATTTTTGAGGACTTGCGCCATGTGTTGGCTAGCTTCTAGCGTAAAGGAATGTGTGATGTTAAAGGTCATTTAATAACCCAACTTTACACGCAGAATTTTTTACATATTTTTTGAGCAAACTGAGAAAATGGAGTCTAAAAATGGTATTTTTTCATAAAGGTGAAATAGATAATATATTCAAAATGCCGTATTTGAGACTTTAAACGAAAATCTCTCTCTAAAAAATTACACTCGGTTATCAGTTCTTGAAAGAGGAAGTAAAAGTGAACAAGTTTTTTTTAGGGCCGTTTTGTCAATGCTGGTTTTGTAAGTTACTTTATCTGATAGATAGCGTCGATCTGGAGGTTAATTTGTTTATCAATGTCAAAAGAAGCCTCTAATCAAGTCACAACCTCCGTAAGGCAAGGAATTAGCCTCGGAGGAAGAGGCAAAAGATGGAGAGGAAGAAGGAGAGAACGAGAGAACGAGCCCCATTCTGATGAAGAGGATGAAGACTTCTCCGACCAAAGTGGGTTAAGCCCGCTCAAGAGGCCTGGCACGCAGAAGCGGACGCCCACGGAGGTGGGAGAAGTAATTGGGGGGGAGGACCTGGCACCTCTGGGACCTTCACCCCAATAAAAGAAGAAATCAGGGTCCGGCAGGCGAATCTCCATCATGCAAAGGCTGCTTCGGCTATTGCATGTCGGAGATTCGAGGAAGAAGGCATCGACATTGCCCTCCTGCAGGAACCCTGGATAGTCAAGGAAAGGCCGGCAGGCCTAAAACCGCCACAGAGTAAGTTGTTGTACAATACACGATCTATTAGACCTAGAGCGTGTATTGTATACAGTAGTAGAGTTAAGTGTATACTAATTCCGGTGCTCTGCACCGACGATTTTGTTACAGCCACTCTAACAGCATCGACGGAAGAGGATATGAAGAGCTGGGTTATTTGCTCCGCCTACTTCCCAGGTGAGGAAAGATCCTGTCCACCGGAGATACGGACATAGTTGCCTACTGCGGAGAGAGGAACCTTCCACTACTAATTGGATGTTATGCCAACGCACACCACACGGTATGGGGAAGCACTAACATCAACAACAGGGGTGAGCCATTATTACATTTCATTCTAGGGGAAATGTTGCTAATAGCTAATATAGGCAGGAAACCTACTTTTGTCACTTCAGTACGTAGGAAAGTCTTGGATTTAACCTTATGTACAGGTAATGTAAGTGATACTATCAAGAACTGGCACGTGTCAGAAGAGCCATCAGGCTCCGATCATAGACACATCAGATTCTACGTCAAGATCCCATCTCTAACGGAGACAAAATTCAGAAATCCCCGAGATACCAATTGGGAAAGATATTTAGAGTCCCTCAGAGGGTATCTAGAGTGAGGAATAGCGTCTGGAAGAAACATAGAGAGCCTTGAAGTGGCAGTGGAACAGGTAAGCGAGGCGATAGTAGCTGCCTACCAGGAAAACTGTCCGGAGAAAACAAGGAAAACCAGGGGTAAAATAGTCTGGTGGAATAACCACCTAGAAGGCCTTAGGGCTGAGGTTAGAAGGCTATTTAATAGGGCCAAATCCAACCAAGACTGGGATACCTACAAAGTAAAACTCACGCAGTACAATAAAGAGGTCCGCAAGGCAAAGAGAGACTCATGGAAGAGATTCTGCGAAGAGGTCAGTGATGGCGCCGCAGCTTCCAGAATCCATAGTCTTGGCCAAGGACGGTTGTACTGCAACAAAGTAGGTTTTATCAAAAAAGATGATGAAACCTACACAGAAACAATGACGGAAAGTATCAAATTGCTCATGGAGGCACACTTTCCGGGCTCACTGATATTAACAGACCTAGAGGATAGGCATTATCCAAACCAAAGGCCAGAAAGGCCCAAACTTGCGGACTGGAGGTTGGCCACCGAGGTTATAAAACCTGATAAAATCAGATGGGCAATTAGTAAGTTCCAACCACTCAAATCTAATGGGATGGACGGAATATATCAAATTTTGCTCCAAAAGGGGCTAGAGGTATTAATACCTTAGTTATGTAAAATATTCAGAGCCTGCTTGGCTTGAATATACATACCAAAAATATGGCGGAAGGTGAGAGTCATCTACCTACCTAAAATAGGTAGATTATCGGACCAAACGCCCAAGTCATATAGGCCTATAAGTCTATCCTCTTTCCTACTTAAAACGATGGAAAGACTGATAGATAGGTACATTAGAGACGAACTACTAAGGGAAAATCCCCTGAGTGAACGTCAATATGCATACCAGCCAAGGAGGTCGACAGACCTTGCGCTGGATGAATTAAACAGACTACTAGCAAAGTCCCTAGAGGACAAGGATATGGCAGTAGTTACATTCCTAGACATAGAAGGAGCGTTTAATAGCACAACAACGCACTCACTAACGAGTGCATTATCAAACAGAGGACTCCCAACAACGATCTGCCGGTGGATTAAAGTCAGCCTAGATAATAGGATTATAATATCTAATCTAGGTGAGATCTCCATCGAGGCGAAAGTGAGTACAGGCTGTCCCCAGGGAGGCGTACTATCTCAACTACTATGGGCAACCCTGGTTGACGAACTCCTCCGGAAACTTTCCACAGAGGGCTTCTATTGCTTAGGATATGCTGATGATCTAGCAATAGCCGTTAAGGGGCGATTCGCGAATAGAATAACGGAGCGTTCGCAAAGAGCCCTAAATGTTGTCAACAAATGGTCTTGCAAGGAAGGATCTTCTATAAATCCCCACAAAACCACAGTCGTCAATTTTACACGGAGAAGAGCCCTGCCAGGCCTATAGCCTTTAAGGCTCAACGGAGTGGAAATTCCATTTGCCTGTGAGGCAAAATATTTAGGAGTCATTTTTGACCAAAAATTAACATGGAATTCTCACAACCAAAAAGTCACACAGAAAGCCACAATCGCCCTGGGAAGGTGTAGGCAAATGTGTGGAGAAAACTGGGGGTTAAATCTCAAAATGAACCTGTGGTTATACACCAGGGTAGTGAGACCCATGATAGCCTATGGATCAGTGGTATGGTGGACTAAAACGGTGCAGTCAGGAGCAATAAGGCTATTAAGTAGCATACAAAGGCTTGCTTGCCTGTGCGCCACGGGGGCTATAAAAACTGCTCCTACGGCTGCACTTGAGGTCCTCTTGGACCTGCCACTCTTACACGTATTCATACAAGGCGAAGCTCGGTCAGTGGTGCACAGGTTAATGCAAGGCCAAACGCCAATTAGCCAGTAACACGGGCGGGACGGATTACCAGAAGTTATAGTCGGAGATGAGGGCAGATCCCATTCTAGGCATGCCCACGGATGTAATGGTCCCAAGGTATAACTTCAACAAGAACTTTCAGACTGTTATACTAGACAGGGAGGATTGGAAAAACGGTCCTCCCATAACAGCACAAACAATCTGGTACACAGACGGCTCCAAGACAGAACAAGGAGTCGGAGCCGGGATTTACGGGAAAAGGTCAAAAGCCAATATCCCGATAAGTCTAGGGAAATACGCAACGGTGTTTCAGGCTGAAGTGATCGCCATACATCGTTGCGCAAGGGAGTTAATAGGACAAGGTACTGTTAACCAGTCGATTGCCATTTTCTCTGATAGCCAAGCGGCAATAAAAGCAATCAGTTCCATGCAAATCAACTCAAGATTGATGTGGGACTGCTTGACGGCCCTTACAGAGCTGGGAAGTCAGAACAGAGTGACCCTAGCATGGGTACCAGGACGCGAGAAACACAGAGGAAACAAAAAGGCTGACCAACTGGCCAAGGAAGGCGCACTTGAAGCCCCAATAGAACCCGAGCCCTTTTGTGGCGTGGCAAAGCCATGCATACGAGCAGCCATTAAGGAATGGGTGCAAAATAAATCTCTGGAATGGTGGAGGAATCTCCCAAGACAGAGACAGGCCAAGGAGTTCATTAAAGAACGTTCGGTCAAATTTACGGAAGACCTACTAAGCCAGAATAGGAAGACCATCAGAGTAATAGTGGGCCTTCTAACTTTCCACTGCCGGCTCAATAGACACATGAGTCTAATGGGTCTGGCAGAGGACGCGACATGCAGATTCTGCCAAGAGGAAGAGGAAACTTCAGTTCATGTATTGCGCCACTGTGAAGGCCTGGTGAGGCTGAGATTCCAAGTACTCGGAGAAGAAAAACCAAAGGCGGACAGCTATACAAAAGAGCCTTTATCAAAGCTGTGGAGTCTAGTACAAAGGACAAAGCTGGATGAGGTACTATAAGGAAGATATTCTGGGAGCATTACAATAGACCTGAAAAGGTTGCGGTGGTAAAGGCTAAACAACCAGCTCCTTTGTTAATCTAATCTAATGTCAAAAGTTATAGTCAAAGAGTAAATTAACAACGCAAGCGCAAATATCAAAATAACAGACATCTGTCCAGGGTTACCGATTGGCAGGGAATTCCCCGATACGGGGTATTTCAATTGATCGTGGGTAAAAATTGGGGATTAATTCCCAGTGGGGAGAATCGATGATTTGTAGTGTTCAGGCATTATGATGAGTTTTTATATTTATAGAGAAAAAATTCAATTTTGAGAAAATCCCTTGGTCCCTCAAATTGTGTAGGATAAAATTCTCCCCTCCTCTCACCATATTGTATTCGTTTCATTTTTAATTTAATTTCAGTAAACATAAATTTTCAGCACGTTTGGGTTTCGGGGAATGACGGCGCACATTCAAGTATTTTCAACAAATTCAATCGGTAGCACTGCAACGGCACAGGCTATTTTATTAAATCATACCAAAAACAGCCAGCCAATCACAAAAATTTGCTGAATTATTAGTGCAGCCAACTAAAAATAAATTATTGAGACTAAAAGTAGTCTTGATAAATGCTACCAATTTTAACTACCACTTTATTTGCTGGATATGCTTAACTACGAAATAGTTATCCAACAGTTTTAACCGTGCATTGATAAACAGGCCCTTAGGCCTGTTTTTCCCTTGTATTTTAAATTTAAGACTTTTCACTGTACTATTACATGTGTACACGTTTGTTGCGAGTCATAAATTTCGTAAGCATAGAATCAAACTATAAACTAACATGAAAGTTGTATGAGTTCAAATTGCAAATAAGGAAAGTTACCTATGTTACAACTTTTTGTCTCCTGAGATACCGGATACCGCATACTGCTTAAAAGTATTACAAGCCATTGTAAACTGCACATTAAGTTTCTTAAATGGAATTGCACGTGATATCCTGCGGTAACTCTAAACCAGATTTACCAATTACCATTAATTATTGGAAACCGTCTAAAGGCATTTACTTTGAGTTTAAAATGGAAAACGGACCATAGAACTTCTTTTGCATGTGAAATATATGTAATACTATGACATGTTACTTTATATGTGCTTTATTCATAAAAATAAATACCTAAGGTCTTTTAATTCGTTTCTGGTTTAAATAAGCACTACGCATGCAGGGTCGTGTTATATAACCTTTTGATTATTAAAGTCCGCTCCTAGTATCAGTTCCTAAATATTCTACGGCTTTTAATATTTTCTTTGATTAACACTAGTTATTTAGTGATTGTAAAATATTCTCTGTTTGCTATAGATACTGTTCGTTCTTACGCATTCAACACTTTTATATTTCTAAATAAATAAAAGACTGAATTTAACTTGGCTATCATTTAGCTGCAGTCCTTCTTCTAGTTTAGACATTCGTCCAAATTAATACAACAAAAAACTAAAACACTACCAATCTGCATCAGATATGTCTCATTAATTTTTAAATTTAAAGTAGCACATAGATTCTATATATCATGGAATCTCATAAAATGTGTTTTTCAATATCCAAATGCATGTATTAAAAGAATACCAATTGCTTAAGACGTCCATATATGTTATTGCCAACACACTCCAACAGGGTGTAAGGTTGAAGTGTCGAGTTCATTTGCGAATAATAAAAATAGCGCCGGGCCTAATATAGAACCTTGTGGAGCCCCGGTATTAACTTCTCTATACTCAGAATTGAATTTACCTCTAGTATCTTCCTCGTGGAATGTCACACCAACGTATTGGCTCCTATCAGTTAAAAACAGACCCAATCGAGAACGACGCCTCTGATACTGAAGCCTGATAATTCATTATAAGTTTCTCGTTGCTGATACAGTCGAAGGCACTACTCAGGTCGCAAAAAATCCCAACAGGGCAATATATTTAACAACTATTCTTTATAAAAAGAATCCAGAGCAGTTTAACATACGACTCAGGTGACAATACTCGAAGATTTTAGAAAAGCCAGTAGGAACTGTTATGGACCTATAATTAATTATAGCCATATCCTCTGTATCGATTTTTTTGTGAATAAGGAGCACTTTCCCTAATTTCAAGTATTTTTTTTTATACATTTATTTAACGCCGGCCTATTTCCGCTACTGAGGCCTAACACCGACGCCTGTAGACGAGCTACCCCCAACCAGGAATTTTGCCGAACCTCTTCCCTTAAGAAGAGTAGGGAGCTTTTACTTGCCTAACATTTAATAGACAAGGAACCGACGGCTTTACATCCCCTCCGAAGGATGGTATATCTCCTATACAACCCTCGTCTAAGGTTGTATAGCTTCCGCGCATACACTGATATACAAGCCGCTGGAAGATGTGTGAGGCGAGGACGTGGTTTCCATTGGAAGGGCCACCCATCCAACTACTAACTGCGCCTGTCGTTGCTTTGCATCGCATACCGAAGTATGTACATAGTAAAGACGCACCTACGCTCGCCCCTAATTTCAAGTATTTTGGAATTGCTTATGGTTGAATTGGCAAATTTACTGAATTAAGAGTTTTGCAAGTGTAACTTTTTCATTGCGCAATAATAACGTAGGGATCAGTTGATATGAAACTTAAGTGAACTTAAGTTTAAATGCAAAGTTTTCAAGCTTTTTCACTTCCGATATAAAAAAATGTGCAAACTTATTATGAAAATCAGTTTAACCTTACAATGACCTTGAAGGTCACTTTCGAACACTCCATCTAATTACCTACAACTTAATTTTTAGCGAAAGGTCTTATTTTTCAAATTAATATGATTTCTTGATATTCGGAAAACGGTCTATTTTCAGTCCTTACGACCTTGATATCTCGAAAACTGTTCATCTTTAGGCTTTGTGCTTATGGAAACTTTTGACCAGGGCGTAATGAAGTATAACATATCACAAGAGCAGACAATTTGACCGGGCGGGGCCCAAAACCCATATATTTTGTGTGGGGTCCTTTATTAAAGAACACCGACTTTATGAGTCGTTTATATGTCAATAATAAAATTATAGAACTAGAACTCCTTACTTCAAATTTAAATCATTGTCTAGTTAACAACAAACGTTTGTAGATTAAGGCAATTTACTAATTCGGTTTAATTTTGGCCAAGGCAATTCAATTTTTTACGTTTTTTTTAGTATGTATTGACATGGTATTACTTGTACTAAAGCTTTAGAACACATTCAGATTAAGTCGAGTTGTGTATTGCGAATAAAAATGCATTTTATTCTATCTGAATAGAAAGTTGCATGCATGTCTTTTGTTTTCTGTTTTCGTTCAATTGTTGTGTTTCATAAAATACCCAAGTATTTTATAGAAGACAAATATTTTTATAAATTACATTATATTTCAACTTTTAAAAACAGTTAGAGCTGTTTACAACACAATTTAATGGTGATTAGAATCAGTTATGTTATTTTAATTCACTTGGTTATTGTTAAACTAATTATCAAAAGGTTTGTAACATTTCCAACTGTTTATGCATTTATTATGTTCATTAGATAAAAGATTTTTAATTTAATTTGTGTGGGAATGTGATAAAATTGGAAAGAAGCTCAATACCACGACCAAATGATAAAACCAATTCGCTTTATCAAATTGATGTCAAGGAACATTCAAGTTGGTATCGGCAATTTTATTATTTGAGGAAAAATAACGGAGATTGTGAAAGAATTGGAAAATTACAAGTTGCTAGGGGATGAAAAATAACTACAAGAAAATTATTAAACATTGCAGAAGTTGAAAATTTGAGACAAAGTAAATAAAGATACAAGAGAAAATATACTGTTGTTGGTGAAAATTAAGTCTACTAAGAAGAAGCAACACAACCAGTTTTCAAATTTGAAACGAAAGAAAAGACATTTTTTTTCCAAAATTCTGACAAATTCGAGAGAGAACATAATTCTAAATTATTTTAAGGTGCTGAAAACGGTTCCTTGTGGAACCTAGATATCTCTTGAATTGTGAATGAGTTTAGCAGTTGTATAGGAGCTTGGCAGATTGCAGTTGATCATCAAATTAAATAGTGCGCTTGGAGGTTTTCATTTGAGCTACGCGGACTAAAGGTTATAATAAACTTCATATAAATTTCTTGTGAATCTTTTAATAGTTTAGAAAATAATTGTGCATATTTTAAGTTAAAAATTTGGATCATCAATTATATTTTTTATTAACAAATTTGATTTTAACCAATAATTATCCAAATTTTATTATTTTCAGTCACGTATTTATATGTTAGCTAGATATTGATCATCTTTTATGTGTATCGTATTTATTGTTCTCACAATTAACTGTTAGAATTGATCTGAATTTGTTTTATTGCTGTGTGTTTTCTAGAATTGTGTTAAATTTCAATGATCCGAACTTAAGACTTTGAGAGATCTAAATTACAAATTATTTACTGTGATATTTTTTTCCGACCGTCATGAGTCAGTCGAATATCATAGCATTTTATATATATTATATATATATATATATATATATATATATATATATATATATATATGTTATATTAGAAATATACTATGATATATAATATCACCGAGACAGGCTTAACCTTCTCAAACATATCATACTACGTACTGCGTAACAGCTCTTCTCAATAACCGCTCACGCTGCATGAGCATAGTATTTCAATTCCAAGTAATTCTGATTGTGCTGAATCAGCAACACTGTTTCCTTTGTTCTCAAAACATTATAAATATTACTAACAACCTCTTTGTCGTCAGTCTTAAACTCATATTCGAATAAATCACTTCAAAATTATTATTGTTATTATTATAGAGTCAACGTTGACTCCAGTGTTAAACAAAGTAAATGTTTTTAAAAAGCTAAATCTACAATCCAAAATCTAACATTGGCGCAGTCGTGGCGGATCTGAAGAACACGCACAGTTCGGGAGCCTAACCAGTGGAAAACATATCGGAAGGAACAAGGAGTTCATCTGGAAAAGGTGCCTAACCTGAAGAAAAGAGCCCCTGGAAAAAGGAGAAATTCCTCCTTAGCTGGCGTGGTGGATCCCAATCCTTTACTCAGAATAATCTACGTTCACAAAGAAACAATAATAATAATTCAACAAGCAACAAAGCAACATATCAATCAATCAACAAATTAGCAAGTAAGAATTCATCCCAGTCAAGAAGTTGGTGTCTTCGGCAGTATAGGAGACCTCTGTGGAAGGAATACCTGGTAACGCCCCTGGCAGAGAAGACCATACTGTAACAAGGTTCACGGAGCAGCATTCAACTTCGATCCAGACGTGTGGAATGATAATTTTAATGTTTTTCCTGCTGTTCGGATCAGCACTTGCTCAATTTAAAATAACACCAATTAACATTACGATTGGAGTATACTATCACCGAGACACAGACATTGTGATTTCTCACAAGAAATGGGCTTTACTGGTACACAAAAACATATCTACCTTTAAGACAGTTTTCGACAAAAACAACAAGATCTTACAGCCACTATACAGCATACTCGACCCAACGTATCATTACATGAACGTCTTTTTAGGAGATGTAAAAACTCACCTCAGTTTATTGACACAAATTTCTCAATCAATACAATCAAAATTTGACGAAATTTACCTTGACACGAAACGATACAAACGAGGAATACTAAACGGTATTGGAACAATTTTCAAATCAATAACTGGAAATTTAGATGCAGAAGATGGTCAGTATTATTCTGATTAAAAAACAAATTAAATAATGACGAGCACCAACTCGAAAATTTAATCAAAAATCAAATATCTGTCACAACTTCAGTAATAAAAAATTTCAACGCAACCATTCAAAAACTGCAAGTCGATGAAGAAACTTTCAATAAAGATATTAAAGAAATCGAAACTTCAATTCTAGACATAACTAAAAACATAGAAAATATTCACGCAAAATTAAAATTTATAGAAATCTGCGAACAGCTTATGGCAAGCTATCTATTTATCGAAGATAAATTAAACGATATCCTGAATTCTATCACTTTCGCGATGCTCAAAATAATTCATACATCGATCATAAACCCAACAGACTTGGTAAATTCCTTACAGGAAATTTCACAGAACCTACAAAGGAACAATTTGCCACTTCCAATCAAATTATCAAAAGTTGCACAGTATTTAGACATTATAGAACTAAAAGCTTTTCAAACAAATTCAGATTTAATATTCGTATTAGACATACCTTTGGTAGACCCTCAAACCTATTCAGTATTTGAATTATATCCTATCCCTATTTTGGATAATAGAACTGGCTTATATCATATCTTGTCAACCTCTCAAAAATATATGTCGAGAGATGATGATTTTTTAATGTACTTAACCATCCCGGACCTCAGAGAATGCAAACCACTCTACTTCAACACTAAATTATGTCTAAATCTATTTTCATACCCCATTGATGATAATGCCATTTGCGAAGCCCGTCTCTTCAAGAACCTCAAAACTCTGCCAGGAAGCTGCCAGACGTCATCCATCATCAGCGAAGGCTACAACGTCCAAAAGATAGACGAAAATACGTGGTTAGTTATCAACGCAGAACCATTACAGGCAACCATCAATTGTCCAGAAAGAAGTTCGAAAACTGAAGTCATCTGCAAAAACTCAATAGTGAAATTACAACCTAATTGTTACGCCTTTATAGTCATCACAAAAATCCAACCGACGTAAACGACAACACTCATCCCATCTAAATTCCATTCGAATAGCAAACCCCACAGGACATTTGCTAACCTATTCCCTTCACGAAGACGACCTACCTTAAGGAGAGAAGACAACGAAGCCGGAGATATAGAACTTACCTAAAGACAAACTGTTTTGTGCCTTTTTACTGACTTTTAGTGCTGGACTCTTCAGTGAACCATATTTTATTCATTTAATTATTATATTTCATTATTTTTCTCACCCTTTGTTAATTTCAATTGTATTAACATTTTTACGTCATTTTCACTCAAATCTATCATGCTTATATTTCAGGCTTTCACGGAAAAGCCGTATTTTAACCTTGGGAATATTTTATATTATCCCATTTTACAACAAACTTATTATGTTTGTATTTTACGCTTTCTTGCTAAAGCTATATTTTAACTCTAACATTTTTATGTTATTTTATTTTATGAATCAAGCTTATTGTGCTTGCATTTCACATTTTAGACGCTAAGGTTATATTCTGTATTTTAAACTTTACGATTTAACATTTTTGTAGTCTTTATATTTTTCCAAATTGTACCATTACCTTTTATATACATTTTATATTCATTTCAAAAGTTGCTGCATAAAACACCAACTTTTTTTATAAGGAGGAAGCTGTTATATTAGAAATATACTATGATATATAATATCACCGAGACAGGCTTAACCTTCTCAAACATATCATATTACATACTGCGTAACAGCTCTTCTCAATAACCGCTCACGCTGCATGAGCATAGTATTTCAATTCCAAGTAATTCTGATTGTGCTGAATCAGCAACACTGTTTCCTTTGTTCTCAAAACATTATAAATATTACTAACAACCCCTTTGTAGTCAGTCTTAAACTCATATTCGAATAAATCACTTCAAAATTATTATTGTTATTATTATAGAGTCAACGTTGACTCCAGTGTTAAACAAAATAAATGTTTTTAAAAAGTTAAATCTACAATCCAAAATCTAACATATATATATATATATATATATATATATATTGTTATTATACATGATTTGCAGGAAACAACTACTCAGCGGGCAAATACCCCGACCTGCATTGAATTATACTTTACAAATCATGAAAGATTGGTAGCCAATGTCATTTGTCAATTCCCTGACCAGACATAGACCGGTTTCGAACTTATTAGTTCTCATCAGTATGCCATAGGTCATGGAACAGACAAATGACAGTGGCCAACCTGATAGTTTTATACAAACTTACGTAAATGGTGTACCCGTGAGAGGTAAGTGAATACCCTCATGTGGTCAAATGCTACTATACACCAGACATCATAGATGTCTCCATGGTGTATAGCGACTTGCTATTTTGCAAGTACCGAGAGCGGTGACCTTTAGCCCTTGGTGGACTTAACCCATATACTGTTATTATACATGATTTGCAGGAAACAACTACTCAGCGGGCAAATACCCCGACCTGCATTGAATTATACCTTACAAATCATGAAAGATTGGTAGCCAATGTCATTTGTCAATTCCCTGACCAGACATAGACCGGTTTCGAACTTATTAGTTCTCATCAGTATGCCATAGGTATATATATTATCGTGGGAGGCAGTGTACCGATTTTCACGAATTTTGAAATGAAGGTTCCTTGAACATCTACAATAAAATGATACCATTCTCGTTTCTTAACTAGCATTTTAAAGAGTCCAAAATAAGTTAATACTGAAAACCACCCTTAAAAATTACCATTTTACCCCTTTTTCGCGAAAAAAAGGATTACCCCACGTACTCGATGTAGAAAACTCAGGTTATTCTTGGTTTCACCAAAACAAACTTATTTTTCTATGTCGCGTTACCCTATGCAACATTTTCTCTATCGCCTTATTTTTGGCTATGTTTACTCCTCTATTAAGCTAATTTGCATTAAATTATGATTTGTATCGGAATTCGATGTATAATTATCAAAAAAAAAAATATTTCTCTTATAATGTTAAATGTGTCCTGAAATGTAAATGAGAAATTATTGCTTAATAAAACTAAAGAATATATAAATATATCAAGATAAAAAAAATGTTCTTAATCTACTCATACAGCTAGTTTTATGATTTTTCATATATTTGTCATCAACCTTGCATTGCAACTTTCATGCATTTTAAATCGACAGTTAATTACACAGGTATTTTTCATTACTTAGTGTTGTTCTTAGAAAATGTAAAATGCCTACGCTTATAACTTCAACAGTAATTGGTCATAAATATATAAATATGTTCAATTATTATTATGTAATATTTGCATGTACACAAGGTATTTAATAAAATAATTTTTATGTATTTATTTATATAAGCGTTAAAGGAAACATCCTACATACCTATTTCGTCATGTCTATACCTCGGCCAAGAACCTTGCTGAAAGCTCGAAACCTGTAAAGCGCAAAGCTCTAGCAGGATATTAAAGTCTTAGTTTGTATCTACTGGAAAAGATAGCGCTAGTTGTTAGTTTCCGTTGCGCAGAGTAATAAAATATAATAAATACTAGTAATATATGCGGTTTTGGGTACAAAATAATTTTATACATTCTTCGTTTATAAAGTAATACATTGTTGAAAATAGGTGTATTTCGTTTCGATTTTAATATCTTAGGTATATTTAGTAGAGAGCTAATGACATTTTTAGTCACAAAAATGTCAGGCTGAAAGCTGGAACTTTGCCATTTGCTAGTTCAAAGTATTACAGTATTTTTTCACGGCAAATTATTCGGGTGCGCTCGAATTATTCAAGTTTCAGCACTTTACTCTAACCTGGATCGAATTTAATATTGAAAACGAAATATACAAACTGGTCCGAAATTGTCTTCCGATATTTCTGCGGGTGATAGTACATCCAAAAATAATGGTAGCCTTTTATTAAATTTATTTTCGAAAATGTATAATAAGGGAGATATGCCCCTTAAAAAGGGGATAATAAATTTCAGTTCATCTACAATATTTTCCGACTCTCATAAAATATCAAATTCATATTTTAAACTTAGTCATAGGCAATTTTTTTCATATATCTAAAAATTATTATAAAAAACTAATTTTCAGATCATTAGAAATAAAAAAGGTTTTCTTATTGTATTTCGATAAAACAAGCCGTTCTCCGGTAATTTACTTATAAAAAATATTGTGCATTTACAGCATTTTATTAATAAATTGTTTTATACATAAACAATGCTTTGAAATATTACTTTGACATTTCTGTTATTTTTTAGACTTTGGTTCTTTTTTTGAATTCCAGTTCATTTGTTATATTATTTAAACATGGGTGATTACACAGTGACAATTTTGGACCATCTTGTGTTTGGCATTTATTGTGGAAACAGAAGATTCTGGTCATATAATGAAAATGGTACGTGGGAATTTCTATTCATTTTTTGCAATAAATGAAAAACAAATGAAACATTGTATCTGTGTGTTTGTTTTATAGTCGGTGGTTAGAAGTCTACCTAACTCTCAGCACAAATTATTTCAATACCATTGAGATATTCAGAAAAATATTCGCTAATTTTGGTTTGTACTACGAAGAAATCGTCTCTGATAATGGCCGTTGATCCTCCGTTTAACAGTGAAAATACAGGAAGTATTGTTTAAGTCGCAGCGTCAAATGTACTCTTATCCACCTTCGCACCATTGTTTAAATGGACTAGCGGAAAAGTATATAGGTGCAGTGAAGAATCATCTGCTAAACATGGATAGAAGACAAAGGACTCCAAAAAGTAGTAATATCTCTTTGACATCAAATCGACAATTTTCTTCTTAGTTTTCTAAACTCAGTTATTGGTGTTACACGGTACACCAACAATTATTGCCCTTAAACAATCCCCTAAAATCAAGTTGTCCCTATTAAAATATTCCTATTTAGAAGGAACCGATATTTCTAGTAAAGTTAAAAACTGCGATGATAATAGCTTTCAATAAATATAATAAGAGATCCATTAATTTATCTAGTTATTGTAAATAATATTGTAAAATATATTAATGTGTATTTAAAAGAATCAAACTTGACGGATCTTGATGAATTTCCTAACGAGAAAAATGTTTATATTGGTTCTTCTCTGAGACCCTCTTTCGAGATCAGTGAAAATAAAAACCGAACTCAAAAAGTATCTTGAGTGTAAGGAAGGCATTGCATCTGAAGTTTATCAACCTTTAGAGAAACTAGAGAATCATATACCCTCTGTAAATACTCCTAACCTACATCTCCAAATCAGATTGTATTGCACAGATTTTTCGAATTAGGGAATCTCCACAGTAATTCATTTTATGGAATGTCTAAGAAGGAAGAAATGTATATCTGATAATTAGTTATATGATTATAATTCACATAACATCATGATAGTTGTAGTGTTTGGAAACTGTCAGAAATATAGAGAGAATTATTGATATATTTTGTCAAGATAGAATAGTCAATGCAGTTATCTTTAATGCATTTTAGAATTTATACATACGAGAAACTTATTGAATAATAACACAACATACACTATATACAGGGTTACTGGTAATTCGATACATTCCTTTGGATATGTGATGGGGCATGAGCTAAGGAGTAAATCTAGCCCTAACGTACATTATCCAAAACACAATAGTTTTTGAGATACTTCAATTTTTTTGGTTTTCTCAAAAAAGTAGATTTTAATGTCTTAAAAGTTAATTTCCGAAAAATCTACTTGACATTTTAATTTTTTTTTACTGGATTACTTGTCCAATATTATAGATATCCGTTTGGAATGAAAAATATCCGGAAACATTTCGATCATGTGAACATTTAAAATAAAAACTTGTAAAAATTTTTTTTTTTTAAATCAGTTATGAAATTTACCTATTAGGTTTTTTCAAAAAAATATTAATGTAGCACGCGTACAAATTATTATAAAAACTTCCTTATTTCAATAGCTATCTAACTAGGTAGAAATGTTTAATGTACCCTTGATAGTTCTAATAAAAAATTAGTAAAGATAATGCTGGTGGCGGAATTTATTAAACGACTAATCGTTCATTTTCATTTAAGTCAGTCAGTCCTTGACTTTGACGTTTATGCATATATGTCATTAACTGACATTCTTATCTCCGTGTCCCTTAAGTTTGTTGGTCTTGTTAAATTAGTTATCGAAGATTTTGATTTTGCTCGTAGTTGTTGTTATTAGTTGTTGTTATTGTATTTTCTGTGCCATGGCCGCGTATGCCAACGCAGAATACGCTGATATCTTGTTTGTCTATGGATACTGTGGCGGCAATGCTGCTAAAGCTCGCCGAGAATATGGTCTTTGGTACCCTAACCGCCGCTTACCAAATGCACGTGTATTCAGTACGGCATATCGAAATATCGCTGAAACTGGCTCCGTGAAATGTAGAAGAAGTGACGCTGGTGCTCCTCCCGTTTATGAACCAGATGATGAGGAAGAAATATTGAGGTCTTTTGAGGAAAACCCAACTATTTCAACTGATAAAGTCGCAAGACTAACCGGAGCGTCACAATGGAAAGTTTGGTCTACGATACGTAGAGTTGGATGTCATCCTTACCACTATACCCCTGTCCAAGGCTTGGAGGAAGGTGATCCTGGAAGGAGAGTGGAATTCTGCCGCTTTATGTTAAATTCAGATGCAGAAAGTGCAAATTTTTTAACAAGTATTTTGTGGACAGACGAGTCGAAATTTAATCGCGAGGGTATAACAAATTTCCACAACCTACATTATTAGGCAGAGGAAAATCCCAAGTTAACACGTGAAACTGGTTTCCAAATGAAGTTTTCTATTAATGTGTGGATGGGAGTAATTAGCCACTATTTAATAGGGCCACACTTTCGTCCTCAAAATTTAAACGGGGAAATCTATGAAATTTTTTTAAGAAATGATCTGGCGGTGATTTTAGGAGATGTTCCTCTCGCCGTCAGACAGCGAATGATGTTTCAGAACGACGGGTGTCCAGCACATTATCGGTTGACAGTACGACAGTTACTTGATCAACGTTTCCCTAACCGTTGGATTGGAAGAGCGGGCCCAATACCTTGGCCAGCGCGAAGCCCTGACTTAACACCCCTTGATTATTACGTATGGGGTCATATGAAGGAGATGGTCTATGCCACACCAGTCAATACTATAGAAAACCTTAGACAAAAGATAGCCGATGCTGCCCAACACATAAGGCATAATCTGACAACCAGAGTAACAAGGACGGAAATAAGAAGACGCTGCCGTGTCTGTATACGGAATAGGGGCTCCCATTTTGAGCAAGACATATAAAAAATAAAGTACAACTTTGAAACTAATGAAGAATTAAACTCTACTTTTAAAATGTTTTTTACTGTTTATCTAAAAATAAAATTCGTACTACTTGTGTTATTTTTACTAGTATTTTCTTAGAACTATTAAGGGTACATTGAACATTTGTACCTTGTTAGATAGCTATTGAAATAAGGCAGTTTTTATAATAATTTATACGCGTGTTACGTTAATATTTTTTTGAAAAAACCTAATAGGTAAATTTCATAGCTGATTAAAAAAAAAAAATTAAAGTTTTTATTTCAGATGTTCACATGATCGAAATGTTTCCAGATATTTTTCATTCCAAACGGATATCTGTAATATTGGACAAGTAATCCAGTAAAAAAAAATTTTAAAATGTCAAATAGATTTTTCGAAAATTAACTTTTAGGACATTAAGATCTACTTTTTGAGAAAAACAAAAAAAATTAAATATCTCAAAAACTATTGAGTTTTGCATAATATATGTTAGTGCTAAATTTACTTCTTAGATCATGCCCCATCACATCTCCAAAGGAATGTATCGAATTACCAGTAACCCTGTATACAAATCAAATGGATCTGTACTTGTGACTGCAAACTTTCTGGCCATAGGTATCCCGATTATGTAGATACATAAAATTTAGTATGTTTTTACTTGCTTTTCTTTAACTCACATTGTCATGCACAATGTTTCTGTTCAAATATTGCATAATTTATTTAACACACTTCCTGGCATAATCAATTGATGAAATTTTGCAATTACTAATATCGGATGGTAATACAGTATTCCACCGTTACTTTTGCAAATATCCGCAGATAGGGGGCGCGGGAGTGAAAATTGAAAAATCTGCAAAACGAAGGAGCGAGAAATCAAAACAAATTATTAAGAGGCGAATTTTTATTGAGCGATCTCTGGACTGATAAACCCCCCAAAAAGTATGACCGAAAAGTAGAAAATAAAAAAATATTTTTTTTAAACTTGCTTTTCTGTAAAAAGTAAAATATAAAAAAATACTAATGTATGAATGCAAAAAGAGCAAGGGGTGCGCACTTTGTATATAAGTATATGTATCATCTTTATGTACGTATGACTAAAGGTACTATGTATACAACGGTTCCACCCCGTTCACACAATCATACGAAGTGCGCAAGCCTTGCTTTTCTTGCATTCGTACATTACTATTTTTTTATTTCTTACTTTTTAATACGACTATTTACAGAAGAGCAAATTTTTAAAAAAGAAAAATTTGTTGAGTTTTAATATAACCTTAAAGGTTCATAGATGTGGTATGAGTAATTTATCCTGAAAACTAAGTAAAAATAATTTCCAAAAAGTTAGCATCTTTTCAAAATAATTATTGCTAAATTAATCCAAATCAAACAACGTTAGCAACTGCTGAAATATGCTCATATTGATGCAATAAACAAAAATAACCTAAAAATTAAAACATAATATTTTTCGTCGCAAACTCCTCTATAAAATCCTTATTTTACTATAAGGAACGAAACCAGACTGCAACCAACAGCTACTCTCCGGGCTATGTGCACCTCCGAGCGCTGAATTACAAGTTACAAGCCTGGCGCGTTAGGTGTAATAATTGCATATTACCATCAAAATGCTAATGCTTCGATTGCAACAAACACCAGCCGACAGACTGATCCTACTTAAAGGAGCTCTCGTGCCAGTCATCACAGTCCACTTGCAGACTGCAGTTTCGAGCTGTTGGCTCTCATCAGTGCAAGATAGGCATCCATTAAGTAGGATCAGTCTTTCGGCTGGTGTTTGTTGCAATCGAAGCATTAGCGTTTTGATGGTAATATGCAACTTGTAATTCAGCGTTCAGCGGGGCACATAGCCCGGAGAGTAGCTGTTGGTTGTAGTCTGGTTACGTTCCTTATAGTAAAGTAAGGATTTTATAGAGGATTTTGCGACTAAAAATATTATGTTTTAATATTCCGCCCTCTAAAAGCACATTTGAACTGACCTAAAAATGGAATGATATTACTTACTAATCCTTTAACTAATAAATTAAGTAGTTATGTAATTAATTAATAAGTAAACTAATTCATAACAAAACGGATTTTCATGAATCTTATCTAATCTAATTTTCATAATCACCAGAGCAACTTCGAGAAATAATTTAACTTTCTACCTTCCGATATCTCATACAAATTAACTTTTGCGTTCTCCTCTTTATACAGATTGTAAAAATTGAAACAGATATGTGGCGGTCATCTAGATATCTTATTTGTATCCTTTATGATCTAGAAACGCTTTATGGTAGATAAATAATAATAACTTGTTTGCCCTTAATATTTTGGTCTTAACTCTTTAACTATGAAGTAAAACAAGGAAAACCAGAAATTAAATAGCCGTCCTCATATTACAAAGTATAAAACAGACTCGGTGAAAATATAGAAAATTGACAAAACAGTTGGTCAAAGAAGTCACAGCTACGTAAGTAGCGTAATATTCAACTTTCGTCGTAAACAGTTGATTCATTAGTAGACGAGGAAATAAAGCACTAAAAACGGCTTAACCTCCGAAATTTCCGCAGCAAGACAGATTTTAATGCGGTTTTTTGCATTCGATTCCTGAGAGCATCAGGAAATTTTGTGAACTAATCTGATGAATAGCAAATGAAAAATTTCATATTTGCATTGTAAAAATGCATTGTTCAAAGTGCATTTAGAATAATTGATTTGCAACTCGGTAAAAATTGATTGAAATGAGTCCAAATTCATTACTCGGAAGGTTTTCGGGGTCGCTGAACACGAATATCATGGCGGCAACGTTCTTTGAGGTGCCTGGAGTCCAGGGTGGACCTCATCTCCTGGAACTTCTTGTAAATTTGTAATATACTTAGTTGAAATTCGTTACTCGGGTATTTTCGGGGTCGCTGAACACGAATATCACGGCGGCAACGTTCTCCGAGGTACCTGGAGCCCAGGGTGGACCTCATCTCCTGGAACTTCTTGTAAATTTGTAATATACTTAGTTGAAATTCGTTACTTGGGGGATTTCGGAGTCGCTGAACACGAATATCACGGCGGCAACTTTCTCCGAGGTACCTGGAGCCCAAAGTGGACACTATCTACCTCATCTCCTGGAATTATCTTGAGTATAGCATCATTTTTAAATGAATTTGCATATGTTACTCTAAATTGTTTATTTAAATATTGTAATACTACCAACTTTGTCTACTGGAGCCTGAAATTTTTTTTTTTTTTTGGAGTTTGGCGCACTTAGTGTTGGTAACATCGATACCCCGATCGATACGATGAGAATTCAGGTAAGGCGTCAGCGTCTCATTCTAGTTCCACACGTGGCGTCAGTTGGCCGAATTATACAGTGCTACAGAGTTGTTTAAGTTGATACTCTTAAAGTGATTGTTTACACAATTATAACAGAGGATCGGAAGAACCGTTATTAAAAACTTTTTGAAAAATATTGTTTGAATCTACATCTTCATTATAATATTTAAATAAATAATTTTGAGTAATATATGCAAATTCATATAAAAATGATGCTATGCTCAAGGTCATTCCAGGAGATGAGGTCCACCCTGGGCTCCAGGTACCTGGGAGAACATTGTCGCCGTGATATTCGTGTTCAGCGACCCCGAAAACCCCCGAGTAACGAATTTCAACTAAATATATTACAAATTCACAAGAAGTTCCTGGAGATGAGGTCCATCCTGGGCTCCAGGTACCTCGGAGGTCATTGAAACCGTGATATTCGTGTTCAGCGACCCCGAAAATCCCCGAGTAATGAGTTTCAACTAAATATATTACACATTTACATGAAATTTCAGGAGATGAGGTAGATAGTATTCACCCTGGGCCCCAGGTACCTCGGAAGTCGTTGCCGCCATGATATTCGTGTTCAGCGACCCCGAAAACTCTCCGAGTAACAAATTTGGACTCATTTCAATCAATTTCTACCGAGTTGCAAATTAATTATTCTAAATGCACTTTGAACAATGCATTTTTACAATGCAAATATGCAATTTTTCATTTGCTATTCATCAGATTAGTTCACAATATTTCCTGATGCTCTCACGAATCGAATGCAAACAACCGCATTAAAATCCGTCTTGCTGCGGAAATTTCGGAGGTTCAGTGCTTTATTTCCTCGACTATAGAATTTTGTTAAAAAAGTAAATTGGATATTCGATAAGAAACGAATCGAAATACATCTGATTTTAGGTTGTAAAAATACTCACGCATATATAACATTTTAAGTGTCTTTCATACTACTTACTACCACTACTACGAATTCACCCACTTAATCAAATCTACTAGTGTCACTTACCAATCACAGTGCAGCATATCAACTTCCCTCCTAATTGTTAATTCTTTTAGAATTTTAATTTAAATAACTAATTATACCTAGTTGTTTATTATGCTTAATAAAATATATTCTACGGGTTTTGTTCCTTTTCTTGTCTCATATAGCTTATTACGTAAAATAAAGTTGTATATTATTGTTATTGTTATAGGCAATGAAACATCTGGTCTGGTCGAAAAATCTTAAGGGTATTAGGAATATTTTGAAAAGGAATTGGAGGCACTCAAAAATAATATCATTGCAAAAAATTATACCAAGTAAAAGCCGGCTCTGCATAAAGGTCGTGAGGGCGATACGTGTCAAATAAATCTGAATAAATTTTGTGAAAAGAAGTTAATGTTGTTTATATTTCACCAAAAACCAACTGCTGAAAGCATACAATTTCAATACAAAAACTTATTTATACATTTTTTACAAATACTAGGTAATAATTGAAAAGAATTAACTAGTGATAATTTGTGTAATTTATTAACGTACGTATTAACAAGCTTTGGTATTATGAATTTGCAATATACTGGCAAATAATGGCGAGATCCTGAATCCTCACATAAAATCGTCAGCTTCCTCCCATGAATTGATATCAAAACTGCCTTCTTTCAAATACCGATGCACTTCGACATTTGAATATTTAAATTTTTAAAGAGAATTAGTTCCACGCAGAGAGCAATAACCATGTACCTGACAGAGAAAGATAGGCAAAAGAGTGTCTTAAGTTATACCTGCGTTTTCATCTTTCGCAGGTGAGTGGAACAGGTAGGGTTCAATAGAGACCACTTAGCAACAACAGCCGAAGCATAATCGAGACTACTAAGTATCTTCAAGGTGTCCCAAATAATGAAACGTTATGTCTGTATTCTTTTAAACAATGAGGTTTTTTTATGCATCATTTAGAAAGACTTGTTTGTCTTATTGTTCGATCGGTCAATGAACAAGCTAACTAGAATGAAACAGATGAAATGTATTAACAATAATGAAAATAATAATGTTTATTAGTCTTAGGAAACAAAGTATCATTCACATTAGTTTCTAAAACGTCTTCAACGGTTATAGTATCTATAAAACATTGGTAACAATATTAAAAATAAATAAGATGTCTAAGCTCCGTCTCAAAGCCCTCGGCTATTCCTTACAACACTTTGCTGATAGCTTGAATGAGCAGTTGCTAGCTACGAAATCCAAATTAACAATTGCCTAATATCTTATTCTCAAAAAGTTTGCAACCGAGATTTAAAGATTATTTGTATAATTTTATCGATTATTACAATTATTGAGATGGGGCGATGATTTACAACCCTATCTGGATCTTCTTTCTTAATTGTCGGGGCTACTTTTGAGGCTTTGAAGGCGTCCGGTAAGATACCCTGAGATAAACATATTTGTGAATTTAGCTAGTAGGTTAACTAGAGTCTCTAGTTTCTTTAATATTTCTACTGGTTAAGTCGTAAATATCAATAAAATTTAAAAAACTTTAGTTGCCTCTAGTAATATTGACCTCTTTAGTTGTGTTACAGGATTTAGAAAAATAATTTATTTGACTTAGGATCATTTTTAATGCAATCTAGGGCACAATGTTTTGAATCTGGTAATGTTTTGATTACATCTCCGGATATTTCTTTAGACTTTTTAGACTATTCTTAGAGAGAACAATATATCTTTTATCTCTCTGAAGTTAGTCAATATATTGTCGACAAAAGTCAACGACCTGGAGCCTTTATGGTGTACCTAGTCCTTTATATTAATGTTCAATCCGAAAGATTCGGCAGTATAAGTTCACATTTTAGTATATAAATTTAACTAAAGTCAATATTGAAATCACCAAGAATGAGACCTTTATTAAATTTGCTAGAAACTATGGTTATCAAATCCACAAATTTTTCTAAGATGATTTTGAAATCACTCTTGCATAGTGTATAGTCATAGTGTATACTAACAGTGTATATTAACAATTGCCTTGTACTTAATATCAGTTTTTATAAATATGGAGACCCCATGTGCATTTACATTCCTACAATAAAATTCAGCTGAGTTGTTTCATAGTGTACAATGCTTGTTTAAACAAATCTTATAATAAAATTTATTAGCATGCAGCATGAGTTGCTCAATTTGAAGTTTCTGTATGTTGATGTGCAAAATCATTAGCTCATTATCCCATCATCATTATGGCTCAAAACCTTACAGCTAACCAAAATTTAAAAAACTTCCAACAGTTGTCGCCATGGTCAATGAATGCTTTTTACCTCTCATCATCTTTGAACTAAAAAAATCATCAGGGCACTGCAACCTTGTGAATTTAAGGTCTTCGTTGCAGCTCCATACCAGTCTAGTATGATAAGGTATCTCTTATTACAGACTTAATGCTTTTAGTACCGTCTGACTGTCCAATGTAATGGAGATCTCTTGTTTTACGTATCCCCTGCTAATGTTCTCACGTACAGTTTCAGATATAGCGAAGATTTCTGACTGGAGTGCAGTGGATCAACGCCCTAGAGAGATACTTGTACTCACTATTGGCGTTTATTCAGTTATTCATGTTTCATTTCCTGATGCTTTAGTCTTAAGACTTGTGTCGTGATCTTGTCCCATGTCGGCTAGGGTTTCTTCTGGTCCATTTTGGTCTTCCCTTAAGTAACTATTCTAAGTGCAGGGAAAGTTTAAAGAAGTATCTATGACTACGTGGGGGGGGGGGGGCGCGTATTTCATAGCATCTATAACTTCTAAGCAAACCAGTCTCTGTACCCGACTTAACTGTTAGTTGTCGTTATTTGAGTTGACTTAGTCCACCAAACTAAGGCTGTGTATATAGTAGAGCATCTGCTGGCTTAAAGCAGCAGTAGATTTAATATTTATGTTTCACGTTTCACTACGTCATCGTCAGCATGTTGCCACCTTATCCATCAAACAGTGTATTACCCCATCTACATGTTACGAGTTAATTTGATAATTTGGATTCAATATTTCTAGGTTTCTGCATCTAGTGAATGGAAAGACTTTTGGTTTTTGATAGGCTTACCTTCATCTCTTCTCCATTTGCCCAATTATCCATCATGTTCAGCTCTGTTTGTAGACGATCCGCGACTGTTATTGGACTTTTTTGCAAGTTTCTTTAATTCACGCTCGCATGCATTTATACATACAAACAGATCAGCATGTTATAAAACAAATTTCTGTATAATTTGTTTTCTACAGAGCTTATCAATTATTTTTATGCAGTTCTAATATGCTTGCTTAGTTAAACCAAATAGATATAACTCAGTTCATTCAAATGTTTGTGGTTTGTGGAACTGTGGTAAAAATACTTCTCTTGTCAGAGTATGGTTTTAAACATGAATTTATATCATACTTACAAATATGCCTGTTTAATAAATAAACTAACTTTCTAAGTAAGGAATTGCCACAATATAATTTCAATTAAAATATAAGTATTATTCTTTATAATTTGTAGATAAGATTTCTTGTATTAAACTATAGAATAAGGATATTTATCTTATTAAACAAATAATTAAGGTTTAATGGAAAACCTGCTAGAAATTTTATTGCTAAATTCGTTCTTGTGTTTCAAAGTACACATTGATTTCGAATACGGCAGTTATAATGAGTAATATCATGTTTATGAAGAGAATGTTTTTCAAAGTAATAAGTTACCATTACTCAGAAGCGCAGAGATCGATGTCGATAATGATATAATATCAAATCACTGTTGAGATTTGGGACAAGTTCTAAATTGCACTGAGCTATTTGATCAAATTAATTAAACGCTTATGGAAGGTGTTCTATTGCTTGTTGTGACAATAATAAGCTATAATAAACTATGGCTTCAATGGAAATCTACATATCCAGAAACTAGAAATTCAGAAATTTAAGTTCTACATTAAAAATAATGTTTGAAAATAAGCTCTTTATTATCCCTCCATCATCAATTAAAACTATATAAGCTCTGAAAAATATGCAAAAAGAGTTTTGTAAATGTCTAGTAGGGTGACAAAAGAATTTTTATTATAAAACACGTATAGTTGTTGAATATTCTTATTCGACGCAACGAATATTTAGAATTAGCTCATAATCCACAGCTAATTTGAATTTAGATAATCTAAATTTGGTCTCTTAAATCGAGACTACATAATTAAAAGAATTTACCTATTTACGACGTTAGAAAGTTAATAATTATTCATTTTTATTTAACGTTGGTCTTTAACGTGCTGATATTAAATTTAAAAAGTGGTTTCGGTTTGATGCATCCTGACAGTACTTTCTCATAATCTCGTGAATATATTCTAAAACTCTGGTAGATCGTGAAGTTAACCTGAACGTAATTTTTTTTGATAACGTTTACTCTAATGTCAAAAATTTTGTTACAATTCGTTATATTAAATTTATTTATTTGACACATTTATACTAATTACGTTTTAATTTTTTTTATGGCGGAAATTTTTTGTACCTTCCATGGACTTACCCTTGGTACCCTGGCGAGAAGCTTGAAGAATGCATTTTCGATATAGTTTTTCATCTTGCACAATTTTTACTTGAAACAGTCTTTGCATCAACAAAAAGATTATTTTTAGGTTCTCCCTGATATTGCCCCTGGCGCTTTGATAAAAAATTCACATTGAGCTTCTACAATAAAACTTTCCATGAAAAATATCTTTTATTTGAGACATTTTTTAACTCGATGAAAACTAGTTCTTGAGCCCTTTCTGAGACTAACCCTGGTACTCGGACGTGAAATTTGAAAAGCTCTCCCGATACAATTTTCCCCAACAATTTTAATTTGAATTTTGCTATCCAAACAGGTTTCTTTGAAAAATATTTTAATTCGACGAAAACTTGTTTTTGGACCATACCTGGGCTGCCACTGCTGCTCTAAAGGGGAATTTGAAAAATATTATACAATTTTCCACTTTAACCAATTTTCATTTTAAAATTGTTTTTAAATAGATGAACACTCGCTTTTTTGTCCTCAGATGCATTTATATAGAAGGGGACTTCTCATGGAACAATATTGGGACCACTGTAATTTTTTAATACATACCACTAATATTTTACAAGAAATTAGCATTAATTAACATGCGTATTCAGATGATATTGGTTTATATGCAAAAAGCCTCTTTGGATACAATTTTCCACTCTAAACAATTTTTATTTAAATTTTTCAATTAGGGGAAAACTTTGGGCAGGTCCTGGAGCCATTCCTGGTGCTCCAATGAGAAAGGGCCCCGCACAGAAACAGGTGATTTGGGATCCCGGTGAAAATAGTAGAAAATGAGATATGTTGTAGTTCAGACCTTCCTTATGAAAAGTTCAACTGGGACCAAGGCTCAAGGACCTTTTTTATTTTGGAGTTATAGCAAGGGCAAAGGTACAAAATTCTTAAATTCTGGTATTTGGGATCCCGGTACAAATGGTCGAAATTGAGGTATGTTCTAGTTCAACCTTCCTGATGAAAAGTTCAAATGAGACCAAGACTCGAAAACCTTTTATTTTGGAGTTACAGCAAGGTCGAAAATTCGTAAATTCGTGACAAATCTTCAAAAACCAAAAATATATATTTATATATATGGTACTAGATAACAGTCATGCGATATTAACATCATAATGCAAGTTGAATTTAAAATTACCAAGCGCGTCATCTGCTAGATATGCAGCGCATGCGCGAATAAGATTATACGAAAACGGAATTTGCTATGATCACGTGTTCTGAAGTTAGTCATATTCAATGTTTGACATTAGAAATGAGAGAGAAGAGGATAAGAAATTAAAAATAAAATGTCCTCATGCCAAGATAAAAATCAATAAACTCGGAGGAGCGTAAAAAATTGTTATTTGCGAAAAACTCCTACAATGTAGGGATTTTCGAATTTCCCTACTAACATATTAAATTTTTTGAGTGATATAATTTTCGCACACAATAGTTTTGAGTAAAACATAAAATAAATACCAATAATTATATATCCGGTTGACAAAAATGAGAGTAGGAATAGGCATTCGAATATTTTGTTGAAAAAATAAGATTTTAACACAGATAAATAGAATAAAATCGACCGTTCATATAGCGTTCTTTGTGTAAATAAGTTATTTTATAGTACTCGTAATCATAAAACGCACGGATTTGGAAGAGTAAAACCTAAACTAGACAATGTAAAATCAAAACGTTCTTCTAAGATCTTCAAACGTAGCTTTCATAGTTAATTGATTATGAAAATCCGTATATCGTATATGTATGTATATGCGTATACATATATACGTACATATAACGAAGTGTTATTGTACTTCCGAGTGCTCTCCCGCGTCGATGGTCGACTCCTCCAGGAGTCACAGTTGTCTGAACGACGTTTCGGCAAAATCCCATCTGCCATCTTCAGGTTCTCACTGAAAGCTGCCTTCTGCTGCTCCTCGTTGCTCGAACTGAACTGACGTTCTCCGCGTTGTGCGGCTCCTTATATAGGCTGTGGTTTAGGGCGCGCCTGCGCGACTGGCTACGTTAGCCAACCCGAAAAGTGGCCTCGCTGAAACGTCACGCTCCACATGACTTCTCGTTGGTGGCTGGGCATCCTCGTGTCCAATCGTTGCCGTAGAATGCCGAGATTCTCTCTGATTGGTCAGCGCTCGGCTCTGACTCCTCGTGATAGGTCCATTTCGGGCAGGTTGCTGTGTTTCTTCGCTATTTGTCAATGCTTGAACGTACCTCCTCGTAATTGGTTCATCCACGGTAGATCGTCGTGTGTTTTCTGTTACGTATCTTCCTACAAGAGCGGGCTTCCAAGAACCGGGTAATCTCTGCGTATCATCTCGTTTATTAAGATTTTGTGGTCTTGTTTCGATCTCAATGGCCTCTCTGGTAATCCTTGACCTATGATGCTCGATATTAGCTACTGTTCTGGCGTTGTCGAAGTCTATTTTATGTCCTGTGGATTTTATATGCTGTGCTAGTGACGATGTTTTCTCCTCTTTTCGTACTGCATTCATATGTTCTTGCTTTCTTACACTAATACGTCTATTCATCTGTCTGTCCTATGTATGATTTATTGCAATCTTGGCACGGGATTTCGTATACTCCTTGGTTTTCTAGGGTAGTTTTTGATTTTGGATTACGGAGAACTGCACTGATTTTTTGGTCTGTTTTAAATATTGTTTCTATGTTATATTTACGTAGAAGTTTGCCAATTTTATCTGTCGTCCCTTTCACGTAAGGTAGATATGCTTTTGCCACTGGTTTCTCGGATTTCTCACGGGTTTTTTTGTCTGTATGGCCCCTGCGACTTCTGTATTGTGTACCTCAAAAATCCATTTTTCATTAGTGCTTTCTGAAGTGACAACATCTCTTCGTTGATATGGTCGACGTCTGCCAACCTCTGAGAACGTGTCACTAGAGTCTTTACTAATGAATTTAATTATGCTGGATGGTGATGTGATGCCGCATTTAGATATATGTCCGTGTGAGTGGGTTTTCTGTATACTGTGCGACCTAGTGTCCTGTCTCGTTTCTTTTTCACTAATACGTCTAAAAATGGAAGCTTGCCTTCTGGTTCTACCTCCATGGTGAATTTGATCTTATCGTGAATGCTATTCAGATAGTCTAAGAAAAGATTTAGTTGTTCTCTTCCATGAGTCCTGATTACGAATGTATCGTCCACATATCTCAACCAACGTACATATAATATGTATATATGTATATTTTTGAAGATTTTTCACGGATTTACGAACTACATAATAAAAGGTGTTCGAGCCTTGGTTCCATTTGAACTTTTCATCAGGAAGGTCTGAACTACCACATATCTCAATTTCGACTGTTTTCACCGGGATCCCAAATCACGTGTTTCTTTGCGGGGTCCTTTGAAAAACTTTTTCAAAAACAGCTTTCCATCCTGAACAATTTTTTATTCGATTTCATATTATTTTTGCCCCTTCCCCCCTGGATACTAAGGAGTAATTTACAAAGAACCATTTCGATACAATTTTCCATCCTAAACAATGTTTAACGAAAGAGTTTTAGATTCGACAAAAAATTGTTTTTTGGCTGTACTTAGAGTCACTCCTTACGCACCGATTTCACCAATATTCAATAACATTCTACCTTGAACTGTCCAGATCTCGTTCTAAATGTTATATTCTAAGAAAAACCTAAAGGCAAATATACGCACAGACGGCATACCAATTCGAATATGTTTGCTATACTGTTTAGGTCATTTTCTTCATAAATCTGAAGAGGAATTAGGAGACATAACTGCTATTTTGTATTTGTATTTTTATGGTAAATAAACATATTATTTTTTTTTTTTTTTTTTTTTTTTTTCGCGAGAGCGATGCTGGTCAGTTCTGCCGTGTCTCCGACATTCTCACGGAAGAAGCGCCAGCGAATTCACTACGACCACTCCCTGCAACCTGCAGAGTTAGCGACCGTAGGTTCCTAAATCGTGTGCCCTAAGTAAACGAAGAGAACCCAGGATAACAGCTTTCTGCATCTGGCCTGCCAGCCATTCGGCCGAATGTTGACAGGCCGGTATTGTTCGTAATTCCGAGAGCAGCGTGGGCTTCATACCTCCAAGTACACCGATTATAAGGACTACCAACTTGACCGAGTAGCCTGGATACAGCACTAGGAGCTCATACTGGAGATCGCGATACTTAGCCCGTTTTTCCTCCTCTTTCAAGACGATGTTTGTTTCAGCCGGAGCTGAAAACTCGATGATGTATATCGCCTTCTGCTGATGATCGAGGAGTACTATGTCAGGCTTATTAGCTTGAATTAGCCTGACGGTCGGGAACGAGTAGTTCCAGTATATCCTGCACCTCTCGTTCTCGACAACGGACTCAATATCTCCGGGGATGTAAGGCAGCACTGGTGTTTGGTCTACCCCGTACGAGTGCCGTAGATGGTAGTAAAGCACTCGTAATGCCGCGTTATGGCGATGGATGTAGGCCGAAATCGCATATACCGGGCATGCAGACAGTAAATGCATGAGCGATTCCGGCGACTGATGGCAGGTCCTGCAGCTGGTATCAGGAACCCCTACACCCATCACACGGCTTCGGTAGACCAAGGTGTTAATAACACCATCCTGGCAGGCCACAATGAATCCCTCGGTCTCCGACTTAAGCCCAGCTGATCTTAAAAAGGCGAACGTCAGCTTGGTCGATAAACCCAGCGTTTCTATGTTCTTATAGAATACACCGTGCATGGATTTATCGACGTGCCGTCTAAACAGATTCTCCTGTTCAGCGGCTTTAATCTGGGCTTTCAGGCGATTTGGTGGAAGCTCAGCGACCGACTCTGGGTCGGCACCTCGCCGGCCTCCTCGCCTGATGTCGAATACGAGACCGAGTTCATCTGCGACTCTCTTTGCTGCCTTGAATAATCCTGCTCCCACTCCTGCATTTTCATGATTTCTCACTAATTGCAGGAGAGGGTCTGAGCTCCTAAGGACGTTACATGCTATACTCAGGACTACCCGGCCATGCATGCACTCCAAACTCAAGAGTCCTCGGCCCCCCCGATGACGTGGGAGGTACACACGAGGAACGGACGATTTTGGATGAATGCTCCTATGGATATTCATCATCTTGCGGGTACCTCTATCTAACTGACGCAGCTCATCTACAGTCCATCTCACTACTCCAAAGGAGTAGAGCAGAACAGGAACGGCAAGCATATTAGTGGCAGACACCTTGTTTTTCCCCGAAAGTTCGGATGACCAAATCTTTCGGAGTAGGCCTCTGTACTTGCCGCGGAGAGATTCCTTAATTTGTTGCACATCCTGGATGTGATGTTGTTGCACACCCAGGTATGTGTAAGTCTCTCCGGCATCTAGATGTCGCAAGATGCTTCCGTCTGCGAGCTGCGCCTCTTCAGCAAAGTCCCCGCATCGTCCTCTCTTGAGGTGGACGACTGCACACTTGTCCAATCCGAATTCCATTCCAATAGCCAGCGTATACCGTTCGACCACCCTTAGAGCATTTTGCAGTTCCTGCTCTCCGGAGGCGTAGAGTTTAAGGTCATCCATGTAGAATAAATGGGTGACCTTATGCCTCCGGTTGCTGGGTGGACCGCATTGGTATCCGCGGACTTGGCGGAGTTCAACAGATAAAGGCAACAGTGAGATGCAGAAGAGGAGAGGACTCAAGGAGTCCCCTTGGAATACTCCTCTCCTGAATGCTACCTGCTCTGTGGTAACCCGCTGTGCACCGGATGTTATGGTGAAGCGAGTTTTCCAGAGCGGCAGCAGTTGTTCTATGCATCTCACTAGTGGTGCTGCTACCGCAAGACATTGGAGCAAATGTAACAAGAGCTCATGTGATGTTGTGTCAAATGCCTTACGGTAGTCAATCCAGGCCATAGATAGATTCCGCTTATATTGCACAGAGTCCTGTGTAATACAGCGGTCTATCAGCAGGTTATCCTTGCAGCCTGCCATGCCTTTCTTCGCACCACATTGCTCATTTATCTGCTGAAAGACCGGATCAACATGCCGTAGTGTCCTAGCGTACAAGATACGTGTAAATACCTTGTAGCAGGAGTTCAGACATGTGATTGGCCTATAGTTTCTCGGATCGGACAGATCTCCCTTCTTGGGGATTAACACAGTACGTCCTTCGACAAACCAGTCCGGAATCTGCTGCCCCTCGTTCAACCAAGAGTTGAAAACCCGCGCCAGACGACGGTGGGTGGATGGAAATTTCTTCCACCACCAGTTGTTAATGCCGTCTGGGCCAGGAGCAGCGAAGTTCTTGGTACCAACAAGTGCCTGTTGGACTTCCTCCGTACTGATCGCCGGACACACTTCGTCTTGCTCTCCAAAGGTTCTGTTACACAGAGCCTCGAAGTGTGCTGTTGCTGGAGTGCTGCTGTTGAATGGACGCGTCGTTTCGTAGATTCCCTTCCAGAATCTTTCGACATCTTCTACATTCGGCGGATTATCGACAACACGCTGTGGCTCCTTGAACAGGCGGGAGGGAGTCGTACGGAACATTGAATTTTGTTCCATACTTCGCACCCGCTTGTTCAACTTCTTCTTTATTGCCATCTGTGTGCGAATCCTATCTAAACAGTGCTGCTTGATGGTAAGCAACACTGTCAGATTCAGAGTGTGGTGTTGGCGTCTCAGTCCGGCTGCCACTCGCCGGACTTTAGGCGTAAATGCCCTGCCAGATGTTATGTGTTCCACCACACTCTGAGTTCGAGAAGCGTGTTGTCTGGCCGAATGTATCTTGCCTTCGATTTTTTGTACCCACCGCTTAGCTTTCTCGATTCCGCTAGAGGCATTGGTTTGCCTTTCGCGAGGAACGAGTTGCCTAGCGGCGTTGTACACCGCAGAGTTGATTTGCCAGATGTCGGCATCCTCTGGGAGGTCCTCATCGATGACCGCGTCCATTCTAGCCAGGTCTTGGGCCTTTAGGGTAGTCCTGGTGATAAGACTTACCCTCGTCCTTAAGTCGGCTTCGGTGTACTCTGCTGGAAGTCTCCCGTCAGCGTTTTGCCGCGGTGGTTGTGCGGCTGGTACAGCTACTTGCTGACGGGGTACGCGTTGATAACCTGTCCTGCGCAAGAAGGATACTTGGTCTCTCAGATGTTGCTGAGAGAAGGCACGATACTCTGGATGCATTCCGCACCAAAGTGCGTGCAATCGTGCCATGTATCCTCTACGCGCAGGTTCGCTGCTCTCATAGCAGGTCAGCAAATTATCCCGCAGTTCCCTCGTCCACCTAAAGCGCCCTTGTACATTGCCATGGTTGTCATCATTAGGACTGTCCGGTCTGGCCCCTCCCACATGTCCTTGACCCCCATCCGACTGGGGTCGATTGTGAGGGGCCCGTTCTTGGCTGTTCATAACCAAGTCAGGAATCTCAGGGTGGTTATTTTTGCACGATGCCAATACTTTCTCTATACAGGGTGTTTCCTAAATACGTTAAATTCATTAAGTGTTGCTTTATAGAGCTGTAGCTTCCTTACGAAACATTTTAGGACATACCGTTATTACAAGTTTTCTGCTTGAAATTAGCCATCATTCACCTAATGAAATTTCTTATCATACTTAAGAAACAACCTCTATATACATGAGAACATAAAAGGTCGTCAAATAACTAAATTATTATAAAATCAATCTAAGAATGGTCAATGAAATATTTGACAAAATTCAAGCAATACAGAAGAAAAAAAACCAATTATCTACTTTGACGAAACATTACTTCATTTACATGGTACCCCACCAAAAGTTTGGGTTAATTTATCTCACAAACGTGAGGCAAAAGCAGCATGAAATTTTATTAATTTTAGGAAATGTTTTTGCAATCCTCCTGGAAGATGCACATTTCCGCAACTTCCTGAGATATATTGATGCAGTTTATTTTAGTATCATCGTTAAAAATAAATTTAGAAATGTTTAATGCATCAGTGAATATTATTTAACATTAGGCGCGGTAAACAAGTATAAATACAAATTTTTCATTCACGTCGATTTCTATTAGACATAATTTTATCGTCATTTTTATCACTTCATATTTAATATTTAAATATTACCTCTAACTTAACAATTAAATAGCACTTACAATAGACATGTACTTAAAATTATGTTAGAATTTCAAAGACGTCTCCCTTAATTATTGACCCTGAGTATATGCCTACAAAGGTACGGGAATGTCGAAAGTTCCGTTATTATTTATAAAATTACTATTTTTGGAACATAAAAAAGATTACACTATTTAAGCATTATAAAGTACTTATGAGTGTAATTATAGCTGTGATGAATTTTGACTACGAGCATAATTAATAGAGATAAAACATATGATATGAAGTCTTATCAAATTTAATTATATAATTTTATCTTATTTCTTTATTTTTAGATATGGTCGATTTGACGTAATTCGTCAATGTATTTCCGCGGCAGATAAATTACCTGTAGAAGATAAAGTATCTTCTCTATTTTAAAGAAAACGTTGAATGCATTAAGTTCCCCTTTGTACTAGATGAGACGGTGCAACCAAAAAAGGGTAACATGTTTCACAGTATAGCTGATAAATTTTAGACTATAGTGCGCAATTGGTGGTTCATGATTTTTTAAAACTGGTGGATAGTGCCTTTTTCGGGATGAAACACACCTTGCCTTACCAGGCGTTACCCGGCACTTCTTTAACCTTCCCTCTTTATAAAATATTGAACTTTTAGCTCCTTGCTTTGCTGTCTTCCTCTTCGTTTCTGTTTAACTACTTTTTTATTTTCTAAACTATTTTTTATCAACCCTATTACCTACTTATACGGAAATTAAAAGCAAAACTTATTCTAAATTAAATTTTGCTTAAAATAACATCCAGTTCTCTGACGACGGTAGTAATAAACCGAAATGTAAGAAAAAAAATAAAAAAATTTATTTCAATGGCCGACAACCCAAGAAAACTCGCATCAATTAGTTTAAATATAACAATATCGATGTTGTTGCATTTGAAAAGAATTTTCGCTTTACAATGAAAGAAATCTAGGAAACAATAGAAGAATTTTTGATTTTTGGGTTTCTATGTGTACATATTAACTTCGGTGGTTTTAGACCAAGAGTTGGAGACATGTGGTATAATTTTTTATTAGATATGTTTCTGCAGCTATCTCTACTTCTCATGTATTGTCCATAATATATAATTTTGTGTTACTTGAAGAGACTGCAGGATGGTATTATACACAGAGCCCCAAATAATAATGCCCATACCTAATTATGGATTCCGCGAGGCTATTATATGTCACTAAGAGAGTTTTCCTGTTTTCAGGTTGTAGAACTTGTATATTACTTTCCTTAACTTCTCATTTAAATATTTAATATGGTTTTCCCATTTTAGGTGACTGACAAAAATAACGCCAGGATATTTAATAGTAGTGGTATTATGAATGTAATTATTTGTATCTCCGTCTATATATAGGTTCCATTGTTTGGGGCATTCCTGCTTTTGTTGGTGAACAGCTAATAAATTTAGTTTTTGCTATATTCAGTTTAAGTTAATTTGTATCCAGCCAGGTTTTAACTTATTGCAGTGGCTGCCTTTTCTCTTGCTGAACTCGAGTTCTCTCCCGAGCAAATTATTACCCCCTGTATATACCTCGTATAGAAATTTAATTTTTTCCTATTTATGTTTCCAAATTCAAGTAATTATTGCAGTTAATTCATTTCATTTTTACATTTATTTAGCTATTAATTATTGAACACAGTAAAGTCACTATGAATGCATTTTAGAATTACATTCTTTTAAAGCAATATAAACGACACATTTTTACGAATGAATCCAACTAAATAAGCCAAGCCATAGTATTTGTTTACAATATGAGCAATAAGTTTCAAGTACTGCAGTCGCATCAAGTAGGGTGAGAAACTACGAAGCCAGTATTGGAATTTGTAATGTAAACATTTCCAAGCATGTGACCAAAAGTTCGAAGCTTTCCGTAGAAACTGTGACGTCATTTACAATATAAAAAGAAGACCAAACTATTCATCTGGGGGAGAGGCAATTGTAATCGCGCCCGAGCTACATCGCAGAACTTAACTGTTCGCTGTGCTTACTGGACATAGAATTTAAACACACCTGAGTTACATCGCAGAACTTTACGGTTCGCTGGACTCATTGGATTATTTTGTGATCATTTTTTCAAATAATGTCACACAAAATGCTCTCTACGTCTACACCAACTTATCTGACTGTTTAACACGCAATTTGCACAACGCCAATATAATTTGATAAGTAATTTTACTTGATTAATTCTCAGCTTATTATTGAATCTGCATTCTGGTTACGTGTGGGAAAAAGGCTTTTTAATTGTGAATTTGTGGTACCAAAGGAACATTAGATTTTCCTTTATGAAATATTAGCTTCTATTTTTAACAAGAAAACAATATAAGATTATATTACAATTTGCTTAGTTATGACTTCATTCACGAATTTAATTAAAAAGGTTCACATTCTGAATACTTTACTAGGGAAATTTACGTTTGCAAAACAACAAATTTATATTCAAGAATTATATATTTAGAGCTATGCAATCACAAACTAGTCTTCATGTCTATCATTATTCTACACTTTTATAAAACAATAGTTGACTCTGGTGTCCACCACATCTCACGTAGGTTTTTTTAAAGAATGCTTTACATTTAAAGTACACTGGGAATATTTTCCTACTGTAATCACAAGGTTGTCTAATTGTTGACCATTTTACCTACAATAAAATTAATAACTATAATAGTTACATGAATTCGGCGTGTTATGCGTTAGCAAAGGTTTGAAACATTGACAACGGAAAAATTCAGGAAATTGTCTGGTCACTTGTTCAACTGAAGGTTGATGCAACACCACTTTCTTACCTTCGCGGCTTCATATGGTTGACAATCATAGGCAATCTTCTGGTTGATTTTCTATTTAATTACTATAGGGAGATTTCCCCAGCATTCTAAAAGATTTCTCGTGAGTGTAATATGATATATTAATATGATTATCTGAACTATTGTTCATACTCTACTCTCAATCAGTAAACAGTGTAGTTAATTAAAGAATATTTCCTCAACATTCTCTGACATTATACATGAGTCTTTAATTCTCATTTATCACTTATATCCTATGATGCACGTACATGGCATGATTCCTGTCCTTTGTGTTGCATTAAGTCAATTTCATGATAGCTATTGCTAACAACTCTAAACACCAATTATCATTACTTAGCGATTGCTAACCACTTTAATTATAAACCATTATAAACCTGGCGATTGCTACCAGCCCTAATTATAAATCATTATTACCAGGCCGCTGCCACTTCATCATAGTTATTGCTAATATCACAGGATCAATCATATTTTGATCGGCTATTTGCCGCAGCTTTGATTACAACTGCTGAATAGTGATGTACAAACGTGACATGATTCTTGTCCTTTGTTTTGCATTCGATTCATTGTTTAGCTATTGCTGGCAACCCTAATTATAAATTATTGTTGCTTGGCGATTGCTAGCTACTTTAATTATAAACCATTGTTGCCTGGCGATTGCCGGCAGCTCTAATTATGAATTATGAAAAATTATGAAAAAAACGCGCCACTTACTCTATCTCATGGTGCTGTGGAAATGAGTTTTTTGGATAAACGCATGTTGGAGTAGACTTTGCGGCGCTCGTTCGCTAAAACTATTCATTTTACAAAAAACAAAGGTTAGTACATAAACTATAGGAAATTTTCTCTAGTAATTTATTATATAACTGTTCTTATCGTAAAATGAGTCGGACAGGAAATATTGTCAAAAAATCGTTTTAAGGCACCACTTCTCCAATATGGTGACACGAGCGGCAAAGTAGAAATTCGGAAAGAGCACATCTAAATCTATAAAATCACCAATTTTTAAAACTCTCGGAAAACTTTCTAGATAAAAATACCAAATGACTGCATTATTATAGCTTCATAGGAAACTATTATGCGGTTTCGCAATTGTTCCTCAGTTTGAATTGGCTGACTGTAAACCAAGATTTTGAGGTATCCCCAAAGAAAGTAATCCAGACTGCTTAGGTCTGGTGATCTAGTTGTACATGACTTTGTTCCCCCACGAACTATCCAGCGATTATTAAAGTTTTGGTTTAAATATTCGCATGCCAGAGCACTAAAATGAGCAGCTGCACCATCGTACATAAACCACATGCGATTTCGCATTAAAATAAGAACATCTTCCAAAAGAATTGGCAAATTATCATCAAGAAACAGGCAATAATTATGTCCATTTAATTTGACGGGTAGAAAAAAGAACCAATTCGGAAATATCCAATAATTCCAGCCCACACGTTTAATGAGAATTGCACCTGGTGATGACCAAAAATTATTGTTATGAAAATTTCTGATACTGTTTCTCGTAAAATTAGCTTCGCCCGTGAATAAAATTTCCGTGCCAAATAAAAGATTTTGGGTAACTTTTTGAAGAAACCATTAGCAGAAATTCACTCATAATGGAAAGTCTCGAGGAAGTAGAGCCTGAACCCGTTGAATATAATAGGGATATAATAAATAATCATGTAGAGTTCTCCATACTAGAACATGGGCGATATATAAATTATTGGCAACTTTCCTCGTACTTATGTCGGCATTTTCCTCAACGAAATTTAAAACCTACCTCAATTGCTGGGATTCTTGCAGTCCGAGGTGCTCCTTTTAAGTGATTATTTGATTCAAAACTTCCTGTTTCACATAACCTTCTGTGGGTGTTTCAAATCGTCCGAGCATTCGATATTTGTTAAATTTACCATATTTCTGATTAACAAACAAGTTTTATAACTTAAATGTCACAAGACACGCATCTGAAAAAGAGGTGTCAAAATTGTTTACGTTCATAAAATAAGGAAATGTGTTCTTAGCCATGCTAGATGTTTCTAGCCTATAAGATAATTATTATTCTACTCTTTAACGGCTGAATTTGCATAGGGACAAGCTAATGAACGCGTTTTATTTTTAAATCGAAAACCGCCCGCCGGACGAAAAAAGTCAAGGAACCATTTTTATGACAAGATAAACCGCAAATATGAAAATAATATTTTTTTAAAAACTGATGAAAATTTAAAAAACATTTATCCTGGAGAAAAATGTGTTTTTATGCATCAAAATTGAAAAAAGCAGTTAATGAGATATTGGGGAAAAACTGTTTTTTTTTTGTTAAATTTCAACACTCTGTATCTCTGAAATAAAGCAGTTGCGGACCTATGTTCATATAAAGAATTTTTCTTAAAATCATCCAAGGATTATGTCTCTTTAGGATCAGCATTCAATTATGAAACACCATGTATAAGGTAATAGGTCCTACTTGCAGGCCATGCCTCGACCCCTAGAAGGCTGGATTTTTATCTAATTTTAAAAATTGAAATATGTTCGAGGTTTTGTATGTACTCAGATAAACGCAAATAAATAAATAAACATCGACATTTTTATTATAAAAAAAAAGAAATATCACAATTTCTAATAATATCATAACTCTAAACATTATTATAACTCTAAAATGACAAAATTGGAGTTCCTAGAACACAGATCTAGTAAAATTATAATTGACCATCAAAATGATTGTAAATGGGAAAGGTTTTGCAACTAATCGAATTCTAGTTATATAACTATTACCGTATTACTTTACACACAGGTTAAGTAAATCATATTTTTAACTCAGTATATGTTATATATTCTATATTTAATAAATGCAGCAACAAAGTTTTGGTTTTGTTTTTAAACTTATTTATCCTAATATCTTTTGCTTTACCACCTTGTAAATAATTATATAAACGTTCCTTCTTAAGCGGGTGCGATAAATATCTCCTTATAAAATATTGCCGACAACTAAAATATAAAAGGAAATATTCTATATTATTTATAAATAACAAACACTTATGGCTATGCCTGACACACAAATTTCTAATGAAATTTAAAATTTGAAAATTATATGCACTAATTTATTCGCTTCCGTAAAATTCATTAAAGTTAACAACAAGAGAGAGACGGCACAATATTAAATATTTTACAATTTTGAGGTCCCGCATGACCTCTCAGTTCGATTAAAAATCACAAATTATTTAATACCCTCCTCATTCTTTATTAAAGCCTCCTTGCCATCCTTCTGTTCTTCTTCGTCAAGTTGTTCAGCTAGACCTATAAATATTTCCCTAAAGACCATTCCGTCAATATTATTCGACAAATAATGGAGGAACAGCCAGTCAGTGTAGTTGCAACGTTTCGAGACTGTTAAAACATTCCACGGATTAAGTTTACCAGGGCAAGTGTTGGCAAAGACGAGTTGATTGAATTTTTTGCTTCTGGCATGTAAAAATATAGTTAACACCCTCCAAACTAAGCCTAAAGCGGTGAATATGAACAATATAATAAACCAGAACCATAAGCACGTGTAAATCTTTTCGTTTATTACGTTGAGAGCCATGACACACATTGCGTCGTGAAGCTGGATTGACCCTGATGGACCATATTTGTGGAATGTGCATTTGGTTACCTGAAATCAATGAGAACAGTTTTTAATTCCTTTCAAATATCAAATAAATTTAATGGATGGCGTATGTATGGATGATAAATGCACTGGATTTACCTTTACGATTAGTTGCAATGTAGTGTTTAAGCGGTTCAGCAAGCTGAAAGAAATTTCAGTACTGTAAGGTAGGTGTCATTGCAATTATTTAACATCCTTACATCGAGAAATGATTGAGATGCAGGACGATCGATAGATTTTGAAATTTTAAGCTGACATCGCTGCCATTTTAATAGTTGCGTACTTTATTTGCATTACAAATGTGGAGTTAACCATAATTATATTAAATCAGAATAATAAGTAGGAATAAGTCTTTCGGCTGATGTATGTTGTAATCGAAACCTAAATGGTTTGTTGTAATTATAGGAATTAAAGCGCCAGGCGTGCAATTCGTAACTCTGCGCTCAGCGTGGTCACATAGCCCGGAGATAGCTGTTGGCTACTTTTTTATAAAAATCAAAAATTCATAATAATAAATATACAGTGTGTCCCCAGGTTGAGTTTGCAATAGGTGTAATATACCAACAAACAAAAATCCATTTTATTTTCTGCAAGCTCGGTTTGCTTGGTATAAAATGATTTTTACCAAATTACGATTCAAATGGTATCAACTCGCGGAGTTAACCTAAGAAGAAAACAAATTATTGTAGGTAAACTGGTCTTTCTGTTGATTTTATGAAAGAATTGTATTTGAATAAAATATCTTGCATTGAAAGTTGGAGCGATTAGTGGAGTCGGACAAGAAAAACATAAGGAACTGTTTCCAGAATCAATTATTTTTTAAATACGTTAGTTATATCGAGTACCATACGAAATGAACATTTTCTACCTCTATCAACCGCCGCTACGCAAGTTACCGTCCATTTTGTGAAAAATCGCCCATTTTGGTCGTTCTTTCTAAATATAGATTGGTATATCTCGGTTCAAAAAAATCGAAAAAAATTGAGGCTGTTCGTTATGATACAGGCTATCAGTGGTTACAATATGTAATTTTTATCTGCATACATAACCTCAAAAAAATATATGAAAACTGACAATACTGCTATATTTTGGTTTTTTGGTTATGACATCGAATGTTTCAAGTGAAATTTTTTGAAATTCATTTTCAGAAATTATACATTATAATGTGAGTAATAGCTGGTTAAAATTTCAAGTCAATATATCTTATAAAAGTCTCAAAAATTAACTTCAAATTTTAAAATTGATTGGCCAATAACTTTTGTGCACCGCATCGTATGACGCTCTCTTTCTAAAAAATTTGTAGGTTCTTTTATGCACTTTATGATGGTGAACAAGAAAAAAATTTTAAACTTGGAAAAAGTGAAAAAATTTATTTTAAATTTTTATTCATATACAAATTCAATTATCCATTAGATTAAAACATAATTTTTCAGTCGCAAACTCCTCTATAAAATTGTTATTTTACTATAAGGAACGTAACCAGACTGCAACCAACAGCTACTCCCAGGGATATGTGCCCCGTCGAGCGCTGAATTACAAGTTACAAGTCTAGTGCGTTAAGTGTAATAATTGCATATTAGTAACAGAACACTAATGCTTCGATTGCAACAAACGCCAGCCGAAAGACTGATCCTACTTAAAAGAGCTCTCGTACCAGTCGTCCATCACCACTTGCAGACTGCAGTTTCGAGCTGTTGGCTCTCGTCAGTGCAAGGTAGGCATATCACGACCGACATGGGGATCCTTTGACCATTTGGTACATCTCGGTATCTTTAGCATAGATACATTGAAAATAGTTATCAAGCGCCATCTAGGATCAGTCTTTCGGCTAGTGTTTGTTTCAATCGAAGCATTAGCGTTCTGTTGGTAATATGTAATTATTACACTTAACGCGCCAGGCTTGTAACTTTTAATTCAACGCTCGGCGAGGCACATAACCCGGAGAGTAACTGGTTGCAGTCTGGTTACGTTCCTTATAGTAAAATAAAGATTTTATAGACGAGTTTGCGACTGAAAAATTATGTTTTAATATTCTTCCCTCTAGAAGCACATTTGAACTATGCTAAGCCCAGTCAGGCTATTTATTTTTCAATTGCAACAGACACTGGACAGTTAGATGGCACCTGCTGACTATTTTGCATGTCGTTATCCTAAAGTTACCGAGATGTACCAAATGGTCAAAGGATCTCCGTGTCGGTTGTCATATGCCTACCTTGCACTGACGAGAGCCAACAGCTCGAAACTGCAGTCTGCAAGTAGTGTGGGACGACTGGCACAAGAGCTCCTTTAAGTAGGATCAGTCTTTCGGCTGGTGTTCTATTACTAATATGCAATTATTACACTTATAACTGGTGGTCGAGAGGTGAGCGCATTTGCCTCTCACCCAAAAGTTCCGGGTTCGATTCCCGGTCGTGGCAGTGGAAAATACTGTGAGAGGGATTTTTCCACTAAACACGGATATTGGGTGTGTGTCCCTTGTCTCTGAATGTGTAGCCCCCTCCCACACAAGGCTCTTCTAGAGCCTTCCGGGATAAAGGGGGTCGTAATTGGTGTGGTGTTATTTAATGCGCCAATTTGTATATGAATAAAAATTTAAAATAAATTTTTTTTGACTTTTTTCAAGTTTAATTTTTTTTCTTGTTCACCATCATAAAACGCAGAAAAAACCCTAAATTTTTTTTAAAAAAAAGAACGTCATACGATGCGATGCACAAAAGTTATTGGCCAATCAATTTTAAAATTTGAAGTCAATTTCTGAGACTTACATAAGATATTTTGACTTGAAATTTTAACCAGTTATTGCTTACATTATAGAGTATAATTTTTGAAAATTTCATCAAATTTCACTTGAAACATCCGAAGTTATAAAAAATAACCAAAATTTAGCAGTTTTGTCAGTCTTTATTTTTTTCTGAGGTTATGTGTGCAGATAAGAATTTTATATTGTAACCGCTGATAGCCTGTATCATAACAAGCCTCAATTTTTTTGGACCTACACATGCCGACATATACCATGATTTTGACATAAAGTGAAGTTGCAGTAGTGATGCATTGAAGTGAATTAATTTAAACTGAATTTCCGTACGCTTTCAATAGTGCGACACTTTCAAGAGATCAAACAATCAAAGACTTGAGTATATTATTTTACTCTAAGCTTGTTGAGCAGGTTAGTAGAATAACAAACTCATCAGCAAAACTGTCCGACGTTGTAATAAGAAACTGTAAATAATTTTCTAATATTAATGCTCTAAAAACATGTTTTTTTCGCATATTCGGTCAGAAGTTGAATATTGTGCAATAATTTGGAAACATATTTACAATGTTCATTGAGAGTCTCTTAAGAAAGGATTTGACCAATGTTCGTGAAGTATTTACTGTTTAAAGTTGATCATCGTTATCCAAAACGGGGACATCCTAATGATTTACTTCTATCAAAGTTTGACGTGGAATCGTCTAAAAATAAGATTAGTTATGTTTTTAATTTTCTTGTATGAATGAGCCAATTATGTAATAGACTGTCGGATGTTGCTGGCAAAGATAATTTCAAAATTCCCAGATTGGGGATACTTCAAGAGATGTTACTTTACTTCCCTACTTGTCGTACAAATGTCATATGAAAGTTCTATATTTATACTTCAATAAAATTATATAAGGCACTCAGTGATCAATGTGGTATATTCAAATTAATAATAATAACACCACAGGTAATTGCGACCCCCTTTATCCCAGAAGGATCTAGAAGAGTCTTGTGTGGGAGGGGGCTACACATTTGGAGACAAGGGGGACACACCCAATATCCGTGTATAGTGAAAAAATCCCTCTCACAGTATTTTCCACTGACACGGGGGGTCCAACCTGGAACTTTTGGGTGAGAAGCAAGTACGCTTACCTCTCGACCATCAGTCAGTAACTGCACTAAAATAATGAAAACAATTTATCAAGGAAATATTTGTCAAAATATATTCTTATAACAATTATATTATCTTCAGTGTCTTTACATGGGTCATTCATTTTAATTCATATTAATTATATTGAAATAATAGCTACAATTACGTAAATCTTTATAGTATAAATTTCTACTGCGTGCTTTAATCTAAACTTAAATATAAATTCATTCAATTTGCTCACTATTATTACGAGTAATTGAGATATTCTGTTAGGCAATAAAAATTTATAATTATTAAAATAAGACTGATGCGAAGGTAAATAAGTTTTCGTAGGTAATAAAATTATCGACACGTTTCTTTTTCACCTTTAGACGTTAATAATGACTAAAGATGAAATTTTGAGGCAAAGTTCAAGAGGAATACCAATTGATAATAAGTATGAAGTTCTAACGATGATAAAGTTATTGAAATTTACCAAAGATCCTTTTGATACAGATGATTGCAATGGTACAATATCAATCCTGAGATAAATAACTCATAATTATCTAAATGAGAAAACAGCAACTTATAACTTTAAAAATATTGCAAAGTTATTTTTTCTGTTAAAGGATTATCTATGAATGTTGAGTATAAACTAATTACAGATTTAGGAGAAAATAGTATAATCAGCGGTTATATCCTGAAAGCAGTTTAACTGGTTAACAGTTAAACCATGTACGTCCCATAATTTTAAAAATTTTGTTTAGCAAATGTCTTGAGTATATAATTTGATAAAATCCCCAGACCTTTCGTAGCTAGAGAGATTTTATCTAAAATTATTATACACGAAATAGTTTGCTCCAAGGTAATATTTTAAAAATTCTAGTTTTTATACGTTTATTGCACAATTTCTAACCGACGTGATAGAGAAATATATTATTTAGGAATTACTCCGTCAAAACTACCACACTGATAAAAAACTATCTAGTTTTTATCTTTATATCGATGTCTTTTCATCTTAAAAGATCATTATTAATTACAAACTAATAAAATTACCCAACTGTTCTGCATTTATATAAACATTCTTACTTCTGAATGTATCAACACATTCAAGACTTGGGCAAAAATTATTAGACACTTTAAAAATCAAACCATGTAAGGTATATTCTAGTTAATATTCGAAGAAATTTGATTATATGCATAGTAGAATTCATAGCATTTTGAAGCAAAAGAAATTAAAATAAGAATTCAAAGAAATTATACTGCAAAACTTTATACTGAAGCTAAAAGTTAAATCATCAACAAAAAAATTAAAATTACATAATGTCAGACTTTAATCTGACAGCATAATGTTTTGACGTGAGCAGAGAATTTTATCCATTTTAACCAAAAGTAGATTAACATAAATCTCACAGCCCTCTAGGAAACTCCAAAAAGAGTGAATTCATCCAGCCAGAACCTTAGAGTCACTTTTAATTTCGTTGTTGATGATGATGATGAATGTGGTTAGGTCCGGAGATCTAGCTGGCCATTCTGCTGATCCGAATACCAATCCATCTGTGTGGGAAAATTTCGATTAATAATCAGACACTATTACCGAATAATGTGAATGTGGTGGTACGCCACCCTGTTGAAACCATATGGAGTTTTCAGGTACATTAGAGTTTTCATCATTTAGATACAGTAAGAACAATTGTGGTGTTATGTTTTGTTGGAGCAGCACCAAATATTGCTCACCATTTAATGAACCTTCAATAAAGAATAATCCCAAATGGTTGTTAATTATTCATTGCATATTTCTTTCTCTACAGCTTGTTGAACGTTCTTAAGATTTTTTAAATTTGCTTTCCTTATTAGGTATTTTTTTTGCTCTGTGGGGCAATGTTCTTATTAACAGCCCTTTCTTTCTACTGGGGATGTCGGTGAAATGCAGATAATGATTGGTCTGTGTTTTCTTCCTGTAGATGATATGGAACAGCTTACCGTTGCTTGAACATTTCATTATACATCTAAGAAAGGTAAATGATTCCCTTCATTAACATTCATATTGAGTGATGACTTTCCATGATTTTTTATTTATGTTGAGCATATCACAAAAAGTACTTAGTTTATTTAAATTACTATATATAATATACATGGGTAAACGGAGTTGCAAGTTGATTCTAGCCATTGGTAAATTAAAATGTCTACTTGTCTAGAAGAAAACCTTTGGTACTCGAAAATTCAACACTACAAAGAGATGCATCCTATCAATTTTATTGTCCAGAAGTTTAAAACCAAAGTTTAAACTGACTAAAATGCGCCTCAATTGATGATGGCATATCAAAAGTATCAAGTAGTAATTGATTATCGTACCCTCTTTCGGGATAAGAACTAATCTTTGAAATGCATAAATTATAAGAATTTTCAATGTACATTTTCAATATCAGATTTTTGGTTATTATAAAATGGATACTAAATAAGGGAAGCGGATTCTAATTTAGATTTTGCACATGAGTAATAAAGATCTTTTAGGGCTTGCATATTATGAAAATTTCGACAGTTTCTAATAATAAAGCCCAACATGCATAATGAGGATGATACAGATTGACTAATATGATCGTTAAATATGGTTTGGACTCAAAAATTACGCTTAGACCTTTTATGAGTTCACGTCGATTTAATTTTTTTTTTTTTTTTTTAGAGAAAAAGCTCATAGTTCTACATTTCTGAATATTTTACTGTAATCTCTTCACCTGGTACCAAGTTTCAAGATTTTCTATTTGACACCGAATAAACACACAATTCTCAATATCGTTCACAGTATAATTCATTTTTAAACCATCAGCAAATAAAATTTCTGCGAATGACATTTGTAAGATCGTTGATAAATAATAAAAATAACAAGGGTCCAAGATTGGATGCCCTTAACAGTTTACATGATTATTTCTTGTTCGCTTTGGATAAGTCATCCAGGATCATCAGCGAGTTTAAATTTTATCGAAAAAAACTCAATATTTCTTTCAGTTTTATCACTGAAGAATATTTGAAATGCCGTCTTTAGAGAGCTAAAACGTTTTGTGTGACGAGTATGTTTGATCAATTATCCATCCTATATTAGGTTCAATCTCCAGCTACGATATTGGTAATGTTAGCGGACAATGGAATTCTCTCTGAGTTCTTCAAATGGATGGCCTTGGCTTTGAATTCACGAGTTGTCCACTATGTGTGGTGCGTGTTTGTTTGTCGTTATTTGACTGAATTGGAATTATCACTCGAACACATATTTTCCTCATATTTATATGTACACCGTGTATATGCTATAAATGCAGGATTCTGCAACTCGGCATATGCTTGACTTTCAACATACCATTCTACAACTCTCTAAAAAACTAAACTGCCTTTAAATAAATAAATGTTAAAAGAGGCTAGCGGTTTATTGACATATAGGGAATTATTACCAATGCTTATGCTACATACATAAAGCACACAGTAAAACGTGTACAGCATTGCAAATAGTAAAATAAATAACGAATGAATGCAGCGTGCAGTGTATTAGCGTATTCTGTTTCTTTTAGGTTGAGAAGAAACACCTAATTAGTCGCAGTAACCTCGAAGTCAAGCCATTTAAACATCTTTCTGTTTGCGCAAAAATGAAAAAACTAACCAGTTTTTAGGTTTTCTTTGTGAGCAGTTATTACAAAGAACATGTGCGTATACATAAGTAATATTTATTGAACATGATATCCTATGAGGAGGATTTCTGAAGAAACTACTGGCATTTTCGTAAATTTCAATTATACACCAACAATATGTTTGGAGATCAAATAATAATTACTCACAATTATGCTAAATATACAATAGAATAAACAAAGAATTACTTGAATCATCTTTGAATTACTTCATATAGTTTCAAATAAGGCCAAATTTGAAAAAAATATATTTGTCTAACTTTGTGTCTGTCTTCAGAATTCTAAGATTGGTATGGCGTAGCCCCTCACTCATAGGACTAGATCCATGGTTATGCACACATTAATACGCATTAAAAAAAATTACCACGTTTTTTAAATTTTGCATTCAATCTTTCGTATTCGGCCGGAAGTTTATTGAATAAATTAAATAATACAATATTCTTAAAGGTCGTGGTCGAATAAAATGGTGCCTTCAATAAGCCGTGCGACTTGTGTGATTTACCACTTGAAAGTCATTTTTATAAAATTTTCACTGGTTTTTGTGCCCACTATACCGCTTTTTTGAAGTCTGGAAAAATCCGTATCCGCTTCTTAGAAGAGCCCAATCCCGTAATGCTATATGAAATAATAAAATGAAAATGGGCAAAGCAGTATATTTTAGAACGTCTACAGTAAACCTTAACCGTTTTAAACAATAACACAGGAGCTATTTTGTAGCATTCATTTCCAATTTGTTGGACTGACACCATCATTCAATTTTATGAATCTGTTGCTGTAAAGCAATACGATTGTCGGTGTTATTAATTTTGCTAAATATCATCCTGGAAGGTCAACTACAGTGTCTTCTTGCCATTTGGCAATAACCACTCAAGTCATATGGGCTATGGTGTCTACTACCGGGCAAGAAATTTTCGAAAATGTGCCGAATTATTTCCAGTTCATTGTCACTGTCTTGTGCTATTACTCCTGAAAATATTTTTAAAAAATAAAGAGGAATACAGTGAGAATTTAAGGCGTGCTACTTATCTCTCTCAATCAAGTCTGATTACTCTACAATTAGGTTTGTGAAAAGTGAAAAAAAAATAGTACTGTGTATAGCACTATATGCATTTCAATTTAGGATATGGTGTTCCATTTCATTTTGTAAAAGTTTACTTATGTTAGTAATTACGTATCCATTTATCCTCCCAATTAGATGCATAAATTGCGTTTGCTAAAGTCTACTTCAAACCCACTCAACAGGGAAGTATGCAATTTTATTTCCACCTTTAACCTATATTTAAATTTGCAGAGTAATTTTCATTTAACAGTGGCGGGTCATAAAAATGTTCATACATTCATGTACTTAAAGAATTATTCTTTTTTCTTAACGTTATTTGAAAATCTTAACGATCTTGCAATATACAATATATTTTTTATTTAAACGTCGAAAGAACATGATTTTAATGACAAATTTTGTAAACTTAAATTGTAATTTCTCAAACACTTCTTCCGAATGGAAGTAGTCTTTTACTTCCGCTCTGATAATTCTGGGCGGCAGTGGGACGGATTGCCAAAAACGTGAACAACAGTTCAAATATTGGCGAATTTAGACAAAAATTGGGGTAACAAGGTTTTCGACCTCGTTAATCACGAATTTGATATCAAAATTTAAAAATTCAAAATAGCGGATCCAATATGGCGGACCAAATACTATAAAAATTGGATTAATACGACTCCAATTCCAAAAATTATAAATGGAGGACGTTTTCCAAGGTATGTACTTAATTGTAAACATATATTAACTTGTTGAGTAATATATTAAATATTGTTTTTGTAAATTAACACTTATACTGTAAGATAAAAAAATATATATAAAATATAGTGGAAATTGAGAAATAAGTAACGTATCGGACAGCATTGGGTTAAATTTTATATTCTCAGATAAACTATATTACATTTACTTCATGACTAGTAGATAAAATCCAGCAACTAGCCGCAACTCCGGTAATGAGCCACACTTGGAATTACGACTGTAATATATCGATTTTTATGCATTTCGTAAAAGTGATGAAAAGTATAGAGATAGATACCGTGAATTATGTATTTATTGATAGTATAGTAATAATTTCTTCACTATTAATAAATAAATTTTATAGTATTTGGTCCGCCATATTGGATCCACCATTTTGAATTTTCAAATTTTTATATCAAATTCATAATCAGCTTGGTCAAAAACCTCAAAATACCAATTTTTGTCATATTAATCCAATTTTTATAGTATTTGGTCCGCCATATTGAATCCGCCATTTTAAATTTTCAAATTTTGATATCAAATTCGTGATTAACGGGATTGAAAACCTTCTTACACCAATTTTTGTCTAAATTCACCAAAATTTAGACTTTTGATCACGTTTTCCAGTCCGTCCCACTGTGCGGCAGTAAAAGTGCTTAACTGCCGCTCACGAGTGGCACTGAAAGTATTTGAAGAAAAATAATACTATTTATTTAATTCATATCTGATGTTTGGAGAAAAAATAACATGTTTATGAGCAGTTAAGTAATTTTTTTGTGTCTCGTTCTTGTCGGATTCGCTTCGCTCGTCAGTATCCTCGACAAAACAAATAATTTTTACTCCATATAAAACAATATCTGTCAATAGATATTGGCTAACCAGTGATGTCACAGCATTGGTGATAATAAGCCTCACTCCTTTTGTCTTAACCGTATATATTTCAGGGTTACAAAACGTAGATTTGCGATTTTACCAAACTTGCAGGATAAAATAAGAGTAAATAAGGCACGTGCAGATAAAAATAAGGGTGATTAAGAGCAATATGGTAAAAATAAGGGTAATTAAGGGCAAATAAGAATGTTCTAGTACTTAGTAGAAATTTGTTGTAATGCTGTTTACTTTTCATCGTTTGGCATCAAATGACATAAGTACTAAGATATCATTATTTATCTCTAATTACTCTTATTTTGTATTCCTATTACCCTTAATTACCCTTACTTTTATCTCTAAGTGCCCCATTTGCCCTTATTTCATCCTCTAAGTTTGGTGAAATGACTACTCCTCGTTTCGTAACCCTGGAACTTACACGGGTAAGACAGATGAGGAATAACTTAGTGGCGCTACTGCTTTGAGAACACTGTCTGCCCAACTAACTGTTGCCTCGTATATTCACATAAACTAAACAAATTCTATACTTCTTTCCACAGAAAACAAATTTATTGGTAAATGACAAGAATATTCAACATTGCTCGTCTAGTATCTAAAGTATATTTGTCAGTACCGGGTACAATTTTTTCTCAAGAGTCATATAACAAGTTGCGCATTTTTATCGGTTGATTTTAATTATATGTATACAAAACCAGTATTGCATGGCAATAAAACACGAGAACACCGTATTGCATAACTAAAAGTCCTGAGCGATTCACTGCGAGAGTTTCTTCAAGCAATATGGACAAGTGTTGTTATTCAAAGACAATAACATTTGAGTATAAATAAAAAAATAGCGATAAAAATGCTTGACTTATATTTATCAAGAGAAACTCCAGAATGCTTCATAAACTGTACAGAAAACCACACAATTTTAATTCATATTTTATAAATTTATTATTTATCGACAAGTATAAAAGTTTTGGGAAAAGGTAGGCATAATTATTAAATAAACAATTGCTATTAAACAAACAATTGGTTATGAACGTTGTCTTCAAACAAAGGCTGAAGCAACAGAAATAAAGAACTTCCAATGAATTTTTTTTTTATAAAATACCGTCTTCAAGGAGGTAACGACATTTTTCAATAATAATTAAGTGCCATAGACCAATGTTTACTCTTAAATTAAATATACTTAAACTAAACTTGGAATCACCTACGCTGGTAAATACTCAAGCTCAATATGATAATTTTCTTGAACTAGTCAAAAAATAAGAAAACTTAATCTTGCCTGATAATTATAAAAATTAATTTATTGTAGAAAAAGAGAAAACTATGATTTTATAGATATTTTTCTAACACGTATAAATCGTTTTCTTAAATTCGATATCTATAGAAAATGAACTTCTACAGGCACCATGCAAACTTTAATTAGTCTTAAAAATTAAAATATCATTCTATAGTTATAGGTATAGATTATTACCCTTAAAATTAACGAAATATTATTTCCAAACACACTGGGAATAATTGCCAAAAATAATTGTTATGATCTGTTACTTCTAGACATATTAATCAAAATCAAAAGATGAAACATACAATTTTTTTATGAAAAAGCAATATTAGTTCATCGAAGGGTCGGAAAGGGTCGGACGAACTACCGAATGCTTGCGCCTCGGACTAGACAATGCCCCCCTCCAGTTTGATTCCCGGGTCAAACCAGTTTTTTAACCTCGGCAACACGCTCAAATTGGCTAAAAACCACCCCCAAAAACCCCTTTTCCGTGAACCCGTTTATTTTCTCCAGTTTTTCGAATAATTGTTGTTCCCTCGAGTAGAACGGAAGGTCCCTCGAGGGATTTGACCTCAGCCACTCCTACTCAACCTTGTAGTGGGTGGAAAATTGATATTTGTTTTTGTGAGAAAAAAAAAATATTTTGAAGGAGGCATTTCTTTGAGGAAAGTGGTAGGTGACCAAGATTGTGTAACTATCCCCGGGGGTTGTTTTCACCCTTCAAAGGAGTAGAATTTTTTTCCATCTATAATTGAAAAAACAGTATAAAAATATGTTTATTAAAGTGTTTTTATAAATTGATGAACGTAACCTAGCACCCTCCTCAAAGAAATACCTATAAAATATCAATTTTTTTCTCACAAAAACAAATATAAATTTCCTACCCCCTAAACGGGTTGGAAACCTTGGGTAGGGGTGGCTGAGGTCAAATCCCTCGAGAGACCCTCCGTTCTAGTCGAGGAACAACAATTAGTCGAGAAACTGGGGAAAATAGACGGGTGCATGGAAAAAGGGACTCTGGGGGTGGTTTTTAGCCAATTTAAGGGGGTTGCCGAGGTGAAAACATTGGTTTGACCCCGGAAATTGCTTCAGCACCCTCGAAAACGGGGGGGCCATTGTCTAACCCGAGGCGCAAACATTAGATAATTTCGTTATAAATCCCGAGTCTTTAAATAGACTATATCATTAAATGAAAGATTCTTCAATTATAGAATTATATACTGTAATTTTCCAAATTATTAAGGGTAAGATAAAATAAACTCATAAGCCTGTTACACATTGTTTAAAAAAGAATTAATGGCAATTTTAGTTAAAGAGGTTCCGGAGCCTTTGTGGCATAGGCCAATACGACATAAATTCCAATCCAAAACGTGGTCAATTAAGAATTTCAGTGTTAATAATCTTAGAACTGTAAGGAAGAATCGAATAATTGAGATTTGGTACCAACATTGTAAAAAAATTTCGACAATGGACATTCTGACTCAAAGGAAGGTTGGCAACTGGACTGCTAACACGGCAACGTAATACTGAAGTCAGATGTGGAGATCACCCTGGAAGAACTAAAATCATGACAGAGACAACTAAATTAATTGGTGAGGGTGGAGTATTAATCATTTATAGATTAATTCAAAAGATGTGAAAGATAAAAATCCAATCCAGTGATGGGAAAACTTCGATCTTCTTACAGCTACATAAAAAGAGAATGAGAGAAGCCTATAATAATTACAGACTGCCGGCGTCAATACCTCGTCCCAGTAAAATAATGCTATATATTCTCCAATCCAGACTTCAACATTATCTCCACCAGCAAATATTTCTTGGACAACCAGCTTTTGTTAACTGATGCATTACCAAGGAGCAAGTATTGAGTTTACGACAACTGATCCATAAAGTCAGAAATTATTGCAAACTTATGTACAGTTGATTTAAAAAAAAACTGGTACAACTCTTGTAATAGAAAATCTTAATAGTTTAGTTGTGTGCATATGTCTGTAAATAGGGCTGGCCAGGCATGTCGAGAGGGGGGTGGAGAAGAGGTGATTTACCCCGGACCTGGGTTTTTTGGAGGAGGCCGGTTTTCTTAGTGTTTTTAAACTTATTAAACCTTTCTTTTTAAGTTTATTCAAATGGAATTTTAAAAAATAATTAGAAAATACTTTTTCAAAACATTTTCAAGCCTGCCATATTATTGTTTAAAAAAATAATATTTGATACGGATAATTCTTCTAATGGTTGTAATTAAAATACTAACTGAATAATGATAATTCTATTTTTAAAATAAAAACACAAAAATACCACTTGAGATTAAAAAAAAATGTAAATAATGCAGACTGAACATAAAAATACAATAAAAAAATAAATTAAATGAACTTCAACTACGTAATACAGAATTAACTAAAACTGCCTGAAGTCTTGCAGGCATGGAAAATCAGATTTCTTGCAAGGTTAATTAACCCGTCCAATTCTTGGGCATTATTTGGATGGTTATTTAATTTTCTTATGTTTCAACATTAGTCCCCAAACATTTTCAATTGGATTTAAATCCGGACATTTAGATGGCCACTGATACTGATATTGCCTGACACGATGGACCATATGTATGGAGCAGTTGTCTTGTTGGAAAATAAAATTATTTTCCCGAAACACCTCTATTACTGACGGCAACATAATATTGTCTAATATTTCAATATATTTAATGGAATTGGGATGACCACCACTGTTCCAACACACACCTAACCCATTTAGGCTCATCCAAGCCCAGACATTGACTGAAAACCTTCCTGGTATTTGTGGATCAAAAGTATATTTTTCGTCGTATCTAGTGGAAGGAGGCCTATATACGCGAACATGTCCATCGTTACAGGATTTAAAAACCTTTTCGTCGGAAAAGACAACTTGTCCCCAGAAGTTTTCATCATTGATTATATAGTTCAGTGCAAAAATAATCCTACCCTGCTTTTTTCTTCTAAAAGTTTGTATTTTTTTAGCCGCTGAACAACCCTTCAATTCGCGTCCTAGCTTCATTCTTCTGCAGTAGGTACCGAAGCAGGGAAATTTGTCTCTGAAATTGCATTTACTGCAGTCTGAAAAGGATTTTCTCTTAGGTAATTTATAAGATTTTCATCTTCTTGATTATTGCTCTTTCTGGATCTACCGGAACCAACTTTTGTTTAATAAGTTTCCAAGGCGTTTAACAATCTCAAATAGCATAAATTGAAAACTCTACTATTGAAGTTATTCGCCAACTATATGACGAATATGCATTGGAGCGGATCTAAAATGTAAAATGAACAGAGGCATCAAAGCGAGTGCTGTGTTCTACCACTAATCATTTACAGATAATATGGGATGCGATATCTACTGAAAGAAAAAGGTAGAGTAGTTAGATGTGACACCCTAACTTAAAGTTTGCAGATGGTACTATGCTACTGCAGCGAATAAGGACGATAGACTTGATTGGTAATCTTCAAACAATAAGCTCTGGGTACAGTTTAAGTTAAATTATAATGAAACGAAAATTACGATTGTAGGTCGAGCAAATGAAAACAATCCAAACAGGCTAAGGATAGCAGATGCTGATATAGTAAACAGAATGGCATATCGTGTAGCCTTTGTTGATATACTGGCAACTCTGAATCCGTCGAACAGAAAACCAATATACACTTAATGGTCAGAAAAACAGGTAGTAATTGGTAAAACGATGTTTTCCCAAACGTTAAGAAAGAAGTTAAAGAGTTGGTTCTACAGCGCGATGCTATAGAATCAAACTTATTTTAAATTACTGGATCGAGAATTGATTCCCTTTATATGATTGGGTACTTTCTTTTATGTTAACTGATGGTTAAATAATAATGTCTTATATTTATATATATATCTATCACTGGTAAAAATAATTTAGTTATTCAAAAATCAATTTATATTTTAATATATTATGTGAATTTCTGAAGAACACTGGCTTGGTTTTTAATGGCATCATTAGGTTCTATTCTGCCTTAACCGTGTGGTCTGATTAAAAAATACCACGAGTTGCCGCTGCATTGCGTAGATGTATATTAGCTGGCACTTTAGCATAATATCTGCTTCTTGCACGTTCAATCTAAATATGGACGAAACCAATTTACAACAATTAGAATAGTTGCCATTAGTTATTCGATCATTTTCTCGTGCAAATTAGTAATCGCATACTTAAGTAAATGTGGGAAAATTATACTTAATGGCAATTGTCATTTGATTGATGGTTTTTCTGAACATCGCTAAAATGGTTAAATTAAGAAATAGTTGTAAATACTATCTAACAGTTAACTGTACTTGTTGTTTTATTAATTTTTCTTTCTCTTGGGTTTCTACCACCTACATATTCTTTTTAAAAATAGCGAAAGTATTCACAAATATAAGTATTAACTAGTAATTTCTTAGGGAATAACTCCGGCACCTGGAACTTTTTAGAAAGAAAAAAAGAGTGTTTCTGTACATGGACACATACATACACCGAATGAACCAACCAACACTGCGTATGGCGATCCAACATTAATTTTCAAGCTCTAAAGTATCCAGGGTAAAAAAAAATTAACTTTTAAATCATTTTTACTTTTTCCATTTTTTAGGGTTAGGAAATGTTCACTTGAAAACTAAATTTTTTTACCTTATAGATTGGAGTTATATCTACAAGGATTTTTTTTAAATAGTATTTTATTTAATATTTATGTTTTAATATAGAATGGAAAAAAATGATAAAGTGAACTTTCACGTGAAATTTATAAGAAATAGAAATTATAAAATTTAAAAATAAGTATACCATTAGAAAGCTGAATTCTTCCTCTTTAAAATTATTTTTTTACCTATAAGCCTTTTTCGACCGTTTTAGAGAAGTTTTCAACTTCAAATTTCCTAACCCTAAAAATGGCAGAAATACCAATGAGTTATAACTTAATTTTTTTTAATTATTTTTCGATATATTAGCAAAAAAAATTTTTTCCGTTTCAGAGGGTTGTTTATAAGGTTCGCGGGGCTATATTTTGGTAAACTTTTTTAAGCCACTTTCTACTAGCAAAAAACTAGCCTTTCATGAAAAAATTAGCGAGGTAACAATTAATTCTAACTCATCATCAAAATTAGACTCTGACAACTGGGCTATAAGGTGTTGTCAAGATTTTAATAACATGAATGTGGGCGGCGCCGTGGACGTTATTCGACAGTTTCTCCTACATCCCTGAATCGATTAAAAAAAAATTATAAACTTTTAGAGAAAACTTGATAGAATAGTACTGGACTATATTTTCTTGTGTGAAAGAATTCATTTGTTAAATTTCCAATAGTCCAGTACCATTCTATCGAGTGTTCTCCAAACGCTTATCAAAATTTTTCAATACAGGGATGTAGGAAAAATTGTCGAATTATTAAATCATTTTAATTATTTTTAAATACGGCATCGCTCACCGAAACTAGTATATTAATCGTTTGTTCGATCCCGATTGGAATAATCGTCAACTAGTTGGTCTCTTCACCATTTATTTCAGAGGCGCTTCTTAAAGACTTTGTGCTCAGGGAGATGGTGTTTATCCTACTATTAGTTTTCCTCAGACTGTACTTCTAAATGGTTTTTGTTTTCTAATCTAGAGGCTTGCAGATTTATCACAGCAAATATATCTATTTTCTTCAAACATCAGAAAATCATGACATTTTTTACTCATTTCATGACATTAAAGTTTGGCATTCCAGACGGATGTGCGTTGCCATTAGCAACGGAAGTAAAAGTACTTTTTCTTCCGTTTGAGCGGACTTTTACTTCCGTTGCCAATGGCAACGCACAGCTAATTTTTTATCTTTGTTTTTTTATACAGTTAATCTACATTTGAAGAAAAAATAACATGCCTTATTCGGAGTAAAAGCCAATTTTGTGACTCGTTTCTAATTGCTACAAACTTGTCACAAAAGTATCACTTTTACTCCTAATAAAACAATATACTATTTGTGGTACGTGACCAGATTCAAAACACATTATTCTATTTGTCTACCCTAACTATCGTTCGTCACTTGTAATATCTTGCGCAGTAATTTTTTTCTGTTGGGCAGTGTATTGTTGAACAAATAAATAAATAAATAAATAAATATACAATACATTTTTGCTGCTCTGAAGGAATTGACTCTGTATTTTCTCCCTTAAAATTATTCATGTGCAAAGGTTTCTCAAATTAATCAACTTCGAGTTTTTTAGTAATCATTATTGCTGGGTAGGTTAAATCGATATTTTTGATAAATGAGGATCTCAAATCTTAAGTATAAATTTTAAAACTGTCGTGTAACTTTAAAGGAATTGAATACAAAAGTAGCATTGCTTCTTGCAAAATTCCTCAACAAAGCTTTGAAGGACAAACGCTTTGTTAATAACTTAAATAAATAAGAAACAGGTAAGTTTCTATGAGCATTTATCCGTTCTCACAGGAAAAAATGGATCTCGTAAATTTGTATAACACCTACAGGTGATCTTTTGATCTTTTGTCACGTTGGAATTTTAATGCCCACTCATGTCATAAACTTCCTTTTTCCCTTTTTATATTCTCTTCAATAGGTATACCGTTGAGTCAGTTACTCATTCTGCGAACATGTACGAATTATATTAAATTGATACTGACACTTTAAAAATTGTTTAGTTCTGCTTAATTTATTTTTAGGTTCTTAATTGTGGTCATTATGTAGGTGTAAGTTTGACCCATTTAATAGATCTAGAAGTGAATCATTATTTACGTGCTTACGTTGGTTTTGTTCATATATCCGAAGAGCCAACAATTTTTTTAGAAAAAAAATATATGAATCTTTTTCTTTATGGAATATATGTTTATCCATGCGTGTAGTGTCGAGCCCTAGTTTGGCACAGCCTCAGTCCCTGAGTGTTTATATTTAAGTTCTATTGATACTTAACTAACTATAACAATAGTAAATTTCAGGAGCCTATTTATGATATATAAATGACGAATTAGCAAAAAGGATATGCAGGATACTCTTCAAATTGTGAAATGCAATAATTAGAAATATTAAATAAAGCGAAGGCCAGCAACTGCTGTTCCACTTAACATATTTTAAATTTACAGTAATAACAATGATTTGCATAATTTAAAAAACAAGTTATAGAAAACACAGGAAAAATATATGCTACAAAAAGCAGTGAAATCAGGAGAAAGACTTCCTCAGGGATAAAGCGGGTTTTATTTAATTTTAACTATGATTGACTATGTCAGATAAGGCTTTATTGTAAATGTCCATAGCGAAAAAAAGAGGTTCACTCTGATCCTCAGTGGAGCACCCAGGAATATTTCTCTACCAATTGTGGTTAACTCTGATAAAATGTAAATTTCGGCCATACAAGTTTCTTAAAATAAGTGCGTAATGAGGTTTTGATAATTTTCAGGATAAGGTTTCTTGTATTTTGAGCATGTTAGCAAAATCAGCTCTGAGAATTTAATTTTTCTTAAATAAAAAAAGAAGAGAGGTAAAGTAAATCCAGATTATTGTTTTGTTATCTTGTAACCATATATGTTTTCTTAATTTTCATAAATGGCCAAGTGAGAACGTATATGCTAGATTTCGAAGACATCTGAACCCTTTAATGAGATCGTCAAGTCAATTTTTGTAATCCGAAATAGACCAATTAAAATAACAGTTAAAAAGAAATAGTATATTGTGTCACACGGGCGGAAAATGAGCATTAGTAGCCCGAGTGAGCGAAGCGAGGGCAGCTGATTTTTTTTTTAATACCGATTTTAATGCGTTTTCTGCATGTGTGACACTCAACTGTTTTTCGCCTAGCATTAAACAAAACAAAAAAAAATATACAGGCTATCCATTTTATCAGGGTCCTCGAGAATATCTCACTTAATATCGGTCGTACAGAATTAAAATTAAAAAATTATTTTTACGAAAATTGTGCCGATTTATATAACCTACAAAATGGTTTAAAGACATTTGAAATCCATGGCCTACTTTAAGAGTTATGGCGGAAAATATCGAAAATGCGGAAAACGTCTAGGCCAAATATCTCCGTTATTCGGTGAGATACGAGAAAAATTCTAAGGCGAAAATTTGTTGCAAAATCGAGTGTGTCAACGAGGTTTTATCTAATTTTTTTCAAAACCGCTGTATTTTGAGATTTACCCTTCAGGCTGTTAAAAAAATTATTTTGAAACGAGCGGGACATGGCGCCATTAAATAGAGTATTTTCCTCCCTTTTCAACGATATATCACATGCCATATTAATTCATTGGTACTACGTTAGTAATTATAAAAACATTTATATTAAACCAATAATTTTTTTTTAACAAGCATTATACTTGCCGTGGAGAAGTATGATTAAATAAAACGATAAAATAATTCAATAAGTTGTTCAAATCTTTGCTATAATAAAACATTAACAAAATTAAGAAGAGTAAAGTAAATTCAGGTAACAAAAACAAAATAATAATCAAGAAAGCAGTATGGAGCAATTATTATGGAAAGAGTATTCGCAGTTATGCCAATGTATAGGGGTCCTCCATAAAAGAGTCACTCCTTGCTCAGAAAGTTAAAATGTCTTTACCAATTAATTTAAGTATAATATCCATTTGTTTGTATTTCATGATTTCACTATTATTTCAATTATTTTAAAATAGTTGGCTATGAACAAACTTGACAATTTAATTTTTTGACAGATCATCTCAGTTAATACTTAAACTCTCACTCAATCACACTCGTTTAAGAATTTAGAATTTTTAAAAATGATTTCCACTCACATTGATCGTTATATGTTCGCTACATATTGCCAATGCAATTTTAACTCTGAATTAGCTCAAGTAGAATATAGAAACAGATTTCCACAAGCACTACAGCCGAGTGAAACTCTGTTCAGAAAATTAGCTACGAAACTGAAAAATAATGGTTCATTTTCAAAGAAGAAGACAAGGTTGAACAGTGTTACTGATAATGTAAATAAGGTAAACAGAGTTATTAATTATGTAAGAAATAAAAATACAGAAAATTTGGAAACATCATTAAGAGAAATTCAAATTGCTTGTCATATAAATAAAACAAGTGCTAGAAAAATTTTAAAGAAAAATGGTTACCGGTGTTATAAAGCCAAAAAAGTTCACAATTTACAAGCGGGGGACAAACCAAGGAGGACGCTGTAGGTGGCTGTTGGAAAAGAAGCGTGCCGATCCATTAATATGTAGTAAAGTACTTTGGTCCAACGAGGCAAAGTTTTTTCCAATAATGGATTTTTTAATCGCAATATTCATTACAAATGGACTTCTGAAAATACACATTGGCATAGACCGACTGGGTTTCAAAATCGTTTTTCAATAAATGCGTGCATAGGTATCTCAGGCACCAATTTAACAGGTCCTTATTTTTATGATGGTCACCTCAGTGGCCAAAGGTACCTAAACTTTTTGAGAAATGAATTTAATGAATTCTTAGATGACCTACCTTTAGAAAATCGACACTACTTTCAATATTTTCAACAAGATGGAGCTCCTCCCCACAATTCCCAGATTTGCCTAGATTATTTAGACGAAATTTTGCCTCAACATTGGATAGGTACCAATGGATTTATTCGATGGCCCTCTCGTTCTCCAGATATAACCCCAATGAATTTTTTCAATGGGGGTATATTAAAGATGTGTTTTCGACGACACCGCAAAATGTAGAGGACCGAAAAGCTCGAATTCAACTAGCATGTATTACAGTTACCCCCGAAATGGTGAGTAATGTTTTAAATGCAGTGCCTCGCCGCGCTCGATTGTGCATAAGAAATCGCGGTGGACCCTTTGAACACTTGATATATCTTAAAAATTGTTTTGAGGATTAGATAAATATTAATGTTCTGTGTGCAATATTCTTTTTATTATTAATTTGTTTTTGTTACTTGGAATTTACTTTATTCTTCTTAATTGTATTAATGTTTTATTATAGCAAAGATTTGAACAACTTATTGAATTATTTTATCGTTTTATGTAATCATACTTCTCCACGGCAAATATAATGCTTGTTAAAAAAAATTTATTGGCTTAAAAAAAAAAGTTTTTATAATTACTAACGTAGTACCAATGAATATACATGGCATGTGATATATCGTTGAAAAGGGAGGAAAATACTCCATTTAATGGCGCCATTTCCCGTTCGTTTCAAAAAAAAATAATGAAGTACTTATTTCATTATTTTTATTTACACTCTCAGAAGTTATCCTTATTTAATTATTGAGCAAAAGCAAGACAAGAAATGAAACCACGTATATCTACAAACTTAGGGGCGGGGCTGCAATCGTTCTTTGCTCGAGTAGGCGCGAGAAAAGATGAGATATGCATTTCTCTTCGTCTGGCGTTTTATTGTCGATAGTGTCATCTTAGAAAAATTTTACATTACAAACAGAATTGAATAAAACACTTAAGTAGTAACAATTTGCGAATTTATTTATGTAATGAATGTTAATTATCCTTTGAGTCAATAGTTGTACCAGAATTAATAGGCATTCGGTAAGTGTTTGAAGTGGTAATAGCATGGTGACTTATTTCTATAGGTGAAGTTGATGGTTCATTGGAAATATTTAACACTTCAATTGTACTATTTTCTCTAGTACTAGACTGTTGTTTTGGGTTTGCCAGGATTTTTTGAAAAATGTCAATCTTATTTACATAAACATTAAACAGTTAATTGATAAGCAGTCATTGATATAATCTTCTGCAACCGCAGAAGAACGCCAACCTCCATGTTTTTTAAATTTTAGCAAGTCACTTCCAGAGTTAGCTAGTAGGGTTGCAGAACTATGGAAGAAGCAATGTCCTTTGTAGGTATTAGCTTCAGGCAGTTTAAAAAAGTGGCAATTTTGCTTGACATTTTACTAACTACATTTTTTCCGATCAGTTGCACTGTACATTTTTTATTCTAATAATAAATGAATAGGCGATTATGATGACTGTGGGTAGGTTTAAAAAAATATATTTTGTATGCTGTAAGTAGATTCAATCCATCAACTGTTTTGTTCGTGACTGTAAACGTGCTTGTGGAATATTTTTTTGTTTCTGGATCTATAACAATTAGTCCAGGAACGGCGCCATTGAAAGGGGGTGATAGTTGCTTTAAACGAGGGAGCAGATTTTTTTTATCATCTTGTATATGTTGCAGAGAGTATGTACAATCCAGGTTTTAAACCTCCAAATTCTTGACAAATTATTGTGAGGCCGAAAAAACCACGAATTTTTGGCACTTTTTTCAGTTTGTGACCTATAATTTAAAAACAATGCATCCAGTCGAAAAGTCATGTATTATCAAAATTAAAGAGCATTAAATTTCACTTCGAATGAGTATCTCAAAATTGAAATTTCATCAAGTGGTATGGGCGTAATTGGCAGTCGAATAACAACAATTTTTAAACACTGTAAAAAATTTACACTGGATAATTTTTTAAAAGCCTTCAGTTCTGAAACGGCTAATTTAAACGAAAAATCGATCAAATGAAAGTTGTAGAGCATGTAATTTCAAGTTTATAGAGTACCTCATTTTCCAATCAATATTGAGCAATACACACTCAAAATTCAAAATGTCCTACATATACATATATTTATTATTTTCATTCATTCCTTTTATTTAATTTTTCAACATTAATTTGAGAAAATGGATTGTCGAAATAAAAGCATAATGTAAAGAAAGGCCCGAAGCTTATTAACCAAAAATAAAAATGTACCCAATAGTAGTAATACAACAAAAAAGAAATTAAACAAATACAAAGTGCAAGAATAATACAAGGTATAAGAAATAACTGAAATGAAGTAAAAATGAGTTTTTGAAGAAACGAACTATTTGCGTATAGTAGTTAAAGTAGTCGAATCCGTTTGGATTGGGGCTGACTAATATCCTTTGCATCCTATCTTCTTGATTCATTGTAGCAGCACCACCAACTTCCTCAAGCTAGAAGTAATCTTTGTCGTCGTCTTCTTCTTCATCCAACTCAATCTCAGGAGCGTTCTGACATGAAAGGTCAGAGCAGCTCAGGCCCGATTTCCGACAACTGCTTGCTGCAGTGCAACCTTTTTGCATGTACATGAAACCATTTTCAGCAGCATGTCGGGTGCAGTATCCTGAAACATTGTTATAGGCAATAAGCCTGACGAGCCTTTCTTCCAACCCCATTGGCATGGGTTTATTACGTTTCCCAGCCAAGTTTGCACTTGGTAGTATGCGAACATTGAGTGCCACCTTACTGCACCCGATGTTGGTGGAAACCGTGCTAGGTTGAACGATTTTTTTGAGGCGGATTTTTTTAAATGTTCGTATCTCAGTTTGTCCACAGGCCCACTGTGCATCTGTCCGTACAGTGCCAAGATCAGCTGTTTCCCTGCCTTTTCCATCAAGTCTTGAGAAACAGATGGCTCAAGAAATGTAGCTGCTTGTGCTTTCAGGCGTGGACGTTGGTCAATGAGGGATAAAAATTTTCCTTTCACGTGATCAGAAAATGATGACATGATGTCACATCCAGTACATGCATGCATGAAGAGGACATGTGTGGGATCAAAGTTGAATGAAGTGTTTGAGCGTAAACCTGTTTTTTTCTCTTTCCCTGGTTTGTGGAAGTACAAGTTCTCGTACTTGTTTCCGAAACACCTTAGGAGAACGAGAACGTCAACGTCCTCGCTAACAATTGTAACACTGTCGGATTTCTACATAATAAATTTGCGTCTTCTTCTGCCTGTTGCGCTTGGATTCCTCTTTCCCAGAATTTTTGAATAAGCTGTCAGAAAGACGCCCTTTCTGCATGCGTGCATTGATGGCATTTCTCCCCGGTTTGTCTATGACAGACCCTACATAATTCAGACGAATAGTGAGAACGAGGCTGCTGGCGAAGGTATCATCAACATCTTCACACGCGCGCCAATATCCATTGGCTGGATGTCGGTCTCGATAACTAGGGCCGAGTAGGACTATTACTCTTTGCACCTAGATTATCTCTGTAGACCTGGACCGGCCTTCGTGATAGGTGGACCCGCGTACTTCTACCAGACCCAGCTCACAAATGTGAGATGTGTCGTGGTATTTTCTGCGGACCTCCCCTGGTCCTGGCTGTTGAACCTCGCTGGCTGAGGTCTCTTCTGGCGCTCTTCTTGTCTTGATGTTTTCTTTCTTCGCCAGCTTGTCACCCCCGGGGGTAGTCATCGGTCGAGTTGGGTTTAGGAAGTTTTGGCTGGGACTGACTGCCGGTACGTAGGACATCAATTGATATCCTACCCAGGATCGTCGGAAAGGTAAGGATGAGCTGTGTAGCTCGGGAGTGTGGAGACCTAAGTGCTTCTTTTAGCACTTTCGGTCTCCACGGAGCAGGTAGGACAACGGGCGTCGGCCGGTATGTTGTCCGACGCCCACAAGGAGGTTGGGTTAGGGTTGAAAACGTCATGTCTCTGGTAGTGGTGGTCCGTCCTGGCGTATCTGAAACAGATCTGTTAGTGGGAAATAAAGGTTATACTTACCCGTTGTCCAGTAGTTGAACCCTCGGTCGCTTGTGCCTCGGGGCGTCGGCGGGGTCGTAATCAGTGGCCTGTCTGATCAGCGGGTTCCCATGCTCCTCGGCTTGGGCGTACAGCTTCTTCGCTCGTTCCCGGATGACTTCAGTGACCGTGGTGTACTCCAGGTCTCTGACGATGTCTGCGGTTCTCACGTACCATGGGGCGTCAACTACCGTCCTGAGGGCGATGTTCTCCACTGCCTGGATTCTCTTCATGTAGGACTTCGCCTGGTAGCCCCACGCTACCGAGGCGTACGTCAGCTGCGGCCTGATGAGGGTCTTGATAAGCGTGAGCTTGTTCCTCAAGTTAAGTCGGCTCCCATTTCCCGTCATTGGGTAGATGAGGGCTCTCGTACGTCGGGCCTTGGCTGTGATGGCGTCCGTGTTTTGTCTCCATGTTAGGCTTCTGTCCATGACCACGCCAAGGTATTTGACGGTGTCGTGCCATTGGATGTCCTCGCCGTTCATGGAGACGTGTCCTGTGGGAATTTCTTTCCGCACTCGTCTGAAGAGGATGGCTTGGCTCTTGTCGGCGTTGACTGCGACTTTCCACATCGTGCACCATTCTTCCAGGAGTGTGGCCGCTTCCTGGAGTTTTCTGGTTGCGTCTCTGGCCTTCCAGGATCTGGCAATCAGGGCGGTGTCGTCTGCATACAGGGCTAGGGCTGTATGGTCGGTCCGGGGGAGGTCCGAGGTATAGATGGCGAACAGGTGAGGTGACAGCACCGATCCCTGTGGAACTCCCGCCTCCACGGTCCTGTAGGTAGAGAGTTGGTCCGAGATTTTCACCCTTAGCTGTCTGCAGTGTAGGTAGGATCTCACTAGTTTGACGAGTTCGATGGGGTAACCCATACTCATCATTTTAGCTAAGAGACCGTCGTGCCAAACCGTGTCGAATGCTTTGGCGACGTCTAGGAACAGCGCCGCGGTGACTTGACGCTGGTTGAACCCCTTGGTGATCTCCTCGGTGAGGCGAAGCACTTGGAGTTCCGTGGAATGTCCTGTTCGGTATGCGAACTGTTCATCCGGGATGATGTTCAGCTCTTCTGTCTTCTCTGTTAGCCTCTTCAAGATGACCCGTTCTGCAACTTTGCTCATGGCTGGGAGGAGGCTGATGGGCCTGTAAGAAGACGGGAAAATTAGTTCTTTCCCTGGTTTAGGGATCATAATGACGTCGGCCTTTTTCCACCTGGCTGGAAAGTGCCGTAACCTTAACATCGCATTTACGATGTTGACTAGCGCCGCTACTCCTTTCCTGGGCAGCTTTTTGAGAGCGATGTTTCCTATCTTGTCACATCCCGGAGCTTTTCTCGGCTTTAGGCTCCTCAGGATTTCCTTGACTTCCTCGGGGGTAGTCGGACGTATGTGGTCGTCATCTGGCAGGCGGCGGATCCTTCGTACTCTGCGTTCGACGTCGTCCACCCAGTCCTCGTCCTCGTCATCGAGCTCGTTCTCTCTGCACTGCAGTTCTAAGCTGTCGGCGAACGCCTCGGCTTTTTCCTGGTTAGTGTAGACGATCCCTCGCTCTCCGTGAATCGGGCGCATAGGCTTTCTTCGGTTTCGCAGGGCACGTTGTGTGTTCCACATGCTTCTGTCCTGTGGATCCAGTGACTCAAGATGGCGTTGCCACCCCTCCTGACGGTGTTCCTGGAGGGCGGCTTTCACTCTTCGGCTGAGGACATTGTACTCCCTTCTATCGGCGGGGAGCCTGGTCCTCTGAGCCCGTCTCTTGGCGCTCCTTCTGTCCCTTATCAGCTGCCTGGTGACCTCTGGGAGGTTTGCCATCGGTGCTGGGTGCCTTCTTACTTCTATTTCCGTCGTGCTGGCCCTTATCGCTTCCAGGATCTGCTCCTCTAGGGTAATGATGGCCCTCTCAACGTCCTCCATGGTTCCTAGCCTGGGAATTTGTGCGATGTACTGCTGCAGGTGCTGCCGGTACGATTCCCAGTCCGTTCGTCTCTTTGTGAAGGTGGCGTTGTCCTCACTCGCCTGTCCTCCTAGGATTAGGAAGATCGGGTTGTGCTCGGTAGATCCCTCCGTTCTGGTGGTGATCTCTGCCTCGAAGGTCATCTCCTTTAGGATTGCGATGTCCAGTACATCTGGCCTGTGTCTGCTGTTGTCGAAGGTGGGCTGGTCCGGTCCTACCACCATCAGTTCGCCGGCGTGCTGTCCCAGGAACCTCAGCAGCTCTCGTCCTCGAGTGTTGGTTATGCCGCTGTTCCATTCCTGGGATTTGGCGTTGAAATCGCCAATTGCGACGACCTGTGTCCTGGCGGGCAAGATTGCGTCCAGATCCCCCTCGGTAAGCGTGCTGCGGGGTGGCTGGTAGCATGAGACCACTTGTATGTCGCCATTTCGCGCTGTGGACACTACTACGGCGGTGGCGTTCATGTTTTCTAGCTCAGGCAGTACTGTCGGATGGTGGGCTATAGTTTTCTTCACCAATAGGGCCACTCCTCTCGCGGGTCGCTGAGGATTGTTTACCCAGTCCATCCTGTAGGTGTGGTATCCTGGGAAGTTGATCTCCTTGGCCGGGGTCATCTTGGTTTCCTGCAGTGCCATGACGTCTATGTCGTACCTGGTCAGGAGCTCTTCGACTTCAAGTCTCCTTTCTCGCAGGCCGTTGACATTCCAGGCCGCCATCTGCAGGACTTCCGGTTTAACCTGTAAAGGCATTACAGATTAGTTAAATTTGGCATTTGTGCAAAAAATGTGCTCATCGCTGAGCACATTTGTTGCATCTGTGCGAGCACCGCTGTGAGGTTTTTGGCCTCTGGCGATGCTTGTTGTTTTGCGGCAGGGACGGTGTTCTGTCCTGCCTTGCCCTGGGCTACTTTGGCGTAGCTTGTGCCTGGCGCTACGCCGCCCTTCTGTGTTGAGGTCATCGTTGGCCTCTGTACCGGCCTTTGGGTGGCGCTGGCTGATTGTTTGGGGTACTTTGGACACCCCCTGTAGCTGGCCGGGTGGGCCCCCTGGCAGTTCGCGCACTTGGCCGGTTCGTCTGCCTTCTTTTTGCACTCCGTCGTCCGGTGTGCCTCGCCGCACTTCACGCATTTCGGCTGCGCGGTGCACCTGGATTGGCCGTGGCCGAAACGCTGGCAGCGGTGGCATTGGGATGCCGCTACCTTGGCTCGCTGTCTCTCAGTCCTTACAACTAGTGAACAGCACCTCGTTACTTGGAGTATCTTGTCCTGGTCCTGTGGGACTCGGACAAGCATGAGGGGCACCTCCTGTTTTGTCCGTCTTGACATCATTCGCTGGACCGCGGTAGGTGCGAATCCTTGGTCCTGGAGGTCTTCTGCCACCTCTTTGCAGGTAACGCCGCTCGGGATCCCTCGAATGACCACACGTAGCTGCCGTTCCTCTGGCAGGGCATACGTGTGGTACTCCCTCTTTTCATTTGCGAACATCCTTGTCATCCTCCGATAGTCCTCGGACGTCGCGGGCTCGATGGAGATTCCCTCCCCGGTAACTTTGGCCTTGTTGAAGTTTATACCGGTTTCGGTTAAACGACGGCTCACCGTTGTCCACGTCTCTTTGTTTCGCAGCACTACCGGGGGTACACGCTGGCTTCTTGTCCTTGTTTGAGGGGCCTCGGTCTCCTCTTTCCGGGTTTCTTGTTGGGGGACGCTAGCCTCCTGCTGGGGGGCTCTGGATCCCGATTTGCTCTGTCTAGGTGACTCGGACTCGGGGGGGCACTTGAGGGGCTCTTCAGCCACCTTCTTTGCCGCCTTAGGGGCCTCTTCGTCCGAGTCCGTGTTGGCAGCGGGCGGATTTTTTCTTTTTCGTGTTTGCGATTCTCCCCGAATCGCACGCAGAAGCTCTTCATGCTGGGACTTCTGTTCCCTCTGCATCTGCTCCAACCTTTCGGTGAGCTCATCTATTTTCTTCTTGAGAGCATTGTTCTCCTCTGTGAGACGTTTTATCGTCTCCTTGTCGTCCCTTGGGGTTCGGGGGCCCCCTCGGGAGCTACCGCTCTGGGACGTTTCGTCTTCACTGTACTCCATGTTACCGTCCTCCACGGTAACGTCGTTGTCGGTTTCCTGTAAGGGAATACCTATATTATAATGGGAAAAAGTTATGATTAATAACAGAAAATGGTGTCTTGAAAAAGACGTGTGAACTCCCTCTTCAACACTATCGACGTCACTGGGGCTTCCACTTCACTGTGCACTCTGATGGCTCGGTGTACGTCCGTACGCTTTCACTTCTCGATGCACACTGTTGGACAACATCTTCACAGACGGATAAAGAAAGAAACGCTCAGTATAGTGGCAACAAAGTAGCCGACAGACTGGCTAAGAAGGCAACATGCCTAAGTATCTTTGGACCAGGCCCGGCCAGTCTGTTACCGATCACGGCGATAATACAAATATTTAAAGAGAACACCCACAATGAATTCAAGAAAATGTGGGATGAAACAAACAGCTGTCAGCTTGCTAGGGAACTACTAAAATATCCCAACAAAAGTACAGCAATGGACTACCTGACAATCTCCAGAAGGAACCTACGTTTTATAAGGGAAATCCAAACTGGACACTGTCCGTTAAGAAATGTACATAATATGAAATTAAGTGAAACACCTCTCTGTAGAGGTTGTGAACAAGAAGATGAGACGGTTCATGTACTCTGTGACTGTTCTGCTATCTCATTAATCAGAGAATCCCCTAGGCAGCATCACCACCTATTTCGCAAGATTAGGTTCGTTGGAGGCCTAGGCGAGGGTCTGCCTACAGGGAGGACGTACAAGGGGCTCAATGGGGCCTAAGAGCTGTGGTTTAATAATTTTTATAGACCACGCTCCCAACCAATTCCAGAAGCATCAAAATCAAATGGTTCTTGTTGCTCTCGTTTGCAAAACCTTTTTTTGTGTCACTGCGGCATTTGTTTCATCACTGAAAATGATGCTGAAGAACCTGATGTCTACAAACGATTTTTTACAAGTTGGTAAAAATTGTTGTTATTCGACTGCCAATTACGCCCATACCTCATAATGAAATTTCAACTTTGAGGTATTCATTCCAAACAAACGAAATTTAATGTTCTTTAATTCTGACAATACATTACTTTTCGATTGGATGCATTGTTTTTAAGTTATAGGGCACAAACTGAAAAAAGTGCCCAAAATTTGTGGTTTTTTAGACCACACAAAAATTTTCCAAGGATTTGGACTTGGATTCTACATACTCTCTACAATATATAGAAGATGATAAAAAAAATCTACTACCTCGTTTAAAGTGACTATAAAGTACCCCGTTATTAAACTAAATCAATTTCCCTTATTACCTATCTATGTGATCAAATTTCATATAGTTTCATAATAAGAGAAATCTACATGCAATGCTAATAAAAAAAACATAATTAATTCATCCTAATTCAGTTGTTTACCTTGATCACAATATATTCTGAATCATCTGCTTCCTTAAAAAAGTTAATGCATTGTTCTTGAGTGAAAATTTAAGATTTTTTGGATAGGTAATTTACAGAATATTGTTTCAAAAATGCTCAGACTTTATGAAAATTATCAAAATTAATATTTTCCTTGACTTTAAAAGTGCTTTTCAACATTAAAAATTCGGTCTGAATTTTCTGTTGAAAAGCACTGCATTTAAAATATTTGATATTTCCGATAGATAAGCAAGTAGAACATTAAGATTTTGCTTTTTTATTCTTTTTCATGTTACTTATTGAACAACTCACAGTACTTTTCGTAGCTTTTCTTGACCTTGTAGGTAACAAATTCAGAGAAACATTGCTAGCGTCCTCTTGCAAGTCCGGTGGAGTATTCGTAAATTCTTCGTCACTGTTTGAATTACCATTGATTTTAACTTATTTACAGAATAACAATTATTCACAACTTTTTATTTTGCACTTTTGTTGTTTATTTTGATTCCAAATTTTGGTTTAAATTGACATTTAATGAAAAATTATGTGAAACGTCAAAGTATGCAAATGACAATCAAAGGTGTCTAGATATATCTATAAAATCGTGTTGTTATGAGTTTAGCAGCCCAAGGAACCATAAACATTACTTTCGGTCATATTTTTAGGATTAATATGATTCATTTTCACATATGCTAAGCGAAAAATATATTTACAAACAGTTTGATTTTCTTGTTACCAAATGCATGACCTTCTTTATCATTATAATATACCCTTTGTTTAAAACTTAATTTTATGGTAGACAAAGTTAAAATTGAAAAGAGCTATTTTCATTACCTTAGGGAATACTTCATCGAGGACATCGACATTAGATTCTAATCCTTCGTTCCAAATGTCCACTCCCAGATGCTTAAAATTTCCTTGCAGAAATTCGTTGGTAATGTACATTTGCAAGACAACATGCAAAAGATTAAGTATTTCGCAGAAAATCAACTTGACGGACCATGAGCGGTTAATGTAAACCCTTGTCAGAAAAGCTTCCCTGATATGTTTTATCTTTTCCTCTCTAAAATAAAAAATAACAGGCGCAATTAGTAAATAGTGGTTACAAGTATTTATATTTAATTTAATCTTTTATAAAATTTTGGAAAAACATTCTAATATATTAAATTGCATGGTAACGTAGAATCTATTTCCTTAATAAAAAAAGTTATATTACTTTACTACTAAGCATTGATGTTTTGATGTAGCATTGATGTTTTTAAATGTAATAATATTATTCCCCCTTGTACTGAAGTTCTTATATAACAGTGGGAAATTATTGTATACGATACTCTCTTCAGTTTTTTGAAAATAAATTAGTTTTTTAGGTATAATTGCTACATTTATTATTCTAATTATACCTGATGATATCAGATTAGTTGATGAAACGCTCCTCGGTTCATTATGCAGTATTGTTTCTCTAGATCAATGGTGACAGTACTAATATACATTTTTGTCTTAAAATATCTGATATATTTCATAATGTGCAAGATCATTAGTCTTAGAAAAAAATCAGTAAAAACGAAAACTTACTTATCCATACGGGAAGGAATTTTGTTATCTCGTACAGAGACTTCTTTATCTGCCAAAGAAAAAGCACCTAATTTTAAACCATCTACCAAATATCTAAGTCGGCCACCTAAAAAAAAATATTTAGTAGATCAATATAAAACTTGAATTTCAAAAGAATTAAATAACTGGAATAAGTTAAAGGGCCGTAGAATAGCCGGCAACACAGATAGAGGTTTTTGCGCGAATTTTAACCGACATCGGCACAGTGAAATATCGCATGAAAATGTGTGTGACCGGCTAATGTCTGTACATTTATACAGAAATAGTTTTTATTGGGCAACCTGGAACAGATTTTAGATCTTAAAAATAGTTACGACACACGTTGGGCTAATATATCTGTAATTAAAGTTCCCCTAAGCATTCAATTAAATGCACAAGTGAAATATTAATTTAGACTTGTAAAGCGTTTGCGAGAGGTGAGAGGTTAGGTGAACTGACGAGGCTTAGAATTTACAGCAGTTGCCTCATCAGGGCCTGCTCTGGAACCGATCGTGCAACAACCGTGTTGACGTGGTGGTGGATTGCAGGATAGGGCGAAACTGGTCTGGATATGTGAGAACGAAAGGTAAAAACAGCTAAACTTAAACTCCTTTTTACAAAAAAATATAAAATTAAAATGTGTATTATCACTGAACAATGCTTAACTAAACTTAAGACTACACTTACATTTTAAAAAACTCACGCACAAAAACACTATTGTAATTTTGTATCTGGACGCAAGCACCACAACTCAAACGAGGCGCTTTCCGCGAGATACTGCAATGTGGGGCTGCGCAGGACTGGCCTAAACTTTGATTTTGAAAATTTTGATTTCGAAAAGGTTTGATTTCTGAAAAAGCTTGATGACGTGAAATGAATTTAGAAACAAAAATATACAAAAAGAAACGAAAAAAAAAACAAACAAACGGGACCAAAAACACAAACAGAAAGCAAGAGGGGGACAGGAAAGGATTAAAGACGAGCGAAAGGCATGAAATACTAGCAAGAAGTGGATAGGGTTAGAAAAAGATATAGTTGTTGAAATTTAGGTATATTGGTTGCTGGAAAATAGGCAACGTCTGGTACGGTAAGAGGTGTTTGATCCGAAATAGGGCATTATGCTGTCTAATTTGCGTTATGTGTCTTGATAGCGGAGTATCGCCCAACTTGAACGAATAGAAGTTTTGAGAGATATGCTGGACGTAGTCCGCTATCGGGGTTATGTCATTGCAGCGTTCGTAGAGATCTCTGTACTGGACCCCTGTCTAGTAATCCCACCAGTATTACCTTCTACGGTTCTAAAAGATTCAAGTTTAAATACTAAAATCTGTTCTAAATTACTTTGTGTAATTGTGGCTATCTGGTCCAGAAATTCACATAAGAATACATTTTAAGTTAACCATTTTGTGGAACATATATGCAGAAATATGAACTGAAGATAATATTAATAGTAGCTTCACCTTACCTTCCAATTTTTTCCACAATAAGTGCGTTAAATAAAACATAATGGCCTGGCCAAAAAGAGCAAATGGGACCCATTGATAATAAGCATGTCTTTTAATGGGTTCCGTGGAGTTCATGCCATATGGACCTACGCCTGGATGGGCCAAATTGCCTGCATCCAGTAATTTTGCATCCAAGTGTTTTACCTAAAAAAAGTTTATATAAAATAGAATGGAATTTTTGTTATCAACTGACCAAGCAATAGAGGTTTAATTTTTTAGACAAAACAAGTGCTTCCAAACACAGAAAGGTGCCTGTGTATTTTTAGTGATGTTAAAAGGAGTTTGTTAAATTGAGAAAATTATGTAAATTAAAAATGATAGGTGAAATATATCTACATATCGTTTCCGTAGTTGAATTCAGTTAATATTTTACTTCGAGATAATTACAAAAAATAAGCCCATATCCACATCATCTCAAATAAATGGATGTGTTTCATTTTAGGGATACAGAAAACTGTTGTCTAATAATTTTAAAATGTTATAGTCAAAAAATTAAATATTTTGTGAAACTGAAATATGCTCTATCTTAAGGAAGGTTTAGATAGTCTAACTGATCAAAATACTTAAGACAATTATTATTTATATAAATTATTATAATAAAATTTGCAATTCCCACATCAAATTAAGTTTTGGTTTACAAATTATAGTTTATATTGGTAATTATTAAAATCAATACAAATAAATAGGAACTAATTGATACGATGCTATTATTTACTCTTCACTGTATACCTTGACTTGTTCCTAAATCAACAGTAACGAATATATTAACATTTAATCTTCCTCTTTTAGTGGCATCCGACGTCTTTCTTTTAATTTCTCATATATCGTCTAACAAAAAAAGATACAATAAAGTTTTCGAGCGCTGCTCGTGACGATTTAACTCCTGAGTAGTTCCCATTGGTTGTCGTTTGTCGCAGATAAAGTAGAAACTACGGATTGTTCAACTACTCAATTCCACTCACAACCGTCTTCGATATATTCCAGAAACAACTTCTAGGTAGCAATGATAATTCAGTGTAAACATCAGATGTTTACAAACAATATAAAAAGGGCACGATAGCAGGGCAAATATGTTTATGTTTTCAAAGTTGAGACATTTAATATAAGTTATCGTATTCTCAAAGTGATCGGGATCACTTACAACTCAACGAAACAAACTGACCGAAAAGTGCACCTCTTGTTTCTTCTTCTTTTAGCTCTTGACCTTGCTGAATTTTGGCTTGACTTGACGCTAAATTTCTCCATTTGGGTCTGTGCATTGCTATTTTTCACAAATTTTCTGCTCTTAAAATCCTTAGATCTTCTTCCACATCATCTATCCACAATTTCCTGGGTCGTCTTTTGATCTTCTTTTGTTTGGGATTTCCATTCCGGATTGCCTTTGCTGTTTATATGTCTTACTGTCAATTTCATGGTTCATCCTTATTCTTGACAAATCGTTTTCTTAAATGGCCAAATCTTGTTTTAATCACGTTTTTTCTCACTTTTTGATGAATATCTCCGGTTGTATTTGTCACATCAAGAAAACTAAAATGTGGGCTTCTTCACAATTAAATTTCTGATAAAACTTGATCAGTAAAAGTAGCTTCTGTTAATTTGTCAAGTTGCAATAAAATAAGAAATAAAAAAAATACTGCCTCTTACTAAACTCGGACAATACTATCGTTGTTGAATTTAGTCCCGAGGTAAACAAACGTCGTGACTCTCTCAATTCCATTATTTCGATATTTGGTGGTTATATTGGAGGATTTTTGCAAAAAACGTATATTTTATTTTGAATTTAGCTCAGTTTCAAACCGCCTCTATTTGTAAAAGTTTCCAGATATACAGCGCCTTGCTTCAGTGAAGCAACGTCACGAGCAATTATTGCAATATCATCTGCGGACCCAAGAATATCAAGAAGAATAGATTATTTAACAATTTAGTACCTGGCTGTGGGTCAACCGCCCGAATGCCATAAGTGAAGAAAAAAAAGAAAAATAGCTGTAGATTTGCTAGCTATGTTTCCTGGCATGTTCAATTCGCGGTCAGCTGCAGTTGTTATAGAATCTTCTATGGCAGTTTCCACCAATTTTATTAATTTTTGGAGTATTCGTAGAAAGGCTACATTTTGTAGCATTTCAGTCATGTGTAATTCGTCAAAAACCTTTTTGCTGGATTCGCTTTAATGTGCACAAATGGTATGGGGTAGACCTGTTATTTCAGAATCCAAGTTGGTATTCGCCCAAGATTTCCTCAGAGCACACAAATATTTGGTTATGATTTTATAAGGGACACTAATGTTATTCTTCAGTAGTTACTACAATCAGACCTGTCACCTTTCTATGTATTAAGAGTATAATTCCCAGTCTCCAGTCTTTTGACATCTCTTTCTGTTCCTAAATGTGCAAAATTAGGTTGTTGATTTGTCTCCATAGCTCTTCCCCTTCATTATTTATTAAATCTGCCATTATTCCATCTACTCCTGGTGGTATTCTATTTTTCAAGTCTTTCATTACTTTTACTATCATCTGATGGTGGAGCTACTTCATATTTATCACTGTAGTATATTGTCCCATTCGCCTCTTCTTTTTGTTGCTGTTTTCCTTCTACCTAGCATTTCTATAAAATATTCTTTCCACAGTTTGACCTAGCTCTTCTGTTATATATTTTCGGTTTCCTTGCTGTACCAATTGTCCTTTATTTGCCAATTACTCCACTAGTTGCTTCTGTTATACATTGTTTAATCGAATTCACATGCGTTGTTGTTTATTTTCAAGAAATCTTTTTTCAATTTCTCCTTGGTATGTATGTCTTATATAATTTTTCGCTTTTTTTATCTATTGAGAATTTACAATTCAGATTCGACGTTTGTATTTACTCAATAACAAATAGCGGTTTAAATCACCATTTAAATGCAGTGAAAAGTGGCATTATCTCTAAACTAACCAGTAACAACTAACTTAACATTTGTATATTTATAATTTCGAGTTTCTTTTATTAATAGTTAATAGACCTGAATTAAAAGCAACTATAAACTTTTCGATAAATCAAAAATTTATATATCTTTGCCAGACAGTAGGTAAGTAGTTTTACAAACACAATCATACAAACTGTCAGTTCAGTTGTTTTTTTGTAGTACCTTGACTTTGTAAATGTTATTGCACAGCATGCAGACATACGTTTTTGCAAAATGATTTAAATCATTACATTAAGAAGAGAATATGCCGTTGTTTATCAGTTTTACAAATTTTTCAGTTCAGTTATCCCTAATACAAAAGAAACTAAAATAAAGAAAATTGAGCCGATTCGCGTGCGTTTGCTGGAATTGGAATATAAGTCGTCACTGTAAGGGAATTCAAATTGTAAATGCTAAAATAACATACTAGTGGACAATAAACTAAGAATCTATTCATTGGAACCTCTAAGTTGTTCACCGTATGTATTAGAATATCAAAATTTAGATATATGGGATGACCCTGTTGTTGCTACATATTTAATTGCTTTTATAAGCCTTCTACACAACAATATTTATAAAATATAAATTAAAATGTGCCTACTAGAAGACTACTAGACAATAATTCTAATAATTCTTCTTATCCAGTTTTTCGAAATTCTTTCAAGCAGATAAATATGTACAGTATATACATGAAGATGTTAAATATATGCAAGAAATAATATTAACGGAAGACTACATTATAATTTATTTTGAACATTTAAATATGCAATGAGAGTGATTGAGTTAAAACATGCATGAAGTGAAAGATAGACAGTGGCAGAAATATCTTGTTTTCTTCTTCTTTGTTTAATAAATAATAATTATTGTTTTCTTTAATCCCAATAGATTAAAATTTTTAATTATAAATAAATAATAATGCATAACAAATATTTATAGTATTATTACTTTATGTATTAAGCAAGTCAAAACATTTAATGATTAATAAAAAAAAATTTATGAATATATTTTTTTAATTGCTTATTTATTTACTATTAAAACCACCAACGTCAAGAGATAGCCTTATATTTATGCTATATATATTTAGGAATACAATCGTCATGATTCATATACAAATAGTATATTGTTTTATACGGAGTAAAAGTGATATTTTTGTTGACAATGATCAATATGAATTAAATAAATACTGTTATTTTTTCCTAGAATACTTTTAGAGAACAAAAAGCGCATATTTTAATCAAATAATACTTAAAGTGAAGAGAACACATTTTGGTTTAAAAAACAGGGCATCCTGCCTACTTATGTGCGCGGTTGAATTTCATTTTGGTCAATACCAAAAAAAATTAACAAATCGTTGATTGAGTGCTCTTGATAAAAGCCTTAGAAACCGAAACATATGTATACTAAATGCATTATGGTGAAAACATCTAAAACCACTGTTTACTTGAAATAAGAATAATTATTTCGAAATTCTTCACAAGGAATCAACCATAAATTTTGTTCACTGTATTTAATTTTTAAGTTAATGAAATTTTCGTCGAGCAATAACTTAAAGCGGCAAAACAAATTTACAAAGTTATAAATGTTAGAAAAAATCGTATCGATAATACTGAAACTAATCCAAGCCAAGGAGTAATTAAACACGAAAAGCATTTAGTGCAGTAAAAAAAGGCCAAGAAAATGAAGAAGTAGATATAGTCTGGAAACAGCAAGATTATGATTTTATCCTGTTTTGGGTATCACCCGGAGTATATTCCTAAGTTTTGGACCTTCAAAAACCTTGAGCTACTTTTTTTATAAACAATCAAAGTTTTTTACTGCGTTTTTTCGAGATTAAAATGTGAATAACTCCGGTTCTATAGGTCGGATCAGGGCAAACTAAAAACCACTCTCTTCGTAATAAAACTGCCAATAGATCCTCGTTAGTTTCAAGTCCCTGTATCTCTGAATTACGTGCATAACATACAAACTGAAAAAACGAGAAAAAAACAGTATTTTCTTTTCATTTTAGTGCCCAAGATCGTCAACTAGACCAATTTGCATCAAACTTTCAGAAAATATACTTTTTAATGTAATAAAAAGTTGATGTCAAAATATTGAACCCATTGGACAAAATTGCATTTGTTATCTAAAATTTTAAATGCCCGCCATTTTATGCCATTAAGTCCAAAATAAAAAATTGTTTTTTCAAAATATAGATCTCGACACCAGCTTTCGAATGGGATTAAAAAGAAATTTTTTTAACGTAATTTTGGTAACCTTTTTTACATTTATTTATTACTCAAATAACAACAATTACATTTACACCTTAGTTTAACTCATAATTACATTTTTTTCGGCCATTTTGAAAAAAAAATTTAAATTGTTTTTTCAGAGCTGGTAGAAAATTTTGGGGCCTTTAATTTAAAAAACAAAAGTTCATTTTGGTTCACGTGAACTGAAGATATTTAACTTTTTGCATTTTGGCCAATTACTAATTAACAAATGAAAATTTTGAGCTAAAACTTGGACTATATTATTTTGAAACCTATTCATTTCATGTGATAAAATCACAAAAATGTTAAGTTTTATAGAAACTTATTTACAAACATTACAATGTAAGTATTGTTAATTGAGCCAAACAGTGATTGTTTTGATTTTTTCAAGAAATTTAGTTGCAGAATGCAATAACTTCCTTGTTTCTTAAAATTCGGAGGACTTTTTTATAAATATGTTATTTTTTCCCTAGCAATATGATGAGAAACTTAGTTTTTTGGTTTTTTTTTAATTTAAAATTTGTTATTATTTTTTAAATTTTTTCATAGAGCTTAGTTGCAAATGCAAATGAGTGAAATATTTATCCTTAACTTGGCCCATTTTAGGTTTAAAAAAATAAATATCCTCATTTACTACCGATCCAAAATGTGTTAATAAAACCAAAAAATCAATATCTTCAACAACAATTATTACATTTTCATATTCTTGTTTTTTTAATAGTGCCATATTCACAATATCTGCATCAGCATCTTCTTTTGATACTTTAGTTTCAATTTTCGCTCTTTCAAGTTCTGTTACTAATAATTTAATGAATTCTTTCTTGTTGTTGCTATTACTTAATTGTTTCTGACATATAACACAAGTTGATTCAGAAAAATCTATACCTTTTTCCTAGTCTCCGCAATCTTTCCGTATTTTTTGTGCTATTATATTCACTTGAATAGTCATCAAATACTATTGTACATTTTTATAATGGTTATTCAGATAATCAATATACTTTATTAATAACTTCACCAGGGTGCGTCTTTACTATGTACATACTTGGATTTGCGATGTAAAACAACGTAAGGCGCGGTTAGTAGCTGGATGGGTGACCGTTCCAACTGTTATAGGGTATTTCCCCTATAAGTCAAAAAAATAAAAACAGAAAATTGCAAAATTGACAAAAAAATCATATCGATTCATGCACCATGGCAAACCATGTAAAAAAGTCAACCAGACCCAGTTTACAACGAAAAACCATATCCAAGGCCACAAAAATCAGAAAAAATTCACAAACACTCGATAATTCTAAAGTAACGCAAATTCACCGATAACACTTCCAACATTCATTCTAGTCATTTTAGAAAAAAAACTTTACAAAAAACATCCCTTAAAAATACAGCCCCCTCATAGCCATCAAATAGATCAAAACCACTATACGTACCTATAACCACAACATTCTATATCGTTTCGTCAACTTTTTATAAACCACTTTACGTTTCAAAATTTATTACTTTTTGACATCAACTTACCTTAAAACTTAACGTTCTATTTCATTTCATTCATTTCTTGCAACCGTTTCACACTTCAAATCTTATTACTTTTTGACAACCCCTCGTATACACCAAACCACGTTCCGTACCTCGAGTCTTAACATTCCATTTAGTTTCATTAATTTCTAGCAATTCAATTACTATATCAAATTTCACTACTTTTCAACCATCCCTCGATACATCAAAAACTACTTAGCGTATCTTAAACCTCAAAATTTTGAGTCGGTTCATAAGTTAATTTCTATCCGTTTCAAGTTTCAGTAATTTTTAATCACCTCTCGTAAAACTACATACAATATCCCGATTACCCTTTCAACCAATATCTCCGCTCAAACTCGATTCGTGCCTGTTAGGAACATTCTCATATCTTATTTCCAGCCACCTTTCACCTATCAGGAACATTCTCATAGCATTTCAACTGTTAAACGTCTGACCTTCGTGAGAAGTTTACGGGGTCCTTTCAGATCATTAAAACTTCCGTCAATCAAACTTGAATATTTCCAAAACCCGAATCGATTCAAACTTCGTTTTCATATCAAAAAATTCTCCTTTTCATTGCCGATTTTTCCATATAACTTTCATTTCAAAATTTCAACTTTTTCCAAACTATTGCGCAATATTGTGAAATATTTCGCAATCGTGCCGATCCACATTCGATGCTACCAAATCCAGCTCTAAATAGGGGGTAAAAACGTTCGTGTTAGGTTCACCTTAGGCGAGGGTTCTATAGGGAACATACCATCCTTCGAAGAGGATGTAATCTTCTTAAGGGAAGAGGTTCGGCAAAATTCCTGGTTCGGTGTTAGGCCTCAGTAGCGGAAATAGGCCGACGTAAAATAAATATATTAAAAAAAAACCTCACCATAAATAAAGCTTAAACGTTTAGGGCCATCCCAAACAACTCTATGTAGCAAAAATCCGCCATCTAATTGCATTGGCCACAGAAGCAATTGAATCGAGAGAATTTTCTCATCGTATTGCTAGGGAAAAAAATAACATATTTAAAAAAAAAAGTCCTCCGAATTTTAAGAAACAAGGAAGTTATTGCATTTTGCAACTAAATAACTTTTTAGCTCAATTAAAAATACTTACATTATCATGCTTGTAAATAAGTTTCTATAAAACTTAAAATATTTTTGAATTTATTTTATCTCAAAATATGCATTTGTTAATTAGCAATTGGCCAAAATGCACACTTGGACACTAAAATGAAGAAAATACTATTTATTTCTCGTTTTTTCCGTTTTGTAGGTTATGTACGTACTTCAGAGACTTGAAACCAACGAGGATTTATTGGCAATTTTATTACGAAGAGACTGGTTTTTAGTTTGCCCCGATCCAACTTATAGAACCAGAGTTATTCACATTTTAAGCTCGAAAAACGCCGTAAAAAAACTTTAATTGTTTATAAAAAAAAGTAGCACAAGGTTTTCGAGGTCCAAAACATAGGAATATACACCGGGTGATACCCAAATCAGAATAAAGTCATAATCTTGCTGTTTCCAGACTGTGTAAATTAATATGCTTTTTTTACTGCACTAATTGCGATACAATTGAGAACCTCTTCATATCTGGAATTCTTGGAAATCGATTAGTAACATCAGAAAGGCAACGCTACATTTTTAATATGGCCCATTATCAAAATGAGGACTATTTATTTTTATTTATGCGTAAATGATTGTCCTTACAGTTTTTTTCCATTATTTGCTACTGCGTAACAACTTTCAGTCTATTGTTTATTGGAATTTTTATCATCAGATTATAATCTGACCGATAACGTTAAAACATTTTACTCGGGGGGCATAACTAAATTGTGCATGCATTGAATGTTTTATGCAAGTATTTCTGCCAACTGTGTAAATATGTTTGACCTTAAAAGGGTTATGTAGTCACAAGCATTTTTTGCTCAAACCTCTAGTTCTGAGTTTCTCAAAACTAATTCTGTAGCGGCATCGGTAACCTGAAAATAGTACATTTATATACTAACAGGTACAAAATTTGGTCCTAAATATTGAAACATAACGCAAAAGATCTGTATTAAAGTGCTCAAAGAAAGCAGTTTTCCAAAAAAAAAAAAACCAATATATTTCATCAGGTAGCAATAAAATAGGTACTTCGAATGAGGATCTATGACTTATTAACACAAAAAAATTAAATCACATAAAGCATATGTATCAATATAATGTATTAATATTTTATACTGATTTAATATTTTTTATTGATTTTTTATAAAATAATACAGTGTATTTTTAACAACCATTTTAATTCTCAAAAGATAAACTATTTCCTCAATATCAGCTTTCCAAAAGCGATTTATGCATGATTGATGTCTAGAACAATAAATCATTGGGATAATTTATAACTGAAAATGTTCTTCTATTTGAATTCAGCTTCATCGCCTTCATGCACCATATAAATAATTATGTAATATATAATTCAGGCTGGAACATCATTCGCCATCGAGCACAAACAGTTATAAATCCATCACATCATAAATAAAAATAAAGCAAATGAACAAAAATGTACTTTGCAATAAGTATCTAAGTTAATTATCTTTATAACATAAATTATCTGCATTATTAGCGAATATAACAGAAACTTGTTCGGAGAGTTGACTGTAATAGAAAAACTTAGTTCTATGTTCTTGGTACTTTTAACAACAACCTTCTTAACCCTAGACATATAATTTATGTGACTTCACATAACTTTCAAATATGTGTGCTCCATATTTCAGAAGGTTTGTTTCAAGAACTCCAAAATTCTCTGTCATATAAATCTGAAACACTTGAGGTAAATTGATGTTAATACTTTTTATGTGATTGCATCGACGCGCGATGGTGACTTATTGGAAACATCTACCGTTTTCTTGAGTTTTTGTTGTTCTTAAACACATAGCTTGCCCTACGTGCCTCTCAGTTTTATTATTGCATCGAAGAAGGATTATAAACTTCTGTGGAATAAATTAGAAACATTGCTATTGTGCTAATCTCTAGATAGCCTTCTTGTTCATTCTCTTTTAGTGGGAGATCCCAACTTCCTCGCAATTACTGGGCAATAACTGTTTCTTCTAAAGGAGTAACTGCAGATTTTAATCTCAGATACTGGTCCGATCCATATCTCTGAATATACAAGACACCATCATAATCAGTGTCCTATCCTGTCCCTCATCAAACTCGTATAATCAATAAGGAAAATATAGTCCTTTCGAAAGGTCCTAAATTTTGACTTTTCTTTGTTTTTCGCTTATAACTCAAAAACTATTAGGCCTAGAGAAAAAATTATTCTCGCCTTTTCAAAAGCTGATAAAATTTTGTACATTTTTTACTTGAACAAAAAGTTTCTATCTTCAACCGTTTTCGAGTTATACTCTTCTGAAAATAGCCGAATTCCTGAAAACGCTGTTTCGGATCACATTTTTCGCCATACTCTGCTCTTAACATTTCAAATCTTATTTGTAAAATAAAATACAACCAAATCAAGTGAAGAAGATTTGATATGAAAAGGTTTTGTGAAAAATAGCCCTCATACGAAAGCGCCCTCACCGCCTGGACCGGGACCAAGCGTAGGGATGTCTTCTTAGACAGAACTACGCACCATAAAAATTGAAGGAGGTTCTTAGACGTTCATTAAAAAATTCAGTAGTTCTTGGTTTATAATTGGATTACTTCTACTGAAATATCCCATTACCGTGGCAGAATTAGACGGAGCTGAGATCACAGACTGACTGTTCTGATGTGCACAAGTTACCAAAGTGGTTAAAAAGTATTATTAGAAAGTTCATCCAAGACCTTATCACTGACATGTTCCTTAAGACTCGTACTCGTGCTGTAGATATATGGCCTCCTGTTCTGCAGCAAGACATCAGTAGACTGGAAGGTTTCCAGAGACTTGCAATCTAGCTTCTTTGAGGCCTACAAAATCTTTATTACGAAACTTGTTTCAGCCATCCCATCAGCTACTAAAAACAAACGTAGCGATCTTATAATTACGTACAGGTTAGTCCATGGAGAAATGTACTTTTAGAGGAAACGTTTACAATATGGCCCCCCGCCTCTACGTAGTCGCACTCTGATGCTTAAAAAAGGGAATTTTCATTTGCCTAACAAAGCATTTGAAAAACGGATTTCTTTGGCACATTTTGTTGCCTCTAAATTTAATTTTTGATGCGTATGAATTTCAGCGCTTATAGCTTGTAATAATAATATATACCTACACTAAAATTTTAAAAACAATCTGATTTACTTATTGTAAGTTCAATACTAACCACAGTGAAAGTTGAAGTGAAGAAACAAAAAGTGTTCATAACATGCTCTGGAACTCCGCCATCTGCAATACATCTAATATGTTCCCCAATGTATTGTCTTGAGGTTACTAAAAGGGTGCTGACTAGAAAAATTAAAACTGTCGCCTTATAATGTAGTTTGAAAACCCAGTTGTCTATGGTATAGGTTTGTGGTTTTAGCTTGAAGTTACTTTTAATTTGCCCAAAGGTTGCCAACAAACTCATGATGCCAATAAAGAATGACCTGAAACAAAAAACTTTTTAAAGATTTTAATATTATTGAGTATCCTTCATTAGTTCTATTTAATTACATAAATATATATGTATATAAATTTTTAAACACTCTAGAGGGCGCATTTCTTAACGGATCAAACGAAATTTGGTAGACATATACTTTGGGTCCATATCTCGGTTAAGTTCGAAGATGGGCCAAATCGCCTATTTCGTTTCAAGATCGCGGCGGTTCAAAATTTTAAAAAAATTCTCAAGCTTTTATTTCTAATTAAATATGTACATGCGATACATTGTTGGATAGTGCTCATCTAGCCCTACAACTTTTGCTTAAAACATTTTTTTTCTAAAACGTATAGGAAAAAATTTAAAAATGGCGGGGGTTCAAAGTCTTAAAAAAATTCTCAGAATTTTATTTCAAATTAAATATGTACATATGATACATCGTTGGATAGTACTTATCTAGACCTACATCTTTTAAAAACATTTTTGCTACAACACATGAAGTCTACCTATATGCTAGTAGTTCATAAATCGATGACAATAAATTGAAGTTGGGCAATTCTAATAAAGGTATACTTAATTACATACTTAACCACTTATTTACTAAAATAATAGGGACCTAAAGAAGTGCAAAACAATACAGGAAAAAATCTACCTTTCCGACTGATGATCCCTGCCATCGGGTTTTTTAAATTCTATTTAGAAGCTTGCGTAGCTGTTTTAGAGATGAAGCATTTAAAATTAATTTTATTGGTATGAATACCAATAAATGAGTTACTAAATTAAAATTTAATAAAATCTTACATTATAGATATTTTATATGTGTAACAGCTACGGGAGTCATCAATGAACTAGTATAATATCGTAAAATTAATTGGTCTAATATAATTTTCACAAATTTATAATATTAAATTTTGACATTGCGTGACTGTTTATTTTAACAATAATTATCTAGTATAAGACAAACATGTTTAACGACACTTCCTGATTCCATTATAATATATTCATATGAAATCAAATTGTAATTTTTTTAACGAAGCAAGAGTAGCTGAATTACTGTCACTACTCGCGTTCATAAAAAGGACTTCTTTAATGGGAGAACAGTAGCAGTTTTAATTTACTGCCTATGTACTAAAAGTGACACTTTTGTGATCGTGAAATCTCCATAAAATTAGACATTTTTATTAATCGGTAAAAACTATCCATTGATATCGCGTCTATATTATTATGTAACAGAATAAGAAGAAAAATACTAGTAAATAATAAAGAACATAATACATAAAAAAGGCCATGTGGGGAGACATTATAGAATCGGTACAGTTTTTGTTTATGGTGCTCTAAGAAAAGGTATCTGTGAAAATTTTGTGAAGATGTTCTTAAGGATGAAAAATAGGATTAAACTTCTCCGATTTGAACCAAATTTGACACAGCTATTGCTCATAATGATTTAAAATAGAAATCATGTTGTGAATCAGATCTGAAGAAGATGAAAATGGGCTTAATGAACCAACTTACCCCTGTTGAGATAAAATATAGCATAGTTTTTATTGATGGAGCACTAACAAAAATATATAGTGAAGATGTGTGAAAATGTGATCAAAATTTCGAAAATTGATTTGGATGAAAGATACCCTTTATTCGTGGCGTCCTGATACAGAATGTGAAAAATTCTGATAACATTGAAAACATGTAAATAAAAGTAAACGCATTTTGAAAGTTGTTCAGAATTCGATAACACACAAATATTGATTTTTTTCTACGGGCAGTACTTTTTTAGGAAAGTGTCTAATGCGCTTCGTGGAAAAGTAGAAAAATGTGCAACTTCTTGTATTATAAAACAGGATGATACATGAAATTAATATATGTGCATACTTATGCTTAAATCTATAAAAAACTTAATCTAATATATAATAAATTTAACAAACAACGATAGTAATATGCAATTATTACACAACGCGCCAGGCTTGCAACTTGTAATTCAGCGCTCGGCGGGGCACATAGCCCGGAGAGTAGCTGTTGGTTGCAGTATGGTTACGTTCCTTATAGTAAAATAAGGATTTTATAGAGGAGTTTGCGACTAAAAATATTATGTTTTATTTTTAACTTGTTCGTCATTTATTTGTTTTAAGATGTGCATTACCATGAACTCAATAAGTAAGAATAAATAGGTCCTTCAGTGCAAATTATGGAATGGATAAACTTCCAAACACCCATCTAATTGTGTTGTGGTGTACTGTGATATTCGTTTTAATTTTTTCATTTAACATTTACGAGAAGCAAATTAAACAAGCATGCATGTTTTTATAGTATCAATTAGACTAATTCTCATCTTACATTCCATCAATTTTCATTCACGATGTAATGTGTACGTTTCATTAATATTATTATAACATTCGCAGAAGATAGTATTTACAGAGCATAGGCTGTTAGTTATCCAACTATTAACAACTTTCAAAATGTCTATCAGTTTGTTCGTTATTCAAGTCAATTGCATTCAAATTGAAAGTCAGCTTGATAAATAAAGAATCTTATCGTTTTCTGTCATAAAATTTTTTAAAGTATAATTTAGACTAAACCCTGTGTCTTCTTTGTTAATTATTATTTAAACTAGTGGCTTTAAGTTTAGGTTAATAATATAAAGTCAAGTAGGTTGTACAATGTACAGTAATGCATTTCAACGATTAAATAAAATATATACAATTTATTCTTGAAGTAAATGTTACAAACTGTTCCCTCCTTCATAGATACACAAGTTAAACTATATAATTAATGCCTCCTCAGCTACTATCAATAAGATATTTTTATCTACTGAGGCAACACTCGCATATTTCTTGTTATATAGATCTGCCATATCGTCAATTGACTCACTGTAAACTAAATTTGTTAGATGTTCCCAGAAATCAAATGGGGGTTATGTCAGGTGATCATACTGGCCACTTTGCTCTATTGGTTCCTATTCGTCTTCCAGGATATGTTCGTGGCAAGTATCTAAACTACCGTTCTTGAATTATATGCTGGTGCTCCGTTTTGAAACCAAATTATGTACCCATCATGTGGAATGTTTCTTAATAAATTTAGCGGCTCCTCTTGCAGGAACCTGAGATATCTCGCAGCATTTAATGTTCCATGAAATAAATCAAGTCCGGCTATGCAACCGTTTAATATTCCACACCAGACATTGACTTTAAAAACAATTTGATTACTGGTTCTTCATACCCAACACGGATTATCTTTGAGACCAATAATGAACGTTTTGTGTTGCCACAAGCCCATTTTCATGGAACCAGCTCTCATGACTCCCCAACAGATTTTCCAAATAATTCAAATTTTCTTCATATAATACTGACAATTCAGCAATAAAATTTATGCGACGCTCAAAATCACCAGATCTTAAATGATGAACATAATGAATTTTACAGGAACGGTACTTATTTCTCGACAAGGGGTCGGAACCGAGATATACGTGACAAGGTCAAAAGCCAGCATTTTAATAAGTCTAGGGAAATACCCAACGGTGTTTCAGGCTGAAGTGATCGCCAAACATTGTTGCGCAAGGGAGATTAATAGGACAAGGCACTGTCAACCAGTCGATTGCCATTTTCTCTGACAGCCAAGCGGCAATAAAAGTAATCAGTTCCGAACAGAGTGACCTTAGCATGAGCACCAGGACACAAGGACCACAGAGGAAACGGAAAGGCTGATAAACTCCAGCTAAAGCTCCAGTAGGACCTAAGTCCTTTTGTGGCGTGACAACGATATGCATACGAGCAACCACTAAGGAATGTGTGCAAAATATATCTCTGGAATGGTGGACGAATCTCCAGACAGAGACAGGCCAGTCAATGAATTCGTTAAAGAACGTTCGGCGAAATTTACGGAAAATCTACTAAGCCAGAATAGGAAGGCCATCGGAATAACTGGGTATTGCCAGCTCAATAGACACACGAGTCTCTATCTACCTATTTCTCTTTAAAATTCCTTAACAAAAGTAGAAAATATTTGTTTCAGACGATAGCTTTCCTTGAGTTAAATTGGCATTATTTACAATATTGTTCAGTACTAAAGCAGCATTTGCATTATTTGTAGCCATTAGCTGTTTACTACGCTATGCTAACTTTTTGAAACTTGCATAATTTCTTAAATTATTACTTAAAGAAATAAGTGTCTTATGATCTGGCTGAAGCAAATTGGGAAAACGTACTTGGAATAACCTCTTTTCTTCAAGAGAATTTTTTCTAGATCCTCCCTAAATCAAAATAATGTTTATTTGCCTTTGTAGTGCATACAATCATTTTTCAGTTACCTTGAACTAAAAAACTTATACAAAAAGCTTTTAAAATTGATTGTATGTTAAGAAAATTCGGCCAGTCGTTTTAAAACCAAACAATCACATACACGAGAACAATCCATTTTTTAAAAATCGTATATTTCAGTTTTTGTAGGAATCTTTCATGTTGAGAATTATTTATTTTGATGCATTTGTAAAAAGACGAATGATGTAAATCTATCAGCAGACATTCTAGTGATCTGCTAACATTACAATTTTCTTAATTTTTCGCCAATAAGTGAAAAAACTGTGAAGTGGCACATCATTGCTCTAATCATTCGGTGTTCTCAGGAAATGCAATCAAAATATCTTATCAACAATGAAAAATAATTTATATTTCTATTAAAACTGTAGCAAGCAAACAAATTAGCAATAGTATCTGCTAACTAATCTGGAATTTTTACATCTATCCCAGTACACAGATAAACTTTAGATGTGTCTTTTAATAGGAATGCAAATTTATATTCTCTCATGGCCATTTTAATAATTGTATTTAATTATTTTCTTATTATTTTACGTAAAGATTATTTATCAAACTTTAATTTTGTAAATTGTTATCTTATTTGTCATTCTATTAATCCACTGAACATTATTTGTAAGGTGAACAACATTGTAAGACATCAACAAATGATACACGAGTGAACGATAAGGGAAACGGTTATTTGTAGAATTTTCTATGAATACTGGTTTAAAATTATATGTCAATTATAAATGTCAATTATTGATTATGCTTTTTAGTGAAATTGTCTCCTTTTAACCATTTTAAAGTTCAGTTGAAAGATCAGAGGGTGATTTATTTTTTTCACTTAAAAGAGGGATACGTTGGATTAAAATATTTTCACAAGAAGTCTTGAATAAATATTGAAAGGCTAGATGTATTATATATAAATATTTTAACACTATTTTCGGGACACAAAATTTATTAACCAACCAACTACAATCGATTTCATTATGGACAAATAAAATAAAAATTTAATAGGTAAAATAGGTTTTTGCTCTATTATGCAGTCAAAATAGGATTTGAATTGTAACTTTTTCAATAAGCAATTTTATGATTAAATTCTGTTGGGGGGGTGCTAAGGAGTACCAAAAAAATTTTTATATTTCAAAGACCTCTGTCCTTCAATTGTTATTAACAATTTAATTTTTTTAACCGCGTTTTTTAAACCTAAAAATGTGAATAACTCGAGAAATCTACGTCCGATCGGGACAAAAAAAAACAAACTCTTTGTAATTAAATTGTCTACAAATCTACGTTTAGTGTAGATCTCAGGAGTGCAACCATAACCTACAAAAGTGAAGAAAGAGGCCAAAAATTGTTGTATTTTTTTAAATTTTGCTGCCCAGAGCCGCTGGGTGAACCGATCAGCCTCAAACTTCCAGAAAATCTGTCTTTTACTCTAACAAAAACACTCTGAAAATTTGGTGAAAAAAATATTAAACCCAGTGTGCGCAATTGAATTTGTTATTTAAAATTTGATTTGACCGCCATTTTGTGCCATTACGTCCAAAACGAATCATTTCTTTTTTAAGTTTATTATAAAGGTATTAAATAAAATATTCTTGCTGATCTGATTTTTTTTTTTTCAAAATGGCCGAGAAAATTCATTTTTCGTGTGTTGGGTTTTAAACAAATATAAAAAAATGGCAATGGCAAAATGCTGTAATTAATCTCTCGATTAGGATATACCTCATCTTCCTTTTTTTTTTTTATTAACGTCTTATTTAGATTAACGTCCTGGCGGAGTTTAGCATTAGATATTTCACCACTCAACCAGGCCACATACACATACACAAACGATCATTCCCTGCGACATTGCCATCTGCTGTACCTGAGACTCGAACTCGGGAGTGGTACAGCAACTAGCCGTGTTGTCTCTCACATAACCTCATCTGGTCCACTACTACCAACTCGGTAACACACGAAAAATACCACTAAACAATCTAACCATCCATAGTCTAGCCAGAATTCGAACCCGGGACTCCTTGGTTACAAGTGTTGAGCCACTCAACTGGTAGTGAATTCCTCATCTAGAGATTAATACTGTTTGTATGACACTAAGAAATAAACATTCCTTATTCAAGTTTTGACGTTATGTATGAAAAAATTAACCGCTTAAGTGTTGAAATATTTTTGAAATATTGCAGATTTACACTGCAGATAAAAAGACAAAAAAACTTTACGAGCTCATTATTAACGCCGGCGAACCAATCGGTATCAAATAAGCCGACGTACTTATACCTATAAAGGTAAGTAATTCAATTCGCGGGCGAAATAGTACAAATCGTAATAGTATGTTAATGGGGTCGTCAAGTTTTTTCTGTTTTTTTATCTGCCCAGTAAATTTGAAGACAACTATACTTAGATGGGTGACCGTTTCACGTCTGCCAATGGTTTGTATATCAGTGTATGAGCGGAAGCTATGTAATCTTAGGCGAGAATTATTTAGTGGATATACCATCATTTGGAGGGGATGTAAAGCCGCCGGTCCCTTATCTATTAAATGTTAAATTAATGCCGTAATTGTAGTTAATTATTTACTTTTTCCTAGAGAAAGATATAATGTTTTAAAAATATTTACGCTAAGACGATATAAATGCACCAGTCAGTAATGCTGTCAATTACATACTGTAACATCATTCGATCAATTGCTTTATAGATTTTAAGGTCATTAGTAAAAAGTAGTTTCGGACAATTTAATATCCCAACCAAGTAGAAGAGCTAAAGTTCAACAGTTCAAGGTCAAAATTTATTATTTGGGCAAATGTTTATGAATTATTGGATAGCTTACTTAAAAATTTCTCCACCTAGTTTTTCGTGCAATCAACCTATCCAAACAAATGCAAAATATCACAGGCATGTTTAAATATTTAATTGAAATTTTATTGTCCCCCTCCAGTGCGCAGTAGATTTTAAAGCAATTTCTTTCGACAGATCATGTCATGGATTTTAAACATACTTTTTGAGAATTTAAATCTATATATATAAATAAATTATCTTATTAACTGCTTATCTTTTATTTTGTTTTTTTGTTAAAGCTTTACTAGTTTTAGCGACTACAGTACAAAAAGTTTAATTAAAAAAAGTTATACATTCAGTAGACTTCAATCAACGTTAACACGTAAAAACAGATAAAATATATTTAAATATCAGCTCGTTTAGTCTGACAATTCGAATACTTCGACAACCGAGGTATTAAACGGAATATTCTATTAATATATGAAACAAATAAAAACTTACTGTCATAAATCACACAACAAACACCAGTAGGCACATAAAACAACTATTTGTTTACAATATTTCACAAGCTGCGGTAGACATTCGTCAACCAATTCAAACCGAAAACGAACTTTTGAAGACGCATGGACTCACAATATGTCATCAATTAGACCAAATTAATTTCTGTGCAGTTGTAGACCGGTGTTGACTTGCGCGATTGTCATATTTTATATTGTTATGAGCTGATAAGATAGATAAGTTATATATAAATTAGACTGAACTAAGTAAAGTGATATTTTTCTTTGGCATCTAATTAAGATAAGAACAAAGCACTTTCATTAACGAGTGTTGTTATTTCTAGAATGATTTATGATTCATTAATTGAGGTTAAGTTGCAAAATTAAGAAAAGTTAAACAATATATTAACATATGAAGTTTTTGTAACACATCGGCTATAATGACATAACCTATTTGTTAAAGAACTCCAACCTAGTGGTAGCGGATATTTTCCGTGCAAAAAGTGCTACTATTCATACTCTATACCTAAGTTGCCAACTGGCATTCGAATTGAACAAAGCATAATTTACTTATAGAGAATTTTGAATTAAATTATTTCAAAAAGCATTGTCTCTTTCTTAGATATACAACTTTGAACGTGTCTCCGTTTGAAAACAATAAATAATACAAATATCTATATACATATTACACTTTGGTATCAATCAATCAAAATAACTTTATTTATATTACAGAACAAATATCTAACCAGATATCTACCTCGCATTTGGCCCTGTAACCAACGCATATTGTTTGTCACGTTGGTGGTAACAGGGTCCAGCGGAGCAGCGCTGGTTCAATTTATAATCTTGTTGATTGTATCTTGAGTACATTTAGTGATGCATTCAAGACACAATCAATACACTCATTCTCCTATTTACAAATAAAATTTAAAATGAGTAATATAATAATTGTACACTACTAAGTAGTTGAAAACAGTTAACAATAAAATTTGAAGGTATATCACTTATTTAATTTTATGCTACTGGTGCGGGTACCAAAGCCTATAATGATGGATCCCGTTGCAAGATTTCCAATGGCGAGCAGAGTTACTGCTGAATCTTTTGTACTCTATAATTTCTTGTCTAAATATAATTTTGATTTTACGATGCACTAGAGATAAATTTATATAACAAACAAAACAAACAAGAACAAATAAAACAAAAATGTACAAACATAAACCAAGAGTAATAGGAAAGATTTAACAGTTATGAAATATCAGTACAGATAGGTAGGGGAAGAAGAAGTTATAGTTGGTGAAGGTTTGGCTATAGAGGTTGCCGGAAGATGGGCAGCGTCTGGTAAGGTAAGGTGTGTTTTATTCGAAAGGGGGCATTATGCTGTCTAATTTGTGTTATATTTTGGGTTAGCGGACTATCACCCAGTTTGAAGGTGTAGAATTTTTGAGATATATTCTGGATGTACTCCGCTATTGGCGTTATGTACATACACATACACTTTGGTATGAAGATCTTCAAGTATCAAGGAAATGTGACGTTTCTCATTTGATTAATATTGCCATCGTCCGTCACCAAATTGTGTCAATGTAACAATACTTGTGTCATATCTTTTTTGGATGTGAGAAATCCCAAAATGTCTTTAATGCATTAATTAGTAATATTGCATAAAATTGCAATATATCGGATAAGTTATAATATGTTCAACTTCTCTTTAAGATAGTGTCTCACAGTATATTTTATGGCTTTATAAGTGCACGGTGACGCTCCTTTCACACTGGACGACTTAGCAGCGCGATTTAGTAGCGCGTTGAGTGAAAGGAGACGGGCCGGGTGGTCGTCGCAGCTACCTGCTGCTGCACACTCGATCGCGCTGCTTACTTAAAAAACGTTAATCTTGTAAATAAAGTTATCAGAATAACTATGTTTGGCAATTATTTCACAAATAAAAAAAAGTTAGTGTATATCGGATCGGTCTGGTTTAACTCGTAGGAGTGGGGCCAGTCGGACCAGGAGCCTGAGCCGAAATATCTCCCCAATTCGGCGCTGCTTGCAAGTTAGACCCCATGATCGGTCGATACTTAAAATTCGTTGCATTGTCAAAAAAAACGAATACTTCAAACTTCAAATATATAAATGTTTTATATTACTTCCTATCAGAATACCATATTGTTTACGGAATATTAGTTTTGGTAGGTGTATCCAAAATTTTATTAATGAAATTGATAGTGCTGTTACATACATTTCAAGAACTTCAACCATTATATTTAGTTATTGTTCCATTTTAAGTTAGTCGCATAATACCTAATATTATTATATTCTAAATAAATTGTACCTAAATTTCATAGAACTTACTACAGTTTGTTAGTAAATTCATCCGAAATAATATCTGCGGTAATTAATAATTCTAGAATAATTATTATTGATGGCATGTTATGATTAATAAAAACATTAATGAAATTGAATTTGGAGTTATCAGCAACGTATTAGTTCATCATGCACAATCACTTACTAGGTAAGAGCAAAATTATGTAAGTTTAGATAATATTTTTTAGATATGTGCACATGTCTGAGGTTGACGCAATATTTTTTCTGGAATCTACCTACTGGCAGAGAAACTTATAATTATATGCAAATCAATCTAAAATTTATTTCTTTTAACGAAATGTGAATGTATTTTATTCAGAAATAATCAGATGATTTACTGAAAAAATAAAAAATAGCTTAACAATAAAAAAGTATAATATATGATTTGCAGAATACAACTACTCAGCGGGCAAATACCCCGACCTGCATTGAATTACACCTTACAAATCATGAAAGAATGGTAAACAATATCATTTGTCAATTCCCTGACCAGACATAGACCGGTTTCGAACTTATTAGTTCTCATCAGTATGCCATAGGTCATGGAACAGACAAACGATAGTGGCCACCCTGCTAGTTTTATACAAACTATAGAAAATTGAGTAATAAAAAAGTAAATTTATTTACTGTTATATACCATAAAAAAAGTTTGTAAATTGTTCATTTTTTATGGTTATATTCATTATCCAGACCTCACTAGCCTAGTAAGATTTAATGCCAGGAGACACCAGAATAGACGGCAACCAAAAAGCTGATGAACTTACTAGTCAAGGAACAGCTAATACATTCTATGGCCCAGAGTTCGTGCTGGGTATTACCAAAGGCTCAGCTAGAGGGGCAATTAAAGACGGGGCCAAGAATAAATACAATCATTATTGGAGGAACACACCAGGTAATCGACATGGGAAAACACTTATTAAAAGACCATGCCCGAAACAAACTGTAGAACTGCTCTTAAAGAACAGGTTACAGCTGAAAACTGTGACAGGTCTCTTGACGGAACATTTTCCTGCTAAGAAGCACCTGCACAGAATTGGCAAATTCGACGACGACCTTGACTGCAGATTATGGGGCAAGGTACCAGAGACAGTAGACCATATTGTATATGAATGTGAGGCACTGGCCCGCAAAAGATATAATATTTACGTGCAAACACAAACAGATCCGCAAATCATTAAAACTCGCTCATTCTCAGACCTGTATCACCTCATCAGTGGCACAGGAGCATTAAAATGGGCAGTGTAGATCGGAACAGGGAGTGCACAATAAGTCCAAGAGGTTGTGGTGCCCTCGGAGTGTTTACAGACGACCCTGTGAGGAGGGATTTTAGTCAATAAGAGTCTAATATTGACCCAGCTTAGGTTGGGAGCCCATGAAGGTTTCCTCTCCTCGTAAAAAAAAAAATGTTTAATACCAATCATACAAGAACTCGAGAAATTCTGATGTATTTTATGTACGATTTCATCAAACCAATTATGGACATAATGAGATGATAACCAGAATTTTAAGGACTGCTAATTCAATTCAAAATAATGTGGAATTTTTTGGATCTTTTATTATTTGTAAAATACTGAGTGATATATTATGTATTTATACTACCTTAATCTACAAATATTGTTAATTTTTGTGAAAAGGGATTGTCCCGTAAATATATAAATAAATAAACTCAAAAAGCATATGAGCATTTAAAGTTAAAAATCTACGTAAGGGACAATACCTTTTTAAAAATCATTTGATCTTATTACGCCTAAATGACCAGATAGTGTTTTCGACATTTGGAAGATATGGGAAATGATGTTCGGCTATCAGTTCATATTAGTAATAATATGTGCTAGGTGCTAACAAAAATATTGTAAATTACATTTTCTCTGTATATATTTATTTGAGGCCATAAATATAAATAGTACATAATTTTTATTTCAATAGGTCGTAATAAATACGCCCTTTAAAGTATACGTGGTAATCTTAAATGCAGTTAAACCCTCTTAGTGTGCTTTGTATATGTAAATCATTGGGTTTTAACGACCACGTTCCTATTGTTTAATTCTTGATATCGAACGGTTTATTTAAATCGGTTCATTGTAAAAACACTAATCTCTGTGCTATTATATTACAGGTATTCTAATAATCACCACAGGTTTCTAGGATATAAAATGACACCGTATTTTTTATTTTTGTGATGATATAAGGGTTTTCCCTATCCAGAATCAGTTGCTCTTATGCTCCTTGATAAAATTTAAATTAAATTAGATAATGTATACGTATATTTAAATACAATGGAACAGATAATTTTTTAATTAAGTTGGTAAACCATATCTAAAGACGTAGAAATTTTGTTTACTTGAATTATTCTTATATTCAGTTGAAATTTTGGTCAACATGTTTATTAAAGTTTTAGATAATTTTGAGCAATAATATTGTTGACGGGAAAATAGACTATTTCTTAATTCTTAGTTAGTATTTCAGCTTTCCCCTAGCAAATATTCTCTGTACGTCCGCATCAACAAAATAAAGATAGTAAAAAATGTGCCCACTTGATGTAATCAGCTCGGACATAAGACTGCTGTTGGATTCTGAAGATAAAATAGATAATAATAAGTTTATTCAATCTATCTAACCGTTCCCAAAATTTTATTTCAAAATTTTATCTGTCGTTTTGGCGTTCCGTTAACTATCACTACAAATCAAGGTGTTTAGTTCGAATCAAATTTATTTCTCGAATTTTCCAAATTTTTAGGGTTAGGATTCACACGACAATATATCATCCTCAAAGTAATGGTTCGGTTAAGAGATTCCATAGAACCCTGAAGACTATATTGTTAACCAGGGCTAATGAAGTTGTCTGATATGATGAATTGGCAATTATTTTATTGCGTTTACGCGCCATGCCTAAAGATGGCTTACTTTGTTCATCTGCGGAGCTTGCGTCTCCCTGGCGATTATTTTATCAAGTCACATACTGATACTCAGGTCTCGCTCTTCATTACTAATTTACAAACCTATTTCGATAATTTACATTTTAATTCCCCTAAACAAAATTTCTCTGACAAAACTTTCGTCAGTCCTGACAGCACTTCTTGAAAATAAATCATCATTAGTCAGAACAGACTCAGACCATCTTTTGTCCCTTTATACGAAGGACATTTTTTCGTAGTTTTTCGTACCGACAAAATTATTACTAGTCTCTTCAAATTAGTCAAAAAATCGCTGTTTTATGGAAAATATTCCCACAGTTATGAGACCCATAAGAAGTTAAGTTAAGGATTCCTACTAATCGTACCGTTTATTCTCCACTTTCTTAAAATTTACACACCAAATTTTTGTTAATGTTATAACGCAGTGCAATTTGTCTCATTAACCATCCATCGTTTACTATAGCAATAACTACAGCATTAAAATATAACATAAATTAAATTAAATAAATTAAAAGTGATATCTATTTTATTTCGGCTACTCATTACATATTCAAATAGAGAAAGATTTACATTAGAAAAAAAAAGTTGTCCTATTTTTTTCTGCTCACAGTACATGCCGCCCTTCTCAGGAGGACTATCACAACAGACTTCTCATAATGCAGATCAAATAATCACATTACTTTGTACGTGGAACTTTGGACTTACTAGTTCTTGGACTGAAGAGGAATTTATTCATCCATGCGTCACCATCTACAATATTCCTTTTTGCTGCTTGTAATCAAGGAGTATAATTTTTCTCATAGTCGTGACGAATTAAAACACGACTGTAAAGAATTAAAGATTAGCTTCAGGTGAAAATTTAAGGGAGTTTGCTGGTTCAGGAATTAATCTGCAATTCTTGTCCAATAAAGAATTCTTTGTAACAGGACAGCTCTAATATCTTCATATTTACGAATATAATTTTTTCTCGTACATACAAAGGATAATGAGATGCTGTGTCTTAAAGGAAAATGTTATCATCAATTTCAACATCAATATAATTACAAATACAACTTTATTATCCCATATCAATAAATTACGTGAGAAACCAGACATATGAAAAAAGTTTATACATACGAAAAAACATAGTCATCTCATAACTAATACCAGAAGACGGATGACAAACATAAATATGTGTTATTTCAACATCGCATTCGAATATATTATAAATTTTAAGCAACCAACAGGCGTTCTTTGTGCTCGATAGAAAAATCTGGTTTTATATAATTAATAACAGTTATAAATTGCAGTATCGTGTAGGTAAGGAATATTATATGGTATGTAGACAACCGCAGCTTGAAAGCCGTATGAACTTCAGACAAGCCGAAACAAGTAATTTGTGTAGGAATATACAGAGAGGACTAGAAAAACACGATATTTAATAATATGTATGTTTTATATTATTATGTACAAATAACTGATATTTATGATAACACGTATATTTTTGTAATATGCTCATACTACACTCAATAACTTTGATATTTGTTTCATAAAAAGCTTTATTATTACTACACCTGAATTAAATTTCAACTCTGTTGGAACCAATAATTTTAAAATGGTTTCGGAGTCAGCAAAGCAAAAGAGACTTCATAGAATATAAATCTTACAGATATTTTGACTTCAATTAGACGCTCAATGGCCTATATAAAACATTGCATTCTTCTATATGTCTCATCTAGTAGAAAAAGATATGTTAATGATAATTAATAAATTAGAAACAGAGAATCTGCAACACATGATGGTAGCCTTAAAATTAAAAAATGATGATAACAATCATATCAAAGACCAGTATCTATATTTCCTATGCCCTCAAAAATTGTTGAATTAAGTCTTAAGAAACAAATTACAAAATATATTAATTCAAAAGATGCACATATTTTTAAATTAATAATATCAACACATTGTAAAAATACGGCTCACTTTGTATATTTTACAACTTAAATGAAGCGTTTGATGTCTCCATCATTAATAATTAACTACAGACAAAAAACTTTCTTTTTAAACATTTCTTGTGAGTAATTCCAGTCTTACATACCTCGCATAATGTAGGATTAAATAAAATTGTTGACTATGAGATAATTCCATTTGAAAGTGATAAAAAAATAATACAATATGATGTTCCCCGGGAATCAATGCGTAACCCCATACGTTTTTAAATCCACATCAACGATCTGATTAATAACTATAAAGGTTCGAATTGCCTTATTTACAGATGATGTAAGTATTATTTTCAAAGAATCATTAACAGAACGTACGAAAAATTAAATAATTTAATAACTGGTTTTCTGCAAGTAAGTTCATATGGAATATAGTGAAAACAGACACCACATTTTATTCAGGTTACAATTACACACAACAAAATACCAAACCTGCCTTATTTCGGCAGTAAAAAATTATTTTTTTCGGGAAATCTGTATGACACTTGAAATTGAAACATCACATATTGGGGATAAACAAGAAATGTTTATGAACTATTTATAATAAGAAATACATCTAGTTATAGACGTCTGCAATTTTACTCTTAAGATAAAAAAGGTAACAAAAATTTTATGACCTCATAAAATATTATTAAAGTATTACTAGTACTAAAATACTACCTTTATAAGTTCTTAATACGTCTGCTTGTTTGATGACTATACCGAATGATTCAACGGCGTAAATATTGTATTTTTTATACATTTATTTAGCGTCGGCCTATTTCCGCTACTGAGGCCTAACACCGACGCATGTAGACGAGCTACCCCCAACCAGGAATTTTGCCGAACCTCTTCCCTTAGGAAGAGTAAGGATCTTTTACTTGCCTAACATTTAATAGACAAGGGACCGACGGCTTTACATCCCCTCCGAAGGATGGTATATCTCCTATACAACCCTCGCCTAAGGTTGTATTGCTTCCGCGCATACACTGATATACAAGCCGCTGGAAGATGTGTGAGGCGAGGACGCGGTCTTCGTTGGGATAGTCACCCATCCTAAGACTAACCGCATCTGACGTTGCTTTACATCGTATATCGAAGTATGTACATATTAAAGACACACCTACGCTCGCCCCGTCGTAAATAATAAGCTCGTATAGTTTTTATTGCCTCTTTTATCTGCAGAGTAAAACTGCAGACGATTATACCAACGTAGATAATTGTGTTATGTATGTTTTCAATATCTATAGAAGGTATTGGGGTACAGATAGGCAATGGCGTCACATATATAAAATTTTTAGGTTATATATTAAAAATTCAGTAAAGACAGGAGTAACAAGTTTCAAGCCTTATTGAGTTCTATTTGAGGTCAAATATTAGACCCAAATGGACACGAGAGAGCAAACTGATTATTGAGTAATATACTCTCGATCTATTTTAACTGTTGTAAAATATAAGAGAATTTTAATTTATGAATACCTCATGACGATTTTACTATATCTAAAATCTTTGATATGTTTACTCGTACTTCTCTTTTTTGAGGGGCAATTTTTACGACATTTTATTAGCGGCTTTCTGAATATTTGGAAATCCTGCTTACTTTTACAGCAATCTATGAAAATGATACAAATAATGACGCTATTTATAAACAAATAGCTATCGGTTTTTTGAAACCACAGTTAACATTACTTTGAAGCTTTACAGCAACCTAGTTGACAGTGCACAGGTACTAACAACTACCATTGAATTTATTTAAAAACGTCAGAGCCAATTAAAATGACCTTACAAGACACGCCAATAGAAACGTTGCTCATAGTATAACCCGTTCAGGAAGTGTATTTCCCATACTACTGTGATTACAGAACCCACTATCGCTCATTCTATGGTCATTGTGGGAACCACTAGCTTCCCGAGCTTGTTATCAATTTGACTATTTTAGTATTACCACAGATAGATTATTACTCATTATATACTCATATCATCTTCTATTTGGCTATCTATCCCTGACAGTAGATAAATTAAAGGCCCTGAAAATCCTTTTCTAGGCTGTAATATAGTGCAAATGGATGACCAAATTATTAATTTAATTTTTAATGTTGAACAGATGTATGCTAAAATTTTCTAAATACGAAAATATGACCTGTTTACAGTTCTTTATATAAAGAGTGCAAAAATGTGACAGTTTATTGGACGAGATCTGAAAATTATTCAATGAGGACATGGCCAATAAATCAAGTGCAATACCACCTTTTGAATTCGTTATAAACAATATTTTTTCTACGCTCGTATACATAATAGCGAAAAATAGTCATTTTATACGAAGTTTTTATGCCACTATTTACTATCGTCCGCTAAATCGAGATAGCGGATACTTGCAACGATTTGCGCTGACCATAATACGTCAATTCCCAAAATTGCTGTGATCCTTTCCATAACAACCAAACAAAGTTCATAATATGTTTACAAAATATCGAACAAGTCATTAAGTTCAAGGGGTGCTTGTTTATATGTTTATAGGAAAAGATTTTAAACGAAAATTGCGATGCAGATTCTTTTGTGTTAAAACAAATCGGTCAGTAAATGTAGAGATTATAAAACATTTTGAGAAATTAATACATATGAAGAATTAAGCAATAATTGAGAAGCGTTTCGATAACCAGGCCGGTTTCAAATCGTTGGATCATATACTTTAAAAAATAGCGGACGGTAACAGCTAAGTTTTGCATATTCTCCTCTGCCATGAGGGCATATTTTAAGCTTTAAATATGAAAAAATGATATGGCGCACTTCTAGTTCTGCATATAACAAATTCGCGCCTAAAAAATTATAACTTTAGGCCATGATTATCAATTTTATGCATGGAGGATTTATAATTTCAAAACTTTGAACCAGAGCAATAGGGTCCTATAGAATCCCAAAAAACACCATTTAACTATTTCTTTGACACAAAAGCCACAAACTTGCAGGATTCTAGATTTTGAATTGTTTGATGGGGGTCGGCTTGACCTTGTATGCATCCGGGCCTCGAGAATGAAGCCAATGTATTGCGTTTATAGTTTTATTATTCCCAACCAGCCTCCATTCATCAATCCAGCCAACATTTGTGACGAACTTGGGAAGAGGGTTCGTCGGGGTACCACCTATGCTGGCCATTTCAATAAGAGCGCAGGGCAGTGACATAGCACATACTCGTCTTTATATGCGCAGTTGTTTATTAGGACAATATGAAATGGATCCGAAAATTGCGATTCTAAGTTTCTGATTATAGAGGGCACTCTTGAGTCTTTAGTGATTTCTATTACTGCCTGGAATATGATGGTATATCTGCTTACCGAATATTCATCATGGAGAGCAACATTCTCTTTTTAAGAAATTTATACCTTTTCTCGGTCTGTAGTCTCGTGTGCTCACCACGTAGTCTCGTGTAGTCAGCATGTATTCACACGTGGAATGAAGCCTTTGTGATTTTTCAACTTTTAAATGATAATCCCTCCAGTGGGTTATACGCTTACACAACAGGTCCGAAGGTTGAGTTTTACGAATATGGGGAAGAAAATAATATTTTGGTCTTTGAATGTACTATTATTTCATTAATTTTGCCTTTTTTCAGTAATAAAATATCTCATATGTATCTCAAAAACTAGAGCTGCTACGAAAAAAACACACACAGTACACTTTTAGAATCCTCATATCAAAAATATCAAAATTCAATGCTTACTTGTCTGGAACCAAGACAATTTTTTTTTTGTTGGCCTACCACAGATCTATTTCTTGACAGTAGAATTTAGCTCCTCATCCACGTCCAATTTTGAACTATCGTTGTAAATTGACACGACAGGTTCTTCGTTTCTCGATATTCTCAGTGTTATCTCCAAGCTTTTGGTAAAATTATATTATAAGAGAAATACTATCAATACGCATTATTAGGAGAGAAGTATTAGTGTTATAGCCATTTCTAGGACCCGAGCATGTCCCATAACCGTGACTTTTATATGTCACTGGCCTTCAGATTACAGTCTTGGAGCAGCTCTCAACGCCACCTACTGGATATGTGCAGAAATTATTTTCCAGCAATGTACTGGACAATTCTAATATTGAATAGATTCACACGAATTATATTTTAGAAAAGTAAATGACGTGGTGGAAAACTCAAAAAGAAAGAAGATATACATAATATATCTGCCACTACACTAGAAAAGGTGTGTCTGCGATTAGCGTCACTATTACTCAGTTGAGTGTCTGATTTTGAAACAATTTTTTAGAGTAGCTAAGATAAGTAATTTAAGATAATCAAATATCTTTCACTTATTCTTGAATATTCTACAAATTCTTATATGTCACGATGTAAGCAGATAAAAATGATTAGAGCTAATCTAAATAATTATAAAAAATATTGTAAGACGTAAGGAAGTGATTCATTATCTATGGTATAAATCCCCTCAGATTTCTTGATAATGCGTAATATTAACATATTGTGTGCAACAAGTATTACGTTTGGAAAATCCTTTATATCAGTGTTATTTTCGATTTTTTTTTGTCGTACTTTATATTATGTACTGACTGGGAATTTTAAATATTATTGTATTTCCTATTTATTGAAAAATATATAACACATTGCCATATATAACTATCAAGCTAAAAAAATATTAACTGTTCAGCAAATATGCAATTATTCATTTTGTAATAATAAAGAGAATAGCTACCCAGATTGTTGGCTGATTTAAAAACTCCAACACTCGTGATGTTTACAGCAGTCCTTGGAAGATTTTTCTCATCCTGAAACATATTTTCTAACATGTTGGGAATTGCACTAAGATCGATAGTGGATAGGGATATAAGCAAAATACTGGTGAAAATGTGAACAAAAGCTTATTTTTCGATTTGTGGCCACCTTTCCCTAGACGTAGCTTAATGAAACAATGCAAAGTAATATCTTAAAGTTTGTAAAAATGTTCACAGAAATTGTTTAAGTAAGTCAACAAAATAAAACACAGTTAATTACTCCTTCCTCTGTCAACTATTATAAATTTGTTAAAACTAGATAATGTATAGAAAGTATAGAAATCCTATAAACACTTCTAGATAATATAACAGCTGAGGTAAATCACGAATCTTGATTATGTGAATCTCATTTAATGATGAAAACTTTAATCATATTGCATTACAGTATTTAGATTAAATATACGATAAATATCAGCTGATTCAAGTGATAAGAATCCCTTGACTTGTTTCTTCCTGGTGTAGTAATGGCTCTTATTAGGACATATTTGTATTAATTTATGGTATTTCCATCTTTTTTAAATTTTTTTCTTCTTGCTTCTGTTTGTATAATTTTGTTTTATTTTTTTCTCTTATAAATTCTTCTTTCAAATCATTACCTTCAATAATTCAAAAAATTAATTTAGAACCAAAATCTTGAAATATCTAGAAGTATTAGGCTGCCGTGATGCAGCCCAGCATCAAGTTATCCGAACATGTTTTTTCGTTAAGGTTTTTCCTGTATCAACACTCAAAATTTAAATTCACTATATGCGCCATTCACTAGCTTTACGTTTTAATTGTTTAATAAAGCTTAAAATTATTTACATTCTCTTCAAATTTATTTCAAGAGAATTCAGTTTGAAGTCAAAATGAGAGACTTTATTTCTTGTAAACTACCTATAGTCGAAGAAATAAAGCACAAAATCAGGTCAAACAAGCTCAAATTGGCGCAGTAAGATGGATCGCGATGGGATTTTTTGCATTCGATTCGTAATGCCGTCCCGAAACTTTGTGAAGATAGTTATTGAATGCATTTTGAATAAATAAATTATTGTAATAAAAATACTGATTTTAGAAAAGCAACGCTAAGAAGCATTAAATAACTATTTTACAACTCGTTCAATTATTATAGAAATAAGTCCAATTTTGTTCCTCGGGGGTTTTGGGGGTCGCTGAGCACAATTATGCAGTCGGTGATGGCGTCCGATGCACCTGGGGCCCAGGGTGGGCGTCAAACACGTCGTCTACTGGAGTTTTGCCTCCAGTTTATAAAACACGGAGCCAAAATACTTACTCGGGGGTTTTGGGGGCCACTGAGCACGATTATGCAGTCGGCGCCGGCGTCCGATGCACCTGGGGCCCAGGGTGGGCGTCAAACACGTCGTCTTCTGGAGTTTTGCCTCCAGTTTATAAAACACGGAGCCAAAATATTTACTCGGGGGTTTTGGGGGTCGCTGAGCACGATTATGCAGTCGGCGACGGCGTCCGAGGCACCTGGGGCCCAGGGTGGCCATCCATACGTAGCTTCGAGCCCTGTCCGCCAAACAGTTGGTACTAGCATCCAACTTACTAACACGAAACTTCTAACCCTACCCTGGATGAGATAACCGTGGATGCGATAACGCAACATTTGAAAAGAGTTTATCTGCAGGTTCAAAGTTGGCTGTATGGAGAGGACGAAAATCTAAATCCTGTAGACTAGGGATGGGAACGCAAGGATGTGTCTTTGGTTCCCATTAGGATGACGGAACCCCCTGGTCCATCCAGTATTTTACAAATAATTTTTTGCGCTTGCAAAAAGGACTACGGTACTTCATATGGATGCCGTAAACACGGTTTGATTTGTAGTGTAGCGTGCAAAAATTGTGCAAGTGCTAATTGCACGAATGTAAATAAATTTTCAAGTACAGAATATGATGCTGAAAGCGATGAAGAACCCGAAATTACACTGTCTTTGTGATGTAAATTTTTTTTAAATAAATCTTTAAATTTTTTAACATAAACAATTTAAAACAATATTTTTATATGTCCTTGCTGAATACACATTCGTATTCAGCGACCCTAAAAACCCTCGAGTAAGTATTTTGGTTTGGTATTTTATAAATTAGAGGCAAAACTACAGAAGACGACGTGCTTGACGCCCACCCTGGGCCCCAGGTGCCTCGGACGCCGTCGCCGACTACATAATCGTGCTCAGCGACCCCCAAAACCCCCGAGTAACAAAATTGGACTTATTTCTATAATAATTGACCGAGTTGTAAAATAGTTATTTAATGCTTCTTAGCGTTGCTTTTCTAAAATCAGTATTTTTATTGCAATAATTTATTTATTCAAAATGCATTCAATAACTATCTTCACAAAGTTTCGGGACGGCATTACGAATCGAATGCAAAAAATCCCATCGCGATCCATCTTACTGCGCCAATTTGAGCTTGCTCAGTGCTTCATTTCTTCGACTACTACTGCGTTTCGGAGATGTATTTCCAGCTTTAGACTCTGACTTATTTGATGCTGAGCTATTTGGTTTAAACTACACAATTTTTAGAGCAATCAAACAAATGTTACCAGAGATGACAATGCATTAATTGCCACTAGAAATCTACATACAGTCATTCCAATCGATCTCGACTGTTTTATTGCCAATATTAATATAGTTAGGGAAATTGCTTTACGAAGTAACTATGTATGTAACATCTTTGTTATAAATAATTCTTGTAAATTCTCAACATCAATTGATATAGACGACGCTTGGCCTCTCTGTCTATGACGAGTTAAATCAGATATTTGAAAGTTACGTTCCAAAAAACTTTCTCCGCTGCACTTTACTGTCGATATAAAAGAAATATAAGGCTTAAAGAGAAAACTTGCCGAGCCTATAACAATACCGGAATTCAGGGAACTTAGGGACACAATAAAAATAGACACTGACAATTTATTTAAAAGTTATACCTCCCATACAAAGAACTCTATAAAATCAAACCGTAACAAGTTTTGGTCCTACATCAACAATAGAAAAATACAGTGCAATGCTGTACAACGAGTCACCCCTAAATAATCCTAACAGCATAGGCGATGTACTTGCAGAAAGTCCTATTCTCAAGCACATCAAGTGGATATCATTAATGATATTATTAATGATATTTTAGTCGCAAACTCCTCTATGAAATCCTTATGCGACTAAAATATCATGTTTTAATATTCCGCCCTCTAAAAGCACATTTGAACTATGATAAACCAAGTCAGGCTATTTATTTTTCGATTGCAACAGACACTGGACTGCTAGATGGCGCCTGCTCACTATTTTACATGTCGCTATCCCAAAGATACCGAAATATACTAAATGGTCAAGTGATCCTCATGTCGGTCGTCACATGCATACCTTGCACTGGCGAGAGCCAACAGCTCGAAACTGCAGTCTGCAAGTGGTGTGTGACGACTGGCACGAGAGCTCCTTTAAGTAGGATCAGTCTTTCGGCTGGTGTTTGTTGCAATCGAAGCATTAGCGTTTTGACAGTAATATGCAATTATTACACTTAATGCGCCAGGCTTGTAACTTGTAATTCAGCGCTCGGCGGGGCACATAGCCCGGAGAGTAGCTGTTGGTTACAGTCTAGTTACGTTCCTTATAGTAAAATAAGGATTTTATAGAGGAGTTTGCGAATAAAATGTTATGTTTTAATGTTATTGCATGTTAAGAAATTATATGCAATATGTTCATTGTTAACTTAGTTACGTTGAAGATAAAATAGCTGTTATAGTTAATAATTGGTTAAATCTTATGGAAGTGTCTCTGTTGGGTGGTGTAAATTAAAAATATATTTACAAAATAAAAAGTGATATTTTCTCTAAATCCATCATGTTCCTACCTTACCGTTCATATAGCAGCTTTACTTATTATCAATGTTACGCATTTTCATTTAAGTAACTGCCTAGAACGATCATTAGAATAAAAAACTTGGTGCAATGTTTGTCGCTTTAAATAAATATCGTTTTCGTTCCCACTCTGTAACTATGTTGCCTAAGAGAGAGCTATCGGTGATTTGCATTCGGTTTGGTCTCGCTGAGTACAACGTATCGTGTTTCTTCTCATGTGTTGTAAATGTAAAAATCCAGTGGCTCTTGGATTTTAACGACAGTTCAGCGAACGGTAGGCTGGAATGTCACCTCTGTTAGCAGCGGTCAGCTCCGTTCCGCCCGCCACCCCTGGACTCGAAGAACTTCTCGCACACTAAGACAATGTCTTTACTCACTGATGACATTCTCTCTTCTCCTAGGAGGTCGAGATGTCTCATAAGATAAAATAATATGTAAGATTTGTAAGGTTAATATCAGCAGGAACGTGAATAGAGATATATGCAGCTGATGAGTCTATGGCAAAAATGTTGTGAAATATATGAAACAATCAAAACCAAACCAGAGCGGGGAGGAAGAACGTCTGGTTTTTGTAATTTGAATTATTGCAGAAATGTCTAAAGGCAAATAGAAATAAGAAAGTATGTTAGTATATGTGTTCCCCAATGCAAAACTATATTGCAGAAAAATATCACAATAATTAAAAATTGATAAAATTGGAACGACTTATACGACTTAGACCTTTATCATAGCGGCAGATTATTATTATTGTATTAAAAGTATTGCTACATTGTTACGTATTTACACCCTCCAGTAAACAATCTGTACGTAGGTTCAACAAACTGCAACAAGAATCTTCACAAACCACTATTTTATTTATCACTTAAATCACAATAATTAAACAGTAAATTTCGAACGTACTCGAGTCTCCTTCCAGAACCTTCTCGAATATTGTGGATATTTCTATAGTGTTCTAGCCGCTAATGGCGGTTCGCCAGTTAGCCCAGAGATGGCGCCATCCTACCGGCCGTCAGCCAAACAGGTTCCTTTACTCTGTTCCAGGGATTAATTACACTTTCTCCGCCAGAGGGTAGCACATAACATTGCCCCCTCCTTAAGCTTGAAATCCCGGTCAGGCATTCCGTTTCCCCAACATATATCGCCAACCTGTCCAGATGCACGATCTTCATCTTGGACTCTACGTTGAATCCGATAAACAACATCATTGATCCGGGTGATGCCAGAATACGGTCATTCCCAAGGTGAGCGAGGCTTCGAGAATCCTTCTTCACTCCGCTGTGGGTTATACAGCCAAACCAAATCCCCCACCTTGAATCCTGCTGAACTGATATTGCAGTCATATCGAGCCTTCATTCGGTCAAAACTCCCTGTAGGAGACCTCTTGACAGCCACATCAGCACAAGCCTTCCAACTGCGACACCAATCCTCTACATCCTACATCTCTACATCCTGATGGCTGTTTATCCAGTAGAATCATTCCCGTACTCTTGCCAGGGTCTTATTTTTGCCAAAATGCTTTCCGGATATTTCTTCGTGCACTTTCCGAAGTACTTTTGGTACCCGACACCTGGGTTATCACCAAACGCATGTTCCTTCCCATCCGGGTTCTCCCATGCTCTCCGTAATATTTCATCTTCAAGCCTTAGGGAATCCGATTGCGTCTATAAAGCCTTCAGTCCAACACTTTTGCTAGAAACATACTTCCATTCTGGTCGCATGCCTTTTTCTTTTGCCTTCAGTACAGGTCCAATTCCGTCGTCGCTCAGTTGTTCCTTCCTTACAACTTCCTTTATCCATTCCTTCGGAACCTCTATCTTAACCGTCTTTACTTTCGCTGCATCCTGCTGTTTCTTTACTTGCTCTGCATTCACTGGCGACAGCACCTCTTGACATGCCCCAATTTGCCGCAATTAAACAGCGTTCCTTTTGTCAGACCTTCACAACTTCGCTGCTGCTTCGGCTCCCGTTTCGGCGATTACGGTTCCTGTTTCAGGTCAGGTCGCAAACTTAATTCGTTTAGTACTTGCGCGACCATTTCCTGTATGACTTTTAGCATAGCCATCAATTTCCTCTTATCGGAGCGGATTTCCCCTTTTCTTGTAGCGTTTCCTTCCCCAAAGCTCCATTTTCGACAATCGTACATCATATACCCTGGTTTGCTGCACTGGTAACACCGGATACCTCCGCTAGACCTTACACCTCCTTGTCGGTTTTCATGTTTCCCTGGAAAACTTGTCTTTTCTTCTTGACTTCTCTTTTCCTGATCTAACATAATTTTTTCCATATCTTTTTCTTCTTTACGTTTCTTTTCTTGTTCTTGTTTTTCATTCAAAAACTAACAAATAGTACTAACAAGTCTTATTCAAAGTTTATATCAGGTACAAATCAAATATTTCCACAAAATCCGGAATAGACTCTGTTCTAGATATTTTCTCAAAATGTCATAAATAGGCCTTATTTAGTGTCTATATCACTTCTTAGTTGAAAGCACTTAAATAACTACACTAATGTCTTAAATAGAATGTTCTAGAAATCTTCTCAAAATTACACAAACAGGTCTTATTTGGTTTCTATATCGCTTTCCAGTTGACAGAAATTAGCTAATTATATTAATTTTCAAATAGAATGTTCTCGAAATTACCTCACACTAGCGCAAATAACTCTTGTTTAATGTCTACATCACTTTCCAGTTCAAAGCACTTCAATATCTGCAGTGACTTCCAAATAGAACAATGGAACACTCTGGAACCTTGTCGAATTCTCCAGAAATCCTATTACAATCCCACTTCTGATAACAATTGTTACGTGTTTACACCCTCCAGTAAACACCCTGTAAGTAGATTCAACAAACCGCAACAAGAATCTTCACAAACCGCTACTTTATTTATCACTTAAATTACAATAATGAATCCTTAAAAATAACACAACTAATTATAACTTTAATCCAACATAAATTCACTGATTTAAATCACAACTTGGTATTGTTTTTTATTTGTATCTGATCTCTATATATAAGGACTGTACTGTATACTGAACTGAACTATCCGCATGCGCCGGATTCACTTCTTTATATACACACTTCGAACGTACTCGAATCGCCTTCCAGAACCGTCTCGAGTATTGTGGAAATTTCTATAGTGTTCTAGGCGCTAAATGGCGGTTCATCAGTTGGCTCAGAGATGGCGCCATCCTACCAGCCGTCAACCAAACAGGTCTTCCTTCACTCTGTTCCAGGAATTAATTACACCTCTCTCCGTTAGAGGGCAGCGCATAACAGTATTCATCAAATTTCCTGTCATTAATATCGTCTGGTCAAAAAAATATTTGTATTTTCATCTAGTGTAAGAGGTCAGCTATGAAAAACGAATATGTAATTGTACTACAAATTCTAGAGATGAGGAGACAACGGACGTTTTTAATAATATGTTTGTTTATTTTTTGCGTTTTTGAGGTCAGAATTAAAGATTTTAAAATTTTTCTGAAGCTGCGTATACATCATTTATTTAAAAAAGAGGATTCCAGTTCGCACTTCCTCCAACGCCATCTGCCACAAACACTTTAAAAGGGACCTATTTGTACTATTTGCAAGTCGCCGATTTGATGTTACTTGCAATTCATAACATCGGGCGTCCGCAGCATCGTTAATGTCCTAGCCTGCTCTGCACTGATGAGAGCCAAAAGCTCGACCGGTCTGCTGATGACTTTTGGACTTGGCTGAGGCGGCGGAACTCTATATTTTAAAAAAAGTCGCCTTTACCGGCATCTGCTATAAACACTTTATTGCGTTTTTAGTAATTGGTAACTAAGAAGCCGTTCAGAGCGCACATCCTAATAAAAACATTACGATTCAAGAGGAATATGACAAAACTTGCCTTTTAATGGACACCTTGGGTGATTTTAAACTGTTGCTCCGAAATTTTGACTAAATCTGCTATTATGAAACCTTTTAGTAATCAATAAAAAAAATAAAATTTTAATTTTTCCAATGCAAGAAATTATGATCTAGTTAAGTAATAAATATTTCCTGATGACTGCTAAGGGCCCCTAGCCGAAACGTTAGATGATATCTTTTATTTGGTACACGAACCTTATTCCCAAGAAAATTAATGAGTTTAATATAATCCGGAGGTTCAAGAAAAGAATCAATTATACATAAATAAATTTAAAAGATGATACGATTTGGTATTTGGTATTTAACGATTACGTGATATACCTACTTGAAATGACAATAGCAATTTGTTTACTCATCTGCAATCTGTGACAATATGTACTTAAAATAAAATAAAAAACTTCTAATATTACTGATTTTCAAGGAAAACAATATCTTCACATAAAATCACATTAATGTACCACTTAGATGTGAATCAATTGGCGTCTTAAATATATTAAATGTTTCTCAAATTAATATAATAACATGAATTTCCTTTTCTATATATTTTTAGATGTTAAGTGACCATTCTTCAAACTATATGCTGATCGTAATCAGAAGTGTTAAGTTTGGTGGGAAAATCTTTTAGGATAACCAAGTTAGACAATGAAACAGACTTAATTTGTTACAGATGGAAGTATTCACAAATAAAAGTGTTGATAACTACTACTAGCAAACAAAAATGCTTCATACCTATCATGAAAAACATTTCAAAAAAGAAAAAAAATTGGTTGTCCTACCGATGACATCTAGATAACGACATAAGATACGTTTTAACTTCACGTATGCATCCAATTGCCAAACGCATAAATCATTTTTGCAGATAGCTTGTAATTTTGAGCGCTGAACCCTCCAAATGTCTCAGGTCGGAAAACGATGTTCGTTTCAACGCTACTGTTGAAAATTTTTTGAATCTGAATATTTTACTATTAAGCAAATTTATTCCCTATTTTTGGAGGCCACACCAAAATGTAAAATTGTGTATCTTCCACTTGGATTTTTTTTTATTCATTTCAGTGCAGTCCCACTTCGCTTGCCTTGGGAAGAATAATTTTATACAAATTCAAGTTAATTATTAGTCTTTGGGCTACATGTTGTGTAGATAAGACAAGTCAATTTGTAAAATAATGGTTCACAATCATTCCAAAATGGTAAGAAATATAACAAAACAAATGTATAACTAACCTTTTAAAATAACAATACTGCATAAATAATTTTAGAAAATGATAGCTCACAAACATTTAAAGTATAAATATGATTTTAAAATAACACAAAATAAAAAAGCAAAATATGACACATAAATGTATAAAACAACGGTAACTACATAATAGTACATTATACACTAAGGGAAAGAAATGTCTTATTTTTCCTGAGGTGTAATTTGAGGCCCGACGGCAACAAATACATCGAGGGAAAAATGGCGGTCTCTCCCGAGGTGTATATACTATTTTTTCCACGATCGGGAGTAGAAACATTTATTTCATAAATAAAGACTTATAATAAATTGGAGCGAAATTACAATATTTAGGAGCCCTTGGGATATTTCCATTCAACGTATCATGGCAACAGATATCACATTTCATTTAGTGAAGTTCCTTCGAATATTAATTTCAATAGTTGTGAGAATGTAACATTTACTATCAATGTTAATAAATAAGAATTACATTTTGTTTAACTATTAACTTATATAAGTAAATATGCAATGTCTTATTAATTAATAAATAAGAATTACATTTTCTTTAACTATTGGGTATGAAATAAAAACTCCCCTAGGGAAATTATTGTCTTATTTCGTCCCTAGGGAGTAAATGCTTTACTTCTGTCACAATTTTGATACCATAGAAATCGATTTCTACTCCCGGTCGTGGAAAAACAATCTTATAAAATGGCATCCATATATTACATGCAATAAAACTGATAGTACTAGCGGCTAGAATTGGTGACTAATGTATTCTGTAGTATCGTAAAATGCATTTTCCTCTAGAAACTCTTTTAAGTTTTTTAAAATATGTTCAACATATTAGGTGCATCCTTTATAACTTGAGGCAGTCTATTATATAAATTGCAACCTGCATAAATTGGTGATTTTTCATAAAAGCAATGATAATGTTCGTTTAGACATATGCTTTCTCTTTTACTCGTATTATGTGCATGTACATTTCCGTTCGTGTTAAATTTGTTTGTTTATATGAGTATATTTCAAAAGCTTTGGCAGGTAAATAGATGTTTAAGTAATAATTCTTTATTCTTGTATGGTAAGTCAAATATAAGTCTTATAATAAGTTTTTGCAAAATACCTCCATTGATTTCGGTGGCTTGACCCCAGACCACTATGTTATAACTGAAGAAGGAGTGTACCATAGCATAATAAGTATCTAAAATATTTTTGGTGTTCAGTGAATTTTTAAGAGTAGCAATGTCAAAAAATGCTTTACCAACTTTATTGCCTATATGATCAATGTGGTTCGTGAAATTTAAGTGTTTATCTATGAAGACACCCAAGAATTTGGAGGAAAAGCCACTATGTATTGAATGGCTGTTTAAAGAGAAATTAAAATCCGTTCCTGATCGGTAAACATTGAGTGATTCAATATAAAAAGTTTTGTCATAATTTATCATTAGTCGTTTTTTTTTGACACCAGCTATCATACGATTGAAGGATTGTATGTACTTTTAATATTACTTCACATGTATCTTTTCCATGTATCACAATGGAGCTGTCATCAGCATATAAAACACTTTACCATCTAAATTTGATCTGGGAGTTCATTTATATACGTTTAAAAAATAAGAGGCCCTAGGACACTACCCTGAGGGATCCCTATATCTATATAATATATTGCAGATTTTGCGCCCTAAAATTTAATATGTAGTTGTCTACTACTAAGGTATGAGACTACTAAATCATTCGTTATTGCTCTTATATCCAGTGCATCTAATTTTTGACCTGCAAAACTAATGTCAACCGTGTCAAAAAAATATCTCTTCGCAATTGGTAGACAAAACAATAAATTTTTATCAATGTTTCAGTCAAGGCACTCATATTAACGGTAAGTATTGCTGCCTGTATGTATAGGCTGACTTGGACTGAGGTCACACTTGTTACCAGCAGCAATAGCCACATGTCGCATGGTCTTCTTATTTTTAGTTGGTGTTCGAGATATAATCGCTTTCTTCAGTAGATGTGTTGGGTTTCTTCTTTCAATATGAATGGGCACTTTCATTTTTTGTTTTCTATCAACTTTTGTCATTGTTATCCCTTGGAATTGGTTGGGAGGGTGGTCAAATAAAAATATTGAACCACAGCACTTAGGCCCCACTGGACCCCTTGTACTTCTTCGCTGTAGGCAGACCCTCACCTAGGCTTCCAACCAGCCTGCTTGCGAAGGAGATGGTGATGCTGCCTAGGGGCATGTCCCTTACATCGGCCAAAGTATACCAACGTTCTCCCAAAATGGATTTTCTGATTGATGAGACGGCAGAACAGTCACAGAGTACATATTGAGCCGTCTCACCTTCTTGTTCACAACCTCTGCAGAAAGGTATTTCGCTTAATCTCATATTGCATAGATGTTTCCTTAACGAACACTGTCCAGTCTGGATTCCCATTATAAAGCGTAGATTCCTTTAGCTCAATAATATGGGACGAAATTTTACGATTTGGATGAAATAATTCAGAGCGGGCTGAAATTTTGGGAACAGGCTTATTTTGTGGTTCTTTTTAATATATCAAAAGTCCCCACCCGTAAAAAAAGGTTAAAAAAAATCGATTTTTCGCAAAAAAACCGGAAAATATTAATTTTACTGTAAAATACATACAACATGAAAATTATAAGTAATAATAATCGGCATAATTTTGTTTTTTTTTTAACTTCGTACGACTTATTCGAGCCGAGATAGATTTCTTTGAAATGTTGACAGTTTTGTGACGCAACAGGAACGCGCGCTCTTTTCTCTAAAATCTCATTTCCATTCAATCAATTTCGGCAGAGATATGAATTTTTAAACATCTTTATAGCGCGCTATCAGAACACTTGGTTCATGATAAAATCGATAAAAACTCGAAAACGATAGATCGTACGCATATAGTGTATTTAATGAAAGTTAAATAGAATCAAATTTTGAATATGTTGATGTACATATAAAATCATTTTGATAACAAGTGAATGGAGATAAAAGGAAAAAACATGATAAATGCATTTAGACAAGTAGCTAATTTTTGATTGGCTTTAGGCAATAACAACACTAAAGGTTTTTTGAAGAGAATTAAATTATCTGTAAAATGAGCTCGATGCGACCTTCATACGATGAGTGTTTCACGAGTTACAGCTATTCAAAGCTATGAGCCAAAATTTCTTTTCTATTATAAATTAAGATTTTCGTGCAAGAACTATGCATAACAATTTTTTTTAACCTATTTTCTACCCCCCTTCCTCCCCTCCGCCGGCGTCTATGGGTGGGGACCTTTGATATGTTAGAAAGTACCACAAAGTAAGCCTAGTTGAAATGTGCTTTTAGAGGGCGGAATATTAAAACATAATATTTTTAGTTGCAAACTCCTCTATAAAATACTTATTTTTACTATAAGGGACGTAACCAGACTGCAACTAACAGTTACTCTCCGGGCTATGTGCCCCGCCGAGCGCTGAATTACAAGTTACAAGTCTGGCGCGTTAAGTGTAATAATTACATATTACCATCAAAACGCTAATGCTTCGATTGCAACAAACACCAGCCGAAAGACTGATCCTACTTAAAGGAGCTCTCTTGCCAGCCGTCACACACCACTTGCAGACTGCAGTTTCGAGCTATTGTCTCTCGTCACATGCCTACCTTGCACTGACGAGAACCAACAGCTCGAAACTGCAGTCTGCAAGTGGTGTGTGACGGCTGGCAAGAGAGCTCCTTTAAGTAGGATCAGTCCTTCGGCTGGTGTTTGTTGCAATCGAAGCATTAGCGTTTTGATGGTAATATGTAATTATTACACTTAACGCGCCAGACTAGCAACTTGTAATTCAGCGCTCGGCGGGGCACATAGCTCGGAGAGTAGCTGTTGGTTGCAGTCTGGTTACGTTCCTTATAGTAAAAATAAGAATTTTATAGAGGAGTTTGCGACTAAAATTATTATGTTTTAAAGTAAGCCTGTTCCCAAAATTTCAGCCCGCTCTAAATTATTTCATCCAATTTTTCCCATTTTATTGAGCTATTCTGCACATTGCAATGCCAAGATATTCTAGATGTATTTCCCACGTTTATCTACCATCAAGAAAAACGCCAAAACACTTGACGGGATCTGTGTTTAAATCTATATGTGTGTAATGAATATGATAGTTTGTGTTTTCTCTACATTTAAAGATAATTTGAAGTTGTTAAAATATATTTTGGTCTGTGATTGCATCTCATCCGACATCTGCACCAGGTAGGTAATTGTCATTACTACTTTATAATATGGTTGTATCTTACGGGCTTCAATTTAATGAACTGTACAGTATCGTTAATATACAAAATAATAAGAATGGGTCCCGAGACCCTTGGGGAACTCCATACTTCAGTAATCTTAAAGATGGGGTCATCGCATTTGCTTCTACACACTGATACTCTTTGATATGCAAGATTCCATGAATGAGAGCGCTAGGCGCCTAATACCATACAGTTCTAATTTCAGTAGCAATATATCATATGGAACACAATCAAAAGCCTTCGATAAATCCATGAAAGATGTTAGAGTCATATTACATTTTTCAAGTTCATCCGTTAATAATATAATTAAATCTGTTCATGCCTTCTCTATAGATCTACTTTTATGTGTCCATAATGACTTGGATTTATTAGATTCTTACTTTCAAAGTAATCCATTAATCTGTTCTGTTTATTTAGATAAGTAGTGAAATTATTTTTTTCTTATTTTTTATATATTTCTATATTATACAAGAATATATTTTTCCAAGTATGTCTTTTATTTTGTATCATATACCTCAGTAAACAGTAAACACGTCCTGCCCGCGGGCCTCATCAATCCTATTTACTGATTGGTCAAATTTTGAAGCATAGAGTACTGTTATTGGCTTATATGTTCAGAATAACATTTTAGATAAAATAATTATGTTACTGCATATAACTAAAAATGTGTTTCTTCTACACATAAATAATCAGATTTAACTTGTTAATACTTTGAAATATTATAAATCTGACACCTATCAATAAATAAAATTAAATCTTAATTTATCCTAGTTAAAAAACAAGTTTGAAAGGTTTATAATACCCAATGCATTTTTAAAAACAAATTAATATTAAATCTGGTTAATCTTCCAGTAAAATGCGTTAAGCATATCATATTTCATATATATCCTCTAGTAACCTAATTAATCTCTATTATTTGCGTCCTTTTTATAAAAATAAAAAATAAATACATCAATTATTAATGCTGATAAAATTATGATAGAAAGTTATAACAGTAGGTCTTCAGCATATAGGTCTGTCCTTACATAACGGGCAATGTCTGCTAAACGCAGAAGTTGTATGTACCAGAAGAGATAACCCTGAATTATGCATACTATTCAGAGCGTCTCAGATGGAATCAGAATAATACCAGTCAGTGCCTCATATAATTTTGTTTTCATTCATTACTGAATTATGGGCCGTTAAAATAGATTGGTCAAAATTATTTTTTATTTAAACTATCATCTCAAACTTAATGAATTTTCGATGGTTTTCCAACAGAATATATTTAAAACATAATGTTTTTAGTCGCAAGCTCCTCTATAAAATCCAGCTACTCTCCGAGCTATGTGCCCGAATATATTTAATTTGACTATAGATATGAGTATACGTATACTTCTCCAAGTCTGGAGTAGTGGACTATGACTATGACTCTGTTAGATTTATTGGATCTTTAGTTTTGTACAAACAAAGAATAGAACACGACTTTTGTTCTGTAATTGTCCTTTATTTTATCGAATAAATTCTAGCGCATAACCTCAGTTTCACTTTCTTCTTTAAACTCCGATTTTTCATAGTTTTCGCTATCAAAATTTTCCATTCTTCTTCTTGTTGCACTGATTGCTTACCCTGATTTTTAGGTTCATCTCGTAGTGGTAATTTGACATGATCTACGCACTTGCTAGACCTTTCTTGAAAGGTTACATCTCTACAAGGGCCGACTTTGTTTCCTTATTTAACCACATTCTGTAACGCTCGTCACAGTCGTCACTATCGTATCCTACAAGAATTCCCTCTACAGTTTTCTTGTCCATTTTTCTTCGTCTCTGAACTGGAACGTGAGCATAACATGTATATCCTATAATACAAAAATGTTTTATTCTGAGTTTCTTGCCAATCCACAAGCCTTCCACATAAAATTTTCAAGCCCGGATTAGGATATACACTGCCCACATCGCTAATGGAAAATCTTGTTTGAATACTTAAATTTCCGGGCCATCTGAACTATAATGCGCATGTCACGGTCTGAGCGATACCTGCTGCATCTAAAATGTCGCGAACTTCCTTATTATCGAATTTTCCACCATTATCGCTGAGCGTTTCTTCAGTTATATATCCTTAGAATAGTCTTAGAATGTTGAATAGCATGTGTTAGTACGTATTTGATTTCTGATTTTCCCTTCGTGTAACTATCCTTGAATACCTCTAAATGTCTTTTCTTTTGAAAATATTCATCAAATGGATCGCAAACATCTGCCTTGGTTGCTTTTTCTCTGTGTCGTAACGGCAATCGGTGTGACTTACTATAGATGCATGGTTCACAAAGTTCCCTCTCCAAGAGAACAATGATGCCTAACTCTCTTTCTAGTATCCCCTTGACATGACGTTTGTCCTGGTGACCCCAATCTCTCATGGTGCAGTTGTAATAATGAAGTATTCTCAATGGCATTTATTTCAACTGACTGTCTAAGCAAAATCGGCTCAATAGTTGCCTTATATAAATTACTGTTTCTCGTGATCCAAGCAGCAATACTATACTATTGATTTTAAGGCAGCATTCTGTTGCCAATGACTTAAAACTCGCTATTCGGGTTTCTATCTTCTGCAGCTAAAACTGAAAATAAATTTCTAGATAGTTGTGGCACATGCCAATCATCTTTCAGCATTATATCTTGACAGCTAACCGATGACATTTGAATAGTGCCCTTTCCGAATGCCAAAGAAGTTTCTTTTCAAGCTGACTTAGTGTTGTAAGGACTGTGAAACTATTCAAAAACTACAAAATAGTATGAACCGTTGGTTACATGCTTTGTTGCTCCATTATCAATCCACCACCACATCGAATACTTCTCAACTGCATAAGCTTCCTCGTGATTGCACATAAGCACGACAGAATTACCCTGAACACCCCTGGTTGTTTGATTTCTACTAGGTTTACCATCAGAAATTCACTTCTTGCAATTATCGACTCAGTGTCCTCATTGTTTACAATAATTGCAGATATCGTATCTCTTCGGTTTGAATTTAATGAACTTACCTTTGCCATCTTATTTTTGCTTACTTGCATTTGCCATCAATACTTCTTGTAATACTTTATTGCTACATAACTTTGTAAAATTTCTCTTAAACGTGCATACCTGATTTGTTAATTCATCGAATGTTCATTTCTCATCTTGTCTGAGTAACATCCAACTTGACTTAAAATTTTAGAACTCATTTGGCACAGTATGTAAAGTCTTGCAAACTAACATGAGATTTGGCAAAGTATTGACGTTCTTAGCTTTAAGTCCATTATTCATCTTATTCCATAAATTTCTCAGTTTTGCTATGTGCGTTGAAACATCTTCACCTGGTTGGTATTCAGCTAAATGCAAAGAATTCTGTGCAAATTCTAAATAATTTATTCCTGGATATCGCGTCAAAATATTGCCTCAATGCATGCCAAGGCATCACTAGCTGTTTCATTGTCCATTATTTTCTGATAAACTGCATCTGTAATGGAACTTATTATCATGGATTTTGCATAACTGTTTGCTCTACGATAAAGGTCTGACTTCTCTTTGTATAATTTGATCATAACTTCTGTAGCGCCTACTCCTAAGGCCTCTGGCTTTACCAATTTCTTGTCAATTACGTCTAGTGCTCCATCATAAGAGTCTAAGATCACTATTTTTTCCACATGGGCCAGTCTGTTTCTCCACTTAATGCCTTAATATGCCTTGATAAATCCATTATTGAGGTTTCTCTAACTACCGCAATGTTAAAAGAAAAGTCTACTTACTTTCCTCGTTAACTTCTTTTGACAATTTTATTCTTTGTTACCTTTCTTGGCTCATCTGTACTGGGAACATAACCTGTTAGATTTATTGGAGCTTTAGTTTTGTACAAAGAATAGAATACGACTTTTGTTCTGTAATTGTCCTTTATTTTAACGAATAAAGTCTACAACATAGCCTCACTTTTCTTATTCCTGTTGGCAGGAAGATATTTCTTTTTTAATTTTCTATTACCAACTTGACATTCTAAAAGCATGCTTGCAAACTCTTAAACTACAAAATAACTAAACAACTAAGATGTCATAGGACGTCATCTCTGACATATAACTTTAACTAAAATATCTACCTATAACATGCTCAAGGGTTGATGCCCTAATTTTTTTACAGGGATGATATTTTTGAATCATAAATATTATAAATGGAATCCTCAAATACTTGTCTAAAAAAAAATACTCTTGTTTTTATTCGATAAAATTAACGGTTTGTGAAAAATATGCACTTTTATTCATTAAAGTGGACCGAAAAGCGCTTTTACCATTACTTGAAAGAAAGTCGCCGTTAATAATGTATAATAATATAATACTGAATAAAACTACAATTTAGAAATAAAAATTTTAAACTTAAGCAAGATGTCCTAAAGGGTATATTTCTCTGAAGTCACCAATTTCATCAAACCGAAATATCTTTTTGTTAGACAAGCATTTGAAGAATCTACTTATGATATTTTTATAGTTTTAAAACATTATTTCTGTGAAAATTTTAGTGTGCCAACCCTTGGGTGTAGTGCATTCCTGATCTCCTAGAAGGTATGTAAACTTACTTCTAGAAACAAATACGTTCATCTGCTTTATAAACCACCAAAATTTCATTAAGTTTGCAGCCAGTAACTTAGTTACGAAGGTCTGTAAAAAAACAGCATTTTTTTGACCCCATTTGCACTCCCCAGGATTGTTGCTCTGAAGCTTTGTGGCGCCTTGTATACGACTCATGAATCTGCAAGTTATTAGGCTTGTCTTTAGCCATTCGTGTTAAACATTTTCAGAATAGGTATTCAAAACACCTAACTCCCAAGTACTATTGAAATGTCAAAACAATTTTAGGTATGCTGTCACAATATTCTGACCGATGTCTAGTGATTGATCAGGTAATATTGTGGGACACTTTTATTTGTAAACACAGCTTCACTTTCAATTCTCGTCGCCTTCAATACGAGGAGCATGATATACAAAACTATTTTAACGAAACGTATGATGATTATTGAACATATGTCGCATTTGTAATTTCAATTCCTATAAAAGAATTTAATTGAAATGCAAAAGAGCGTCGTTATGTGTAACCCTAGAGTTATAACAAATGGAATCATAATGTTGCACATTTTACAGCATGTATTTGTAATTTTTAAAAACATTGCCTCAATAAATTAATTATTTTTTAATAATTTTATTTTTCATTTTTTTATAAATTCAAAGGAAGAAACTTAAATTAAGTAACAAATTAACATTTATGGCAAGAGAATTAATATTGACCTTAGTGTTTGGTTTACAGAACGAAATACACCTAAATTTTATCTCTAGTAATTTGATTATACAAAACTACCAAATTTTAACAAAGTTCACGCATATCCATCACAATGAAATATTGACTAGAAAAGCCAATTCTTACAAGTGTTACAATGGATGAAAAATGAAGTATGAACTGTATAAAGCAACAACAAATACATGAAATATATTAATAAGTTATTAAGCTCCTAGATGTTTTGGAAAAGTTATTGAAATTTTTCTTCCAGGTCACGTTATTGCCAGTTAGTTTGGATGCATCTGTTCTAGTCTTTAAAAGAGTTACTTTTATTAATCAAACATATTTTTTCTTTAAAAATAGGGTACTGTTTTATGCGGAGTAAAAATGGAATACTTTTTGTCGAAGGTGTACTCGATGGACGAACGGCAGGAACAGCCGAGTCACAGAAAATCACTTCTCATGAAGCATGGTACTTTTTCTTCAAATGTCGAATATAAATTAAATAAACACAGTTTTTCTTCAAACGTCAGAAAATCATGACGTTTCTTACTCATTTCATGACATTAAAGTTTGACATTTCAGATAACTGTGCGTTGCCATTAGCAGCGGAAGTAAAAGTAGTTTTTCTTCCGCTCGACCGGACTTTTGCTTCCGTTGCTGATGGCAACGTACAGCTAAATTTTTTATCTTTGTTTTTTATATAGCCGTTTGAAGAAAATATAACACTTACTTCGTTTGTCCAGCAAATATAAAGACTTGTCACAAAAGTATCACTTTTGCTCCTAATAAAACAATATACTATATTCTTTCTTCAGCTACTTTTAGTGCCGCTCGTTTCTTTCAAAATCTCCTTTGTGGTTTGAGTATTCGCCAAGTTTGAAGAGGAACGGTAGGGATTTATTTTACATAGAAAGAGTGTGGAGAACTATACTGATAGTTGAGGGTTATCGTGATAATTACTACAATCAGTAGTTATTTTTCCAATCAATCCTTCTTTTTTTCAACATGACATGTATATCTTATCACAGCCTCTCAACAAAAAGAGTTTCTTATCATATTTGCACCATTTTTTAATTATTATTGTTATTAATAATACGCGGTATTCAAAATATTTTTTTAATACAATTTGACTAAAAATAATATTAATCAAACACTTACAAAGATAAAAATAACAGAGAAAGATCTGAAAATTGTCTATAACGAAGGTATCTTGTATTTCCTCCCATTATTTGTCCAATCGTCTTCGAGAGCTGCCTCGTCAAAATTGGAGTTGCTGGAAAACCCGACAGAATACCACTCGATTCATGATAAAATTGTCCATTCAACTCTGAGATGAGTTTTTGATGCTCGTGCGTTTTTCAGCATATTGGCCACCAAAATTATTTCTAAAAATCAATTGCTTCATGATTTTCGAAAACAGAGCAAGTCTCGAAAAACCGCCTCATACAGTTGAATAGCAAATTTTACTATAAATTTTCGAGACGATATCAAAGTTTAATCGGGTTTTAACCAATCTTTGATGAGTCGTACGTTTTGATTCGAGCGGATCTCGAAAACACCTTCCTTTTCTCAAAGATAATTTTTCGATGTTTATTTTTGTACAACTTGACTTGCTTTTAAAACTTTCGCGTACATCTATTTTTCGTTGTATTAAATCAGGGTTGTAATCAATCAACTCTAACATTTGAACTTTGAAAACTCAAAATGCCTCGACTGACAGAGCCAGACAAAGTTTTGATGCTTTCTAAATTAGAAGAGGAGGGTTCATAAGAAGGGTTTCTACTCATTATGGACTAGATAAAAGCACTGTTCTATGAGTAAAGAAGAGGTGGGAATAAAAAGGGACCGTGACTAGAAGGTCGTGTTCTGGAAGACCCAAAATTTCAAACGCGGAGCAAGACGGAGCATTTTTGGGTAATTTAAGGGAAAACCCTTTCAATTCGGCCAGACAAACGGTTTTTGAAATCAACTTTCCAGGATCGTGGATGACAGCGTGCCGTCGTGTTAAAAATTCAGAAATTATAAATCTCGCAAGTGCAAAGAAAATATATTAACAGAGGAAAATAAGCAATCCCGGATAATATTTGGCCTGAATTATATATACCGACCTATAAATTTTTGGAACACTAATATTTTCTGATGAAAAAGTATTTAAATCATGGAATGATGGTCGTTTACGGGTGTATCGACCAATGTTCAAATTTTACTGAACGATATATTTCACCACGAAACAAGTATGGATGATTCTCTATCAACGTTTGGGCTTGGATAAGTATTCTCGGTCCAGGAGTAGCCTGGCGCATTGATGGTAGATTTAATGCAGTAGCTTACCTTGACATCTTGCAAAATGTTATGCTTCCTTCTGTGGAATAGTTATATCCCAATGATTTCATATTACAACAGGATAATTGTCCTATGCACACCGCTCGAATAATAACAGAGTGGTATCAAAATAACAATATTGAAATATTACCATGGCAGTCCTGTAGGCCTAATATGAACCCCTTAAAAAATGTTTGGGGTTTAATTGTCAAGAAAATTTATAAAAGGAACTTTAGACCTACTAATGCTGAGGAATTGCGGGAAGTTATTCAAAATGCGTGGGAAGAGTTGAGTGAAGACCAAAATTATTGGCAAAACCTTATATAGAATCTATTTCCAGGAGATTGTATGCAGTGCTAGAGGCTAATGGGCCATAACAAAATATTAAAACCTTTTTTAATATATTTGCATTTATTCTTATGTTCGTTTTAATTAAATTTAAATTAAATGTCAATGTCATCTTTAACTTAATCTCAAAATTATCCGTTCACAAAGCTAAAATTTTGCAAAATCGTTGTTACTTAATTTTGAATGTATACGCAAAATTTTTGGAAGCAAGTGTATATACATATTTATTTTAATTAATCAAAAAAGAGATATTCGCTAACAATCGATTTTTTTATCATTTTATGGAGTGTCAAAAAAATATCAAGGTTAATAAACTTAAGCTTTCTTTATAAATAAGTAAACACCAAAGAAATTAGAAAACTCCCAATTCCAGAAGCCAAAGGTTTGTGTGGAAGGGGGTAACACATTGAAAAACGCGGACATACAACCATATCCTCCGACATTGCCAGAGCCGGAGCCGGGGTTCGAACCCGGTAGCGCAATATCCGTTCGATTAATTGCGATTGCCACCTCCTTTTGCCATTTAAAAACATTTATTAACATTTAAAATATATATACAATATAAGTTTATTTCCATACTCATTGATTTTATTTAACAATAGGTAGTCAGATAATAAACTGCGGCGTGACACAAGACGCACAGCCAAGACACGTTCACAGGGGCCGGTTGGTAAGGCCTGCAGAGAAACTAACACATTTGGTAATATCTATCGACTAATAACCGCTCGCACCAGCATTCGGTTATTAAAATTAATGATTTTGCCGGCAATAGGCTAAAAGTAGTTGGGGAAACAAACATTCAAGTAAATGATAGTACTCCTTATATTGTGCAGGAAAAGTATACAAAAAACCTGCTTCAGCTAATGCCCATGCTATTCAAAAGTGAAATATATAGGAACAAATTTAAAATGTTATAACAGATTATATTTTTTGGATCTGAAGGGTAATGACGTAAGAAATTAGCCGAGGGATAATGGAGCAGTGGAAGGTAGGGTGGAATGTAGAGGAGATGGGGGGGTAAAGAGGAAGGGCGATTTGATGGAGGAAAACGTCGTCAGTCAGGTGTTGGTTCGTCGTAGAGTGGTAGTTTCTCGTGAATTAATCTGTGTATATGTCTATAGTTATGATGTCGTCTTATGTCTGCTCTATCGCGCGTCAGCTCGGAGCTATGAATCTTAGAAGTGAAAAACTTCTGCGACGCTTCTGTTATGTAATATCTAATAGTCAAAAGTCCCGTAATTCTGCGTATTTCGTTAATCGCGATGTAGCGGCTTGAATTGGTGAGAAGTCTAAGTAATTTGTTTTGCGTCCGTTGAAGTCGCGCGCACTGTGTGTCTGAAATCATATTCCAGACAGCACAGGCGTAAGTCAAAATGGGTCTGAATATAACTTTGTACATGGTTAATTTGTTGTCTGTTGTCAGCAAGCTCCTCCGATTACACAACGGATAGAGCTTGTTGAGCGTCGCATACGTTTTGTTAATTGTCTGCGTTATATGTGGTCCAAATGAAAGTCAAGTGTCAAGAGAGACACCGAGGTATTTAACCGTGGTTTTTGCCTCGATGTCTCTATTGTTAATTTTAAGTTTCGTAATTGTCTTTGTGTTGGTAAATTTGCGGTGGAAGGTTATTGTCTGTGATTTGGTCTCGTTTATCGTTATTTTCCAGCCAGGGTAATATTTTAGTATTTTTGTCAGGTGATAGTTAATTTTGTACGTCCCAGTCTGTGCATGGAATGAGTTGGCGTAAAGTAAGGTGTCGTCAGCGTAAAGTAGGAGGTTAGCAGTAGAGTTAGCGGGAATGTCAGAAGTATATAAGTTATATAAAAGGGGGGAGAGCATGGAGCCTTGAGGGACCCCGGCCGAATTTAAATGCAAGGCCGTTGTGCCAGACACAGTCGAACACCCGCTGGATATCCAGCAACAATAGGACGGTGCACTGCTTCCGATTGTACCCATGAATTATATCCCTGACCACACGGGCAAGGGAAAGGGTGGTTCCATGGCCTGCTCTGAATCCAAACTGCCGCGCCGGTATGAGTGATTTTTTTTCAACAAATTTATTTAAAATTTGTAGGATGACTTTTTCACTAATTTTTCCCATTATGTTGAGCAGTGTAATCAGTCTATAGCTGCTCGGCAGGTGCGGCGGTTTGTTTGGCATCAGGATAGGTACCACAATACCCACCTTCCACGCATCAGGATAGTACTGCGTCCTGAGGATGGCATTTATAATGTAAGAAAACTGGAGTAAGGTTTTAGGGGGGAGATTTTTTAAGAGGAGGTTGGGAATATTGTCTGGCCCTGGGGCTTTTAAATTAGGGGTGGCTTTAATTATTTTACGAAGATCGGCTGGAGAAACAAGGGGTTTGGACAGTTTACTGGGTGAAATAGGGTAGAATGGGTGAATTTGGTTAGCATTAAATGTAATGTGCTCATGGAAGGGGGAAAAATTGGGAGAGGTGGTGTTGGCATGCTTCAGAAAGCTAGCAATCCTGTCCGCCTTGTCTTTGTCCGTACTATATATTACATCATCGTCGATTAATGTCGGTATATATTCACGATTGTTACGTAGGATCTTGGTCATCCTCCACAGGTATTTATCTTGTCGCGTGAGCTGCTAAATCTTATTGTTCCTGCTAGCTTCCCTGTGGGATGCCAGTTTGTCACGTATAGTTTGTTCGAGGTCATTAAGTCGAAGTCTATCTATTTGGCGACGGTGTCGTTGCCACCGCGCCTTAATTTTATTTTTGAATTTTATCAGTTTGATGATCTCATCTGGAATCACCAATTGCCTTAACCAAGGCGACTATTGGTACGTTATTTGCAACATATAAGCAAAGATACGTGCCTAAATTTACTAATTACAGCTATATTTTTCCCGCCAAACTGCAGCAAATGGCGAAGTTTAATAAGAAACAAGAAATGTTTGCAATAAGAACGTGTTTTTGCCAAAGATACTTTCAGAGGTATTGGCCAAAGCACAAAAAATCACGGACAAAAATACTACGCTAAAAATAGATTGTTTATCTTTGATTACTTAAAAACTTGTTTTTTTAATATTCGTTGTTGGACAGCGCCGTAATTTTAAGTACAAGTAAGTTTACTTAAATCATCCTTCCTTAATCTCGGGAATATGAGGTAGCTTTTTGCACAGACCTTTTAGAAACACCCTGTATAAGATATTTATAATGTTAACTAAATTTTCCTAGCATTTTTAACATTTTACATTCTTAGATGTGCAGATGTAAACTATTATTGTCTTGAATTAAAAACGGATGTGTCACAAATACCACGAATCGCTAACTACTGAAATAAAAAGATGTATTTTGGACAACTTAATCATAAGAAAAATGGTTGTATTGTTTTAACAGTTTAGAAGAGTGTGTGATTCATTAATAAAATAAATTTTTTGACTCTATCCTCATTTTAATACTATCATTAAATTAAATAGACACTGGTAGGTATTTCGAATAGTCAATAACTTTATTTACTTTTCAATAGAAAATTTATAGAAAACAATAGTTTTATATTATTGGTATAAAGTGTAAATTAAAAATTATTGACATAATGCGTAAGTTACATTTATCTATTATCGTCTTCGCCCCTGTCATTAACCTATTAAAAAGACTCACACAGTGACAGTCTAGGGATCAGAGGTTATATTAATTTATCCTAATTTTACATTTAAACCACGTCTAGTACTTGATTATTGATGCACATGTATGCAGTCGCCCATGTAGAATTTCTACAGAGTACGCCTGAAACGTAAGCTTTTGTTAACCTATGTAAATTGACTGATGTGTGACGTACTTACAACGGAATAATAAAATGACTTATGCTTATTAATGATAAACAAGCTCCTAATTAGGGAGAAATATTCTGATACATAATTTTAGTTTTGTTGAAATAAATAGCACCACAAATATCTTTATACTGAACTTTTATTTTCTTTAATAGTTATTAAAGTGTTAAAAGTGAGATTATATCTCGTGAGTGAGGAACAAAATAAAATAATTTTTAACACTATTTTTTGTATAAACACTACTAAAAGCATCACTGAAAATCTGATTTTAAAGACATAATATCTGCGTATTACTGCAAAAGTTTTGTATTTGCATTTGTCGGTGAAAAATGACGTTGTGTCATGAAACTAGACAATCAAGGTACTCGAAAAAAACTAATCACTTTTAACGCTGGTGTTATAAAATGAGTTTTTTCTAATGCCGTGCATAAAGTACTCGCTTTACGCACGCTGAGTTATAATTTTGAAGTTTCATGTATACTTTTAAGAATTTCATTCATTTAAAATTAAGTTGGCCAAGGCGATATTGTGATCTTTATATAAGTAAATTTGACAATTAAACGTAATGCCTACGTTTTATCATTTTTCAAGTTAATTTTCATATTATTAAAAGATTAAGGTGAGGTAAGCTTATATTTTGATTTTTATGTAATTTTTAACTTCAAATTTAATTTTACTTTTTTAGAACAATATTTAATTTCAATATTTTTAGTCGCAAACTCCTCTATAAAAACCTTATTTTACTATAAGGAACGTAACCAGACTGCAACCAACAGCTACTCTCCGAGTTATGTGCCCCGCCGAGCGCTGAATTACAAGTTACAAGCCTGGTGCGTTAAGTGTAATAATTGCATATTACCATCAAAACGCTAATGCTTCGATTGCAACAAACACCGGCCGAAAGACTGATCCTACTTAAAGGAGCTCTCGTGCCAGTCGTCACACACCACTTGCAGACTGCAGTTTCGAGCTGTTGGCTCTCGTCAGTGCAAGGTAGGCATGTGACGACCGACACGAAGATCACTTGACTATTTAGTACATTTCGGTATTTTTATGATAACGACACACAAAATAGTCAGCAGGTGCCATCCGCTGTTTTCAGTACAAATTTCAAAATTGCCCCTCGCCCCACCCACTGGGTTAGGGATGGGAGAGTCGAATCCAATGCCATTGGATAGATTTCGTAAAAATAACAAATATGTGTTTTTCAGTTTTTGAATTGGATGTTTTTTTATCGGCACAAGACGCTACTCTTGAAACAGTAATGGTTTCTTCTCATTTTTTGCGATTACAGCGACACCATGCAAGAATCGAAAAAAATGTCTGGAATAAAATTTACGTATTTTTTACCGTAAAATCCGATTCCGTAATAAAAAATAGGGGTTTCCATTTGAAATTTTAAAGTTGTCCCTCGCCCCACCCACAGGGTGGTGGATGTGGAGGTCATTTTGGTATCAGTAGATAGTTTTTTGAAAAATTTTTGACGCGTATTTTTTTATTTTTTGATTTGTTGCAAACTGTTCGAGATTTTCCACCGTTCCCATACTTTCTAACATCCGGTATATAATAATTATTATTTCCGATGATTCTCTGTTTGATGTCCATATCTTTGATAAGAAGTACCATACCACTGAAGTACACCCAACAGGACGTGCTTCTGTTCTTGAACCAATATTTGGCTTTTAAAATCAGTTGGAGGCAAAGGATCAAGAAAAATATTGAAAATGATACTTTCGGAACTAACACGAAATTTGACTAGGAAATTCGCGAGCAGCGTCGACTAACGTCTTGTAAGCATAAAAAAAATTGACTTGCAGTATAAAATTTTTAGCATGAGACGTAAAAGTACTCCAGAACGTTTTAAATCAAACTTGCATCAAAAATTAACTTGGAACTTGACAAACAAGAATTCACGCCACTATGTGGAAACTTCAGAAGAAATATTTTGCAAAACTACAACGAAATTAAACTTTCGCTATTTCGATAAATTTGAACATTTTTCTTTCCGAATGAAGTTTTGCCGATTAATGCTGAGTTTTTGCCGAGCGAAGAATTCGTCGGAAATGCATTTTACATTTGAAATGGTGGAGTTTAGAATTAGGACCTGCAATGAAAATTAAGTAAGTGGTTGCAGAATCACGTTATGCTTCAAGATATAAAAACACTATTCGGATGTTTAAGACATGGAACTGTAATAAAGTTGATTTGACGGGGAGAGATTTGTCGTAACGACATTAAAAAATTCTGAAGGAATATTTTTGGAAACTACCACAAAACCTAACTTTGAGTTTGAAAGATAGGAATTTTTTAGAGAATTTGCCAAAACCTCCGGTGGGGGAAATCAAAATTTTTAGTCGAAATTTGGCGGAAAAAGCGAAAATCGTAGGTCACGGATCTTGTTTTTAATGAATTTGCAACAGTAGAACCCTAGCCGTAGATTGCATGAGTCTTAGTCATTTCCAAAACCTTTCCATATCAGGTAAGACCTCTACACAGTTACATTCTTGTTCTTCACAAACCACAATAACAAAATCATTTTTTATCTCAACTTCCTCAATATCATAATTTTTCTTCATTAGGTCAAGCTCATTAGCATTGTTTTAAAAATGTTGATCCACAAAGACAATTCTCCGAAATCACTTTCGTGTTTGTTTGTTTGTTTGTTTGTTTTTTTAGAAGAATTTGTCCACATTGCTGCATCTGCTATGTTATTTTGTAGAGATACATAGATACATCTCCAGTCATCTTCTGCACTTCTCCAATACTATGAGCAACAAGGGTTTATTTTCATCCTTTCTTGTTCAGCGTAGTACACGTATTGAATCGTACCAGAAGTTGTTTTTATTTCTAATTCTTTTCATAAAGATTGTACCAGCCTGCTTACTGTCACTGCTGTCTACAACTCTAAGCGAGGAATAGTGAGAGGTTTCAATAGTGACTCCTTAGTTTTGGCAGTGAGGAGAGTAATTTCAGTAATTCAGCATGTGTGACAGTACGAAGATAGGCAAAGGCATTTTCATTGCTGTCAAAAAGACGTGTATTTTCTATCATAATAATTTTTGTACTGTAACATCTTGGAATTTTGACAACATCTATTATATCTTGCAGATTTTCTAACGATCTTTTCCAAATCCTCCGTAAATTTTCAGGAAACGTCCTATTCTATTTTTAAATGCCTTATGTCGTGTATGAGAATTTTGGCCCTGATGATGCAACTAGAAATAAAGCCTAATAGATCAAATAGTGACATTAGAGATTTAAAAACCTTCTTTTTTGTAGTAGTTTTCTTTATCACCTTTTCTAATTCATTTGCTTTAAACAAAAAATCATCTCTATCTGAATCTCTTCAGAGGCCAAGTACTCTATGAAATTGATTACCATGTAGCCTTTTTGATACTGCCACCACCTCGTTTGGGAGTTCCTTCCGAATATACAAATAATTCATCATCCAGTATTATCACCTCGTAACTTCCAAATTTTTTAATTCTTCGTACTTTCATAATAGTATTTAAAGCTTCCTCTTTTCATGCGTTTAGTATAAGAAGCACATTTTCTTATAATGTAAATTTAGATCGATGCTTGCACATTACATTGGCGAATTAGCAATATTTAAATACATAAAAGATAAAATTACTTTTTGTTTAGTTAAAATTTGAAATGTTGTTCTGACCTTATTTATATTATAATAATAAGTACTCGATAGTACATACCATCTTGGGTATCTTCAACATGCGGAATTTAACCTCAACAATTAATGCACGCTTTCAACCATTATTATTGAGGTTTTTTGCGGTCTACATTTCACCATTCTCTGTGTTACGGAACACTATAATGACGTAATTGTATTTGTTGATCAAACTAGAAGTATACCGCAAGATTACTCCAATCCACAATATTGCATAAACCAGCATCCTGAGTTGTAATAATTCTAACGATATATCGAAAAATGTAAACACAATAAAAGTGTGTAAAAAAGAGTATGGTTAACCAATCCTCCGAATTTAAATCTATTAACATACAAAACTGTATCTTAAACGATAAAGACAGTAAATTTCATGCTTTCTTAGTTTTTGTCAACTATCATCAAAAGTGATAATATTAAATACAATATATCAATAGTATTAAGAAACTAAAAACATACACAAACTATTTACTCGTTTCTTCATATTATGAACTAAAAATTGTTTTTCTACGAGTACGTAATGCTGATAAGATTTTTAAAGTATTTTGTTAAATACAGCAATAAGATGAGGTTATTCAAAATGATGTATAAACATGGTAATCTTCTATAATCTATTTAATGGAAATCCAGGATTGTAATCTGTAACAATTAAAAGAACCGGTAAATACATTTAACATTAGACTGATTATATTGCTTATTGTCTATTGTTTAAATCAAACTGTTTAAACAATTAAAATATATATTTTTTTACATACATTTGTTTATATCCTTTGGTGAAACTCCAAAAGAAAACATATTATGACTTTTTGTTATATATCAATAGTTTATCGAAAGTTTGAAAATACGTGAATTTGCACATTTTCAACCCCTCAAAAGTGGTTAGTAAAAGTTGTTATCTGAAAGAAAATCTAAAATTACACCCTGAGGTCTTTTACAAAGGTAACTTAGCAGCTATGTATTTACAGGACCACAAATTGTAACACCATTTAGAGTAGCCAACAAATACCGGCAACTTACTGTGTCGAAAGCTTGGTTGACCCAAAACGTATAGAGGTTTTTTTTGCTGAATCCACAGAATTATATGTATATGTTGTTAAATTTTCCATTGTGCCAGCCTCTCTGAATCCGTATTGTTTATTTGATAGTACGTTGAAGTTATTTAAGAAGATCTTAAGGCAACATCATAGAAACTGAAAATATTGTAAAAGGCGTATGGATGATGTTCAAACATATTGAAGATGTTTAAGCCCCAGTGTTTTATTTACAAACTGAAATCCTGGCAATTTTGTTTTCTAATTAATTAATTATTATTTATCCATCTGAAGGATAAACAAATAATATTGGCCATTTGCTTGATCGTCTAGTTTTGTTAGTGTAGGACCCAAATTTCGTTGTGTGTGTGTGTGGTAACCCTTTTTAATTTACCCCAGGTTCTTTTATATAAAGTTTAATATTACTTGTTTCTGTCTGATACTATATACCTTAGAAAATTAATCACTCTGTTAATTGAAATACCTGGTAAACTTGAACAAACTGTCTATTAATTGAGAGACCTCTAGTTAATTATATATGTTATTTATGTAGTATTTTATTACTCAAAATTGCACTGTATATTTATAGTTGAAGTTTGTCTTCTATTTTGCTTTGAAACAAAACCATTTATTTAGTTTATTACTTATATGACAAAAAGGTAAAGGTGAAAGAATAAGACAATAATTGATGGGAAAAAATAGTAAAAAAACCCATTTTATTTTACATAAATTGATGTAACAAATAGCTATACATGAAATCAAAATAATCTAAATATTTGAGACAATTGTCTAAATATTATAATAGGAAAATTTGCGTCGCTATAGTAATGACCATACTATAGATATACTGAATGTTTTGATGCAATAACAAGAACTGAGATACAAACGTATGCTGTGTTATTTTAATAGTAATTATAGTTGTGGCAATGGCCTGATAATGATAATCTATAATAGAGCTGTTAGCAATCGCTATGTAATAATGGTTTATGATTAAAGAAAGTTGTTAGCAATCGCTAGATAATAACAATTTATAATTAAAGTTGTTAGCAATAGCCAAATCATGAATCGAATGCAAAACAGAGGACAAGAATCATGTCATGTTTAGACATTATCAAAATTAAGTTGAGAAATGAGCATTAAATATTCGTGTAACATATCATAGGGTGTTGAGGAAATATCCTTTAATTATACACAGTTTAGTGATTGAAATTAGAGTAGGAACAATCGTTCAGATAATCATATTAATCTTGCAGAGGTGAGAATTTACACTCATATAATATCTTTTAGAATGCTGCGGAAATCTCCCTATAGTAATTAAATAGAAAAGCAACCAGAAGATTGCCTATGATTGTCAAACATACGTAGCCGCGAATCCGCGAAGGTAAGAAAGAGCGGTTGCATCACCCTTCAATCGAAACAAGTGACCAGACAACTGCCTGAAATATTGACATCCCTCGTTGTAACTGAACCCAATTGGAGAACAGAACCAGCCAATTGGCCGTAGTCAATGTTTCAAACCTTTGTTAACGCCAAGTACGCCGAATTCATGTAACTATAATAATTTATCGTAGGTAAATGTCCAACAGTCAGACAACCTTGTGGTTACAGTAGGAAAACATTCCTAGTGTACTTTAAATATAAAGCATTCTTGAAAAACCTTACATGAAATGTGGTGGAAACGCAAGTCCACTATTTGTTTTATAAAAACTGCAGAAATAATTATAGACCTGAAGTTTGGCTAGTCTGTGATAAAGTACCTTGTTATTGTATAGCTCTAAATATGTAGTTCTTGAATATAAACTTGTTACTTTGTGAACGCAAATTTTCCTAGTAAGATATTTAGAAAATGAAATTTTGTGAATTAAAATCGTGAATGAAGTCATAACTGAATAACTGGTAATATAATATTATGATAGTTAAAAATCAAAGCTAATATTTCATTTAAAAAATCTAATATTCTTTTAGTACCCCAAATGCGTCAATTTTCCCCCTTATATCCCGGCGAAACCAGAATATAAATACAATTGCCAATAAAATACCGTCTAGAAATAAGCAAGCGATCACCTTTAGAAATTTATGCCCGCAGAATTTCCGTGCTCCCTGTATAGCGTTATATCGCCGTGAATGCTCGTCCCCAGCTTCTTCATGTCTAGCGTACTCGTCGAACATAACAGAGGTTAAAAATGGTACTTCATAAAGGGTACGCCAAAGAATGGTTGTCTATGGCGTCAGTATAGCGAATTCAATGTCCAGAGATGTACTTAAGGTATGTTCAAATTCAATCTTCACAGTACAGCGAGCTCAATGTCCAGCGATGTACCCAAGGGGTGGTGCAATTTTAATCTCCAGGGAGCAACAGCGAACCCAATGTCCTACGATATAGCTCGAGTCTGATTACCCCTTTTCATGGGCACTGCAGTTTCTTTTATATTGTAAAATGACGTCATAGTTTAAGCGTCTCCCAGGTCGGATGTAGGAATTGTTTACGTTAACAACATCAATATTTGGTACGGCGTAGTTTTGTGCAACGTTTCAGATTGAAAACTCCACTCTCTATCTCCTCCTACGGTTAAGATAGAAAAGGGTAGGCGATTTCACACTATGGGAATACACGAACTACTTGACGTTTATCTGAATATACGATAAACAAACCCTGCGACTAGACTAGATTTTATGTAAATTCTGTCTCAAAATTGTAGCGTTTAACTTTGCTTTAAAAATATAATTTTAAAATGCATTCTGGTAACTTTATTGTGTCCAATATTAAATGACTGAATAAATGTAAAAATTAAATGAATTAACTGCAATAATTACTTGAATTTGGAAACTAAATTTAAAAGAAATAAATTTATATATGAGGTATATACAGGATCCTTCAGTCTTTTACAAAGGTAACTTAGCAGCTATACTTACAGGACCACAAATTGTAACACCTTTTAGAGTAGCCAACAAATACCGGCAACTTGCTGTGTCGAAAGCTTGGTTGACCCAAAACGTATAGAGGTTTTTTTGCTGAATCCACAGAATTATATGTATATGTTGTTAAATTTTCCATTGTGCCAGCCTATCTGAATCCGTATTGTTTATTTGATAGTACGTTGAAGTTATTTAAGAAGATCCTAAGGCAACATCATAGAAACTGAAAATGTTGTAAAAAGCGTATGGATGATGTTCAAACATATATAGAGAAGAAAATATTTATTATTTGGGCGAGACCTGATATGTCACCCATAATACTCCTAAATTTGCCTCCAAATAAAGAAACTCGGTTAATCATTGTACAATGTGGTTCAATTCAAAACACACCTATTTTTTATTAAAATTACAAGTATAGCCTCGCCAGCACACATAAAAACATTGGGAATAGTAACACTTGTTGGCGAAAAACATTTAGAAATGTGGGTGGTTGATGCGCGAAAAAGGCGATAAGCAATAAACCAGCTATCAGACAATTACCGCAGGACATCCCGGACGCCAGTATACTATTTAAAAAGTTACGTTTGAAATAATTTCGAGTTTCTTATTAAATTCTGGAAGGAGTGATGAGAAAGAATTTAGAGACAAAGACAAACAAACAGAAACGAAAAGGGAAACAGAAAAGAGTTAAAGATTTAAAATTTATAGAATAGAAAAATAATATAATAAGAAGTTATGGTAGAAGATTGTCGGAAAATGAGCAGCACGTGGTATGGTAATTTACGTTTGATCCCAAAGGAAGCATTGTGCTCTCTAATTCGTGTAATGTTGCGAGGTAGCGGATTATCATCCAGCTTGAAAGCATAGAATTTTTGGGATATTTCGTAGACCTAGTCCTCTCATTACAGCATTCGTAGAGGTCTCTGAGGGTGGTGTATCTGCTAGAATTCGCATACTGCATGATAATACTTTGAGTTTTTTAAATGTCGTGCCAAATGTACTTGTATCTGCTGCAAAACGTTACTCTTCCGTAATCATTTGTATAGTGTGATGAGTCGATTTGAAGAAAATTTAAATGGGTTCACTTGGTAGTAACTAAAAATTTCTGTAAATTAAGGGGAAGGAGGGGAGAGGAGATGAGAATAGAGAAGAGTAGAGTAGAGGAGAGCTGAGCAGAGCAGAGTGGCATAAAGCAGAGCAGGACAGAGCAAGGCAGAATAGAGTAGAGTAGAATAGAACATAGTAGAGTATAACAAAATAGAGAACCTGACACTGCCTCTGACGTAGTTCCCACAGCACAAAAACATTTGAACACTACACTCGAATAAAACGAAAAGTAGGTAAGATATCTGATACTTATTTGTTTAATTTTCCTAACGACAGTTTTATTAAAGAAACCATGTTTTCTTCATTGTTTATCGTTTAATATTATGTATTTCATATATCGATCTGATAATATTTCAAGCAAACCATGTGCAGTTTTTATAATAATAATTGTGTTATAATAGCTATCTAATTTATTATAGCTAATAAAAATATAACCTTATCTGTATTCTAATTAATAACAGGTGAAAGTTTATTTTGACCCGTGACTGCAACCTAAAAATATGTCATTACCTACAAGATAAAAAATTGTAATTTAATACCGTTTCTTATCTTAATGTCTGTTTGTTACATTTATGATTCCTAAGATTTCCTTTAGCTGGCAATGCAGCCGGCAGTGTTATTTACACTTTAAAAAGTGATGTTTAGAATATGCACGAATCATGATTTTATACTGAGATATGAGCATCAAGACAACTATCAAATGTTTATGATAACAAATATTTGAATTCCAACACATATAAATGCATAAACAGTGTGATAATATCTACATATATAACCGAAGATGGGACACTTTTTAAGGCTATGTGTCATAAATTTTAATATTCCGAGAATAATGCATGTATGTTTTATTTTAACACAGCAAGCACTAGATGACTAGATACCATCTTTGTTACATAGAAGAAATTTCAAATATTACTTTGTTTTCTAAGGAATGAATTGAAATAATTACTAAAATCAATAATTATGCCTTGGGAAACTTTAAAATATTACTATTTTTCTACTTCAGTTTATATTAAAGACTAAGAACAAAATTCATATAGGTAAAAATAAAAAGATCATTCTTGTGCTCCTGTTCCTGAATCCTGAGAGTAAAACACAGAGCAAAACAAAAGTGAGAATGGAATAAAATAGAAAACGTTTCAGATGAGAACAAATCTCCGAACGAAATGCATAAAGAACGCTACTGATTATTTTCCATAAACTTCTAACACTTATTTCGTCAACTATATAAGATTAACTTATTTTTTGATTTTCATGAATTGGTTGATGAATTGATTGACTTACGGGCATTATATAACTGCCTCTCTCAAAAATACACCAGTGTGAGATGTATTATCGCATTGTGTCGTGATAGAGTGTGCTGTGCTTCTCTTTTTTCGTGTTAATTACTTATTCTTGTTCTGAGTCTTCTGTTTGCTTTGTTTCTAATTCCGGCAGGGCAAATCTGACTAGATTTCTTTGTAGTGCTCCTTTTGCCCTTCTTGTTTTTCATTTTCACATGCTCCTTTCCCAGTTTCTTCATGATTCCCTTAATTGCTGTTATTGAAACAGTTTAACCCCCCTCCTCCCCCTCTTAATTATTACTTAGTAAATCCTGGCCATTGTTCATTGGTGAGGAATTTTATATCCTGTCTTGTTTTATGTCAAATTAAATAAACAATTTGGCCACTTACGTGATCGTCTAGTTTTACCAAAGTTAGGACCCAAATTGGGTTTCGTTTGTAGTAACTCAATTTTTGTTATTTCCCCAGGTTCTTGTATGCAAAGTTTGATATTATTTGTTTATACATTTTGATTTGAATTGCCTATGGCCTTAGAAAACCAATCACTACGTAAATTTAAACATTTTCTAAATTTTAACACACTGTTTACTATTGTTATTAAGTATTTATTTATGATTAAAGTTTCTATTTTTTTTTTTTTTTCCAATGGCTTTGGGTCGTAAACCATGCAGCCAGTAACAATTTGAGTATGCAATAAAAAAACAAAAAATAAAGAAAAACTATTTTTTGTGCCTAAAACTAAACCTAACTCAAACCGACAGAGATATTAGTTAAAAAACGACAGGAAAAGACAGGGTCACACGTTTCTCGTCCAGGTGTCGATCAGGACATTATTGTAATTTAGACAAGACTGGGTAGACCTCGGTAAATAGGGATAACCAACACAGGGAAAAACATAGGGTGTACGAATTTAACCTATAACTTAATTTTGGTTTCTTTTATAAAGTCTACAATGCAGTTGTATATCTTATTGGATCCTATCACCAACAGGCTAAGTAAATTAAATGGAGCTATGACATCACAATTTTTAATAATATTTTGGACAAATTTCGCAGATGCATCTTTATACTTAACACAGCCAAAAAACACGTGATCCAAGTCTCCTATGACATTACAGTGTTCGCACTTATCCGAAGTAACAACTCCAATTTTAAACAAATGAGCTGGGTAGCAAGCGTGACCAAACTTTAAGCGTATCAGAGAAGTTATATATTTTCTTTGGGCAGGAAGTTCATCGTGAAAAAATTTTGTCGGGATGTCGGTATGAATGGAGGTGTACCTCGAGGGATTTGTGAAACAGAGTTGTTTCCATAAACCAGACCATTTATTTCTTGACTCTTGAATATTCCAAATTGCAGCTTTCCTTAGCCAAGAGGTCGACCTGTTCGTTATGCTCAAGTCCAACATGAGCCTTCACCCAAACAAAGTAAATATTCCTCCCAGTTGATGTAATTTGAAATATTAATTGTTTTATTTTGTACAAATATGGATTGCCTTTATAACTAAAGGAGCATGTACTTTTAATTCCATTGAGAACCGAAAGAGAATCAGAGAGGATGACCGAGATTTTTGAGGTTGCGTTCTCAACATACTTCAAAGCTTGATATATGGCTATGGCTTCTGCCGTGAAGATGGAACAATGTGAGTTCAATTTAAATTTTGTTTCGTATTTTTTATATGGAACCAGAAAAGCTCCACCAGTACCTGTTGCAGATTTTGAAGCGTCTGTATAAATAATTTCTGGTTGATCAAATTGATTAAGCACATTAAGTAAAATGTTAGTACTAACTTGAGGGTTCTCGCTGTAGATTGGTGTAATAATATTTACATGTGAAACCAGACTAAAGTAGCTGATTTCAGATATGTTACTATGTTCAATACTTTGAAGCAACACATTATTGTCCCTGTAGGCTAAGCAAAGTGGGGGAGAACTTTTCTCTATTTATTTTAAGTTTATTACTTTGTCTATTATTATTTATATAAACTATTTATTGAATATTATAGGTTTATTTAGTGATCGTAATTACCTGTGGTGCTATTTATTATTTATTAAATTTTCTGAAAAAGTTTAAAGATAAATCATAAACTGTTTTAATACATATATTGTAAAGTTGGGACAATCGTCACATTAACAATTTTATTTTACTTCATCTTGGAAGCATTTTTTTTTAATTGATTTGTTTAATTGCCTTATTTATATTAAAGTTATAGCTACTCCACCACTCAACCAGGACACAACCACACAGACAATTACACAACGACCATTCCCTAAGACATTGCCATCGGTCTCAGCTGAGACTCGAACTGAGGAGCAGTACAGCAAGTAGCTGTGTTGCCTATCACACAACTCTTCCTAATCTACTGCTATCACCTCGGTAACACATGAAAAACTCCTTTGTTGCAAGCCTAACAACACGTAGGCTTTGATTCACTGAGCAGCATATGAAGCTAAATAATTCAAATATAACAATATACATACTATGTATCTTTCAGAGCTACTATGTGAGTAACAAAAATCATGATATGGAAACTGACTCATTAAAGTCAATTAATTAGTAGGCTAAATCCCAAAGGAGAGCGCCTCTTATCACACTGAAAGACTATAGCCGTTATCGAATGTTGACTGCTCAAATTGCCCGTATTTACCCCAACCCGAAGGGGCCGCAATAACGTTAGAACCGCCCACTCGTTACATGGGTCTACGTCATGTGTAGAGAACTTCTCGTGGCTTTTATTTATGTTTTCCTTGTTATAAATACATACACAACATAAACATTTCTTCCTTGCCTTATTTTAAAACTGTACTTTCAAATATTTAAACGACTGCCCTTCAGAATTTTCGTATTAACATTACATTAATAACATAAAATTTAATAACTTTAACGAAGAGAACTACATCTTTTCTATTGTCTGAAAGTTATTTGTGGCATTCTATGAATATTCTTTCCTATTATTTGGGTTTTCTACCACATGTACTATTATCCTCTTCAAAACAAATCACCGAATCTACAAAATAATAGAATTATTGGAAAAAAACCTCTGCGCCCGTGACGTTTACGCCAAAGGAAAAGTCAGAGGTTATGTTTTGCAAATAATATAAATCGAAATAAACACAAAAATAATGTATTTTGCTGACGTTTCGGAAAGTAATCTCTTTCCGTTTTCAAAGCTATTTTTTGAAGAACTCTTATTTTGCTGTGTATGTCAAATACACAGCTTTAAGATTCTGTTTATGTTATTTCCATAGATACTTACTACTTACACAGAACATAGAACTGATGATATTTTTTTTAGATAATGTTGACAAAACAAAACAAAAACAAAAGAAACAGATACCGAAAAAAGAAAAATTAAAGAATCAGCAATAATCTTATTAAATGAAGATAAGAGCGTATCGAATTGTTCTGTAGATATTTGTACAACCTGGCTACCAATGTTAAAAGAAGAACTTAACAAACTCAACATTATCTAAAAAAATCATCAGTTCTATGTTCTGTGTAAGTAGTAAGTATCTATGGAAATAACATAAACAGAATCTTAAAGCTGTGTATTTGACATACACAGCAAAATAAGAGTTCTTCAAAAAATAGCTTTGAAAACGGAAAGAGATTACTTTCCGAAACGTCAGCAAAATACATTATTTTTGTGTTTATTTCGATTTATATTATTTGCAAAACATAACCTCTGACTTTTCCTTTGGCGTAAACGTCACGGGCGCAGAGGTTTTTTTCCAATAATTCTATTATTTTGTAGATTCGGTGATTTGTTTTGAAGAGGATAATAGTACATGTGGTAGAAAACCCAAATAATAGGAAAGAATACATCTTTTCTCTAATTGCTAACCTTATGCTGGCAACGTAAAGTTTTACATTTTTTATCAAAATGATGAGTATTAAATATTAAATTTAATTTCAGTAATAATAATTACTGTTACTGTTACTCTATTTGTTACATAAATACTACTGAGATTAATTTACTATTAGTGTTTGCATTTTTTCAATTATGTTTCGTTTAAAGTTAATTTATGGCTTGGAAAGTGAAAAGAGAAATGATTACGCCTGCAATGAACGCGATGTACATTTCCTCAGTTAATAAACTTTCCACGTCTGATTACAGATTATTGTGTTTTTATCCCTTTTTTAAACAACAAAATAGTTTATCTATGTTTGTAATAATCTTAATTGACACAATTCTCCGTCAACAAGAAATAAAACAGTTATGCAAGCGAGACTGTACTTTTAACAATAGTGTTCCAGAAATATTTTTTTTATATCTTAAGTAAACATATCTCGGCCGGATAATAATATAATGTTGAAATTTTATATTTATTTTAAATCATTATTAACACTATTAACATAAACTTTGTTGTAGAAGTTTCTCACGTTATCAGATTTGGGTTTAATAATTATTGTAAACAATATACATAAATCAATCATAGTGAATACTTTCTAAATCTGTAATAAATCTAGTCTCCGAGAATAAGCAAGGTTCTTCTTAGGTAAGAATTAATTTATGACACAGTGATATATATTTTCCTTCCTTATAATCCATAAGGCAAAACTAATTACTAGATATTGCGATCAAACGTGGTCGACTGTGAATACCTATTTCATTGATATTAAATAGGGCACGGTTGAATATTCATGATGCAACTCAAATTCAGCCAATATAATTTTAATTTTTATTGCTTAGGTATAGTGTCCAACTGCACCTTTTATGTATTGTGTAATACGCTCATTAAAATATAATAATATTTTTTTTTTGTCCGAGATGATCATTTATACATGTGACATAACGACATAAAACTGGCCAAGGAGCACGGCACTGTGAGAGTTGTATGCCTTTAATCCTAAATGAACAATAATCCTTAACAACCATAAGAGCTAACATAAATTCAAATCACAATAAAAACAGAAAAATATAACAGTAATTACATAATTAGTTCTCTTTGACATAAATATCAGTTATTCATTTAAAAATTCACAAACATTATAATAATTTCTTGTAATAAAAATGCGTTTACTTTCTTTCTCAATCATTCAAAATATGCTAAAGTTATAGGGCTTTGGGCAGTCTATTTTTCTCCATTGTAAAAAAATTGTCTTAATTCCTCAAGAGAGCGACCATTTAATTTTAACAAATCAATAGAAGAAGTAGTAAAATGTATAAAAGCAATCTTAGACATATTTATAAAAAGCATATAACTGTATCAATCTACACAAACAATCAGTGATATACTGGGCAGATACAGTTATGTCTGGTTCCGATTTCTTTGATACTGTTAAATAACTGTTATCAGTGTATATATTTAACGTATTTTCAGCAAATTTTTCTGGTTCATTCTTGATATATAGCATAAAAAGTAAAGACCTCAAGTCTAATATCTCTGGTATATCTAATATACTTATTTTAACATCAAATATTCACACCTTATATGCCATCCAAATTAACAAGCTGTTGCATGTTAGAACGATATGAAATTAATCAATCTAATATACTACTTGTAAGTGGATATCGCCTGAGTTTTTCGGCAATCAATCTGTGATCGATTAAACTGAACGTATTTTTTATTCTGCTTCAAATTATTAAAGACCGTGCTTAGAAAATTCATAATTCCTGACTTAGTGGACAAACATTTATGAATGAATATTACCTTGTTATTAATATTCCAAACTGTTTTAGATTTATTGCTTGCATTAGAATGTATTGATATTATAACCTCCTAAAATAAATTACCACTCGCTTTTATTTTTGAAAAGAAAAAACTATTTAAAATATTTTGGAGATTTTAAAATATTTTGGGGACAACTCAAGACCCAACTAGTCGGTTCATTAATTTGGTTGGTATAAATTAAAATATAGATCAAGAATAAAATTCAACGACAAGAACAATGTTTATTCTGACAAATTAATGTTGTTTTAAACCCTAAAACTCCCTACTAAATTAATTTAACTAATATACAAAAACATTCAATGAAATAATACACATAAAAAAAATCTTTAGTCTGTTTCCTTTGTTCACACTGTTTTATTCCTTAGATCGATGACTTCTTTATTCACTTCTTTCTTCCTTCACTTGGATATTATATGGCCTTCTCCTTATACCAACCCCTCGATGTCGTTTCTCTATCTTTATTTCCCCTCTGGGTTTAAAATAAGTCATAATTATTTTACTTATTACTTGTTATCGTTTCCTCAGATCGTCAGATTCGTTTTACTTTATCCTTTGCTGAAATTATTTTAATATTTCTTCTTATACTTTACTATTAATCTTTATAAACTCCTTTTAGATATTTTTTCTATGTTCATGTCATAAAATTGATTACTTCATTGCTTATTATCTTCCTTTTTTAAAAAACTGTCAAAGAAACTGGCAGAATTATATTTTCGCGTAATGTGAACTGAGCGCAGATTTTTGGCACGAGCTCTGGTAGGTCGTGCGATCGTGGAGTGCAATATGGAGGAATGATCATGAATATGTCAAAAATATTTACTATTGAAGTGGTTATGAGGTACCCTGTTTAATTACTAAAAGATATCCTGGTAATTATGTCACCAGTAAATTCATTACTATTTTTTTATCTGAAGGATAAACAAATAAGATTGGCCATCTGTGTAACCGTCTAGTTTTATTAGTGTAGGACTCAAACTTTGTTGTGTGTGTAGTCACCCATTTTTTAATTTACCCCAGGTTCTTTTATATAAAGTTTAATATTACTTGTTTCTGTCTGATATGATATACCTTAGAAAATTAATCACTCTGTTAGTTGAAATACCTGGTAAACTTGAACACGCTGTCTATTAATTGAGAGACCCAGTTAATTATATATGTTATTTATGTAGTATTTTATTACTCAAGATTGAACTGTACATTTATAGTTGAAGTTTGTTTTCTATTTTGCTTTTGAAATTAAAACATTTATTTAGTTTATTACTTATATAACGAAAAGGTAAAGATGAAAGAATAAGACAATAATTGATGGGAAAAAATAGTAAAAAAAAATTTTTATTTTATATAAATTGATGCAACAATAGTCGAACAAGAAATCAAAAGTAATCCAAATATTTGAGACAATTGTCTAAATACTATAATAGGAAAATTTGCGCTGCTATAGTAATGACCATACTATAGATATACTTAGTGTTTTGATGCAATAACAGGAACTTATACAAAAGTATGCTGTGTTATTTTAATAGTAATTAGAGTTGTGGCAATGGCCTGATAATGATAATCTATAATAGAGCTGTTAGCAATCGCCAGGTAATAATGGTTTATAATTAAATGAAGTTGTTAGCAATCGCTAGATAATAATGATTTATAATTAAAGTTGTTAGCAATAGCTAAATAATGAATCGAATGCAAAACAAAAAACAAGAATCATGTCATGTTTATACATTATCAAAATTAAGTTGCGAAATGAGCATTAAATACTCATGTAAAAGATCATAGAGTGTTGAGGAAATATCCTTTAATTATGCATTGTTTATTGATTGAAATTAGAGTAGGAACAATCGTTCAAATAATCATATTAATCTTGCTGAGGTGAGAATTTACACTCACGTAAAATCTTTTAGAATGCTGCTGGGGAAATCTCCCTATAATAATTAAATAGAAAAGCAACCAGAAGATTGCCTACGATTGTCAAACATACGAAGCCGCGAAGGTAAGAAAGTGCGGTTGCATCACTCTTCAATCGAAACAAGTGACCAGACAACTGCCTGAAATATTGACATATCCCTCGTTGTAACTGAACCCAATTGGAGAACAGAACCAGCCAATTGGCCGTAGTCAATGTTTCAAACCTTTATTAACGCCAAGTACGCCGAATTCATGTAAATATAATAATTTATTTTAGGTAAATGTCCAACAATCAGAAAACCTTGTGGTTACAGTAGGAAAATATTCCTAGTGTGCTTTAAATATAAAGCATTCTTGAAAAACCTTACATGAGATGTGATGGAAACGAAAGTCCACTATTTGTTTTATAAAAACTGCAGAATAATGATCGACATGAAGTTTGGCTAGTCTGTGATAAAGTACCTTGTTATTGCATAGCTCTAAATAAATAGTTCTTGAATATAAACTTGTTACTTTGCAAACGCAAATTCCCCCAGTAAGACATTTAGAAAGTGAAATTTTGTGAATTAAAATCGTGAATGAAATCATAACTGAATAACTGGTAATATAATATTATACTTTCTTGAAAATCAAACCTAATATTTAAAAAAGATCTAATTTTCTTTTAGTACCACAAATGCGTCAATTTCCTCTATTACACCCTATCTAAACCAGAATATGAATGCAATTGCAAATAATAAAGTAGAGTCTCGAAATAAGAAAGTAATCACCTTTAGAAATCTACGTCAGCTGAATTTCTGTGCACTTTGTATAGCGTTATATCGCCCGTGAATGCTCTCCCCCAGGTTCTACATGTTGGACGTCCTCGTCGAGCATGTCGGTGGTTGAGAAAAATTCGTTAAGATAAGATGTAAGTTATAATATTGTTTGGCTAGTAGTTTAGACGGCTGATTTAGTGAAAAATATCCCAAATTAATTTGTTAGGCTCGGCGAAACACTCGCGACGTAGCTTGGAATGACTTCAAAGGCAAACATAAAGTTCGTCGAAAATATCGCGACGTAGCTTAAAAGGTGTTGTCTTCAGATGCCGTCTATCTTCTCTTCCTTTTTAATACCACGCCGTCTTCCTTTTATATGGTTCCTGATGTCACCCTTCTACCCAGATTATGCATCTCCGCTTGTTTCTTGTGGGAATATGTTTATTTTAACGCTATTATAATATTCGACACTGTGCAATACTTTAGAGTGACGCTCAATTATCGATCCCTTTCTATGGCCAAGCTAGAAACGTGTAGACGATTCCATACTATGGGAATACACGAAGTACTTGACGTTTATCTGAATATACGATAAACAAACCCTACGACTCGACTAGATTTTATGTAAATTCTGTCTCAAAATTGTAGCGTTTAACTTTGCTTTAAAAATATAATTTTAAAATGCATTCTGGTAATAATATTGTGTCCAATATTAAATGACTAAATAAATGTAAAAATGAAATGAATTAACTGCAATGATTACTTGAATTTGGAAACATAAATAGGAAAAAATTAAATTTATATATGGGGTATATACAGGGTACTTCACTATAATTGATGCATTTTTTGACAGTTCTCGGACAGCAGTGATGATGAGATTATAATCACCAGTATGGTGAAAAATAAAAGTAGTGTACTGTCGTGAGCAGAAAAAAATAGGACTACTTTTTATTTCTAATGTAAATCTGTCTCTATTTGAATATGTAATGAGTAGCCGAAATAAAACAGATATCACGTTTAATTAATTTTTGATTTTAATGCTGTAGTTATTGCTATAGTAAATGATGGATGGTTAATGAGACAAATTGCACTGCGTTATAATATTAACAAAAATTTGGTGTGTAACATTTTAAGAAAGTGGAGAATAAACGGTACGATTAGTAGAAATCCTGGATCAAAGGATAAAGGATATCCTACTTAACAAGAAACTAACTAGTAATATTTGGTTATTGCACCATTTCTATTTATAACTTCTATAAGTCTGCTTGGCATAGAATTAAATAACCTTATACAATAATCATTAGTAATAATATTTTCCCATGCATTATTTACTATTTCCATTAATTCTTCGGCATTCCGTGGCCTCACATTTCGTTTTTGGATACTTCTTACGAGTAGTCCCCATACTTCTTCCACAGGGTTAAGATCTGGACTATGACTAGGCTAGTTAAGAACATTGATGTTGTTATCTTGAAACCAGTTAGTTACTGTATGAGCAGTATGAACGGAAAAATTGTCTTGTTGAAATATGAACTCATTATTAGGAAACAATTGTAACACAGAAGGGAGCATAATATTGTCTAAAATCCTAATATACGTTTCACTATTAAATCGTTCCTCAATATGCCACAAAACACCAGGGCCACGTGCCAATATCCAAGCCCATATATTGACGGAAAATCTACCATTTTTATCATTGTTAGATATATATTTCCCATCGAATCGAGTATTCGGAGGGCAGTAAACACGAATACGACCGCTGTGTATTGACTGGAAAATTTTTTCGTCTGTAAAAATTACATTGTTCCAAAAATTTACAACATGCGGTAAAAATTCAAGCGCAAATCCTACTTGAGCTTCTTTATGTTCAGCTTAAAGTAAGTATTTCTGTGCTGCTGCATGACAGCGTAGCTCCGATTCTCTTACTCGCCGGCGACCAGTACTACTCGATCCAAGAAAATTCGTTTCTTCAGCAGCCTGAATAACTGAGTAAAATGGGTTTTCTACTAAAGCATTTACCAATTGCAAATTTTGTCGTTGAGTTGATACCCCTCGTCGCCCTGATCCAGGATTTCTACTAATCGTACCGTTTATTCTCCACTTTCTTAAAATGTTACACACCGATTTTTTGTCAATCGCTTATATGAGGCATTAGTTTTTTGCACACTTGCAATAAATTACGAAAACTAACTGACAATTTCACAAAAATTAAAGTTAGATGTACACAACTAGATTTTAGCAAAATACCGTTATAAGACTTGTCCTATTTTTTTTGCTCACGACCGTACTAAAAATTCAAGATTTTATTGTTAACGTGGTACATAACCTGTCAGGTATACAGGTACGTAAACATTGTTTTTTATAGTGAAAAGTTGAAATATTTATATCAAAATTTGTTTGCAGTTTAAGAAACACTTTCGTGTAAATCATTCTACATTTAAAGCTCTAAAATATGATTTTGAGAAGTCTGGTTACTACCCTACTGATCATTCACATTATGAATCACCGAAGGTATTAGCTGACAGTTATATACTATATTTTTTGTGGTGTGTAATTAATTATATAGCAAGTAAAAAAATCTTCAAATATCTTCTTCCTCTTCTTTATATAATAACATAGCCAACTGTTTTCCACTAACTTATAATTACTAACTTAACTATATTTTTTACATGACATTTATTTGTCACAATAAATTTCAATCTCTTGTCATCCGACATCTCTATTCCGATAAATCCCAACCCTTGATCTAAACTTCAATTTTGTATAATATTTTAAACAACAATCTCAAAATAGAATCAAATTCTATTTTTACATTTCTCAAATAAACAGTTACAAATTTCTCTCTTCATATAGTTCATTGTAAACTATTTATTATTAACTTATTATAATAGGTGTATTTTCGTATCACGTAAGTATATTATTGCATATTGTTTTCACAATGTGTGTTATCTTCCTATATTTTTTGTAAATTTCTACAACGTTTGGATTTTTTATTCAAATAGCATATCGATTTGGCTACATTTGTTATTTTTGGACTTCAATTCGTCCATTGTTGTCAGAATTTAAATGTGAAATTTTTCACTATGTCAATACTTTTTTTCTATTTATATGAGAAAGTAAATATAAAACTCGCAATCGGCAACCCGCGACTACCACTTTCTCCCATTTTAGCAATTTTATCTGTTGTCTTCATCCAGAAATAAAGTTGTTTTTTCTCACTGGAACTAAGTAGGTACTGAAGAACTATGATGTCTCTTATATCAGACCACGTTGTGCATATTTAATAATTCTGCCTTGATCTATTGACCTTTAACCAGTCAAGGTTAAAATATAACTATATTTAAACCTTATGTACCATCCATCATTTCCAAGCTGAGAATAGGTCTGGTAATCAGCCGACAAAATTAAGATGCATGTAATAATATAATAAATTTCTTTAGTTATGCTATGAATTAGTGTTATAGATTATCCCCGAGAATTAATTATTCATTGTCAATATTATCTACCCCACTGTTATAATTCATCAGTATAAATTAAGTGTTTTTCCAGTATAAGTTCTTAATAAAGATGGCAAATTCTTTCATCAGTTGAGGGATTCCTCTAATTCTAACAGATTAATTAATAATTTAATCCCAATTAACGGAAATTGATGGCTTTCTGTGTTTTAATCCGTTTTTATCGAACACGGCATTTTTTTTTTTCAGCCAAGTTTTGACAAGGCTATGACAATATATGTTTTTTAAATAACCAGGTTCTATCTTTTCTTAAGGGACTTGAAAGCGCGCATTATTTCACATAATATACATATCGATGAAGATTGCAAGAAAATATTTACAAGAAATGAATGATGACAGAATTCTGCGTACTTATTTTTTTCACAAAACCCTAACTGATACGAACTATTTGCATTTTTTTCAAAACACCCTCACTCCTGCACTGGTAACTTTTTATCCAAATCCAAAAGAACCCAATTTTCCGAAAAACAGTTTGTTTTTTCAAAAAGATTGGACTATCAATTGGCCAACCAGATCGTCAGACCTGAGGCCTCTCGATTATTTTCTATGGGGATACCCGAAGGCAACGTATGCATGAATAATTCAGTGACTAGTAGTTTTAATGGGAACAATTGGAAGTACAACGACGAGCTTTTCCCTTTTTTCATTTAAATATCATGTAAATAGAGGAAAAAATGATAATAAACATAACCAAGTCCCGCAGTGGCCTAAATATAATCTAAACAGCCTTTTCAATGAATGGATCGTGTTCCTATGTAAAATGAGATTGGCAGACAAGATGTATAATACTGAACTTTGTAATATCGAACAACAGTATTATATTATCAAAAATAATAATAATAATAATAATATCTTTATTTATAATTCTTTGATATACATGAATAAGACTGTTACAGAATAATGCACCTAAGGTCTAAAAGACCTTGTTTTGTGCGCTTTATATTTGATTCACATATCATAAGTTACAATACAGTCACAAAAAGAAGATATTATACTTTTATGGATTCACTATAGGTAGATATCCCTCTAAAGAAAGGTAGATAAATTATATTACGAGCCATTATAAAACTTTTATGTTATGTAAATATTTAAATTATCCAACACATTACAGTAATAGTTGAGTCAAACAGAAGGTTATATTATTTGTTAGTAATTAGTTATATTTACATTTTTAATGTATTTTTAAAACTATCAATATTTTCAGAAACATACCTAATCATGTTCTTTTTAAACAGTTTGCAACTATTTGATTCTTTTATACAGGGTGGCAGTAGATTAAACAATTTTATTCCACTATAATCTATAAATTTAACATATGCAGTTTTAGAGGGTTTTGGTGTTAAGTAGTTTTTATTTGTTTGAGAGCGAGTGTTACAATTAGCTGTCCTTAAAATTTGTAATTTTTTATTTTTTTTTATATAGTTTAATAACGAGAGTATATATATAGTATCAATATCCTGCAATTTCGATTCTTTAAATAATAATTCAGTACTATATTGTTTAGGTTTTTTGAAAATGATCTTGATAAAATGTTTCTGAATTATTTTTAAATTTTTTAGTATCGTATCATACGCTGACCCCCAGATTTCTATTCCATATTTTATTAAAGATTCAATGAGCGCTTTGTAAACATTGACTAAGACTTTCACATCTAATATGTTCTGGAGTTGGTAGAATTTATATAATAATTTTCGTAATTTTCCACCTAACATTTCAACATGATTGTTCCATTTTAAATGTTGATCTACACAGATCCCCAGGTACTTTATTTGTTCAGTTCTACCTATAACCTTATTACAGGAACAAGTTGCTACATTATTACATTCATGATATTTAATATTTAGATCTGTTTGACCAACGACATTTAGGGAAAAGGTGATAAATTTAGTTTTTGATTGATTTAATGTTAATAGATTGGCGTCTAACCACTGTTTTATTTTAAAAAGTCCACGTTCTGCTTTAATTTTGACATTTTGCCAACTAGAGTCTGAAAATATTAATACGGTATCATCAGCATATGAAACGATTTTCCCAGATATTTCTAGTTGTAACATATCATTCATGTATAATAGAAATAGGATAGGTCCTAACACAGTTCCTTGTGGAACTCCGTACTCGATAATTCTTTCTTCACTGTAGACCGAATCAATCGACACAACTTGTTTTCTGTTTGTTAGATAATTTCTGATCAGATCGTTACATATACCGCGAATACCATAATTATTTAATTTTTGAAGCAGTTTATTGTGTGAGACTGTGTCAAAAGCCTTTGCGAGGTCCAAGAATATCGCCAAAGGCTTCTGATCAGTGTTTAGTGAATTGTATATTTCATGAGTCAAAGTATATATTGCATCAACCGTGGACATTTTCTCCCTAAAGCCAAATTGAAGTGGTGATATTAAATTATGTTTATTGATATGTTCCAATAACCTAGACTTGATACACTTTTCTATGATTTTAGCAAAATTACTGATCAACGAAATTGGGCGATAATTTTTTACGTCAAGTGGTTCTCCAGATTTTAGTATGGGCTTTATGACAGCCTTTTTTAGTATTTCTGGAAATTTTCCAGTCTCAAAAACTAAATTAATTATATGTTTTAATGGTTTTAAAATATATTGATATGTTTTTTTTATATCACTTGCTTTAATATTATCTAGTCCTGGGGTTCCATTAGTTTTTAACTCATTTATGCAAGAGATTATTTCATTTTCTGAAACAGGGTACATAAAAATTGAATTTAAGGTAGGGTTAGCATTTTGCTCACGGAAAGAATTTAGCGGATTATTGCTCATTATTTTTTCAGCCATCTTACGTCCAATTTCAGAAAAATATATATTATATGTGTTACATATCTCTGTTTTATCTACCGATACGGTGCCATTTTCAAGATTAACTTTATCAATTTTATTTTGGGTTTTATTTTCATTTGTTGACTCTTTAATTATTGTCCACATTTTCTTAATGTCGTTTTCAGCTTCTTGTATTTTTATTTTGTAGTAGTCATGTTTTGTTTTCTGTATTAATTTTGTCGTTAAGTTTCTAAATTTTTTATATTTTTGTTTTAATATAATATTATTTGGTTGTTTTATTAATCTTTGTTTTAGTTTATCTCTCTCTTGAATCGATACTATTAATCCTTGGGTGATCCAAGGTTTCAGTTTTTCTGTGTTTTTGGTTTTATTATAGAAAGTTTTTGTACAGGATCTTATTGTATGTTTAAATTTAGCTATAAATTTATTTGTGGCTTTTTCAATGTCAGGTTGATTACATACATCATCCCATTTTTCTTTTTCTAACATTTTTATTAGCTTTTCATGATCTACTTTTTGGAATTCAAAAGAGTGGGTTTTAACGCGTTTATTAAATTCTATTTGATTTTGCACCAAAGTTAAAATAGTTGCATAGTGATCTGTGATACTGCATTTTAGAATACAAGGTAAGCTGATAAGATTAATATTTTTTTTGTTTTTAAAGAAAATGTGATCTAAATATGATGACGATATTTCTGTTTCCCTAGTCGATTTATTTATTTAGGGATAATATCCTGATCCACAAAGGTCATAGAGATATTCTTGTACTAAATTATTATTTGTGTCATTTATGTCTAAGTTAATATCCCCAATTATAAATTCTAGGTCATATTTGTCGTTTACTTTTATTATCTTATTTATATCTTCAAGAAACGTAAGTGTGTTTGTGGATGGTGGTCGGTAAATTGCAGTAATATTAAATTTTATGTTACATTTTTCGCCAAGAATTTTAGTAAATGTTACCTCGTTATATTTAATATTTAATACATTTATTGTTCTTATAGAATTATGAACATATATAACAACTCCATCATTCTGATTAAAATTAGCATTATTATAATAAAAGGAGTAGTTAGGAATATGAAAGTTGTTAGTTGCCTGAAGTTGCCAGGTTTCTGTTAGTATAATAATATCAAAATCCTTTTGACAGTTATCTATCAATATTAGCAGTTCTTCAAAGTTTTTCTGGATACTTCTTATATTCATTTGAAATATATTAATTAACGGCACACCCTGTATATTAGATTCATGTTCTGATAAATTATTAATATATTGTGTGTCTATAGAATTATATGGCTGTAAATCAGTTAACACTCTTTCTGTTGAATTCATATATCTACCTAATTTTTGAGAGAAATGAAAAAAATAACAAAAAAAGATCTATAAAATGAATACTTTAAAAATGTATTCACAATGCTGTAAATGAAGCATTGGGACTAACATAAAACAATTAGAACGAATAATAATCATACTTGGTGGAACGACGGTCTAGAATACCTAGCAAAGGAAAAGATAATAGCACATCACAAGTGATTGACAATACAAGGTCCAGATGATGAAAGTGCATGTGGAATACAACTATGAATTTGAAAAGTTCTGGGAAGTAAAATGGGATGAGGTAAACAGATGTATAGGAAGCTCAAAATGTAGACATGCATGGAAAACCATAACACTAAAGAATAATACCAGAGAAGTGAAAATTATAGACCCCGTTGGAATAAATACCTGAAAAAATTATTATCAAGCATCATTAACGGAAGATAAAATTAAATTTAAAGAAGTAGATTACACAAATGAATGAAGTCATTGAAGAAATAAGAGAAACAGCAGTAAAGGAAACTTTAGAGGCACTAAAATACATGAAAAATAACAAAGCTGCAGATATATCCGTAGAACTTATTAAGAATTCCTCAATCGTACCATTAGTAGCAATTACCAGGTTGTTCACCAATTACCTAATTTGAATGATGTACCGGAAGAATGGATATTCTAAAAGTTAAGTTATCCATGAGAAAAAAACTGGAACAGTTAATTGTCAAAAGTGACAGGAAAGTTATTAGAGTATCTAGTGTTAGTAGTCATAAAAAGCCTAACTGTAAAAATTGTTTGTCTTCTTGGCGATAATTTACATACGACAAGAGAAGCTGCGATTGAATTTATGAGTAGTCACCCAAATAGATGAGTAAGTCGAAGTAATTAAAACATAATATTTTTAGTCGCACTCCTCTATAAAATCCTTATTTTACTATAAGGTACGTAACTAGACTGCAACCAACAGCTACTCTACGGGCTATGTGCCCCGCCGAGCGCTGAATTACAAGTTACAAGCCTGGCGCGTTAAGTGTAATATTACCATCAAAATGCTAATGCTTCGATTGCAACAAACACCAACCGAAAGACTGATCCTACTTAAAGGAGAGCTCGTGCCAGTCATCCACACTACTTGCAGACTGCAGTTTCGAGCTGTTGGCTCTTGTTAGTGCAAGGTAGGCAAGAGATCTTCGTGTCGGTCATCACATGCCTACCTTGCGCTGACGAGAGCCAACAGTTCGAAACTGCAGTCTGCAAGTGGTGTGGGACGACGGGCACGAGAGCTCCTTTAAGTAGGATCAGTCTTTCGGTTGGTGTTTGTTGCAATCGAAGCATTAGCTGACAAAGTTGTTCCTCTTTTAGCTATTACTAGTACCATAAAAGTTCATGAAGAAAAAGTACCTATTGACCCTGTATTATTGTTCCAACGCATGAGTATTACTGCAGCATTTCAAGATGAAACAGAAAAATATTTTGAATATGAATTAGCTCCCTACCCTTTATCGTTGTTTGATGACATCGGGATGCGTAAAACACAGAAGTCTGCCATTTACGATTGTTTTGAAAAGGTAAATATCGATATTAACAACACTAATGCGACATACATCATTGACGGAGGATACTTACTACACCGCGTTGTGTGGGATAGCGAAGAAACATTCAACGTTATCTTAGATAAATACGTTCAGTATGTACATCGACATTTTGGTTCCAGAGTTACTGTCGTATTTGATGGCTATGATGATTGCACGAGAAATATCAAAGCTGTAGATCAACGTCGTCGAACTTTAGCAACATCTTCATCTTCTGATATTTTATTTGATGAACTTATGACAGTTCCAACCAGTCAACAGAAATTTCTTACAAATATTCACAATAAGTCTCGGTTCATTTAAATGTTGAAAGAAAAGTTTACTGCTGAAAATATATTGGTAAAACAAGCTAATAATGATGCTGATGTATTGATTATTGAAACAGCAATAGAGCAATTCAATTTGACAAATACAACTATTGTTGTTGGTGAAGATGTAGACTTACTCGTATTACTCACTGCTCGAACGCCAACTGAAAAAACTACTTTCTTCTTAAAACCAGGAAAAGCTCAACATCAATCGGATATATATTCATCAAAAAGTTTATCTACTTTTGTAAAGTGTCAAAATCATGTACTATTTTTACACGCAATAACTGGCTGTGATACGACATCTGCATTTTACAGGAGGGGTAAAACAGCAGTTTTCAAAATGTTTGAAAAACAAGATTTAATTCAATGTGCTGAAGTTTTTAAAAAGAGTAATTCAACTCAACAAGAAGTTATCACCAACGGCATCCGCTTTCTTCTTTCTATGTACGGAGCTCCTAAAAAAACTACCTGTTTAGATAAGCGTCGATATGCATGTTTCGTTAAAAATATTAAAAATAAAAAACAAGTTCAATTGTCTTCCTCCAACCTCAGTTGCTGCTCATCAACATCTTTTTCGGGTATATTACCAAGTTCAAGTGTGGCTTGGTTATCAGCTAGACCCTACAGACTGGGGTTGGAAGTTGGTCAACAATATATTAGAGCCAGTTGAAACTTTACTCCCACCTGCGCCGGAAAAACTGCTGAACACAATTTTTTGCAACTGCAAAAAGGGATGCAGTGCTAAATGTGGTTGCAAAAAAGTCGGACTGTTTTGTTCTCTGGCATGCACAAATTGTCAAGGCCCGTCGTGCTCTAATGTTGAATCACCAACAGTGGAGGATTCGTTTGATTCCGACGAAGTGTCATACGATACATCGCTATTGACGCAATTTACTTGCATCCAAAATGAAGATGAAGAAGAAGCAGGAGAAGAATAAGAAGAAGAAGAACAAGAAGAAGAACAAGAAGAAGAGCAAGAAGAATTTGAAAGTTACGAATCAGACGAATGAACTTCACCACTTTTTTTTTATTAGCATCGCTTTTATCTTTTCCAATCTTTGAAATTTTCCGTTATTTTGCAATAGTTTCAAATTAAACAGGATCACAACTGACCCGTGGAGTAGGCCTACTGGGGAAACCACGTTAAAAAAACGCGCTAAGTACACTACCTCATAGGTGGCGTGGAAACGTGTGCATATTATGACGATAACAACTTTTACAACTTTTTGAGTCGTTATATCTCAGAAACGGCGGCTCGTAGGAAAAGAAGTATTGATACATTTCTTATAGATAATTTTATGATCTACAATTTTTGTCTGGAGTACTTTTATGATTAAACTTACCGTTTTGCTGAAAATCGCGAAAAACTCATTTTTTTTTACCTTTGACCTCGAGTAAAATTGATTGATGGGGAACTTTTAAATTTTATTTATAATTATGTTTTAAACAATTTTACTGATTTTCAGCTTGTTGGGACTTTATGCACCTTCGAATGTCTAAATTGACCGTTTTCACTGAGACAGGTTTTGTTTCAAAATTAGAACCAGGCATAATCGACGTCGTGACATTTTGAGAAATAATGACTAAATTTTAGAATAGTCCAACAACAATCCCCGGGTTAGTAGTAGTACGGCTAATTTAAATCTTAATATCCCCAGAGAAAGTATTAGAAGATGCCTGAAAAAAAAACAAATTAAAGGCTTACAAGTCAAAAATTTTGCATACATTGGAAGTAGGAGATGAGGAACGACTATTAGAGTTTTGCTTTTGGCTACAGGGAAATATCTAAACAGCCCTATTTTATTCAATAGAATTTTATTTAACGATGAAGCCACATTTGCCACAAAGGGGATGGTTTCAAGTCAAAATTGCTGTCCCTGGTCAGTTGAGAATCCGGAATTTTTCATAAATGCAAAGAGACAGCATTAGCAAAAAAATTTACATTTGGTGCGGAATACTAAATGACAAAATAATTGATCCTTTCTGCTTTGAGGGTAATATAAATGCGAATGTGTTTTTAAATTTTCTTGGAGCGAGTTTTGGAACGCTTTAGATGATTTATCACTACAAAATCCCCTTAATTTATTTCAGTTAGGTGGAAGTTCTATTCATAACGCTGATTTGGTAAGAAGATGACTAAATGAACATTTTGAAAATTGTTTCATAGGGTGAAACAGTCCTTTGGTTGAATGACCGCCGGATCCCCAGACTTGACACCACTCGATTTTTCGTTTGGGGTTTAATGAAACAAAAAGTTTACAAATCATGACCACACATTGTATAAGAACTACGGGTTAAGATAATGCAAGAATGCGCAACTCCATAGCAAATACGAAAGATTACTATGAATTTGCGTAAAAGGATTGACAAGTGTGGTGGATTGGTAGAAGTGACGGTGATCTTGTGGTTTTTGCAACAGAATTTTTTTTAAGTTTTGTTATAAGTTTCTATTGTTAAAACTAGGCATGAGAATGATAATATCATGTTACTAGAGTATAATTCTATTTCAATTTTTTTCTCATGGAGAACTTAACGTTTAGAATAAATTAATGAAAATTGTGTATTGTGCATTTTAATAATGTCTATAAAACGTTATTACTTAAGAATGTTCGACAAAATTTAATACAGACCCGTTTTGAGTGGTGAATCCAGTGGAGTACACAGATTTTTTTAAAATCGCTAATATGAATTATTAAAATTTTACTCCTGAAATCTGATGGCCTTGGGTTTTAAGAAATCTGCCGCTTTTTGCTCCACAAATGCAGTTCAATAAGCTCTGCAATTAAAAAAAAGCTGTAAAAATCGCATACTGAATAAAGATTTTACAGGGCAACCCCAAAACAACTGCAGATAACTCAAGTGAAGGATGTTACAAAAATATTTTAAAATAGAATTTTATATTCGATAAATTGGCGCAGGTGCTAGTTCAGCATCAAGTTTTAGAGCATCATTGCAGTTTTCTTTTTCATTTATTTAAATATATAGAATATAACTATGAGGAAGCTAAAAAGGGCGGAAAACATTTTTCATAAAATTTAAATTGAACCTCCTTTAGAAATACGTCTAGTTTCGTTACCTATTTGTTTATTTTTTAAACCGATTTCAAGATCGACGTAATAATTAACTGGACGACTGCACGAAATTTTATTTGATAATATTTAGTGACTGTTTTGAAGGCAGTTCAATTTTTGCACTTTTTTTAAGTTTGATTTCCTTGCAACACCAAATATAGCACTTACATTCTTTATGGATGTTTCATCATTTGACAGCTTTGTCTAGAACAATAATTGTCGTTAATATTTAAAATATGCAGGTTATTTATTAGAATAATTATAAAAGTTGCTATACGTTATTAAACAAACGTGTCATAAATTTTAAACAACGAATGCAATACGTATTATGCAAAATTTAATGACCTACTTATTTGAAGCGAAATGAGAGTAGTAAGCAATGAAAGTGAAACAAGTTGCTAAGAGATACGGTTATAAAGCTAAAACACAGTATAAATAGCCTAGTCAAACTAATGCATATTTCTTTAAGATGAGATTAATAACTAAATTATCAAATAGTGTTTTACTTCTCGCAGTGGGGTTTCAGATTCTACTAAGTGTAGGGGACAAATTTACAGTTTGAATTTATATATTTCCTATTGTGCCGCAGGGTAATGTGTTGGCGCTCTTCTATTTATTATATATATGAATGATCAGTTATGCCCTAAAAAATTCATATGTAAACCTCTTTGCGGATGACACATTAATTTATGTATTTGGAAAATAGTTATTTTTGTATCTGGTGTGCTAAATACTATTTTGGTGATCGAGAATGAAAGTTTTTGACGAGTCAAAAAATCGTTTGGGATGACCAAAGAATTTCGCACACGAGATGCAAACAATATTTTTTCTACAACTGTCAAATAAAGGTTATGTTTGCGCATTAATAGTATATTGTGAAATAAATGCGGTAAGTCGTCTATTGCCCACGAGAGCGGAGTCTGCTCAAGTAGGCAATAGACAACCGCGCGAATTGCTCATACTACTTTTTATAACGAATGCGGTGAAACCTTAGGGTCTTAGTGTAGGACTTCTATTCATGTTTTCACAGAATTGTTATTTTTTATTTTTCGATTTTTATTCACTTTAAGCTGACATAAATAACTCTTAAATAACTATCAACTTTAAATGTCGCTTTTAAAAATAATATTTTTGAGTGTTATTATTCATTAAATGAAAAACCAAGAGATTTCTCTAGATTAGATTAGATTAGATTAGATTAGATTTTATTTCCCAAAAATTAATGTTACATAACAATAATAATGCAATATGCTCATATAAGTACATACATGACATGGTGCACCTTAATCAAGACATAAGGGAAAGATCATTTACTTAAATAGGTTCAATCTTAACAAAAATACAATGCACATACTTAAATAAATTCAGACATTATAAATATACAATAATACAATGCTTTAAGTTATAGAACACATAATTATTTAAAACTTTCTTTAGCCTAATTTTGAATTAGTTTTTGCTGTTTATGCAAGTAATAGAATTTGGTAGGTGATTATAAATTTTTACTCCGGAGTATAAAGGACCTTTCCTATTTGTGACATATCTATAGTTTGGTGCAATTAGTTTTGTATTAGATCTGGTATTGTAGTCATGGATATCAGCGGATGTCGATATTGTGTTTCGTTTTCTGTAAATTATTATAGATAATTTATATATATAAATATTAACTACAGTTGGTATATGTAAGTTTTTAAACGCCGTTCTACAGGATTCTCTCGGATGAATACCACAAATTGCTCGCACAGCACGTTTCTGTGTCACTAAAATTTTTTGAAGACAAGTTGCGTTTCCCCAAAATTCTAAATCATATTGCAGTATGCTTTGAAAATATGCAAAACACACAGATTAGTGCCGCTGCAATGGTGATATTTTCTTTGACGTTCTTTATTGCATAAATTGCACATCCAAGTCTTTTATTTAAATCAGAAATATGCGTCGACCAATTTAACGATTTATCAATATATATTCCTAAAAATTTAGTATCAGTTACTGATATTATTTGTCCTAGATTAGTTTGAATATTTATATCTAAGGCTGGTGTGTGGGATTTTTCAAATGTTATATTCATTGTTTTTTCAACATTTAAGAGCAGTTTATTAGCATGAAACCAGCTTGTAATACCATTCATTGCCTCTTCACTTTTAACTTTAAGATCGTCCAAAGTATCATCATTCACTATGATACTGGTATCATCAGCGAACAATGAAAATTGTAACGAAGTAAAATTATCAGCAAGATCATTTATGTATATTAAAACTAATACTGGACCTAATATGGACCCCTGTGGAACTCCAAATGTGATGATATCTTTTGCTTCAGTGATAACAGTTTTTCCAATTTCCTGAGATTCGTCATAAAGTCTGACATATGCAGATCTATGTTTTAAATACCACAGAAGTGGTGTACCGCGTATTCCGTAGTAATTGAGCTTCATTAGTAAAATATTATGATCTCTAGCATAGATTTGCGTAGTTTATTTAAATTTTGCGTATCTTATTGTCAATTCGCGGGCGGTAAGTGTGATTACCGCACGCAAATACATATTTGAAATACTTATAAGTCATGTGGTAACAGTAGAGTAGGCGAACACCTATTTACCGACCTAAAAAGCAAGCGAAAAGTTATTGATATTGATGCGACTATTTCGATGATGTTAAATCAACTTGGATGGATTTCAGTGGGGGAAAACATTGAAGGAACAAATTTAATTTTAGTATATAAAATAGACAAAAATCTAGTACCTCCTATCTTAAACCTTTCTTAGTTAAAAGAATTAAATTGCACAAGACTGAGATCTGCTGAAAACTATAACACAGACCATACAAAAATATTACTCTTAAAAAAGTCAATTTTTAGTGATGGCATACAATGTTTTACTCACTGAAATTAAACCTCTGCTAATTTAAAACTGTTTACTAAAAATGTTACAAAACTATATACAGATGTTAAAACACAATAATGACTGTGTATAAAATTATGTTAGCATGGTAAATAAAAATCTATTCCATTTTATTCCATTCCATTCCATTCTATTCTATTCTATTCTATTCTATTCTATTCTATTCTATTCTATTCTATTCTATTCTATTCTATTCTATTCTATTCTATTCTATTCTATTCTATTCTATTCTATTCTATTCTATTCTATTCTATTCTATTCTATTCTATTCTATTCTATTCTATTCTATTCTATTCTATTCTATTCTATTCTATTCTATTCTATTCTATTCTATTCTATTCTATTCTATTCTATTCTATTCTATTCTATTCTATTCTATTCTATTCTATTCTATTCTATTCTATTCTATTCTATTCTGTCCTTCCTATTCTATTCTATTCTGTCCTTCCTATCCTATCCTATCCTATCCTATCCCATCCTATCCTATCCTATGCTATCCTATTCTATCCTATTCTAAAATTTTAAAAGTGAAATAGATTAAATCCTAATACTATTTATCTAATGTAAGGTCATATAAGTCATATAAATTTCTGTTCTGATGATGATGATGATAATAATGGCTTTATTTTTGTTTCTTTACCCAATTTTATAACATCATGTTTGTATTAAGTTACTTTTAACAAACCGTTTTGTTTCTTAACAGTTTACTGAAAGGTCGTTATATTATATGTGATGTTGACTCGATATAACTAACTAACAATAAAACACTAATAATTATTGGAAAATTATATAATAAGTGAAATAAAGGCACACAGGATCAGTTCCAATTGTGAGAATATTTGTGCGAATACATTAATGCTGGAGTTGCCTCAGCAGAAAATATCATAATATAATAATGACTAACATGTGCAAATTAATGAATTTTAACTATTTCCACACTCACATAAAAATGGAGTTGCCAAACAACATAGTATCCAACAGACATTCGTTTATCAAGATTTCAATATTTTCAATTCAATTTAAGTAACTATCATCAATTATATCTAATAATTTTACTCTAGATAGATCAAAGAATAGACAATTTTCATCGATATTTTGAAGTAAGAATGTATATAAAGATCTGATACTTTCCATTTATATTATAAGTTGAACGAACTTATAATAATTCAACTATTAACTAACAAAATAATCATAAATAACATTGTTAATATCTATAAATATTGAGGAATGGAATTATACGAACATTTGCAAATTTGTCGATTTAAAGTAGTTGAAAACAAATAAATAGATAAAATATAACTATAAATTATTCTTAGATGTCAGCGGACTCGATATATATAATATCATATACATATTTGCTATTTTCGATTCGCATATATTTGCTATTTTCGGTCATCACAACGTGTATGTATTTTCACAATACACTAAAATTTGGATTTTTGCACCACGTCTATATTTTCTCTGAGAAAGCAATATGTAATGCATTGTAAATAATTTACTCGGTTCATAAGAAACAGATAACATTATGTCGCCTAAAAGTTAATATTTACCCAAGCAACAAGCGCATAAACAAATAATAAAATTAAGAACAGAATGAATATTTTATTTTTTAATACCTGGAAACTGAGTGTTAATTTCCACAATAAACACAAAAGTTTATCACTAATTTATTAGGTATTTTATTCGTATATTGCAACATTTTTGTGACAAATTGGTTTTTAATAGACCTTACTTATTGGCGTAATAAAATGTATCCTTACCGGATATTATTAGACAAAAACTGTCTCTACCTACAAAACAGGTAAACAAATATTTCCCAACCGCAGTTACAAATACATAGTATAACAAAATACCTTTCTGAAATTAGTTTACCTATTAAAACCATCCAAAAATACGGATATTTGCTTCCTGAACAAGGCTGATTGTACAACATTCATAGACAAAGGACTCAGTACATTAAATTATGCTTATTCTCTTTTATGGCAACATGTTATGGCAACAAGATAAAATATTCATTGCAGAGGAACTTACGCAGGAGGAAAGAGAAAGAAATAAAATATTAAGGCGGCACCAGAAAGAAGCTAAAGCTCTAAATCTAGAAACTTATATAAAAGGAGATAGATAAACTTTTCATTAACGGTAAGGCTCACAACGCTGGAGAATTAGTTAAATTAGAAAATAGTGGGCACAATATACAAGAAGAAAGGGACCGATAGGATGAAGTTATATTAGAAGAAAATGGCCATGAAAATACAGGAAGTGCAAGTTCTATGCCGTACATCCAAACTCGAAAAGCCAGTCTTATCGAAGAAAATAAAAAACAAGATGAAAGAGCGCGAGTTAAGAAGAAGGAGGATTGTACAAGAAAAAACATGACACGTCTTAGAAGCCAGATAAAGTAGTCTCTCTTAATCATTTATTATTACTATTAAGCATTTATATAAATCAGGTATATTAGTATTAAGTATTACGCAAAGTAAAATATAGAATTTAAGCAAGGGTTAAATTATGAAATTTTTATGTTTCATCGATAGTAAATCATAAATGCAAGAAATAAAAAAAAATGGATGCGTTTATAAGAGATTATTCAAACGAACAAATACAAACATACACAGTCAAAAACATTAGCGAATATAATAAATTACGAAATGTTCTAAAATTAAATTTTAAAATTCTTCATATTAACATAAGGAGTCTTGCCAAAAATTTAGATGAACTAACAATATTTCTTAACCAATTTTCAGAAAAATTAGATGTATTAGTTCTAACAGAAACATTTACAGTTTTTGATATAGATTTATATAAATAAAGCGGTTATGATCTGTTGTATAATTTTGGAGATGTAAATAAGAATGACGGCGTAATCGTTTATATAAAATCATATTTAATGTACGCATACAATGTTATTAAAATTGGAGAAGTAAGTGGTTTAGAATGGAATATTTCACTACAAAACAAAAAAATAAAATTAACAGCCATTTGTCGTTCGCCAGCTACTTGTCCTTATAATTTTAATTCAAATATAATAAACTATTTAAATAAAAACGAAGAACCCTCTGATATAAATATAATGGTAGGAGATATAAATATAAATATGTGTTCAAATAATGATTATGCACAAGAATATCTAAATATTCTAATGTAAATGGGTTTATTTCATATATAAATGACCATACTAGAATAGAGGGAATACAACAATCTTGCATAGATCACTTTTTTGTTAAAAGCAACGCAACCCATAACATTACACCTATAATCTTCTCACATTATATAATTGATCACTTTCCAATTGTACTCTTATTAGAATTCGACAAACAAAAACCAACCTTAGATCAAATCCAATATAAACAGTATACAAACTATCCAAACTTAAAAAACGATTTAAGAAAAGAAAGTTGGCAGGAAATTTATAATAATAATAATGTTGATGTAGCTACAGAGTTATTTATAAATAAAATAAAATATTATATCTCTCGAAATACAAAAACTGTTAAATTAAAAAGAAAAGAAGATCCTAAAAAGGATTGGGCAACTCCGGGCTTAATCAAATCAATCAATACAAAAAACAAAATGCATAAAAATGCGCTGAAGCACCCAAACGACACGAACCTAATGGCAGAATATAAATGATATAAAAACAAACTCACACACCTAATAAAAATTGCACGAATAAAATACAATAAAATGGAAATAGACAAGAATATCAACTCTAGTAAAAATTTGTGGAATGCTGTTAATAAATTATGCAATAAAAATAATAAATCTGAAAAAGCAATAAATAAAATAAAAACTGAAAACGGCAATATAACAATAAATACAAAAGAAATTGCAAACACATTTGTAAATGGTACTAGGTAAAAAGTGTGCGAAAGAAATAAAAATACCCAAAACTTTTAAAGAAAACTATAACATAATAAATAATTCAATGTATTTGTATCACACAGATCTGACGGAAGTAAAGAGCGTAATAAATAGTTTAAGACCAAGAAAATCCCCTGGATTAGATAGTATACGGGCAGAAACGCTAAAAGAGATTGAAGATGAAATTGTAGATCCATTAGTATATTTAATAAACAGAAGTTTTACTATAGGTCAGTTCCCGAATATTTTAAAAATAGGTGTAATAAAACCTCTCCATAAAGGTGGAGATATAACTGAGCCAATTAATTATAGACCAATATCTGTGATTTCTAACATTGCCAAAATTTTTGAAAAAATCTTGAAGAACAGAATAACGACATTTTCTAATAAATTTAACATTATATCTGAGAGACAGTTTGGTTTCCAGAAAAACAAATCCACCGAAGATGCTATAGCATACCTAACACGGTATGTTTATGAGGCTTTAGATGAAAAATCACCATTCTTATGTATATTTGTGACCTTGCGAAAGCATTTGACACAGTATCACATAGCAACCTCTTAAACAAATTAGAATATTGTGGCTTAAGAGGAAATATATATAATTTAATATAAAGTTATTTGTCCGAAAGAATACAATATGTAGAAATAAATGGAACTATTAGTGAACCAAGAATGGTCAGCTACGGAGTTCCACAAGGAACAGTTTTAGGACCACTTCTGTTCGCTGTATACATAAACAACTTATTTTCGATGCGAGATATCACGGCTAAAATATTAAGTTTTCCTGACGATTCAGCAATACTTCTTAAAGCCAATTCATGGAAAAATCTTTAAAAAATCGCAGAAAAAGAATTTAAATATATTAAAAAATGGTTCGATTACAATTTACTCACTGTTAACTTTAAAAAAACTAGTTACTTACCATTTACCTCATATGCTAATAATGTACCTAACTCTGGTCCACTAAATATTGAAAATCTTTTAAATATTCCAGAAGCAGATTCAGTGAAATATTTAGGTATCATCATTGACAAACACTTTAGATGGGAGTTGCAAGCAAAATATGTTGCACAAAAAATTCGGGGCCTCCTATATCGATTTAAATACCTAAAACCTTATCTAGATATAAAACATCTTAAAATCCTCTATTATTCGTTAGTACAATCACGTCTAATATATGGTATTATCGGATGGGGAGTATTTGCGACACTTACCTAAAAAATTTAAATAATCTACAAAAATGGATACTAAGAATAATTTATGGTAAAAGTCGTAATTACCCCTCAGATGATTTATACAAAATAAGTGAAATATTCGATTTGAGGCAATTATTTTCTTTAAAAATTTTATTATACAGTTTTAAAAACAAAAAATTGTAGAAACCTATTCAACACCAATATACAACAAGAAATAAAGAAAACAGTTATCAAAATTCGAAAGCAACAAAAACTATTGGACAAAAATGCTATTCTTATTTAGGATCTAGACTATACAACAGATTACCTAAACAAACAAAAAATACAAATAAATTGCACATATTTAAGAAAAATGTTGAAGAATGGTTAATAGAATCCTAAATCCCTAGTACACAACATTATCAACCAAAATGTAATAGTCAACCAAAAGTAACAAATTGGTTATTGGATTAGATATTTACATGTAATACCATTCATTAATAACGATGTAATATGTAATTATTGTTATTTTATTGGAAATAAACATATATTATTATTATTATGTTAGTTATACCCTCAGGATCATTCAGCCAACTGAAGTAGTGGCTGCTGGCCATGCGCTTTTTTTAACCACCCGTATTTAGCCAGTCCTTGTAGCATATTATTTTTTTATTTTTAATTCATAAGAAAAGAAATATTTTGGCCCAAAAATGGGTTCTTATAGATTTTTTGGGTTGCTGATTACGGATCTGAGGTTAGTTTTTCGAAAAATTAACGTGAAAAGCGGAAAATCATGAAAAATTGATTGTATTTCGACCCCTTTACAATTTAAAGATATTAGTTCAAGTTTTATATCGTTTTTTATGTTTTTTAATACGCCGATTGCGAATTTGGACATAGATAAGTAAAAATCTTCATTCTTGGAAATGCGCAAAACTGTCATTGCAAGACCGTGCAATACGTTGTGTTCGAGGTTTTTTTAGGTCACTAATAGCGAATGAGATATTCAAAACGATGAAAAATTTTTGATTTTCCCGGAAAATTGTGGAAAATTTCTCTATATAAATATATGAAGTTAAGATGCAAGAAAATATTTGGAAAATTTCGGAAAATATTAAGAAAACGCAAATATAGAAATCTAAAATGACTCTGTAACATATCAAATGTTATGTTTCTTACTCGCTGATGACGTATTGGATATTACAAACGAAAAGAAAATTTAAACTTTTAGAAAAATAGGAACCCATGTTTGGGCCAAAATATTATTTTCTTATGAATTAGAAATAAAAAATAATACGCTACCGGGACTGGCCAAAAACGGGTGGTTAAAAAAAAGAGCATGGCAAGCAGCCATTACTCCAGTTGGCTGAATGATCCTGAGGGTATGAATAAGCCATAAAAAAAATATTTGGATCTAACTGTACTTTCATATTTTTTTTCTTTTTCCCTGCATTGACTTGACTAATAGATGTAGGTATTTTTTCAAAATAAAATTTAAAAAAGACAAATATAAAATTTAGCAATATACTGAAAAAAGTTGATATATTTTTATTTCATATACAACACCAAGTTATTCAGTTTAGTGGTTTATTGTTTTCTATATATTGGGAATTAAATTTTAGGTCTCTGTCTCACAAATTCTATATTTTCTGCAACTGGTTTTGAGAAATAGTGTAAAGAGGCGGATATTGGCAATTTAGATAGATAGATCGTACTATCTGTAAACATATAATGAATGGATTTGTTAATTCAACCCCCCAAATCACGCAAACCTATTTAAAAGTAAGATGTGGATCTTCTAAAGTTGATGAAAGCAACAACACAGGATATGGATTAAAAGACCAGAGTCGCATTCTTCCACAGATAGCCAGGGAAAAATTGAGATAACCATTTTTCTGTTCTAAGATTTAATCATGTGTTAATTTATTTTAAAAACGTATATTTTTTAGATAAAGAAATTAAAACTGTATCTGTATATTTAAATTATTTTATCTGTAGATAATGACATCTGCTTTTGTATTTTTAAAATAATAATAACTATTAAGATCGACTATTTCGTCGTAATTGTCTTTTCTGAGAAAATTGCTTTGCATTTTCTAATAAAGCGCAATTTTTTTGTATTTTAATATTCGCTGTAATTAAAGGAATAACAATTTAAAACTTCTTACTGCCATCTTTGGATTATTATAACGCCATATTTGTACCTGCATTATACTAACATATTATATTCAACAAATTGTATAATAAATTTCCTCTATCCCATATATAAGTACATTTTTAATAACTAATGATGTTTAACACTTAAAGCACATGATCATAAATTGAGATAAATCTGAGCAATCTAGCCTAGGTGAATACCTTCATAGATAACTAATATAAATATCAATTATTTTGTTTTTGTTGTGTAAATACTTTATACTAGTAAATACTTTAACAGTTTAACAGATTAGTTTACTTAGGAATAGACGAATAATTAGGTCATTCAATGACCTAACAATGTATAAACACTAGTGGCTTAATTTAAAAATTTTGCCGATATCCTGTGTTTAGGATCTTTAACTTACCTCACTGACAAACAAAATTCACAATACTTTCAAAATATGACGACGCGAACAAATCTATAATATTTGATCAATCTGTCTCAACTATTGTTTACATTTCAGATTTTCGACAATATCATGAATGTATAATATGGAGGTAAAAAGTACGTTTATTGACAGCTTTGCGTGTTGCATGGGTATCAGCAACAACGTGGACTACCAGTTCCTTCGCACCATTTGCTGTGCATAGGTACCTATATCTTCTGTTCTAGTCTTATCTAGGTACAAGTTAGGGAGATTATTAACAGGTAGTTTAGAAGGCGATGGAGGAAAATTGAATCAAATCTAGACAATAAGTAAGAGGCTAACAGGGAAAATAAATAGTGTCGAAAATAACAACTACTGTGTGAGATATGTTACTTAATTATATAAGAAACGGAGAACCTATGTGAGGAGTACGGACACATACAAAGAATAATAAGACTTCAAAAAAGAGCTTGAAATTGGACTCTAAGAAGAACAAAAAGAAGACAAGCAATAGCTGAATGGATAAATGATATTAAAAACGCCATGAACAGAAGGAATATGGAAATAGAACGTTGGCGTGAACAAATGGTGCAAAGAATGAAATATGCAGCGGAGTTGTATAATAGATCACACCTTTTTGGCGTTATACAGCTGAGGAGTTTGAATAATTGGTTCTTATAGATATTAAATTATTAATATTAGTCAATATATTTTCCCACTAACAAGTTATGAATTATTTTGCCCTATGAGAATAGTGTTATAACTTTTATATCATATATCTCTAAAAAACAAATAAGTGGATTACACAAGAACTAACCGGAACACATAACATACATCTACGTGTGTATGTTATCTATGTATTATCAGTCAAAGTGCGTTATAATTATTGTATTACGTACTCGTCTACATTGTCTTGTTCTTACTTTGTATCATAGAATTATAACTTAATGCCCGAATTAATTAAATCTAGTAGCTTAAGCTCTTTTAAAAGGAAAGATAAAGCTCATTGTTAAGCAGTCAACTGACTTTGGCATAGCGACTTATCGTTTGTTTTCCCCATTTTCTATCCTTCATTCTTTGATATGATAAAGTTCATCTAGTTACTTAAAATGTTTGTTACTCGTATTTATTTATATAAAACATAATAGTTAGATAATTTGTTATACGATGTTTCTCAATATTTTCTATTTATGTAAGTATTGTATAACAAAGAACCCCACACAAATCTAATGGAAATTGAGTTTCCGTCAAATTGTCTAAATATTTGATATGTTATAGATTTTAATCTCCTGAATAAGTGTCAATGTATACTACCTCGAATAATGAATAGTTTTTGAAATATGGCTTGTCAAAATTAAGCAATTTCTATTATTTTAGACTTGTAAGAATGTTTTACACTTAAATTATTAAAGTGAAAGGGCCAACAAATGCTTAAGTCCAGAAATAACATTGGAATGTTTTCAGATTTTTTTATCAACTTTTATCGAAGGTCATATAACCATGGTATGAAACCAGTACACCATGCTAGGTTGAAATTCCCGGGTATTTCCACAAATTCATCTAATTACAACTAGAGTAAGTTTCTAATTAATTATGACCCCAAGTTACTTTAACTCTCCTAACATTTTCTGCACAAGTTTCCTGACAGTACTTAAATTTACCCCTTACTGTGATGACTATATTGTCAGTATAACCTTGAATGGTAAAATCTTTGCTGCTAAGTATCTCGAGAAACTCATCTACAGAAGAAGGGGGAGGACAACACCCCCATTGCAGGCCCCTCACGTGGGTTCCCAAGGTCTCACATAACATGGTATGTATTGAGCATGTTTTCGATGCAACTACAATTAGTGAAATCGATCCTACGCCCTCTGACAGCCTTTATAATGAAATAGTATGAAGTGTTAGCGAAGGCCATCCTCCACGTGAAGGAAATCTTACAGTCCAACCTCTTTTTCTTCTTCTTCTTCTTCTTTCTGTAAATTTTTCTTTTTGATATGCATATTGATTCAGATGCATCGATTTTAGGATCAGTGTACCCTTTCCTAGTAGATAGATTAGGAATAACAGTTAACAACTAACAGTTTTTAATTACAAGAGCTATGAATACCACTTTAACTGGTTTCCAAACCCTAGGTATATGACAGAACCAAGCTGGTTCTGTGTACTTCTCGCAAGTTTGTTGAATAACAGGTTTGTTCTCTGTTGCAGCATTATTGGTATAATCCCGTCGGATCTCGGGATTTAATATGGCTCGAATATGCATATGGCCTATTCGATTTTCTTCCGATTGACCACCTCCTTGGCAACTATCTAATCACTTCTGAAAGTCAATACCTGTTTCCATAGTATGCCAATTCTGTGATCTACCAGTCGCCAAATGTTTGCTCAATGGTTATGGGACTAGGAATGTGAACTCGGAGTAATTCCTCCGTCGTCTCCTTCCCTGTTTTTGTGAATACGACTGGTTTTTTTTCCAGGCAGCATGCGGTGCACTTAGACTCAAACAATAAAATCTCTTGATGTCCTCTCAGTTCCTTCTCCAAGATTCCCTCTGAACTTTCCTCAGTTTTTTGTTATGCTCGGCAAGGGATGCCCTATAATAGTCGTCCCTAACACCAGTTAGTTCTCTCTGCAAGATTGAACTTGCTTTCCCTCATTCCACCAGGGTGGGGTGTTCCTAAAATTAATAGTTTAAGTATAAAATAAATCTTGATTATCTAGAAGCATTGGGGTTTAATGTAAAAATAGATGATATTCTCTGAACTTCGCCCTATGCTATAGATATTTATTATCTCAATAAAGTCATTTATTATTATTAAAATCACGGAACTTGCCTACTTTTTGCGAGCCATATCTCAAAAACGGTTCATTGTTTGAGATCGTGCCCATTGATACTTTTAGTCAGGACGTCATAATCTACAAAGTATCAGTATCTAAAAGTGTTGGGGATTAGTGTAAAAATAGATGATATTATCTGAACTTCGCCCTATGCTATAGATATTTATTATTTCAATAAAGTCATTTATTATTATTAAAATCACGGAACTTTTCTACTTTTTGCGAGCCATATCTCAAAAACGGTTCATTGTTTGAGATCGTGCCCATTGATACTTTTAGTCAGGAGGTCATAATCAACAAAGTATTAAAACTTTAGGCCAGAACTCAATTTTTATAAGATTTGTGCGGGGCTCTTTGTAATTTGTCTCTTACGAGATCATATGAATGAGAAAGTCTGCCGAATTCCGCTAAAAATAAATGCAATTTGTTATTATTATTATAATTTATAATAATATAATTACTTCTTCTAGGAATTAAAACATCCTGATTGGATTTCAAATTTTGATTAAAATTTGTTTTAAACTATTTACATATAAATGGTTGGCGCAGGCGTAATACCCTAATTAATAATATAAAATAATAGTAATATTTATCCACCAAATAATTGGAATAAAATGTAACATAACATCAAAAAAAGTATTAGGTAATAAACATAGAAAAATCCAGAAGGGAAAACCTGTACGTCGATTAAACTGTCAGTTGACCTGCACATAATAAATATTTAATATTATATAATAATAATATATAATAATATAATATTATATAATATTATAAATATACAATTGATCTTTAAGTTTAAAAATGATGTGTATAGATAGTTTTTAAATGATCTATATAGAAGAATCTTTTAAGATATTTAAATTTAGGAAGAAGTTGATCTTAATTTCCTAATTAAAAAATCTACGTGTTTATTCCATCTAAGGTGACAATCAAGCATGACTCCAAGATATTTTACTGATGTCACAGATGTTAATTCAATATCCGTGTTGTTACATTTAATGTTGATAGTTGAGAAGTTTAGAAGTTACAAGAAATAACATAGCTAGTGAATGGTAAGTAGTATGTCTTAGTAATTTTTATTGTTCATAAAAACATTCTCGGTGTTTATTTTTATGTCATTCCGGGTTTCTCACACAAAATCGTGTCGTTAGAAAAACTAATCACTTCCCTTATAAGAGGAAGCTTAAATAAGTTGTTGTCATATAATGTAAACAATATTGGTTCCAGTATGGTACCTTGCGACACACCGCAAGATACCAGTTCCATATTGCTCACTGTATTTCCAATCTTAACACATTGTGTCCTATCGCTCAAATAGCTCTTCATCAAGTCATAACAAGTTACCCTGAAACCAATTTTCTCTAGAGTTTCTAACAAATAATCTTTTGTCAGATCAACAAAGATGCATACAACCGGTTCAGAAACATTGACCGAGCTATATAGGCTGGGGCCGTTACGGATTTTTAATGCTGAAAAAAAAATTAATAGCAGGCAACGGCCGGCTGGAATATATAGTTGAGGTCAAACAATGAAAAAAAAACTTTGGAACTTGAGATGAAGGGAAGTAGTGAAATGGGGTGCTATTTAAGGGATGAAAACCGTTTTTCGTGATTTGTGGCGAAACGTGACTTCCTAAAGAAAAGTATTTCATACAAAAGTTGTAGATAATAAAAAAATCTAAAACTTCTTCTATTTTATACATTTCCCGACATAACCTCAAAGTTTGCGGGAAAATGACAAAAAACCGATTTTTCTATTTTTATTTTTTTTCTCGCGTGAAAATTATTTAATTTAAATGAAACTTTGTAAAAGTACATAGTTATTTGCATATAATAAGCATGAATTTTTTCAATTATGGGAAATAAATATTTTTCGAGATTTTTGATTTTTTTTTTTGGATTTTGATGTTCTACTAGTGCTCATTTTTTTCGTCGAGATGTCTACTTTCAAATGGTATGTCGATGTTAGTGATTTATTGTCATTTAGTAGCTTAAAATTAAAAAGAACCGAAAAAAACATTTTTTGAATCTCGAATTTGTCGATTTTTTTCATTATTTTCAATTTTTTAGCATATTTATGTTAATAATTCATAATATTTTAATGAAAAAACTTACTTTGGTATATAATAACTAAAGTTGAATGAATTTAGTTATTGGAAACCACGCAAAAATTGAATACAAACAAAAAAATACTGTTACGTATTCAAACAAAAAAAAACCACAAGAAATTTTTTTATCAAATCAAAATAATAAAAACAATTTAATTATCACAATATCAAATAAATTACAGTCCGAGGGCTTTTTGTGTAAGCGTGCTCCTGAAGACGCCGACGCACTGATTGTTAATACTGCGATCCAATTAGCTAAACAAGATGATAAAACTGTAATAATCGTGGGTCAAGACATCGATTTACTAGTTCTCTTACGCCAATTAAATTCGAATGGGCTGGATATTTATTTTTACAAACCAGGCTCAAGCAACGTCAAAGATTCATTTTATACATCCCATTGTTTTAAACACGAACCATACACAAGTGTAATAGCGTTTCTTCATGCTTTCTCTGGGTGTCATACAACTTCAAGTTTTGCTGGAAAAGGGGAAAAACAATAGTAAGATCTTTATTGGACAATAAAAATTTATTAATCCTAGCCAGTGTTTATTATCAAAAAGATGCAGCCCACATAACCATAGCAAAAAATGGATCTCAACTTACAGCTAATATTTGCAAAAGTAAGAAAATTTATAACTCATTAAATCAATTACGATTTGAGCTGTATCAGCAAGCTACAAACAAATCCACTTTTAAATTGGAAACACTCCCTCCAACTGAAGAAGCAGCTGCACAACACTCCTACAGAGTCTATTACCAATTGCAAACTTGGTTGGGTAATATTGACAACGATCAGGACAACAAAAAAGTAAAGGACTGGGGCTGGAACGAAAATGTAGGAAGACTCGTGCCGAAATACGTCTCTGACAGTTCCGACTTGATTTCCGGAAAGTTGTTAAAAAGCATTAGCTGTACTTGTGAAAGTGGATGCAATAATCAAAGGTGTGGCTGCCGAAAACACGGCTTAAAATGTACCAATCTATGCAATACATGCACTGAGAACTGTTCAAATAGAAACAGAGAAGTATTTGTAGATTTAAGTGATTCTGAAGATATTGATGAAGAGCCAGCAAAGAATAATGACATCGAAATTGAAAAGCCTGAAAATGCCAATGATTTTGAAGATAATATAGAATTTGAGAGTTTGATCGATGAAGAAAACGAACCATAACAAAAAAGGCCTAAAATTGATTAGATTTTAACAATTATTTTATTGATTTTTATTTTTATAAGCTATACACAACCAATATTAATAAAGTAAATATTTGTAAATAAAGTAAAGAATTCGTAGCCAATATAAATAAATTGTATGTTGTATTTTATCATATGTATTTATAATAATTTAATATGCACATAAAGTTTTCGAAACTTAACTGTAGCTTATGAAATTTAATAAAGTACTATTGATTTCCATGTAAATGTTAAGTTTCATGAAATTTTCCCTACCTTTTCGTGATGAAATTCATTCAACTTTATTTATTTTATACCAAAGTAAGTTTTTTCATTAAAATATCATGAATTATTAACATAAATACGCTAAATAATTGAAAATAATGAAAAATATCGACAAATTCGAGATTCGAAAAATTATTTTTTCGGTTTTTCTTAATTTTAAGCTGCTAAATGACAATAAATCACTAACATCACGTACCATTTGAAAGTAAACATCTCGACGAAAAAAATGAGCACTAGTAGAACATCAAAATCCAAAAAAAATCAATAAAGTTGTTCGCCGAAAATGGGGGTGTTTTTTCGGAAAAATGGTAAAATCTCAAAAAATATTTATTTTCCATAATTGAAAAAATTCATGCTTTTTATATTCAAATAATTACGTACTTTCACAAAGTTTCATATAAATTAAATAATTTTCACGTGAGAAAAAAAATAAAAACAGAAAAATCGGTTTTTCATTTTCTCGCAAACTTTGTCGAAAATATATACTATAAAAGTTTTAGATTTTTTTATTGTCTACAACTTTTGTATGAAATACTTTTCTCTAAAAGGTCACGTTTCGCCACAAATCACGAAAAACTGTTTTCATCCCTTAAATAGCACCCCATTTCACTACTTCCCTTCATCTCAAGTTCTAAAGTTTTTTTTTTCATTTTTTATGACCTCAACTATACATTCCAGCCGGCCCTTGCCTACTATTAATTTTTTCATCTCAAAAAGGTAACGGCCCCAGCCTAATATTATATTTTTGCAGTTAAATCGGCTATTGTAGCCTGTGTTGATCTGGCCACTTTAAATCTATACTGTTGTTAGGCAGCAAGTTAATTTTTTTTCAACAAATTCGTTATTCCTTGTTGCAACATTTTTTCGAATATTTTTGATAAAATTGACGAAAGAGATATTGGTCTGTAATTTGACGCACAAAGTTTATCATCAGACTTGTATAATGGTTTAATGACAGCTACTTTAAATGCTTTTGGAAATGTATCAGAATCCATCGCTCTGTTTATGATATAAAGCAAAGGTTCTACAAGGTAATCAATACATTCTTTCACCGTTTCTGCCTGAATATTATTAATTATAATTAATTTCTAATTTCCTCCTCACATGGTAATGTTAGATATATTGATTTATTTATCTATATAAATAATTCAATATATCTAACTATTCCAGGAACGGCGTCATCGAAAGGAGGTGATAGTTACCTTAAACGAGGTAGTAGATTTTTTTTATCATATTGTGTATATTGTAGGGAGTATGTAGAATGCAAGTTTTAGACCTCCAAACTTTTGGAAAATTTTTGGGTGACCAAGAAAATCACTAATTTTTTGCACTTTTCTTAGTTTCTGGCCTACAACTTAAAAACAATGAATTCAATCGAAAAGTGATGTATTATCAAAATAAAAGAGCATTAAATTTCGCTTCGAATGAGGACCTCAAAGTTGAAATTTCATTAAGAGGTATGGGCGTAATTGGCAGTCGAATAACAACAATTTTTACCGACTTGTAAAAAATTCACACTGGGTAACTTTTTAAATGTTTTCAGCTCTGAAACTGTTAATCTAAATGAAAGAATCCATAGAATGGAAGTTGTAGAGCATGTAATTTCAAGTTCATAGATTACCTGGTTTTCCAATTTTGATCAATATTGAGCAAAATACACTCAAAATCCAAATATCCTACATGAAAATATATTTATTATTTACTTTTATTCCTTTTTATTTAATTTTTCAACATTCATTTGAAAAAATGGGCTGTCGAAATAAAAGCATAATTTAAAGAAAGGTCTAAAGTTTATTAACCAAAAATAAAAATGTACCCAATAGTATTAATATAACAAAGAGTAAAAAAATAAACAAATACATAGTGCAATAATAAATAGGTGTAAGAAAAAACTGACATGAAGTAAAAATGGGTTTTGGAAAACAAATTATTTGCGTGTAGTGGTTATAATAGTCGAATCCGTTTGGATTGAGGCTGACTAATGTCCTCGTATTGCAATACTGCATCCTATCATTCATTGCAGCAGCCCCACCAACTTTCTCAAGCTCGAAGTAATCTTCGTCGTCGTCTTCATCTTCATCCAACTCAATCTCAGGAGCGTTCTGACATGAGAGACCAGAGCAGTATTTACAGGTCAAAGAGCAGTTCAGGCCTGATCTCCGACAGCTGCAAGCTGCAGTGCAATTTTTTTTGCATGTACGCGAAACCATTTTCAGCAACCTTTGACATTGTTATAGGCAATAAGCCTGACGAGCCTTTCTTCCAACCCCATTAGCATGTATTTGTTACGTTTCCCAGCCAAGTTTGCACTTGGTGGTATGTGCGCATTGAGTGCCACCTTGCTGCATCCGATGCTGGTAGCAACCGTGCTAGGTTGAACAATTTTTTTGAGGCGGATTTTATAAAAAGCTCGCATCTCAGCTCGTCCAGAGGCCCACTGTACATCCGTACAGTGCCAAGATCAGCTGTTCCCCTGCCCGTTCTATCAAGTCTTGAGAAACAGGTGGCTTGAGAAATGTAGTTGCTTGTGCTTTCAGGTGTGGATATTGCTCAATGAGGGATACAAATTTTACTTTCCCGTGACCAAAAAATGATGACGTGGTGTCACACCCAGTAAATGTATACTTGAAGCGGACATATGTGGGATCAAAGTTGAAGGTAGTGTTTGGGTACCATAAACCTGCTTTTTTACCTTTCCCTGGTTTGTAGAAGTACAAGTTCTGGTACTTGTTTCCCAGGTCCGTTAGGAGAACGAGAACGTCAGTGTCCTCGCTAACAATTGCCACATTGTTAGATTTTGCTGCTTGGGATATAGTTGTTTCTACAATTAATAAATCTGCATTCTTCTGCCTGTTGCGCTTGGATTCCTCCTTCCTTAAATTTTGTATAAGCATCAAAATCAAATGGTTCTTATTGCTCTCGTTTGCAAGAAACTTTTCCTGTAACACTGCAGCATTTGTTTCTTTACTGAAAATGATCTCTGCTGAAGAACCTGATGTCTTCAAACGATTTTTTACAAGCTGGTAAAAATTGTTGTTATTCGGCTGCCAATTACGCCCATAACTCTTGATGAAATTTCAACTTTGCGGTACTCATTCGAAGCGAAATTTAATGGTCCTTAATTTTGATCATAAATGACTTTTCGATCGGATGCATTGTTTTTTAAGTTATAGGCCACAAACTGAGAAAAGTGCCAAAAATTCGTGGTTTTCTTGGCCACACAAAAATTTGCCGAGGGTGTGGAGGTCCAAAACATTCTACATACTCTCTAAAATATATAGAAGATGATAAAAACAAATCTACTACCCCGTTTGTTGTAACTATAAAGTACCCCGTTATTAAACTAATATTAGTTTTTGGAAAATTTGTTTTGACTCATGTAATTTTTTTTAAAGTATTTCTATTGCTGCTAAGAAATTATGGAATGAATTTGATATAAATAATACTAATAAAAATGATGTAAATTGTATTCTATACTTGAGGATCTGAATTAATATTTTTATTTATTTTTAAATTTTTTATCATATCTAAGTTACGATTTATAATATTTTTTATGCAATTCCACATATGTTTAGAATCATTTTTATTTTTAGTAATTTGTGTTTTATAATAGTCAATTTTTCTACTATTCACTATATGCTCATTCAGTTTTGTTATGAACAAGTCAGTTATGGTATCTACGCTATCTAGAGAATATAAATCTAACCAATGTCCATTGCTTAATTTTTCCCAAATAATTTCGCAAATTCAATTTCATTGAGATCATTTTCAGTGTAAACAGTATAATTTTCTTGTAAAATTTCAACTACTAAGCGGTTAATCCACGACAATGAATTTTTGTAAAGCCCAAATATAGAACCTTAATGCACACCGCAGGGACCTTCAAGAGACACACAACTAATATTCAGAAAACAATGTATAACTAGCCATTACGTCCCTGAAATTGACCAGCTCTCCGACAGTGTACCCAATGACTCAACACTTCGACAGACAAAAGCTACCCGGATTGATAGAACTGCATTCCTACGGGGTTACTTACAATAAAGTGACTAGCCACCTCAAGGTCCACTTTCTCGCAGCGCCTGCCTCGTTCAAAGCCTGCAAAATACTTGAGATAATAACCAGAATTTGTATTCTCTTCATGGCTACCGTTCAGTATTTTTAAAGGAGCCATTAACTCAGTGTTCTTTATCTTAACTACCACCGAATAGAGTTAATTACTGTTTTGTGAAATTCTTGGAAATAATTAAAATTTAGGTAGAACAGGTAGTTGGTTGTTTGCGATTAGTCTACTTGTAAATATAATAAATCCTGTCTAAACAAGTCTAAACATGTCTGAAATTTTATAATTGTTTGCCTTGCACTAATTAAGGTTGGACCCCGTTGCAATATTAATGATAAAATTCGTACTTGAGCACAGGAAGAAGAATAATCGAAAGTAATTGTTTATCTCAAAAAATATTTATTTAGGTAAACGTTTCTTAATGAAGGTATTTATTTGTTGTAGTACTCATTCAATTGAGATTAAAAATTAATTATATTTATTTGTTTCTGTTACATCTTACAAATCATTGTTTTCTTCGACAAACTTTAAATTTGAATAGACTTTATAGCAGAGACTGATTAGGATAGTTTTTTATTTTAATATATTCAGGTAATGAAGCTGACTTCATAGTTCAGTATTGCAGTTTCGACGAGGCATTGTTCATTTAAACAATTAAAACGTTTAGAGCGTGTTTTTTTTTAAATATCTCTAGAAGTATAAGTCCTACAGGATGGGCGGAAAAATGAAAAATGCCCATTATGGGTTGTGCAAAAATATATACAGGGTTACTGGTAATTCCTTTGGATATGTGATGGGGCATGATCTAAGAAGTAAATTTAGCCCTAACATATATTATGCAAAACTCAATAGTTTTTGAGATATTTAATTTTTTTCGTTTTTCTCAAAAAGTAGATCTTAATGTCCTAAAAGTTAATTTTCGAAAAATCTATTTGACATTTTTAATTTTTTTTTACTGGATTACTTGTCCAATATTATAGATATCCGTTTGGAATGAAAAATATCTGGAAACATTTCGATCATGTGAACATCTGAAATAAAAACTTTTTTTTTTAAATCAGCTATGAAATCTACCTATTAGGTTTTTTCAAAAAAATATTAACGTAACACGCGTATAAATTATTATAAAAACTGCCTTATTTCAATAGCTATCTAACAAGGTACAAATGTTCAATGTACCCTTAATAGTTCTAAGAAAATACTAGTAAAAATAACACAAGTAGTAAAAATTTTATTTTTAGATAAACAGTAAAAAACATTTTAAAATTAGAGTTTAATTCTTCATTAATTTCAAAGTTGTACTCTATTTTTTATATGTCTTGCTCAGAATGGGAGCCCCTATTCCGTATACAGACACGGCAGTGTCTTCTTATTTCCGTCCTTGTTAGTTGTCAGATTATGCCTTATGTGTTGGGCAGCATCGACTATCCTTTGTCTAAGGTTTTCTATAGTATTGACTGGTGTGGCATAGACCATCTCCTTCATATGACCCCATACGTAATAATCAAGGGGTGTTAAGTCAGGGCTTCGCGCTGGCCAAGGTATTGGGCCCGCTCTTCCAATCTAACGGTTAGGGAAACGTTGATCAAGTAACTGTCGTACTGTCAGACGATAATGTGCTGGACAACCGTCGTTCTGAAACATCATTCGCTGTCTGACGGCGAGAGAAACATCTTCTAAAATCACCGCCAGAGCATTTCTTTAAAAATGTTCATAGATTTCCCCGTTTAAATTTTGAGGAAGACAGTGTGGCCCTATTAAATAGTGGTCAATGACTCCCATCCACACATTAATAGAAGACTTCATTTGGAAACTAGTTTCACGTGTTAACTTGGGATTTTCCTCTGCCCAATAATGTAGGTTGTGGAAATTTGTTATACCCTCGCGATTAAAGTGGACTCGTCCGTCCATAAAATACTTGTTAAAAAATTTGCACTTTCTGCATCTGAATTTAACATAAAGCGGCAGAATTCCACTCTCCTTCCAGGATCATCTTCCTCCAAGCCTTGGACAGGGGTATAGTGGTAAGGATGACATCCAACTCTACGTATCGTAGACCAAACTTTCCATTGTGACGCTCCGGTTAGTCTTGCGATTTTATTAGTTGAAATAGTTGGGTCTTCCTCAAAATACCTCAATATTTCTTCCTCATCATCTGGTTCATAAACGGGAGGAGCACCAGCGTCACTTCTTCTACATTTCACGAAGCCAGCATTTTGATATGCCGTGCATTTGGTAAGCGGCGGTTAGGATACCAAAGACCATATTCTCGGCGAGCTTCAGCAGCGTTGCCGCCACAGTATCCATAGACAAACAAGATATCAGCGTATTCTGCGTTGGCATACGCGGCCATGGCACAGAAAATACAATAACAACAACTACGAGCAAAATCAAAATCTTCGATAACTAATTTAACAAGACCAACAAACTTAAGGGACACGGAGATAAGAATGTGAGTTAATGACATATATGCACAAACGTCAAAGTCAAGGACTGACTGACTTAAATGAAAGTGAACGATTAGTCGTTTAATAAATTCCGCCACCAGCATTATCTTTACTAATTTTTTATTAGAACTATCATGGGTACATTAAACATTTCTACCTAGTTAGATGGCTACTGAAATAAGGAAGTTTTTATAATAATTTGTACGTGTGCTACATTAATATTTTTTTGAAAAAACCTAATAAGTAAATTTCATAACTGATTTTAAAAAAAAATGTTTACAAGTTTTTATTTTAAATGTTCACATGATTGAAATGTTTCCGGATATTTTTCATTCCAAACGGATATCTATAATATTGGACAAGTAACCCAGTAAAAAAAAAATTTAAAATGTCAAGTAGATTTTTCGGAAATTAACTTTTAAGACATTAAGATCTACTTTTTTGCGAAAAACAAAAAAATTTAAATATCTCAAAAACTATTGAGTTTTGCATAATGTATGTTAGGGCTAGATTTACTCCTTAGCTCATGCCCCATCACATCTCCAAAGGAATGTATCGAATTACCAGTAACCCTGTATACACCAGAATTAAATCTGATTATGCAAGCCAATATGTCTGCGCCATGGATTAGGCCACGGGATACCGATATGTTTTCGCTCACTAAAACCGAATATATCAGTTTTGCCCTTATACTTCGATCAAAAACATCTTGGAAAATCCATTATATCGTAAATCTACACAGATACAAAATACAAAGTATTAAAATCCCTTCACAATAAGTCTCCGTTAGAACAATTATGGATTTCTACAAAAATGTCTGGGAACTTTACATAGACCACCTAACTCAAACGTCAACGACTGTCTCAAGAACTTGGCAAATTATTTAATACATTTTCTACCACAGTCTGATATGGTATTGTTTGGTGGTGACTTTAGCGTTGATTTTTTAGATAGAGATAGTAACACTAACCATTTTAAAAATTTACTAAAATAATACGGATTACATCAAATAATCTCACACCAACACGTGTCACAGAAAACTCTAGTATATTAATTGACCTCATTATATCATCAAATAATAGTACTAATATTAACATGGGAGGTATTTCAGACCACTATTTAGTTGACTGCTTTTTTAAAATACAAAAAAATAAACAACCGCAGTTTTTCTCAATTTGAACATGATAAATTTGTGATTTAAAAAAAATAAACTGGTCTTACATCTACTCCGTCGAACATATAGATGAAATCATTGAATTTTGAAATACAAATTTAACCTCTCTATACCGGGTGTTAGAAAAGTATGGGAACGGTGGAAAATCTGGAACAGTTTGCATCAAATCGAAAAATAAAAAAATACGTGTCAAAAATTTTTCAAAAAACTATCTATTGATACCAAAATGACCAAAATGAATGAATGAAATGTTGAAATTCAAAAACTGAAAAAAGCGTATTTGTTATTTTTACGAAATTTATCCAATGACATTGGATTCGACTCTCCCATCCCTAACCCAGTGGGTGGGGCGGGGGCAACTTCGTGATTTGGAAGAGCTGAGGCAATGCATAATAAACATTTTTTGCAGAAACACCACCTCAAATGATAAGAAGTGCTATTAAATTTTTTACGTTCGTCTCTGACAATGCCAAAAAGTCAATGGGCACCATTTTGAACACCTGCTATAATCTTGAAATTAAAGCCTGCTAGTCTAGCAGTTCAGCTGTAAACTAATTGCCTCAACTGGCCGAAATCCTCACCTAGCCTTAAATAGCTGAGTTACCTCCTTGCCTTCACTGGCTGGGATCAAGAACTTGTCTGAAGTGGCTGAATTAAGAGGTAAAACCACTGTTAGTTTTTTTTAAATCGAGTTTTTTATTGCCCTGTAAAAAAATTTAATTGAAAATTACTAGCTGCTAATAAATTTACAGAATGTTAATAGTTGTTGTAATTTCCGCACGACCGTGTAAAATCACTGTTCTCAAAACAGCTCGGGAAATCATTTACTCTGAGATCAGTAGTTTTACTTTTCGTATTTTTTTAAGAATGCGTTCAAAAGTTTGATGTTTCCACTCAAATTTTTGCGATTGCAGCGAAAAATACCCGATATAAAATTCACGTATTTTTGGCCGTACAATCCGAATCCGCTATAAGAAATAGGGATTTTCATTACAAATTTCAAACTTGCCCCAGCCCCACCCACTGGGTTAGGGGTGGGAGAGTCGAATCCAATGTCATTGGATAGATTTCGTAAAAATAACAAATACGCGTTTTTCAGTTTTTGAATTGGACGTTTTTTATGGGCACAAGACACTACTCTTGAAACAGTAATGTTTTCTTTTCATTTTTTGCGATTACAGCGATACCATGCAAGGATCGAAAAAAATGTCCGGAATAAAATTTGCGTATTTTTTGCCGTAGAATCCGATTCCGCAATAAAAAATAGGGGTTTCCATTTGAAATTTTAAAGTTCCACCCCACAGGGTGGTGGGTGGGGAGGTCATTTTGGTATCAGTAGATAGTTTTTTAAAAAATTTTTGACCCGTGTTTTTTTATTTTTCGATTTGATGCAAACTGTTAGAGATTTTCCACCGTTCCCATACTTTTCTAACATCCGGTATGACGTTCACGCGCCTTTTGTTAGAATTTCAAAGACCCCTGCTCCTTGATTAACTAAAAATCTCTAACTTATGATTAAATTACGTGACAAAGCCAAAAGTAAATATAAAAAGTATAGGATGGATGCTGCATGGAATCATTACAAGGAATTAAGAAATTTTGTCAGTTTGTCAGTAAAGTTAGAAACAAAGCATACTTCGAACGCAAGTTTAAAACTAACCCGGAAGAATATTGGAATGCTATTAAATATTTAAATATTAATCCAAAGGGTGGCAATAACTTATCTCATAATTTGACTGGCCCTGTATCTTTTAATAATTTTTTTCATTAATAGTGTGGCACAACCCTCAGCAAATATTGCCGACGATTCCAATCCTTGATAAATATTTTCTTGAAAGACATCCCAATGTATGTACAAAATTTAATTTTTCTAAGGTTTTTAAGGAGAAATTACCAACAGCATCATTCATAAATGAATATCTTAGATATACAATTAACAAGAGCCTTACAACAGGTGTTTTTCCTAGTGCTTGGAAATTTTCCAACGTAGTTCCAGCCCCCAAAATTGAAAATATTTCTGAGCTTTCTCATTTTAAATTCATAGGCCTCTTTCCATTTTTTCAAAAATCTTAGAAAAAATTATAGCTGATCAATTTAACTTGTATCTCTCTAAAAATAATATTTTACCGTCCACCCAATCTAGCTTCCGCGTCAATCATAGTACAACTACTGCACTGCTGCAAGTAACAGATGATATATATCGAGCTAACGGCAACAACAAAAACACTTGTTTAGTACTTCTTGACTTTAGCAAAGCATTTTATACCCAAAATCATACTACCTTGTGTAATAAATTGAAATATTTTGTCGTTAGTGATCTAACCACCAATTTTTTTCAGGTTTATTTGTCAGGTAGGCAACAAAGGGTTATGATTAACGAGCAGTACTCCAATTATTTAGAAATTAAACGCGGTATTCCACATGGTAGTATACTAGGGCCGCTCTTGTTTTCTATATATACTGCAGGCTTTGATAGCAATCTAAATTTCTGCAATATTTATCAGTATGCGGACGACAAACAAATTTATTTCTCGTTCGATCCCTGGAAAATCAAGGATGCAACCGCGAAAATAAATACTGATTTAAAGTTGTCGAAAGTTTCAGATGCTCAAAATTTGGTCTTAAATGAATCAAAAACGAAAATGTTGTTATTTGGAAGAAACAGAGATAGTATTGTTAATAATGATTTATTTATAGTATTGTAAGAATCTGAGGGTTGTTCTAGACAGTGATTTGACATTTTCCAAACATGTTAGTAAGTTAATTCAAGAAGCTTACGGAAAACAAAAAATTGAATGTATTCATAAAGAATTATTAAATGCCGAAATTAAGATTAAATTATGTGATACCGTAATTTCATCTAGTCTTTCCTATTGCGATGTGGTTTATTGACCAGCTTTATTAAGTAAAAATAAGGTAAGTTTACAAAAGTTACAGATTTCATGCATTAGGTTTAGTTTCAACTTGAGAAAATTTGACCATATTACCACCACATTTAGGGAAACGAATTGGTTATATTTGCATGAAAGGTATATTCCACACAGCTTCCTTAATTTATAAAATTAATAGGACACAAATTTCTAAATATTTTTCCTAAAACTGGTCAAAGGTTCAGACATTCACAGTTTTATTACTAGGGTATGTAATCAATACTCCGTTCCCGTACATAGTTGTGCCCAATTTGATAGATTTGTCTCATACAATGCAGCTAAATTACTATTATTAGCCGGTACTCGAGTCCGAGTATAAAAATGTTACAGTCGATAAATTGTGTACAATAAAAAACAAGTAAAAGGTGTAGTCTATTGTAATTCCCATTCATATACGGTGCACACGACTATGGCTATAGAGGCCAATTCGGGAGAGCACATGTCGACCGCAATCAGGACAAACATAGACCTGGTTAGGTCTTGGATTCGGCCTTCTTGGAGCAACATTTCCTTGATAGCTGGCCACAACCCCTCGCCATTCGGTTCTGTCCGCTGCAAGTTGTTCCCATTGCTCGTCTGCAATACCGCAGGATTTTAGATTTTCATGGAGAGCGTCTTTGAACCTCTTTCGTTGACCGCCACGCCTTCTTCTACCGCTTAGCAATTCACCATAAAGTGTACATTTAGGAAGGCGGTTATCATGCATACGATGAACGTGACCTGCCCATCTTAGGCGTGCTCTTGAAATAAACACCTCAATTGGAAGGCTGTTTGCTCTCCTGAGTACTTCCACGTTTGATATGTGATGGAACCAACGGATTTTCATCATACTTCTGAGGTGTCTTTGCTGAAAACGTTCTAATTCTTTCACATGACGACGGTAAGTAACCCAGCTTTCACACCCATATAGCAGTGTTGGAATGACAACTGCTCTGTAGACAGCCATTTTCGTTGACAAAGCAAGGTCGTGGTTGTCAAATACTCTCTCTCTAAGTCCCCAGAGTGCTCTAGATGCAGCGTTAATTCTATTGCGAATCTCGCTGTCCATGTTTGCTTTGTCATTAACAGCGTTGCCTAAGTAATTGAACTGATCCACCACTTCAAGAGAATTTCCGTTAAGTGTAATGTCTATTTGGTTCACTTGATGAGGAGTTGACATAATCTTAGTCTTTCCAATGTTGATTTTAAGTCCCAAGTAATCATAGCTCTGGGCATACACATCTAAAAGTTCTTGAAGCTCTTCCGGCGTAGAGGCTAAAAGTGCACAGTCATCCGCATACTGGAGATCACAAATGAATCGTGTGCGTGTCTTCGTGAAAGCTCTAAAGCGCCCTATGTTAAAGAGACCGCCATCAAAACGGTATCTGAGACCTATTCCTCTGACTGTCAGTTTGTTGTCAACAATAATTGTTAGAGCAGTGGTAAACAAATTAAAGAGTAGGGGTGCCAGGACACATCCCTGCCTAACTCCAGTGAGAGTTTGGAAAGGTTCGGTTGCCTCATTATTATACATAACCTGGGCGTTGTTGTTTGTATGTAGACTGCGACATACTTCCACAAATTTTCTAGGGATACCTAAGCGGAACATAATTTTCCAGAGCACTTCCCTGTCCACCGAGTCAAACGCCTTGGTTAAATCAATGAAGGCCATGTGAATTTCTCCTTGATGTTCGAGTGCTTTTTCTTGAAGCTGTTTAAGTGTGAATATTAAATCCGATGTGCCTCGGTTTGGTCTAAAGCCACTCTGTGTTTCAGGAAGTAACTTTTCCATAACAGGTGTTAGCCTATTTGCCATCGCTTTAGTGAGTATCTTCCCTCCAACAGCCAGGAGAGCTATACCCCTGTAATTTCCACAGTCCGCAGCGCTCCCTTTGTTTTTGAAGAGGTTGATTAAAAGTGTATCACGAAACTCCTGCGGAGCTTGACCACTTTCCCACACGACATCAAACAGTTTTTTGAGGTAGGGTATGAGCTCTGACGACACAGCTTTAAAGATCTCAGCTGGGAGTGAGTCGGCGCCGGGAGATTTGTTATTTTTTAGCTGCCCAATGGCGGTTAAGATCTCTTCCGTTGTTAGTGGTTTATCTAAGTCTTCGAAGGTGTCATATTGAGGAATAAGATTTATAATATCGTGATCGGCTTGACTTTGCTGGTTAAGAATGTTAGAGTAGTGTTCTTTCCATCGGGCTCTTATTTCCTGGTCTTCTTTGAGGAGATTTCCATTTAAATCTTTAATAGGGCACATATTTTTCCGACTGGGGCCGTACACTGCTTTTACTCCTTGAAAGAAATTCCTGTAGTCGTGTGAATCGGCGTACTTTTGAATTTCTCTGGCCTTGCTTGCCCACCACTCGTTCTTTATTCTTCTGATTTCGCGTTGCGTTTCATACTTAGATTGGGTAAAAGCTTCTGCTTTTGATGAGTCGTTGGGGTGGTTGATAGCGTTTTGGAAGGCAGTATGTTTGCGGTCAAGAAGTTCTTGTATAAAAGCTTCATTATCATTGAACCAGTCCTCCTGTTTTTTACTTGCTGCAGTGCCAAGAATTTCCTCACTCTCACTTTTTAAACTGTCTTTAATTTGTATCCAGGTAGCAGCGACATCTACAGAATTGGTTTCTTCTAGTGCACTCAAATTCTCTTGAACTTTTTGCTTTAGCTGTTCGACGGTTTGTTGGTCACGCAATTTACTAATACAGAGACGGAGTCTACGTTTTACTTGAGTTCTTCGGTGTTTGGGTCTCATAACAATTTTCATTTTAGAGACAACAGGACGATGATCGGTCCAACATTCGCTATCAATGCGCGCCTTTGTAATTTGGACGTCTTTGAGATGCTTCCTACGTACGATAACATAGTCCAGTAGATGCCAGTGACCTGATCTGGGGTGACGCCAGGTGCCTTTAAATTTATCCTTTTGTCGGAAAATGGTGTTTGTTATAACTAGATCATGTTCGGCGCATTTAGTTAGGAGTAGTTGACCGTTAGCGTTCATGTTGCCCAAACCGTTCTTGCCTATGATGCCTGGCCAGGTGTCTGCATCTCTCCCTACTCTAGCGTTAAAATCGCCAAGAATAACGAGTCGTTCCGTTTTAGGTATTCTACAGAGGGTTTCTTCCAGCTGTTGATAGAAGCTTTCCTTGGTTTCGTGACTTGCATCCAGAGTGGGAGCGTAGGCGCTTATTAGATTTACCACGTTGCCATCTGATAGCTCATAGCGTAGCAGCATTAGACGCTCGGATAGGCCTTGTGGTACTTGTGTTAAGTTGGATACAAGTTGATTCCGAACGGCAAATCCTACTCCATGTTGTCTTCTTGAATTGGTGGGAAGACCTTTCCAATAGAAGGTGTAGTACTTTTCTGTGAGAGAGCCTTCCTCTAAAAATCGAGTTTCGCTGAGAGCTGCAACGTCAACATTGAGTCGGTGAAGTTCTCTATCTATTAGAGCAGTTCTTCTTTCAGGCCGATCGGTGCGAGTGCTGTCGTTCAAAGTACGAACATTCCAAGCGCCGTAGATGAAAGAATTAGTTTTGTTGGATTTAACTTGTCGGTGTTTTTTCGACATTCGATGAGGTGTCCCTGTGGGCACCCTCCCCCGGAGATCCGATCGGGAGGGTATTTTACCTCCGGATGATTTTGTCCCACTTGAACGCTCCATCGTTTTTTTTAAAGCCTTAGTCGACTGAAAACGAAGCTGCATTTGAAGTTTTAGCTGGAGCAGGTATGCAACTGACCAGCTCGGTTGCAGAAGGCGAGTGGTGTGGTCCCATGGCACAGAAGGAGACTGCGACGATGGGGTAACCAAACGATTCCAAAAGCAACCTTTGTGTACGGTGGGTTATTTTTACCGCACTCTTCGTGAGAAGGTGGATATGCTCACGGCAAAAGGTAAGGGTTATTCCGCCCTTACTCGGTCGTTAGAGCCTCGTTAGTGAAAACAGGGTTCACCAAGTTCAAATTGAACTCATCGCGAAGGTGAGGTTAAAAATTGAGTAGGAGAGGCTATAACTTGCGCTTCACTACCCCATTACACCCCTAAATTATACAACAGTGTACCACGTAAAATTACATCTGCAAGTTCCATGTCAATATTCAGAAAGCATATTAAACTCTGGGTACTTATTAATAGTAGATTATAATGTTGAAATCTTTTACTTTATTCTTTTTATCATTTACACGTACATAATATTTTCAAATATTCTGTTAATATTTGTCATGTTGGTATTTTTTAAGTGTTCTATGTAAACTATCATATTTTTGTGTAAATTTTAGGGAATGGAGGTGTTATGTGGAAGGGGAACGAAGTTCAACATCGCCCTTCTTTTAAACAATTTGTACATTTGTTATGAAACCCCGAAATAAAGACAGTATTATTATCTCACAACTTAAAATCAAACTCATTCAACTCCTTTTGGAAAATTCATGAGTACAAAATTTGAACCAGAAAAGTTTATATTTCTATAATACCACTATCCATGAACAGCAAAGCCCATAACCTCGTAACTCACTACATCATAACTCCACAATCACATAAACACGGAAATTTAGAAGACTCCCAATAGTCACATGACCCTGGGAGATATGCAGACAGAGGGAAGGATATACAATAACGTATATAATACAACCTTATAAATTCATAATTCTGGAATCTTTGAGCACCAAATAATATATTTTGGAAAGCTTTTAGACATCATAACTCATGATCGTTTGTGGTTTCGTACCCTCTTGTCTTCAAATGCTCTGTGCAGTGGGTTCCGTTTACGCTTCCTCCCTTTCACAAGACTTTCTCTATTCAACATCCAACAGAAGTCACTCATCATATAGCTATCTCAGCTATAATGGCGTTGTATAAATTCCTGGTTGAATCGTTACCCTTGCTCTTCGATGTAATCTCCAAGATCTTCTGGGAACTAATAAAGATGTTAATGGTAGCTTGCAATTCATCGGGCAAACCAATTAGGCATTTAGACATTCAAGAACAGACTAGCTATGGGATAACCAAAAATACATATTCGATACTACTCCGTGACACTTCTGATCAAAATGATCATCATTTTGTTCCCGTAGAAACAAGGAACTATTTATAGGTTCGCTTCATCAATTCACAAATATGTCCAGAACTCTACAAGACTTATATTGCTGCTATCTTCAGAGCAGGTAGACAAATGAATTGGCCAGAACATTTATTCTAAACTGATTTCCAAGAGCGGAGTCAAAGATCCATGTTGTAACTGAACTATATATGTTATTGTATATCCTTTCTTCTGTCCCCATAACTCCCAGGGTCGTGTGGCTTTCCGGGTTTATAGAATTATGGAGTTATGATGTTGTGAGTTACGGGGTTAAGGTTTTGCTATTCATGAATAACGGGAATATAGAAATATTCAGTTTTCTGGTTCAAATTTCGTAACTCATGAATATTCTAATTAGATAATATATGCTTCGTTCGGTACCAGGATTATGGTGCTATTGGATCATGAGATTATGGGGCTTATATGTGTAGGATTACAGGGTCACGGAATTAGTATGAAAAGGTTATGGGATTCTTAGTTTAGTTGTTTCGAGCTGAGTGAGCTACGGAGTTTGATTTTAAGTTGTGAGATCTACGAAATAATAGATTTTCCAAGGTGTTCTTGGTTGTAACAAAAATCCTATACGTATAGGGGCAAAACTGATATCATATTCGGATCCAATAGACGAAAACACATAAGAATCCAATGATTTAATCCATGGCGCAGACAAATTTTTTCTTGTTGGTTGTGTTATCGATATTACTTTTTTTTTAATCTTTTGATGTTAAAATTTGTTTTAAAATTAACGTAAATGTTCCCAGAATAAATTTTTATGTCTTCAAATCGCCGTTATCTTTTAATCAATCCTAATGAACTATTAAACACATTATTTTGAAAGTCACCAAGGTGAATTTCTGCACCCACTTTTATAGTTCTTTTAATTATTTTGCTATTAATAGTTTTTTAACCCCTTCTCTCGCAGATTTTCTCACCGCAATTTCGAGGAGGAGCTAGGAGGAATTAGTCGTGTCATTTCATACTGGTACTAAAGCTGTATCTATGTATGAAATTTGTGAGAAAATTATATTCAATTCTTTAAACCATAACCTCTGGAACACCTTCCTCAATTTCCTAAAAGCAATCATACTGGTACTAATAAAGTATCCAAATTTGGTCAAGATCATTACAACGCTTTTATAGGAAAGAATTATTTAATCGTTTGAGCTCCACCTCTTATAACATCTCTCTCCGAATTTTCTAGAAGCAACTAGTCCTACCATCTCATATTAATGCTAAGGGAGTATCCATGTACTAAATTTGATCAAAATCGCTAGAACCGTTTTAGAAAAAAGTTTAATTTAATTCTCTTACCATAGCCTCAGTCCCTGTATGTTCTTGGTATAACGAGTCATGTCATATTATACTAGTACGTGAGTATCCATGTGCTAATCCGAATCAAAATCGTTAAAGCCGTTTTTGAGAAAAAAATTATTTTACAATTATTATCGGTTTTTAGGCGTTAACTCCCATATTTAAGCTACTGCTGATTTTTCGATCTTGCCTCAAGGTGTCGCCGTTTTGAATATGCGTACAATATTTGAGCAAAACCGATCCAGTAGTTTGGAGTCCATTTATGACCAGTGACGGTAGACAGGCATTTTCTAAAAACCACTGTTTTGGCTTCAGGGGACCTGGAAACATATAAAATCACCAAAAACCCAAAATCTATTTTTGCCCGATCAGTAAGATCACACTATTTTCCTATATACGACGTATATGGGAATAGAAAATGAAATATTGCAAAATTAATTATTTTTAAACACAATATTATTTTTGAAATGGGCAAACCTAGTACAATCACACAGTACACAGTACAATCTTCAACTAAAATATCAAATCAGAATGGGCATTTAAAGAGTCGAAAACCGTAATTGTTGCCAAAACTGTAATTTGCAAAATTCTTGGAACTTGGAAAATGTCAATTTTAACGAAAATTTGCATACCAACTTCGTTCTTAGCAGTTCATTCAGAAAAGATTTAGCAGTATTATTTTTTCCATCCGCCCTGAAAGCTGGAGACCATCCTCATATAAAAAGCAGTTTGCTTTCAGCGGTCAGCTTGCAGAATACCGACTGACTTTTAAAATATGGCGGTGTAAGAGTCAAACATACAGTTGCAAAATAAAAATGTGAAAAAAAGTTAATTTCTTCTTCTTACATGCTTCTTTTTCTCACTATACAGGGTGTCTCACCGGGAACTGAATCGATCGATATACAGAAAAGTACGCATCAGAAAATTTTGAAAATTTAGATAATTAGTAATGTCAGTGTGCCCAATCCAATTACAAGCAGCTGACACTTCCGCTAATACCGAAAGTCGACACCAACTTGCTTATTTCAAATAGAACACCCTATATATTTTAGGGTTTTCGAAAAGAGCATAAAATTCTGAGTCGAAAATATGTAGCATATCCTATACTATATTACTTTATCACATTCCCCATAAATAATAGACAAATTTAAAAAGTCTTCGTGGGTGTAATTTAAACGTGCTGACATTTTTTGACATAAGATAATGACTGATTGTTTCTAATCATGGCTATTTTGATGAAATGATTACAACAATTCATGAATTTCTAATAAAATCGCAAATATTTGAAAAAGTTGTAACTTTAACCCCCACAATGCTAATATCAGAAAAAGGGAATTCAATTTTACACAACTTGACGTAAGAAAATACAGAGTGTTCCAAGTTTTCGCGGTTTGAAGTTGACAAAATGTAACGCGAAAAACGGAACACTTGGTATGATATTATTGAATTAATTTCAGTTGTAGAACGTAGTTCTCCTTGTGTTCTTTTTACGTGACAAGAAGCAAATGAGAATCTTTAACACGAAGAAAGTTATAACGGTTCTTGCAAACCGTTGCACCTGTCAAATTTTCTATAAAATGTCAAATATCTCTGAAACGGTTAGGTTTAGGTATAGGATATGAGACATATTTTCGACGATATTTTATGCTCTTTTCGAAAACCCTAAAATATATAGAGTGTTCTATTTGAAATAAGCAAGTTGGTATCGACTTCCGGTATAAGCGGAAGTGCCAGCTGCTTGTAATTATTTTAGTTGGATTGGCTACACCGACATTAGTAACTAATGTAACTATCTAAATTTTCAAAATTTTCTGATGCGTACTTTTCTCTATGTCGATCGATTCAGTTCCCGGTGAGACACCCTGTATACGTATACATTGAAATTAATAATTTTTTACAAATATCTTTCTTTCTCCTCTATAATATTTTTTATCATATTCTGGATACATTTGTGAATTTTCACAATAGTTTTAAATCAAAACAGTACCCAAATATGTATCATGTATATGAATCATATACTTGTCATTCATTCATTCAGCAACTAAAGTACTAGAAACAGAGTCATTGTAATGAAGTGTTCTCAAAAAAATATAAAAAATTTCTCAATGAAATATTGAATTAAACCGTTTAATGGACAAAAAAATTAGATAGGAGTATTATGTAACAGCCGCAACTACTGTTGCTTTGACATTTTAACATCAAAATATCAACAACGCAATTTCTTCTGTCAACATTTTACGATAAGACTAGCCTAAAACTATACCTACCATATTTTTAGCCACACCTCGTAAATATTACCTATCTATTGCCACTCATTGTTTACATGCTTCTCAAGCATCCCGTCATACATCCGCTGAAGAGTATACGATTGATCTTGACATGTTGCAATATCTAAAACAATACGAGTAATCTGTTACCTTACTATTCTATTTTTGTCAATTATTTGTTCATGTCACTCATCATCATATTATAATCTAGATTATTCTGTATCATAGATAAGGTAGTGATCGTCTAGAGAATTTTGTCATTATTCGGAGAAGCTGTTTAGGAAAATCCTAAGAGGCTGATTCTCGTAATGAAAGTGTCAATAAACTATTTCACAAATTGTCATGTTATTTATTAATATATACAGTGTATTTTGAAAATTAATACTACGTTGGTTATTTTCTTTACATTTCTTTGCTTGACCGATGAATATTAAAGAAATATATTACTTAGGAACTGTTCAAGCACACTGATAAAGGATTACCTAGTTTTTATATTATATCCATACTCTTTCTTCTTTACATAAGCACATATAAACAAGTATTAGGTTTAAGAAAGTTTTTATTAACATACCCAAACTAATGAGAAAATTACCGAAGTTTTCTACATTTTTTTCTAAATACAAAAAAAGTAATGTAAGAACAAATTTAAGAAATAATATTATAGAAATATAGATATGAACATTAACAGATAATATTACTATGTTTTACACATTAGATAATACATGTCATATATTTAAATAAATTTTGAATAAAAACTTTTATATTTGGAGCTTCTCTTATATCATTGGGCAGAGCATTAAAGAGACGAAGTCCTTCGTGATATATGGATCTTTGTAAATTTATAAATTCAATATCATAGTTGTTTTTCGATCTTATATTATATTATATCTTGGCGTTTTTTTAAAATATGCGTAAGTATGTGGGAACTTTCCCATTAATTGCTTTATATATTAGGATAAATTTGTCTTTTTTATACTCCACAGATAACCAAATAAGAGTACTTTTAATATGAGTTTTATGAACATTATCTGAATGTACTATGCATTAGACTATTACACTACTCAATTCTATTACATAACCTAACATCTTCTAGTATAGACCATTCCAGAATGACGTCATTGACAGTTCGGCCATATTTGCTGGGTGGCATACAAAACCATTTGCGTATGTAAACATTACTAGTATTTCATCATTAAATTGTTTAATCCTGGTCTAATTGATAGAAAATGCCACATTTTTGTATTGCTGTTAAATGTTCAATGTGTGGTGAAAGAAGTCGTGCATTGTTAAGGGAAGAGGAGAAGGCAAAATTCCTGGTTGGGAGTAGCTCGTCTACAGGCGTCGGTGTTAGATCTCAGTAGCGGAAATAGGCCGACGTTAAATAAATGTATAATAAAAAAACCAGTCTTGAATTGCGGCCTGAGTTTCGTGCACCATGGACTTTGCATTAACATCTTTATTCTTATACAGTATTGTTGTGTCGTCCTATATAGAACCAGATTCTGCTAGGGCGGTATTATTGGACAAGTCATTAGTAAAAATGAGAAATAGGACTGGACCTAACGCGAAGCTTTGAGGTTATCCAAATTTCATATATATCAATTCGGAATTTATACTTTGGTAATTTACAAATTAAGATCTTTTTTAAAGTAAGATGTAATTAGTATCTTGATCGCACGAGACAGTTTGTAAAAATCCAATTTTTTTAATAAAATCTCATGAGATAAACAATCAAGCGCTGTACTGAAGTCTAAAAATTGGGCATAAAAAATTTCACCTTATTCGAGTCTTTTATTTAGTAAGCGTGATGATAGCTATTACGCATTTATTATATCAATTTTAATATCATCAATATACTTCTTATTGCATAGTAATTAATACTTTTTCATACTGATTTTTACAAATATTGCTTTTATTTCTTTTTCTTTTTACAAACTAGTATTAGTTTTTTTTTTTTTTTTTTTTTTATACATTTATTTAACGTCGGCCTATTTCCGCTACTGAGGCCTAACACCGACGCCTGTAGACGAGCTACCCCCAACCAGGAATTTTGCCGAACCTCTTCTCTTAAGAAGAGTAGGGATCTTTTACTTGCCTAACATTTAATAGACAAGGGACCGACGGCTTTACATCCCCTCCGAAGGATGGTATATCTCCTATACAACCCTCGCCTAAGGTTGTATAGCTTCCGCGCATACACTGATATACAAGCCGCTGGAAGATGTGTGAGGCGAGAACGCGGTTTCCGTTGGAATGGTCACCATCCAAGTACTAACTGCGCCTGCCGTTGCTTTACATCGCATACCGAAGTATGTACATAGTAAAGACGCGCCTATGCTCGCCCCGAAGTATTAGTTTGACTAGGTATAGTATGTTAAAACCATTTACCTAGTTTTATGGAAGGTTTATAAATAAGGTAACGAAAACTTCTACCTTCAAATAAATATTTAAAGTGTAGATAATATTACGGGACGAAAGTGTCTCGTAGGTCCACAAAATTACTCAGTACCTACTATTTACTATAGGTACGAGGTACAACTAAAACTTTATTCTATTTAGTAGAAAATTGTTAACAATACCCCAAAATAAGCCTGTAAAATGTTAAGCATTATCTTGGAGATATTGATGAATGATGAATGGGTGGGTGTTACAAAATAGGTACAAGTTTCCATCAGGAGAACATCCATATTACAGGCGTTTGGCCAGCTTTTTCCACTATTTCGGTGTCATTAAGAGTAGACCGGTACATCAAATCAAACTGTTTATTAACTTTATTAACCAGTTTATGTTCAACTAAAATTAAGCTAAAACTTACTAGACCAATTACTGGATAACTTTCAAACGTTAAGATATATACTAAGGGTTGAAACTGGGGACTGTTATAAAATACAAGATAAAGAAAATAGCAAAAATATTTTTTTCATATTTAAACGGTCACTTTATAGCCACCACAGGAAATAGAGTAACTTTTGTAAATATGAAATAAATGTATTTAATACTATTTTAGGAAAATAAAGCGAATCTATTCGGTCACTCCAAAGTTATCATTAAGAGATGGAGGGCTTATGAGATCAAATAATTAAAGAAAGTGAGTTAGTGCCTTAAGTAGTGGTGAGAGGTAAGTGAATCCTCTCATATGGTCAATTGCGTAATAGTTGGCAATAACTCCAAAACACGTGTTCGTAGCTGCATTGTTGTTTCTTTTTGATGAATGAGGCACTAACTCACTTTCGTTGTTATTAAGGTTTATCAATATTTTACTTCTTTTATTGGCTTTGGAAAACTCAGCCATAAGCAAAAACCTGGGAACTGAAAAGAAATCACGAACTAATGCAAAGTCTAAACTAATCAGTATTTAAATAAGATATAATCACACTATGATATAAAAAATGCACAATCATTGGAACATAACTAGAATCTTTAGCTTTTATATTAATGACAGAAATTTTTGTGATATTAACTTGCATAGCTTGTAAAAAATATCATTGTATAATGAATCGAAAAGTAATTCCACTTTCGCCAAATTTGCAAATTATAATGCTTCTGTACACTTTTTTAATTTTTTCATAAAATGGCGCAGGACCACAACAGGACTATCAAACAAAAAGAATTAGTCAAATGTTCCCGATCATTGGGTAAATATAAATTGTGCTATTGTTTGACTAGTCAGCTAGTCCACAGACGGAGCTCAATCCGCCTAGATATCTATAGTTTAGTGTAGTATAGTTGAAGTAAACAGTTCCCGGCAAACAAAAAACGCAACAAAAAATTTACGACCTCATTAAAATACCATTACCCTTTGTGCTACCTCAACCTTTATAGGATTTTAATGTGCGTCGGGTCGTTTGATGCAGGCATGCCGCTGGGGCCCGCGGCGATAATAATTATGCCGTAAAGTTTTTGTTGCGTTTTTTGAGTGCAGGGAAGTCCTTACTTAGACTATACAAGTTTTGTCTCAGATTTCCTCTGCTGGTTTTAGGACTACCTCTATTTCCTTACAGGATCTGAAGTTAAGATAAATTTTAATATACCACTGAAGAGTCATAAGCTCATAAGCATAAACTCAGAGGCTCAACGCTTACGTGTTAGGCTTGCAACTAAGGAATCCCGGGTTCGGATCCTGGCTAGGGTATGGATGTTTAGTGATGTTTCTCATGTGTTACCGAGTTGGTAGCAGTGGACTAGGTGAGGTTGTGTGAGAGACAACACGGCTAGTTGCTGTACCAATCCTGAGTTCGAGTCTCAACTGCGGCAAATGGCAATGTCGTACAGAAAGGTCGTTGTGTACCTGTCAGGAGTTAAAGGCGTTAAAAAAAATTTGAAAAACTGTAAGAATTTGTAGTAGAATTTTGTAACCGCGGTAAGTTGAAAACTGTTTTTATCATTTCCTTTACATGTTGTGCTTGTTTTTAAATGTCCGATTGTTTTATGAACAGTGGAAAATGTATAGGATGGTTAAAATTATTGTACTAAGTGCAATTTTTTTAACGTAAAGATAAGCAAGTGTATATACTCTACTTATTAACTATCAACCGTATCTTACCTTTACTATACAGGGCGTTATTTAAGTACGTGGCCAAACTTCAAGGGGTAATTCCTTGAGCGATTCTAAGACGAAAAGTTTGTATAAACATAGGTCCGGTAATGCTTCGTTTTCAAGATACAGGGTGTCAAACTTTCTTTAAAAAATCTCTTTTTTTCCTAAAAATGTTAATAATCCTTTAGCCGATTTTGTTGAAATTTGGCAGTGTTATTTATGATAGAAAGGGACTAATTTTGCCCTAAGTAGATTAAAATTACTAAGTCCAGTGGCGTCCAGGGGTGCCCCCCTGGACGCCACCTAACCTATTTTTGACAAGAAAAATGTGCGCCACTGATTATATTAAAATTGTTATAATTTTCATCGCATTAAGCAACTAAAAATAAAACTTTTTTGTCTCTTGAATTTTTATCGTTTTCGAGACAAAAATTAAAATCACTTTATTACATGTCCCTGGGACAACATAATAAGATACTAAAACTACCAACTATCAGAAAGTGGAGTGTACCTGTTATTTGTTTCCATATCAATAGTCCATTCTGGTCTTAGAAATTGTTATGAAAATTAATGCTAGCTAAAAAAAATTGTTTGTTTTATTAAATAAGTATTAAAACCACACTTGAGCAAATGGTGTAACGCATTTTTTTTATTAAAAAAAACATTTAACAATAAGTAACACAAAACTTGCAATAGTTGCTGAAAATGTCCTCCTTCGACTTGAATGCAAGCATTAGCTCGTCTTAACATCGATTGCCGGACACGTTGAAATATTCCCGGCGTATATCTTATCTGATTATAGGAATCCCGTATCCGTTGGATTAATTCTTCTCTAGTGTTGATTGGAGCTCTATAAATGAGGGTTTTCAAATGCCCCCAAAGGAAAAAATCTAACTGATTTAAATAAAAAAAAAATAGGTTAAGGTGCTCCCCTGGACGCCATTGGACTTAGTAATTTTAATCTACTTAGGGCAAAATTAATCTCTTTCTACCATAAATAACACTGCCAAATTTCAACAAAATCGGCTAAAGGATTATTAACATTTTTACGAAAAAAATTTTTTTTAAGAAAGTTTGACACCCTGTATCTTGAAAACGAAGCATTACCGGACCTATGTTTATATAAACTTTTCGTCTTAGAATCTCCCAAGCAATTATCCCTTGAAGTTTGGCCACGTATTTAAATAACACCCTGTATACACAAAAACTTACTTGTTCTCTATTAACAGAAGCGACTGCACAGTGGCTACTATATTGGTGTTAATTTTAGTTTTATGAATTAAGTAGGTAAGATGGACGGTGCAACATGTTACGATTTTATTAGAAGAGTTTTAACTTTTAACAAATAATTAAAAAATTTACACGGGGCAGGGTAAATGGAACAAAAATGGAATAAGTTCAAATTATTTTAATGATACCTCAATATTTACATTTAAATTCTTATTGACATAAGTGCAAATAGATGATTGACGGAAAAAAATTATTGATTTTCAGAATAATTTTTGTCATTTAATGAATTTTGCTTTTTTCTTATTCCACCCTTTTAATCTGGATTGAATTTATGGTGAAAACCATAAAGTTTTTTATAAAAGAGAATATAATAATTGCTTTTTCCTATGTAATTACAGACGCAGAAGGACTAAATAAAAAAGTAATAGAAAGGTGGATAAGATAATGGCCCAAACATGCAAAGAAAAGTAACAAACTTGAATATTTTTATTTGTACTATTTTTCATATAGTCTATCTTTCTGTATTTTTCCAGTATAAACGTATGTTGTATTTTCAATACAAAAATATGAATTAATTCCTTGATGATATACAGCTTTCCCTGAAAGCGTTTTACCGTGTCAAGCGTTATATTTTATATTGAAAATCAAAAAAGAAACGTCTGCCCAAGAATCATTACTTCCACATCCAGATTTTGTATCCAAGTCTTATACACACTAAATCCCAATGTAATATTTTACTGCATTTAATAATAGGGTGGGGGTGGAAATGGGGGGTGGTAGAGGGGGTAACTAATATCAAAAAAATTTAGAGGCCCTTGGTTCTGGTATACACACTAAATCCCAATTTATTTTTACTCCCTTTAATAACAGGGTGGGGGTGGCAATGGGAGTGGTAGAGGGAGTAGCTAATGCCAAAAAAAATTTTTGATATGTTTTCGTTCTTGTATACACACTAAATCACTTTTTTTTACTCCCTTTCATAATAGTGTAATTTTATGGACTCTTACCTTCTTGCTTTGCCTATTTACCCTTCTTTACTCCATTTATCCCCGAACCCTTCAACGGAATTAGATCAAAATATAATCTAGTTCCAGATCCGTTATAATACATAAGTGTACCAAATTTCAAGTCAGTGTCATAAACGGTTCCAGAGTAAACGTGCGCATAAAAAAAAATTACAGACCGACAGACACATATTTTAAGCCTCTTTCAACAACAAAAAAATTATTTTTTTGTGTTACTATACTTCCACTGGACGTGGAAGCAATAAAAGGATACCTAGAAATAATTTCAGCTAACTTAATTACCAACTATTATGCAGGAGAATGTAAAAAAAATTTTGAATGCTCATTTTATCTGTAAGTATTCCCAAATAACGCATGAGGGGCCAAAGAACGTCCAGCATACATAGAATGAACATAATGACTTAATTATAGTATCCGCTCTAAAATTATAGTAAATAAGTAGGTATAAAAAGTAGGTACAACAAACAAACTAACTCTAATTGTTAATATTCCTTATAAATAAACCTACTAATTTTACATCTCCCTGTACATCTTTGCGAAAAAATGCAAAATTTAAAATTGCATAGAACAATCAATTTTATAATTCTATTGTTCCTTTAACTAATAGCCTCTAGATGGTAAAAAGGTGTGGGTTTCATCTCTCATGAAGAAAAGACAAAAGTGATAAACCGTAAAAAAGTCTTACGTCCTCGCCATAAGAATAGCTTGACAGTACGCTGCCTCTCGAATCAACTCAGCTGACCCGACTATCAGTTTTCTATACTGCCTTCCGTGCCAGTGCTCGAAAGTCTCGAACCTGTCGTAGAGGCTATTAACAAAAATTAGAGGGGGAATCCATCCAATGCGGTTTTCACACAACGCTCCCCTCTCCTGCCATTCTTTTAGCTTGTGTTCGTTCACTGCGCCTTGCCAGGCCTGTAGTTCGCTTCGAGCGCACAGTTAAATACACAGTAGACGAAATTAGGCCCTGAACTGCCAGGGACAATTAACTACTTAATTAATATTTTGAGTGAGTGAATTTGTGAGAGTGTAGTGTTATAACAACAAGGAACGATGTTTGATGTTTTCGGCTCCGTTAAGGGGCTGCTAAAGATCGATGCAGTGTGCATCGACAACAACATATTTCGCCTGCATTACAAAGCCACTGTGATTGTTTTAATAGCCTTCTCTCTACTAGTGACGAGCAGACAATACATCGGGGACCCTATCGACTGTATAGTAGATGAAATTCCCCTAAATGTGATGGATACGTACTGCTGGATTTATTCTACATTTACTATACCGAACAGGCTAACAGGGCGCATCGGCCAGGATATCGTCCAGCCAGGGGTGGCTAGCCATGTGGACGGTAAGGACGAAGTTAAATATCACAAATATTATCAGTGGGTGTGCTTTGTTCTCTTCTTCCAAGCCATGCTATTCTACGTGCCACGCTACCTGTGGAAAACGTGGGAGGGTGGGCGCATCAGAATGCTGGTCCTTGACCTCAACTGCCCCATCGTTAGCGACGACTGTAAAAAGGACCGCAAGAAGCTGCTTGTAGATTATTTCACTGTCAATCTGCACATGCAGAATTTTTACGCTTTCCGTTTTTTTATATGTGAAGTGCTGAACTTTATCAACGTAGTAGGTCAAATTTTCTTTATGGACTTCTTCTTGGACGGGGAATTCAGCACATACGGTAGCGATGTACTGAAATTTACCGAGCTTGAACCGGAAGAACGCAACGATCCGATGGCCAGAGTGTTCCCTAAAGTAACAAAATGTACCTTCCACAAATATGGTCCTTCCGGTTCGGTGCAGAAGTTCGATGGTCTTTGTGTGCTTCCACTCAACATCGTTAATGAGAAAATTTACGTGTTCCTGTGGTTCTGGTTCGTGCTTCTTAGTGTCCTATCCGGCATCTCTCTCATCTATCGTTGCGCCGTTATCATGGGTCCAAAGCTTCGTCTTTACCTGCTTAGAGCCAAATGCCGTATTGCTGCCTCAGATCAAGTAGAGACCATTGCCAATAAATGCGAGATTGGAGACTGGTTTGTCCTTTATCAACTAGGCAAAAACATTGACCCTCTTATCTTCAAAGAAGTGATATCGGACTTATCAAAGAAGCTGGAGGGCAAAGAGACTGTTTAACTGTGTATTCCGAGCGAAAAATAAAACGACGCGTGCCTTTACGAACAATTAAATTAATAGACTTGGGAAAAAGTATTGAATAGTTTAGGTGCACGCATGCATACGCTTGGTAGGTAACAAAATTTTGTTATCGATTTACCTGCTGCACAGGGGGCACCCTAAACTCGCGGTTGGAACGTCATTCCAAGAAAATGTATCAATATTAATTAAAGGACCAATTACAAAGTTCTGTGATGACAGAAAAGACTGTAATCAATCAATGTTTTCCGGCCACCAGCCTTTCGGTTCGGCTGTGATAAATCATTTTTTATCTTAAGGGTACAATAGCTCAAATAAGTCATTCCAAATCTCCTTTTTTATCGCTTATCCCTAAATTTGTATACTTTTACTGCCGATTTACATTATTCATTATTATTATGTTTGAATTTGAATAAAGTTGTAACAGGCAATAAGTCGGAGACCCGTTTTCGCCGCTAGCTAAGAGAAAGAGTGTAACACAGAAGATGGCCTTGTCTTCTTGAACGGAGCATGTAAAACGTAGGTATCTTGCCGTATTCATATTCGAAAAAATCATGCACGGTGCAGCCGGCGAAATCGCATTCTCTGTGATAGATCTGATATGATAATGTAAAAAATGCTCTTGTTTGTTTTTATCATTACCTAGCATATAATTATCAATCATTAATTTAATTCATATGTGATGTTTAGACTATAGTTTAGATTAAGTTCCATACGTACAATTCCAAGATGAAACTTTAAGACGATATATACATTCGGTTTTTTATAAGATTTTTGTATAAAAACATGTGTTCAGACTTTGGTTATATTATTGTATATTATAGGATTTAATAAGCCAAAAGTGCCTTTGAAATTTGTATGGAATTATTATATTTAAAAAATAATAAAATAAGTGTTTTAATTAATATTGTTGTTTATTTTGTTCTTTACAGCTGAAATATTTGGATTTTTCGAGGCTATTGCCAATCAAAATAAAATTTCATAAAGGTTAATTGAAGTAAATTAAAAATTTAGCTACAATGTATCGCTTTTATCACAAAGATAAGAGTAGTACTAAAATTTGAAAAAAAAAATCGAAAGTAATTTGAGAGTATAGTAAAGCTTTACATTTATTAAACAAAAATAAATATATTGATATATTTAAAATGCTCCAGTATCTGAGTATTGTTTATTGTCACCACAGCTTCTTCTTATTTTTCTTTACAGAAAAGCCGGAGATCATAGTACAAAAAATATGGTATTAGTGTAATTGAACACATTGCAAATGGCAGAAATGAAGATTACTTAATTTTTACAATTTGGTAAAATTAAGTACCATATTTTTAATAGATTCATGGGTTAATTATATATTTTTAAACATTGTTTTTAAAATATTAGTGAAGATAAATTAGGACTTGAAAAATGCGAAGTGCAAATTGTCTGGTCAGGGCAGTTTTTTAATTTTAACGTGCTCAAGGGGGTCAAGTTGGGTTCACAGTTAAGTTTTACAGTTTCGGTGAGGTCATCATACGGGTTTATTTAAACAATAAAATTTTGTAGAGCGCGTTTTCCATTGTTTCTTTATAAGAAATAAAAAAATATCTGTTATTAGTTACAATAAATATACAGTGTGTCCCCGCGTGGGGTGCTGCGCTCTTATAAACTTTCTTATTTTTTATTTATCGAGAAAAGTTATTCTTTATAAAATGTGTTGCCTGTCTTAAGAAATCGTAAACAATTGTCAAACTTAAGATGAATTTTACAGGGTTTTCTAAAAATTAGAAACTATGAAATCGACTTTAACCCTCTTTACATATTTAAGTTTACGTTTTTCAATTATGAACAAAAGTTTAAATACGGAATTTTGTTTCAATATAGGGAAAAACTCCTTAAAAAACTATTTTACTCAGTAAGTTGAACACTATATGTAGACTTCCTACTAGTACACATCTTTCTAATCTTTTATTTAAAAAAATATATGTTGCAGTAGGGTTCTACATGTAGAATAGTGTTCAATTTGAAAAAAATGGTTTTTTTAAGGGGTTTTCCCAATATTACAACTAAACTCCGTATTTAAAATTTTATTAATTAAAATTTTCATAAAAAATGTAAAAGGTTATAGTCGATTTCATATTTTCTAATTTTTAAAACACCCTGTATAAAGTACCTTGATTTTGACAACTGTTCATAACTTCAAGACAAACAACATATTTTATAAAAGATAACTTTTTCTCTATAAATCAAAAAATCACTACTTCCATATTCAAATTTTTGTATCCAAGTCTTATGCACACTAAATCCCAATGTAATATTTTACTCCCTTTAATGGTAGGGTGGGGGTGGTAGAGAGGGTGGCTAATGCTAAAATAAATTTTAAAGGCCCTTGGTTCTCGTACATACACTAAATCCCAATTTAATTTTTTTACTTCCTTTAATAATAAGGTGGGGTGGCAATGGGTGTGGTAGAGGGGGTTAAAAAACTTTTTGAAATGTTTTGTTCTTGTATACACGCTAAATCACATTTTAATTTTTTTTTACTCCCTTTCATAATAGTGTGGGGGTGGTATTGTGTGTGGCATTGGGGTGATAGTGGGGGGTGGCTGATGCGAAAAAAAATTTTTTTTATGACCTTGACTTCTCGTAGATGCCATGCCCTAAATTGCAATTTTATGGACTCTTACTTGATTACTTTGCCTATTTACCCTTATTTACCACCGAACCCTTCAACAGAATTAGATCAAAATATAATCTAGTTCCAGATCTCGTTATACTACATAAGTGTACCAAATTTCAAATCAATATCATAAACCGTTCCAGAGTAAACGTGCGCACAAAAGTAGTTACAGACCGACAGACAGAAATGTTTTTTTCGCTCAAATTTAAAGTCTTGACGTTTCATGACATTTTAAGTCTAATTCAACAAAAAAATATTTTCGCGTAATAAGAAAGTTTACAAGAGTGCGGTACTCGCCTCTCACCCAAAAGTTCCGTGTTCGATCCCCCGTCGTGGCAGTGGAAAATACTGTGAGAGGGATTTTTCCACTATACACGGATATTGGGTGTATGTCCCTTGTCTCTAAATGTGTAGCCCCCTCCCACACAAGGCTCTTCTAGAGCCTTCCGGGATGAAAGGGGTCGTCATTACCTCTGGTGTATTTATTATACAGGGTGGGGCAATAGTGCGTCAGATCTCGAGTTCTACGATAGCTAGTAATTTTTTTAAAAATTGCGAGTAAACTAGATAAAAAAGTCTATAACTAGAAATTATTTTAGAACATACAGGACGAGCCAAGACGAAATTACAATACCAAGTGCCTTTTTTAAAAAATGGAATGTTATGTATATTAGTACATTTTTTGAAGCCTCTTTCTAGGCTCTATTCGTTCCTATATTAGCATTGAATATGTCCCAACCACTTGGATGTAATAATTTTTTTTGTTGAAATAATGCAATCTGCAGATGGATATTAAAAAAATCACCGCAGTCACAAATATGGGTTTCAAGAAAAATTTATGTGAATACCAGTTACGAGACATCTAATTAATGATTTTGAATCATTTTCATTTCTTAAAAATGTACAGGGTGGCCAACAATTGTTTTTCAATTAAGAACATTTTAAATTCACCTTTCTCAATTTTTTCAAATGGAGCACCCTGTATATTTTTCGACGATGTGATGTAGAAATGAAAAACGAACATTTTTTGTAAGTACTTCCCTATGACTAATTACAACCATTTTCGTTTTATAAATAAATAAGTGTTTATTTTTCAACTAAAAACTTTTTAAATTAAATTTTCTCAATTTTTTTAAATGGAACACTGTGTATATTTTTCGACGATGTGATGTAAAAATGAAAAACTAACATGAATTTTAACATCACGTTCAAAACATAAAATAGTTTTACAAGTTTTAAACTTTTATAAAAAAAAAGCGAGCAACTTAAAAGGACAATTTTCTCAGTGATATATGTATATATTTGAATTTTTGCGTTTTACCATTTTGTTAATAAACAGATTAACCTATAGACTTGAAACACGAACTGGTTGTTTATAAATATTTATGTTTTCATTTTCGTAAGTCAAAGCTATTAAAATGTTACTAAAAATTAAAAAGATAATTAATGAACCTTTACCTTCTCTTTGTGCAAAATTTATAATTTAAAAAAATATATTTTGATAATCTACTTAAGAATAAATATCCAGCTATAATTGTTTAAAATATAAGAAAGTGGAAAATCAACAAAACTACAGATTTACAAAGAGATATGCTGCTAATTTTTGGGGAGACCGAAAAATAAGCAGGATTAGAACTTGATTTATACGCCGAAAGATATCCAGAGAGAAGGCAGCCTGCAATAAGTTACTTTAAGACTGAATCGAATTTTAGAAAAGAACCCGAATAAAATGGTAATACGTTTATTATAAGTGAAGGAGCAGAGATAAATGTGTTGGCTTATGTTGAATTTAACCCAAAAGTTTCAATCAGAGAGCAAGTAAATGTGAATAAGGAATTTGTATAAATATTTTAAGGAAATACAAATAACGTTCCTACAAATACAGCTTACATCAGCATCTCTATGAGAATTATTATCAGCGTAATTCGTTTTTGACGTTTTTGACTCAAAAAGTACGAATGAACAATGTTGAACAATAGCGCAGTCAAAATAGCACAAAAATTCAATATAAAGGAACTTTTTCCATAAGCAATTTTATGGTTGGATCCTGTTGGGGTGGTGCTCAGGAGTACCCAAAAAATTTCTGTAATTCAAAGACTTCGTGCTGCAATCGTTATTAACAACATTTTTTAACCTTATTTTTCAACCTAAAAATATGAATAACTCGAGATATATAGGTCCGATCGAGACCAAAAGAAAACTAAAATTTTTGTAATTAAATTTTCTACAAATATATGTTCACTGTAGGTTTTAAGAGCGCAACCATAACCTGCAAAAGTGAATAAACTGGCCAAAAATCGTTGTTTTTTTTATTTTTACGGCATTAAAAAGCTGGCGTCGAGACCTAACTTATGAAAAAAAATGATCCAGTTTGGACTTAATGGTATAAAATGGCGACCAATTCAAATTTTAAATAACAAGTTGAATTGCGCACAATGGTTTTTTGCTTAGAGCGAAAGGCAGATTTTCTGAAAGTTTGAAGCTGATCGGTTCACTCAGCGGCTCTGAGCAACAAAATGAAAAAAAAACTATTTTTTGCCAGTTTTTTCACTTGTATTGGTTTTGGTTGCACTCCTAAGGCCTACACTAAACGTAGATTTGTAGACAATTTAATTTTTTGTCCCGATGGGACCTACATATCTCGAGTTATTCACATTTTTATGTTGAAAAACGCGGTTAAAAAAGTTACAATTGTAAATAAAAATTGAAACACAGGGTCTTTGAAGCACAAAAATTTTTACGGTACTTCTTAGCACCTCCTAGTTTGATTGCATTACAATATTTTTTTCCAATGAGTTCAGATTCACCAATAATGAATATTGTCTGAAAGTTATTTGTGGCATTCTACGAATATTCTTTCCTATTATTTGGGTTTTCTGTCACATGTATTATTATCCTCTTCAAAAATAAATCACCGAATCTACAAAATAATAGAATTATTGGAAAAAAGCCTCTGCGCCCGTGACGTTTACGTCAAAGGAACAGTCAGAGGTTATGTTTTGAAAATAATATAAATCGGAATGAACACAGAATTTTGCTGACGTTTCGGAAAGTAGTCTCTTTCCGTTTTCAAAGCTTTTTTGGAAGAACTCTTATTTTGCTGTGTATGTCAAATACACAGCTTTAAGATTCTGTTTATGTTATTTACATAGATACTGGGACATAGAATAAACTGGGACTCGGTAAAAATTTTAACAAAAGAACCAGATACCAAAAAAAGAAAAATTCATTCAATTCAATCAGCAATAATCTTATTAAATGAAGATAAGTGCGTATCGAATTGTTCTGTAGATATTTGTACAACCTGGCTACCAATGTTAAAAGAAAAACTTAACAAACTCAACATTATCTAAAAGAAAATATCATCAGTTCTGTGTAAGTAGTAAGTATCTGTCTGAAAACCCAAATAATAGGAAATAATACACTAATAATGAAATGTTTAACCGCAACAATGTGATTTAATATCACACATTTGCTATATTAACACATCTCTGGACAAAAGAAAATCCCCGACTGCGCCAAGAAAGAGCATTTCAGGAACGTTTCTGACTTAATGTATTGATTAGGATATTAGGATTAGATCTAGAAATAATAGGACCAATATTTTTTCATGGGACATTAACAGGCCAACGTTATTTATTTGTGTCGTTTTTGGAAAATGAAATTGAGCGAGAACTTACTTTACCAGCTGAAATAACAAGAGATATGTATTTCCATCAAGATGCTGCAGGACTTCACAATTCAATTACAGCAACTCAATATTTAAATAACAGATTTCAAGAAAGTTGGATAAGTGCGCATTGACACATTAGATGACCACCTAGGTCTCTGAATTTAATACCAATTGACTTCTTTGTATGGGGTCACAGTAAGAATTATTTTTACTTGCGACCTCCTACAATTTTGCAGAATTTATCAGGTAGAGTTGTGGAAGAAGTAGGGCCCAGTTGTGTATCAGCGAAAATGAACAACATTTTGAACACTTAATTGGGCATTAATAGTGTACTATTAATTATGTAGGTTTATCTTAAATTATGAAATTCTAATCTTCTTTTGTAAAATTTTCGTTCTGTTTATTTTCGTTTATATGAAAAATATTGTCCAGATAAATCTCATTGGGGGGCGAGCGTAGGTGCGTCTTTATTATGTACATACTTCGGTATGCGATGTAAAGCAACGACAGGCGCAGTTAGTACTTGGATGGGTGACCATTCCAACGGAAACCGCGTTCTCGCCTCACACATCTTCCAGCGGCTTGTATATCAGTGTATGCGCGGAAGCTATACAACCTTAGGCGAGGGTTGTATAGGAGATATACCATCCTTCGGAGGGGATGTAAAGCCGTCGGTCCCTTGTCTATTAAATGTTAGGCAAGTAAAAGATCTCTACTCTTCTTAAGGGAAGAGGTTCGGTAAAATTCCTGGTTGGGGGTAGCTCGTCTACAGGCGTCGGTGTTAGGCCTCAGTAGCGGAAATAGGCCGACGTTAAATAAATGCATAAAAAAAAATCTCATTCTTGGTTGTGACATATTTGCAAATCATGATATTTCTTCTTTGTATACTCGTACATGAGAAAGAAAAATTTAACATATAAATAGTGAAAAATTAGCAAAAAATGAAGATAAAAAGGAATTGTATATAAATTGACATGTTCTGAATTTAATATTTGTATAGACATATAGTGTTTATGATTGCAACTAGTTTTTATCTATTAATGCCCTCTATTTACAAATTAATAAATAATTGTTCAAAATATAAAATTTACCGCAGTTATTATTGGGGCTAGTAAATAATGTTTAATTTGTATTTGTATAGAGATGACCTCTTAGTTTATTTTCAGGTAATTTAAATTTGTCTGATGCAATAAATATTCATTATTGTAATAACAATTTTTATGTTGTAGAAAAAATCAAACAATCTTCAAATTAATGGCAATGTGAGCAGTGATGCAGGAAATGAGGGAATTTGTAGTAGTATTTATAGTAATTCTCAATTATTGGGCAGAATACCTTAAAAAACATAACGAAAATAACGGTTGGATTTGAAAATAGTGACTTCGTAACCTCGTTCATAAATTAAATTGACACTAATAAATTCTCCTGGCATTATTTTTAAATAGCGACCTATAGTTTTCTTAACTCATTGTGATAAAGTATATTAATATGCAATGGGCAGTGCACTAATATTAATAATAATATTTGTATTTTCATATTCAAAGTGTAAACAAATATAAGACAAAAATGTAGAATACGTCAAATGTACAGATAAAGAAAAACAATAAACGTTATAATTGTCAAGAAACAAAATTACAAACACCATAATAAATACATTACATAAAACTAAAACAAATGGGTAAAAAGATGTAATGTCTGCATTATTAAACGAAAAATTCATCTAGAGATAACAAACCTTATTTTTAAGAGCTCTAAAAATCTGTATATTTGGAGGCGATTTAATTTCATCGGTTAAATAATTAACACTTTTTGAGATATAGATGTTCGAAAAAAGTTGATCAATTAGCTAAAAAAACTAAAAAAAAATATCTCGTCAGGAATACCCTAATGTAAGATGTTATGTCTACAGAATGCTATTGATAAATGTAAAAATTTATTAAAAAAACAGTGGTCTCTTCAATGGAAGGAATATTATTTCACTAACCCAACCGCTATAAACTTATTCAACAATGAATTCCAAAAGAACATTGGTATAATAATGTCAATTACTCAAGAAAAAATATAACGCATATAAGCAGACTTAAATTTGGACATGGGTGTTACCCATATCACCTACATAAGATAGGAATAGTGGCATCAAAAATTTGCGAGCAGTGTAATAAAAGTAGGAGATTTAGATAATTTTTTTCAATTGCCAAAAATACTCTTATGAAACAAGGGAGTTGTATAAGAACTTAATAAATCACAAAATAGGAGCTCCATTTAACCTTCTCCACCTTCTAGCATTACATAATAAAATTGTAGAGGATTCCTTTATTGTATTCATTAATAAAACAAAAATTAATATTTAGAGTAGGTTTAGCCTTGTTACCTACAGTATGTTTCACTTCTCGTGAAGACACCCCTGTATCTCCTTTATTTGTGGCCGAATTCATTTCCAATTTTTATCAGATATACAACTCTATAAGGCGACTTTACATGACACATAAATGTCGTCTAGATCTAAAACGCCGGCCTACTGCGATAAAAAGAAAATCGCAATTTTCGAGAAATCATAGTAGGCTTAGAAATAGACAATATGCCCCCCTATAAAATTTGGTGAAAATCGGAAATCTTTCAAAAAAAAAATGTTTGTTTCACTTCTCGTGAAGACACCCCTGTATCTCCTTTATTTGTGGCCGAATTTCAAGACTAATTCATGGAGTTATACAGCTCCATAAAGCGACTTTGTCCAACACATAGAGATAACTTTTTCCAACAAATGAAAGTCGTGCACAATTATTATTAAAATTATTTATTAAATAAAAGATGAAGTAAGTGTTTACAATGAATGACTATATTATTATATTCTGCCCCTTTCTACTAACCCACCATCAAGTGTAATACACTTCTCAATCCGCTTTCTGTTATTTATTACAACTCTTCGCAATTCTTGAGCCTGTAACTTCTAAACACGCTTGCCTTATCCTCTCACAAAACTGCTCCACATTATGAGGTCTGGTCTTATAAACTTTGTTTTTAATATGACCCCAAAAATAAAAATCCATGGGAGTGAAATCAGGATATCTGGGTGGCCAATGTATTAGAGGGCTATTTCGTCCTATCCATCTTTGGGGAAAATGTTCGTTCATCCATGCTCTTACTACTACGGAATTATGGATAGATGCTCCATCGAGTTGGAAATACAATCGTTCCAAAGGAAAATCGACTATTGCATTCCACAGATCATTATTTAAAAATTGTCGCAAATGTAACGCATTTATATTTTGAAAAAAGAAGAACGGCCCTATTATTGTTTCGTTTAAAATTCCGCACCACACATTTACCTTCTGGGAATATTGCCTTTTACAATTTATTACCCAATCAGGATTTTCTACTGCCCAGTACCTAGAGTTTTGTGATGATACCACCCCGTTGGTGGAGATAGTTGCTTCATCTGTGAAAATTATTTTCTTCAAGAAGTCTCGATTGTTTAAATAATTATCTTGGATCCATAAACAATATTCCAGTCTTCTCTCTTCATCACCTTCCTCCAAAGTGTGTAAAAATTTTGGTTTATACGGTTGTAGTTTATGGCGTTTTAAACATCTCCAAATTTTTGACACCGTCAAATTCAGGTCACGAGCCATATTTCTAAGGCTGGTAGTGAGATTGGCGTTAAACGCCGCTAATATAACATTATCGTCTTCATGCCTTCGATTAAGATGTACTCTCGGTTTAAGCACATTACCAGTTGTATTGAACAAGTGACATATTCTTGCTATGGTACCATGGTGTATTGGTTGTCTTAAAGGATGTCTTAAATTAAATTCTTCTGCTGCTTCTCTTGAAGACCGTACATTTTCACCGACTATCTTTATTATTTCTACTTTTTCATCAGCAGTTAAAAGTATTCTAGCCATTATGAGTAAAAAAATCAAATAAGGAAACTAACGAACCCAACAATAGATAACAACAATCACTTCTGTCATAAAAGTAATAATATTGACAGTTAATTTCACGGCATTCTTAACATTTAAAACAAAAAAACCGCTCCTAAATCTCTGAGCCGATAAGGAGGAAGGATATGATGGAGCGTTACTTCTCAAGAACAGTGACAACAAAAAAAAACTGTATTACATTGTTAACTTGATGTGTAATAATAAGAAGTGACTCTTTTAGCGTTTTATTGAATCATGATTTTTGCTCACAACTTTCATTTGCTGGAAAAAGTTATCTCTATGTGTTGGACAAAGTCGATTTATAGAGCTGTATAACTCCATGAATTAGTCTTGAAATACGGCCACAAATAAAGGAGATACGGGGATGTCTTCAAGAGAAGTGAAACAAACATTTTTTTTTGAAATTTTTCCGATTTTCACCAAATTTTATAGAGGGGCATATCTCGTGATTCTGGACAACTTTTGTTAATAAAATTTTTGTCTATTTCTAGGCCTACTATGATTTCTCGAAAATTGCGATTTTCTTTTTATCGCAGTAGGCCGGTGTTTTAGATGTAGACGACATTTATGTATCATGTAAAATCGCCTTATAGAGTTGTATATCTGATAAAAATTAGAAATGAATTCGGCCACAAATAAAGGAGATACAGGGGTGTCTTCACGAGAAGTGAAACACACTGTATATGTCTGACCTATTGTTTAGCTACCCAACTTATCCGTGGTCTCTCTTCGTATGCATGTAAACTGAAAAAAAAAGTCCTGATCGACCCCTGGGCAAGAAGTGCCTGACCCCGTCTTCTTCCTCTTGTATTACAAAATAAGGTATGTTTTATCGAATAGGTTAGAAGCAAGTTATTTAACAATTTAACAATTTCATGCCTGGTTGTGGGTCAACCGCCCGAATGCCATAGAAAAAAAATGTTCGAAAAGAACTAGGCATTCTACAGTCTACAAAAAAGGCATTTTTGTAGATTGGTTTTGCTCTATTTATATGTACGTAGTAAATGTTCATTAATTTTTAGTGATATATCAAGAAAAAATAACCCGTGTATTATTGCCTAGAGCACCAGAAGCAGCAATCTATTACCAAATTGCACGTCCACAACCATAGCGCGGAGGCAAGTATAAAAGAAACATTTTTCACTAATAGTGAATATAAAGTTATAACAAACCAACAATTCATTAAACAATATTAAATTCATATTGTATGATGGTAACGCAGGTGTTAAAAATCATCTTCAACTGTAAGCAACCAATTAGTGTTCGAAAGTTTGTCACTAAACAATTTTAAGAATAAATTAAAATCACCAGAGGGAAGCCTATAAGTTTACATTGTATTTGTACGTTTAACACTACAACTTACTAAAATTCCCTCTTTACAGAAATCATTTACAGGAAATAATCCAGTATTATTTGCGGCTTGATTTCTTTGATACAAAGCTACTCCACCATGCTTCATACACGACCGGCATTATGAATTTAGGAGAGTGAAGTTGTTTAATTTTAGTTATATAGAAAACAATAAAGAAAATTGAAAACACTTTTTGGTTAGCTAATGGTAGAAATGATAACTTGATAACTAGTTAAATGTTCATAATAATCTCTGTTTCCGGCCTGGCTATTTTCAAGGCGGAAATCGATATATTGTGTTAAATTTTACATAGTATTGTTAGATAAACAGGTGATTCATTACCGATTTTTTATTGTTGAGCTTATTTTTGTAGATGTTACACTATTAAAGACAATCTGGTAACTCGCTGTTCCATTATTGTTTTAATTGGAAAAACGTGCCGTGTAAATATTTTCGAACAGATCTTGCATAGTGAGATGGAACTATATTGTGCCGTATCAAATCAGGTATTATGAGGCGATCAGGTATTCTTGATTAGGATATTAAATTTCCATAATAGGAATGAGGTCAATTTGAAAGAATATTGATCAATTTTCCTCCTGCAAAATATAATTCCTTTTGTGAATTTCAACTACATAATATGAAATCCCTTGTGTCCAATGTCAATAATTTCATTTATTGACAGTATCATTTTCTCAATACTGCTGATATCATTTTACGACGAAATTAAGGTCCTCCCAACGAATTGATGCTTGTAATACATTTGATACATAGACACGTAGAACAAATTTTAACGCTTAAAAAAGAATCTCTTAATTTGGACGTAGTTTCCACTCCTCTAGCCGCTGCATCTGACAAAAAAATCAAATTTTACTAAAAGTAAGTGGCATACAATTTTTCAAAAAAGGCCATTCTGCAACTTCATTCATATGCACTTTTAACAAAACGCCCATTATTTTCAATAAATTTGAGATAAACATTGTATCTCAATTTTTAAACATTCAAACCAATTATTCGAACTGCCGTCTCTTTATTCGTTTGTTAGAGATTTGGTTATCTTATGAAGTCCGAAGCTCTATTTACTTTCCTGATGAATACAGACAGCATTTCTTGTAACGATAGGAAATTGCATATTACTGGCCATTCAACTGGTGGAGGAGCATTATTAGCAGTCAAAAGTGAAGTTTACACTGAAAGACTTGATATGACTAACTTGGAATATAGTTTGCTAGTGATTAATACCGAAAATCTTTTTTTAAGACCGTCAGACCAATTCATGGCATAGCATGTTTAAGAGTTGTGGAGATCTTTTTTTAGGAAGTTACTCGCAGTACATTAAATAGTTTTGCTGCTGTTGTAACCAAGGCCTCCACATGGGGGGGGGGGGGCAGGTAGTGGGATTTTCTTGACTTTACTTTGGCCAAGGTCTAAAAATGCTTATTGGGATGACAAAAGTTATCAATCGATGATAAACTACGACGAAATTATTTGGTATGATATTGTATGGGGCCTGATTGTCACAGCTGGTCTTTCCTGAATTGCTTCTATAGAATGCAACTACTATCACCGATGATCTTAGAGTAGTGAAATTGAAACCTACATAGAACATCCAATAATCTTGAAATATTATAAACAGACTTACACATAGTGGTTGACCCCCACATAACCTCACAAGAAAAAAATTACTGGGGTTAAATGAGGCGAACATGGCGGTCACTCAATAGACTCTCTTATGCCTATCTCTCTGGGAAATATTGCATTAAGATAATATCTTACGACAAGTCCATAATGGGGTGGATCGATGATGTCACAAGTATGTGAAAATTTCAAAAAAATTATTTCTTATTACGTACAAACAGAGAAATCTGTTATTGCTTATTGACGTGTTTTTTGTATTTTTACTAACGCAAAATAGAAGAAAATAATTTCTTTTGAGACACACTGTATACACCTATAATTAGATATATCCTAATTTACGCCGAGCTTAGATCATTGCAAATGCTTATAAAGTAAAAAATAGATGATGTATCAATTACCAGGTCGATGTCAACTACAGATGTTTTTTACCTTATAGGGAGCTAAAAAAATCTTTATTCAATACCCCAAAAGGTGATTAAGAAAAATACCGCTCTCGAATATAGATAATTGTAATAAATAATGGCAGTATTTCTTCACGAATATTTGTTTTTGAAAATTCTATGCATAGCTTTAATAATAATAACCGATGTTTGACATAGATATATCTTAATCGACTTCGTCATCTTACAAAGTGTTTAACAACTGTTTATACAAACAAACTGTTGAATTGGAGGACACGCTTTGTGAGTGAACTACCAACGCATTCCAAGGAACTGGAAATAATTTGAGGCAGAGAGTTGGTATTTCTTAATCATGCCTGTAATACAGGATGTCCAGTAATAAATACTAGAAAATTCTGGGCCTGAAAAATACCAGGAAAAACTAATTACACAAATTCTTCCTAGGAAGAGAGGTACGCGCCTCAAAAGATGATCCCCAATAGGCACGTATTATTGACTGGAACTGTTTGAATTTTGAATTACAACGAGAGACTTGGTACACCTCAAACGGTGTCACGTTGCATATCAAGGAGAACGTACTAAATTAGAGAATGCACCTCATTTTTTTGCGTTTTTAGAACATTTTCAACAAACAGTTCTGGAGTCAAAATAGAAAATATTTTGACCCCAGCACTATATAGCTCAGTATTTCGAGATAAAAAGTTCCTCTTATTAGAAATCTTCGGAACCAACCACTTTTAAGAAAAAAACTCATATCGAAATTTCGAGAGTTTTAATTAACACCAAAGTAGCCATGCATTAATAATATCTACGTTTAGTGGAAGTATAGTAACGCAAATAGGCTTAAAATGTCATGAAACGTCGACATTTTAAATTTGAGCAAAAAAATGTCTGTCTGTCTGTCGGTCTGTCTGTCTGTAACTTTTTGTGCGCACGTTTACTCTGGAACCGCCAATGATATTGGCTTGAAGTTTGGTACACTTATGCATTATAACGAATCTAGAACTGATTATATTTTGATCTAATTCCGTTCAAGGGTTCGAGGGTAAATGGGATAAATTAAATAGAAAGCAAGCAGGTAACAGTCCATAAAATTGCAATTTATGACATGTACGAAAAGTCGAAGTCTCAAAATTTTTTTGGCATCAGCCATCCCCTATTATTAAAGGGAGTAAAAATGTATATTGGGATTTAGTGTGTGTACGAGAATCAAGGGCCTCTAAAATTTATTTTGGCATTAGTTCCCCCTCTACCACCCCCACCCTATTGTTTAAAAGACTAAAAAATTAAATTGGGATTTAGTGTGGATACCAGAACCAAGAGCTTCTAAATTTTTTTTCCATTAGCCCTTCTACCACCCCCATCACCACTCCCACTCTATGATTAAAGGGAATACAATGTTACATTGGGATTTAATGTGTATAAGATTTGGATACAAAATCTGGATGTGGAAGTAATGATTCCTTGGGCAGCTGTTTTTATAGGGAATCACAATCAATAGTCCTCTTCAAAATACAATATTCCCTGGGTGGTGGATTTTAAGTGGATCAAAATTTCAAATTAGTTACCAATATTAAAACAAATATATACCTATCTACATATATTTAAATTTAAAAGAAAGTAATGGCAATAATTGGTATTTATCTGAATATATTTTAGAAAATATCTGAATTAAAATAAAATTAAGGGCTATAGGATTGAAAGCGCGAGGCTTGCGAGTGATTCGTAATAACATGCATTTCATGATAACTCTGAAAACGGTTTGCCATTGATTTTCGAAAATATTCGGCACATTTCGAATTATTTTGCATCCAACTAAAACACTTTATTCTAATTTGCCACTCTTAAGTACAAGAAATTCGTACATTAGTAATTCCAAGTAACCATTGTAGACCATGGGCCAGCAGCAAAATAACTCGTTGGCAAGTCTCAAGGCTAGTCTTCATCGAAATAAATCTTTGTTAGAATTAAATCATGTCAAAATGGCAAGCGAAAATTCGGTCACGAAATGAGAGGCAAGCAGGTTTGAAGATGCAATTTTTTCGCAAAAAATAAACCGGTAAGGCTCATGCTCGCTAATTTAACAGTATGTTTAGAAAATTATTTTAAGCATTTTAAGTGGTGGGAACAGGGATGAAATTGAGATTTAGCAATCCAGCTACGATCTCGTGCCTTCTATGTGGGTCAACAGAAACACATTTTATTTTAATATATAGAAAGAAAATTTTCATTTATTGCAAAAATTTATTTAAAAACAATCCTTCCTATCCTATTAATTAATTATTTAATATTCCATTAAAGAATGTAGTTTTCAACATCTGAGTATTCTTCACTATCTTCTCCATCATCTTCACCGGCGTCAGTTTCAACTGTAATAAAAAAAAGTTTGGTTTAATAAACATTTGGTATTGTTATAAAAAATGAAAACAATAAAAATAAAATTCTTATAATCGCTTTCAATAACAATGTCGCGAACCGACTCAGGTAATTGCGGTCCATTGATTCATTTGAACTGGTAGGAATTATTTTCCTCATCGAGAACAGAATTAAAATCCATTGGTAGCAAACGATAGTTTTCTTCAGATTCCAATAGATTTTTTATCAATAATGGATTTCTTTTTTCGGCTTTCGGCCAAATTTTTGTAATGCTATACCCTCAAAAAATACTGTTTGAGTTCTCGTTCACATGGTGGTAAGTTCGTGGCATCAAACTTTTTTAAACATTTTATTGAGAACGGTTCTTTGACGTCTCTAATTTTATAACTTTTAAGAAAAGAAATATTTTCCATAAGGGGTTCAAGGTTATCTTATCAAAATCAGTTATTTCATCCGATTGCATATTTTTTATAATTTCGATAACATTATCATCTTTCAAATTATGATGCCTGCTACGTTTAAGAAAAAAACATTAGATAATACAGAAATTTCGCGAACAATTTCTGAACAATTGTCATGACCAGTTAATGAGGAAGCTGACAGAAAAATAGTTTATCAAATTTGTAACGCAAGTCGTGCAGCCAGCTTTTCAATTAGATTCACTGACACAGATATCCTTGTCATTCTTTTGAGAAATGCGCACAAAATCCACAAGGACAGTAAAATTTGGATTGCAAGTGGTTTGAAAAGAGATAAAAGATAGATAAATGTAACAGAATTGTATAAAGAACTAGGACTGGAGTTAAGCAAGTCACTGCCGGCGTTTCATGCAATTACAGACTGTGACTTTAATCCTGCATTAAATAGAAAAGGAAAACTTCGTCCTCTAAAAAACCTGCGAAGTGCACAGTTTTATATAGAAACATTTAAATAAATAAATAATAAATAAACACCACAGAAATTAGACATCATCATTAAATGACATACATCATGAAGACCTTGAAAATGTTTTTAATCAAATCTAAAAATTTATTTGCGAGATCTATGGATTTAAAACTAAAAAAGAAACAGATGAGTTGAGCGTAGACGTGATTGTTTTGAATCGTTTCTTAAAAGTTATAAAATTAGAGACGTCAATGAACCGTTCTCAAAAAAATCTTTTAAAAAGTTTGATGCCACGAACTTACCACGAAGCCAACGAAAACGCAAACAGCATTTTCTGAGAACGCATTTCATTACAAAGATTTGGTCGAACGCCGAAAATAAAGATCCATATTTATACAAAATCCATTGGGATCTGGAGAAAATCATCGTTTGCTACCAACGGATTCTTTTTGGGTTCTGGATGAGGAAAATAATTCTTACCAAGAATTTTATTTTTGTTGTTTTAATTGTTGATAACAATACCAAATATTTGTTAAAGCAAACTTTTTTTTATTACATTGAAACTATTGTTATTGAATATTAAATAATTAATTAATAGGATTAAGATTGGTTTTCAAATAAATTTTTGCAATAAAAAGAATTGTTTCTACATATTAAAATAAAATATGTTTCTGTTCACCTACATAGAAGGCATGAGATTGCAGCTGGATTGCTAAATTGCAATTTCAACACTGTCCTCACCACTTTCGCAACAGAATGTTTGCTTACCAATCCGGCAACAACATGTTTAAAATAATTTTCAAAGCATATTTTAAATTGGCAAACATGAGTCTTACCGGTTTAATTTTTGCGAAAAAAATACAACTTTAACCCTGCATAAGACTTACCGGTTTATTTTTGCGAAAAAAGTGCAACTTCAACCCTGTTTACCACAGCTTTCGGGACCGAATTTTCGCGTGCTATTTTGACACGATTTTATTAACACGCTTTTATTAGATTCACCTGTATGTTTGTTTGTATGTAACGGAATCTTTGAACGTGATTCTCACCCACTTCAAAACGTCAGATTAAACTGAAACTTTACACACTTATCAAGGACCGATGCCATTACAATAATTTGACAACTTTGTCCTAATTTCTTCACCAGGATCATGAGGATAAAATGACATTTTAAAAATGACTAATCTATTGTCGACATTTTGCCGGAAGCGCCACTGTTTTAATATAACGTATTTGCCGTTGTATAAGCCCTTGTTACACGCTAGTTCCAACTTTAATATATACATTTTGATGTAATATTAATTACGTACAACTAGCGGATACTCAGCGGTTTCGAAAAGCAGGCGGGTATCAGCTGGTTTCTATATGTACCGGTGTTCATGGTGCTAATTCTAAAATTCACCCATTCCAATATATTGGTGAGAAACGTGCCGAAGGATGAATGGCAAAAGGGTGACTAAAAAAATTATAGGTTAAAAAACTAAAAAAACACACTTTAATAGCAAACCGAATTAAAAAGTAAAAAATAAGAATTAAGTGATTGACAAGAAAAATCCTTTTACAACTTGCCAACGAGTGTTTTGAAGCGGGCCTATGGTCTATTAGCAAAGAAGAGATATAGTAGGTCATGCAGAGCGTCCAATTCATCTGGTGCATCTATTAGAATAAATCAAGAGACTGGAAATTTTGATCATAGACACGGCCAAGGGCGCAAAAGATGCACAACAGCAATTGATGACCGTTTTTTGATACTTAATTCTACCCGAAGTCGCACACTGACATCCACACATCTCAAAAATGAGTTATTAAATGTAAGACAAGTGAATGTTAGTTCGAAAACGGTTAGACGAAGATTAAGAGAGGTAGGTTTAAAGACAATACGGCCTGCCAAAGTTCCACGTCTTTTCCAATATCACAAAACTCGTCGATTACAATTTGCCAGAGCACATATTCAGTGGAATATCGAGAAAAACTAAAATTTTCCATTCACGGATGAGACTAGAATACAGTTATGGAAGCCAGATGGACGAAATCATGTCTATAGAAGAGTTGGGGAACGATACACTAGCTGCAATCTCGTACAAACTGTTAGTTTTGGAGGTGACGGCATAATGCTTTGGGGAGGTATTAGTTGAGAAGGACGCGCCGAACTCGTGGAAGTCCTTGGACAAATGACTAGTGACTGGTATATCGAAAACATTCTCCACGATCATGTTTTGCCATATGTGGGCCACATTGGATACGATAAGTTCGTATTTATGCACGATAACGCTCGACCCCACGCAGCTGGCACAGTGACTAATTGCCTTGATGCAGCCCAGATTCAAAGATTAGATTGGCCACCGTATAGTCCAGACTTGAATCCCATAGAACATATGTGGGATCAGCTAAAACGTCGTATACGACAAAGAAATCCTGTTCCAAATACCCTAGAAGAACTTCGAATTGCAGCACAATATGAATGGCAATTCCTCAAGAATACATTCAAAATATAATTAGTAGTATGTCAAGAAGGATGCAAGCAGCCATTAGAGCTCGAGGTGGGGGGTATACTCGTTATTAACCATGCCCTATTATTCTAATTAAATGACTAATTTGCTTAACGTGGTAGCATTTAAGTTGAAACTAATTATTCTTAATTTTTATAACATTTTGCATTAATTTTTTTTGCATTTTCTGCTAATGAAAACTTACTTAAAATGTGTGAACTAAACTATTTCTTTCTTGTGTAATGCGTTTCTTTTATTAAAATTTATAAATACAAAAGAAATGGTAAAATTTAAAATATTCGACAATTTTGTCCATGAGTGTATATTACAAATAATAAAGGACCAGGTATGCTCCCCTGAGGCACTTCCATGTGTATAGGCAGCTCACTTGATAACACATTTTCACATTTCACCTTTTGCCTCCTGTTTTTTAAATAACATTCAAACCACTTCCATACTACATCATCAATTCTATACTTGCTTAGCTTATCCAATAAAATCTCTCTATCAATTATCTCGAATGCTCTTTTCAAATCTAAAAATATTACTCCTGACATTCTTCCTTCATCCTTAGCTTCCTTCCATTCATTAACAACATATTGTAATGCACTTTCACAACTAAAACCTTCACTAAAACCAGACTGATGTTCACTAAGTTTTTTTTCTCTATTATAAAATCTAAAAATTGCATATATAGTACTTTGTCTAATATTTTTTCAAAAGCTGGTAACATATTTATAGGTCTGCATTCTTCAGCTTCAATGGTTTTAGATATTTTTCTTACAGGAATTATTGTCGATACTTTTAAAGAATTTGGCACAATACAACGGTCTAACGAGTCATTAATTATATGAATCAATTGATCAGATAGAAAATCAAAATATCCTTATTGAAAGCCATATCAATTTCAGCCGGACTACTCTTGTTTGCTAGATCAAATACGATTGTTTTTAATTAAGTTTTTTTCAGCAACTTGAAATTTTGAATTTTCACTCCTCCTAGCTCGACAAGTTCAGACTGATAGTTGCTATGAGGTATACTATGTTCTATGTCGTTAATACTAGATATTATGTAGAATTCATTAAATTTTTCAGGCAATAGTTGTGGGTTTTTATATGTTTCATTTTCGAATTGAATTTCTTTAAAAGGTTCGTCGTGTTTACTAGATACTAAAAATTTCAGAGACTGCCACATTTTCTTTGGGTCGTTCTTGCATTTATCAATTTTTTCCCCATGATACTTATATTTTTTCTTGTCTTATTATCGTGACAACATTATTTCTACTAGTGTTATAGTTTAACCAATCATTTTGATTATTTTAAGTGATTTTGTGCGTCGGCGTCGCTACTAAAGTGAAGTGGCACAACATTATGCATAAACTACATTTAAATTTGTGCTTAGGATGATTCTTCGTCTAACCATTTAAATATTGTCCATGAGAATTTTCTCTTGTTTAAGAGCGTGTACCTTTTGTGCATGATAAGGGTACAATAACTATTCTACTGTTCAAATAGTAGAAGCATTTATGACAGCCTTCTTGTAAATTCCTTTCTTTGTCGTAAGCCCAATTCTTAGATCAGCTTGAATCCTATTTATAATCCTCTCTTCAAGTTCTGGGTTCGAGCAAAGCAATTACTATTAAAATTGTTTTTATTTATCTTGGAAATGCTTGTTGCATTTAGTCTTTAGCAAATTCGCCTCATAAATTTTACGATCTGCCACACCAGTATTTATTTATTTATAATACACTGTTTAACAGGTAAAGACCCAATTACAGAACAGGAAAGTACAGAAAAAAAAAAAATAACTAAAATACATATACAAAATGCTTATAACATGGTCTGGTCGATAGCCGATTGGCAATCGCGTTTAATCACACGGACATCGCACCACCGGGTTCGAATCCTGGCTCCGGCACTGGCACTGTCGGAGGAAATGGTTATATGTCAGCGTTTTTTCAATATGTAACCCCCTTCCGCACAAGCCCTGGCTTCTGGAATTGGAGGTTGTCTAATTTCTGTGGTGTTTATTTATTTATTTATTATATAACATATATGGGATATAATATGTAACACCATAAACCATGAACAACCATACACAATATTTTTGATACAGTAATGTTTAAAATATGACTTGATGTTACTAAGGCTGCAACAAAAAATATCTATACAGTTACAGTGTTTGTTGTAGTTGTTACAAATTAAATAAAACGGAGAATTTTTTAGGGTTATTGGTACATAAAAAGTTAGTTCCTGTCTAGAAGATAGCCTAGGGACAAGAAAGTTTAACTTTCCTGCTAGTATATTACCATCAACCCGTTCATAACACAAATGATGCCATTTCCATGAAGCTGCCCTGGTATCATTCATAAGTTTATTCAACTGACTACTAATAAGTTGAATTTTTTACTTTTAAATTGATCACTACCTTTATACTCGGAGTAATATACTAAAACTCCGTTTTGTTGAAAGAAGAGGTTCCCAACAAAATACTTTTTATGTAGGAATGTAAAAGAAATTTATTTCCGGAGCCAAAACGAAGGATTTATGGCAAAGACAAGAAATGTAAGGAGAATCTCCACCCCGGATTTCCTAACATTTTCCAATGAACACCCTGTATTTAATACTTTGCAATTTTAAGACGAATAAGAAATGTATATTTCCAAACAATAGCCAAAATTCCACTTGGAGGTCACAGGTCAAACTATTTAAGTAACAAACACATTCTTGATATAATTTTAAAATTGTTAATTTTAACATCTATTTTGTTTTGTTACTATGAAATTGTAGTCTTGTTGATACAATAATATAAATGGATTGTACATAGAAAGATCTAAATAGATCTGAATTGGCATATATTTATTATAATAATTATTATATGATGTAGGTACATAAGTTAATTTTGTGTACATTTTTGGTTAACATTCAATAATGTTAATAGAGTTGTATAAATAACACTGACATATTGTATCTAATTACCCTATAATAATTGACATACTTTGACGTCTATCAAAAAACAAATAATGTACCGTATAAAAAATGTATAGACATATTTACAATTTTATAATATCCTACAGACAGATAAAACGTGTTACTTTATTTTTTTTACTACTAACCTTAGAAATAACCATTATTTACTCCATTCCTCTTGTGAGAAGTAGTATTATGTGGGCAACTTTTTATGCAACTTGTTGTTTTAACTGATTTTGCATTTTAAAATAAGTTTAAGTAAGAACACGGATTCGAAGAGAAAATCTTTAAAAATCAGTCATTCAATCAATCAAGTTATATAACATTCAATCAATCAAGTTATATAATTATTCCAGTCAAATTGCGGGGGATGGGGGTTGTATTATCAGTTACCGGAACAAAATATATAAGATCAAGTCTTTTCGGTCCCTGAATACGATCCAAAAGTTTTGCTCGGTGGATATTCCGAAAACACCCCTTTTGAGGCAAAAAACACCGCTTTCATTAGTCATTAGCCTTCTTCTATATTTCTGTGAATATTAAAGAAGAATAATGACCTTCAGTGTACAAATTGTCATTATTATTATTATTATTATTATTATTATTATTAGCCGTTACTCGAGTCCGAGTATAAAAATGTTACAGTCGATAAATTGTGCAATAAAAAACAAGTAAAAGGTGTAGTCTATTGTAATTCCCATTCATCTACGGTGCACACGACTATGGCTATAGAGGCCAATTCGGGAGAGCACATGTCGACCGCAGTCAGGACAGACATAGACCTGGTTAGGTCTATGTCTGGCCTGGATCTGGCCTTCTTGCAGCAACATTTCCTTGATAGCTGGCCACAACCCCTCGCCATTCGGTTCTGTCCGCTGCAAGTTGTTCCCATTGCTCGTCTGCAACACCGCAGGATTTTAGATTTTCATGGAGAGCGTCTTTGAACCTCTTTCGTTGACCGCCACGCCTTCTTCTACCGCTTAGCAATTCACCATAAAGTGTACATTTAGGAAGGCGGTTATCATGCATACGATGAACGTGACCTGCCCATCTTAGGCGTGCTCTTGAAATAAGCACCTCAATTGGAAGGCTGTTTGCCCTCCTGAGTACTTCCACGTTTGACATGTGATGGAACCAACGGATTTTCATCATACTTCTGAGGTGTCTTTGCTGAAAACGTTCTAATTCTTTCACATGACGACGGTAAGTGACCCAGCTTTCACATCCATATAGCAGTGTTGGAATGACAACTGCTCTGTAGACAGCCATTTTCGTTGACAAAGCAAGGTCGTGGTTGTCAAATACTCTCTCTCTAAGTCCCCAGAGTGCTCTAGATGCAGCGTTAATTCTATTGCGAATCTCGCTGTCCATGTTTGCTTTGTCATTAACAACGTTGCCTAAGTAATTGAACTGATCCACCACTTCAAGAGAATTTCCGTTAAGTGTAATGTCTATTTGGTTCACTTGATGAGGAGTTGACATAATCTTAGTCTTTCCAATGTTGATTTTAAGTCCCAAGGAATCATAGCTCTGGGCATACACATCTAAAAGTTCTTGAAGCTCTTCCGGCGTAGAGGCTAAAAGTGCACAGTCATCCGCATACTGGAGATCACAAATGAATCGTGTGCGTGTCTTCGTGAAAGCTCTAAAGCGCCCTATGTTAAAGAGACCGCCATCGAAACGGTATCTGAGACCTATTCCTCTGACTGTCAGTTTGTTGTCAACAATAATTGTTAGAGCAGTGGTAAACAAATTAAAAAGTAGGGGTGCCAGGACACATCCCTGCCTAACTCCAGTGAGGGTTTGGAAAGGTTCGGTTGCCTCATTATTATACATAACCTGGGTGTTGTTGTTTGTATGTAGACTGCGACATACTTCCACAAATTTTCTAGGGATACCTAAGCGGAACATAATTTTCCAGAGCACTTCCCTGTCCACCGAGTCAAACGCCTTGGTTAAATCAATGAAGGCCATGTGAATTTCTCCTTGATGTTCGAGTGCTTTTTCTTGAAGCTGTTTAAGTGTGAAGATTAAATCCGATGTGCCTCGGTTTGGTCTAAAGCCACTCTGTGTTTCAGGAAGTAGCTTTTCCATAACAGGTGTTAACCTATTTGCCATCGCTTTAGTGAGTATCTTCCCTCCAACAGCCAGGAGAGCTATACCCCTGTAATTTCCACAGTCTGCAGCGCTCCCTTTGTTTTTGAAGAGGTTGATTAAAAGTGTATCACGAAACTCCTGCGGAGCTTGACCACTTTCCCACACGACATCAAACAGTTTTTTGAGGTAGAGTATGACCTCTGACGACACAGCTTTAAAGATCTCAGCTGGGAGTGAGTCGGCGCCGGGAGATTTGTTATTTTTTAGCTGCCCAATGGCGGTTAAGATCTCTTCCGTTGTTAGTGGTTTATCTAAGTCTTCGAAGGTGTCATACTGAGGGATAAGATTTATAATATCGTGATCGGCTTGACTTTGCTGGTTAAGAATGTTAGAGTAGTGTTCTTTCCATCGGGCTCTTATTTCCTGGTCTTCTTTGAGGAGATTTCCATTTAAATCTTTAATAGGGCACATATTTTTCCGACTGGGGCCGTACACTGCTTTTACTCCTTGAAAGAAATTCCTGTAGTCGTGTGAATCGGCGTACCTTTGAATTTCTCTGGCCTTGCTTGCCCACCACTCGTTCTTTATTCTTCTGATTTCGCGTTGCGTTTCATACTTAGATTGGGTAAAAGCTTCTGCTTTTGATGAGTCGTTGGGGTGGTTGATAGCGTTTTGGAAGGCAGTATGTTTGTGGTCAAGAAGTTCTTGTATAAAAGCTTCATTATCATTGAACCAGTCCTCCTGTTTTTTACTTGCTGCAGTGCCAAGAATTTCCTCACTCGCACTTTTTAAACTGTCTTTAATTTGTGTCCAGGTAGCAGCGACATCTACAGAATTGGTTTCTTCTAGTGCACTCAAATTCTCTTGAACTTTTTGCTTTAGCTGTTCGACGGTTTGTTGGTCACGCAATTTACTAATACAGAGACGGAGTCTACGTTTTACTTGAGTTCTTCGGTGTTTGGGTCTCATAACAATTTTCATTTTAGAGACAACAGGACGATGATCGGTCCAACATTCGCTATCAATGCGCGCCTTTGTAATTTGGACGTCCTTGAGATGCTTCCTACGTACGATAACATAGTCCAGTAGATGCCAGTGACCTGATCTGGGGTGACGCCAGGTGCCTTTAAATTTATCCTTTTGTCGGAAAATGGTGTTTGTTATAACTAGATCATGTTCGGCGCATTTATTTAGGAGTAGTTGACCGTTAGCGTTCATGTTGCCCAAACCGTTCTTGCCTATGATGCCTGGCCAGGTGTCTGCATCTCTCCCTACTCTAGCGTTAAAATCGCCAAGAATAACGAGTCGTTCCGTTTTAGGTATTCTACAGAGGGTTTCTTCCAGCTGTTGATAGAAGCTTTCCTTGGTTTCGTGACTTGCATCCAGAGTGGGAGCGTAGGCGCTTATTAGATTTACCGCGTTGCCATCTGATAGCTCATAGCGTAGCAGCATTAGTCGCTCGGATATGCCTTGTGGTACTTGTGTTAAGTTGGATACAAGTTGATTCCGAACGGCAAATCCTACTCCATGTTGTCTTCTTGAATTGGTGGGAAGACCTTTCCAATAGAAGGTGTAGTACTTTTCTGTGAGAGAACCTTCCTCCAAAAATCGTGTTTCGCTGAGAGCTGCAACGTCAACATTGAGTCGGTGAAGTTCTCTATCTATTAGAGCAGTTCTTCTTTCAGGCCGATCGGTGCGAGTGCTGTCGTTCAAAGTACGAACATTCCAAGCGCCGTAGATGAAAGAATTAGTTTTGTTGGATTTAACTTGTCGGTGTTTTTTCGACATTCGATGAGGTGTCCCTGTGGGCACCCTCCCCCGGAGATCCGATCGGGAGGGTATTTTACCTCCGGATGATTTTGTCCCACTTGAACGCTCCATCATTTTTTAAAGCCTTAATCGACTGAAAACGAAGCTGCATTTGAAGTTTTAGCTGGAGCAGGTATGCAACTGACCAGCTCGGTTGCGGAAGGCGAGTGGTGTGGTCCCATGGCACAGAAGGAGACTGCGACGATGGGGTAACCAAACGATTCCAAAAGCAACCTTTGTGTGCGGTCGGTTATTTTTACCGCACTCTTCGTGAGAAGGTGGATGTGCTCACGGCAAAAGGTAAGGGTTATTCCGCCCTTACTCGGTCGTTAGAGCCTCGTTAGTGAAAACAGGGCGCACCAAGTTCAAATTGAACTCATCGCGAAGGTGAGGTTAACAATTGAGTAGGAGAGGCTATAACTTGCGCTTCACTACCCCATTACACCCCAAATTGTCATAAACTATATTGTCATAAACTATAAATAAAAAAGTATTATTTTTGTAATATGAAAATTATTTTTGTATATTGAAAAATAAAATAAACAAGCTTCCATTAAAATTCTGAATAAAAATAGTTACCAAAAAATCGTATTCAATTTATTTCATTTATATACATATTTATCCATATATTATTTATTTTACAGGACAATGTTTTAAAAAAGTCAGTTTTGTGCAGATATTTTTTTTCTTTAATATAAGGGTTGTTTCGACTCTTCTTTGAGTGAAAATTTGATATAAAAGTTTACAATTTATAGCGTCTCCTCTATAATCAATATATAATAGTATACATAACGTTCTAAAATTATTTTTCCAGTTTATTCTTATTCAAGGGTAGTTTGCACCCCTATTCGGAGTTGGAATGGATTTTTTCATTGTAAATATCATGAGTTACAAAGCTGGAAAACAAAATCATAATTAAAATTTTTTTTATCGTTATTATTTTTATTTTTTTTTATTTTGGGGTAGTTTCAACCCCCTCTAATTAACCTCAATATATATATTTTTTAATTATAACAACACCTAGTAAGTTTTCAATTACAAGTACAAAAAAAAAACTTTTTTTTTTGATAATTTCATATTTGTTCTGAGAATATTCCCTTGTAAAGTGTGTTTTTGCCGATTTAAGGGTGATTGACCTATTTTATGAGTACGGGACCCCGAAATTCGTGATTAACTACCCAAAAAACATATAAGGTACCAGAAAAAAATGCATTTTATAAGATAATTTAAAAATTACACTTAGAATATTGCGAAAACCCCCCAAAAAGGGGTGTTTTTTGCCCCAAACGGGGTGTGTCCGGAATTTCCACCGAGCGAAACTTTTATATCGTAATCAGGGACCAGAAAGACTTGGTTTAAAATATATTTTATTCCGGTAACTGATAATACAATCAAACCCGCAATTCGACTGGAGTAAATTGAAGCTTTCCAAAATTTTACAAACATGGTGAAATTTACACGTTTTTTTCGGTGGTTTCACCAATAGGCTTAATCCACACATGTTAGCAATCTCCGGTAATTATTTTCTGACATTTTTCGACGTGAAAGGTTGGTCAGTAAATTAATCAGTAAACTCTTCCTCTGGTTGATCTTCCGGCTCCGTCTCAGTATTAATTTCCTCGATATTGTCTTTAGAAATAAATTCTTCTATTTGAGAGTCAATTTCCATAACGGTTCCTGCATTTCAACCAGTTCTTCCTTGCACGAACCACACACTAGTGAATACTGTAACCCTGCTTTTCTACAGCTGCACGGTGTATTGCAACATTTTTGCAATTACAAGAAATTATCTGCAATAATTCTCAGTTGGCGTTTTTTTCCCCATAATGTGCCAATACAAATCAAATTCCAGCTTTAGTAATGGTTTTTAGACTTACATTTAACTGCAGCCTTGGTAGGTTTTTTAGAAGTCGCACCCACTAAGTGCTCGTTAAAATAAAAAGTTTTCTTTCACAGTTCTTCAAGTTTACTGTGTCGAGCGAATGCAGTGTGTTTCCTGTTTTTCCTTGTCATTAATTTAAAGGGAGATATTACTGTGGGATTCATATAAGGCAGTAAGAATGGCCAATAAATCAATATCCTCACCTACTATTACCGCTTATTTGAATGTGTTTGACATCTCAAGGGCTGTATTAATTATTAAAGTGTCAGCATCTTCAGAAGTCTGTTTAACTAAAATTCCTTCATTTTCCAATGCGGCTGATATCCTTGTTCAAAAAATGTAATGTTTCAAGGACCCTAATGGTAGGCTATAAACCATTACTAAAGCTGAAATTCGATTTTTATTGGAACATTATGGGGCAAAAACCGACGACATATCACTTCACACCCATAGATACCAATCTTTTGCGCAATTTATAACAAAGAGTTTATATAATCGCGTATGCATTTACTTAGTACCTACTTATGCCTCAATTTCTTGTAATTGCAAAAAAGGCTGTAATGCACCATGCAGCTTTAGAAAAGTAGGGAATGTTCGCTAGTGTATGGTTCGTGTGAGAAAACCACTTATGACGAAGAAATTGACTCTCAAATAGAAGAATTTGTTTTCGAAGAAAATACCGAGGAAATTAATATTGATTCGGAACCTGAAGAACAACCAGACGAAGAGTTTACTGATGAGTTTCCTTCCATGTCGAAAATAGTCAGAAAATAAAAGTAATATATTTCTAATATAAGTAGATTACGCCTATTGAGAAAACGACCTAAAGAAAAACGTTCGGCGTGCCCTACCGCTAGGTGGAGTGGAAACAGGCATATGAAAAACAAGTATAGCCTCATTTGTGAAGAATTTTATGGCCTTTATTTTCACTTACTTGAAAAACCGAATTATTTACAAAGAATCGTTAAAATGTCACTTTTACGGTCGTTTTTTCAAAATGGCGACCAAATCTGGGATTGACAGATGGTACAAATTATAATAAATTTGCACCATCTGTCGATCATTAAAGACACCAAATTGAAGATAATATAATTTATTACAGTTTGTCGCTATTTATTTCACCCAAAAACCCCCTGTCGACTGGCCTTTCATTTCTCACTGGAGTTGTTGAAACGTAAATATTTTGTGCAAAATATCTTTTAGTTCTTCGATGGCTACTGTTAAGAACAGTAACCTCTTCACAAATTAATTATTCTTAAATATGGTATGTGCACTCATATATATAATAATTAACATAATGCCTTCTGGAGTTTTATCCGGCAATTATATTTGGGAGTTTATTGAACCCATAACTACAAAGAACGGCACTTTAATAGACTAATATTAATGTATGCTGTACATACTACATGAACACAAACAGAAGCTCTTGTTAAAATTACAACCAGCAATAATTTCTGTGAAAAAATAATTGTTCTGCTCGTAATAAAATGTATTAGTTATTCGTAATAGCGTGTATAATTTGTTTATTGTTATTTCCATTTCGTAAAATGAAAAATGTAAAAAATGTGTTCGTGCAAATTTTCACAAGTTTACTAACGCACAACTCTTCAATTTAAAATGGATGTTTGCTATAAAACTAACCATAACTCATTTCAAAATTCTGTAATTTTACACTTACGGGTTGATGTTACTTTCTAAGAAAAAACTGAACTAACTCCTCGAACATAATATGCCAGCTCCTATTTCACACAAATGTAGATAAGCATTACTGAAAATTGCAATTCAAATCAAATTTATTGCTTTTTTCCAATTACAAATCAATGACAAAGTATTTAAGAAATAATACATATTTAGTATCTATTTTACCATATATTAGTCGTTAATGTTATGTAGTATACCCAGATTGCCTAAACAATCTGTGTGCGTATCAGCAACAACTTAATTATGTTGTAAAACCTTAATTATTATTTAAAATTTCCCTGTACAATGATCACAAGCGATCAGTAAATGGTACATTATCTCTATAATCAATATTTTAACCACCTACTAATAATTTTGTGAATTTCTGTTTGCTATTTATTAAGTATTCAGTTATTTTATCACAAAATAAGTCCTATGTTATCATATTGCTTAAAATGGACAGGTAAAACATTAAAAAATTTTGGACCCTAATACGTTATAAACCTTTGTGTTGTTGTGTATCTAATTTGAGGTATTATGACATTTAAATTACATGTTTGTCTTGTGTTGTGTGCATGCTGTATTATTGTACTCAGTAAATGTTTATGTTTATATGTAAATATTAGAACATACTTGGTATATAGGAGTTGCAGATTAAACACATTAAATTTTTTTAACAGTATTTCACTGGAGTAGTATTTATATTTTCCTAAGATAATTTTTATTATATGTTTTTGTCATATACTCATAGACTCTAAATTTATCGGATATGCACTTCCCCATGTTATTATTCCATATCTAAGAACTTATTTGACCGTTGCAAGCTACAATGACTTTAAAATGTTAAAAGGCAAAATATGTTTTAGGTGGTACAATTTCAAAACCATGCGTATTTTGTTGTTTAATTGTTGAATGTGCTGTGTCCATTTCAAATGTTGATCTATAATAATTCCGAGATATTTCATGTTCTTTGTTTGCTGCAGTTTCATAGCACATATACCAGTCACGCTTTCGTTCATAAATACATGAGTATGTATGTAACTGAAAAGTATCAATCTTAGGTACGTTTCTGTCACATATACTAAAGCACATATATTTAGTCTTATTGGAATTTTTACACATTGGTGCCTATTTTGAAGATAACTTCTGAGCAAGTCATTAACTATACCCCTTATATCTTATTCGTTAATATATTACACGAGATGTTAAATCAAAAGAAACTGATGTACAAAAAATTTTTTCTTGTGCATAATTTAAAACCTAAGTCTAAGTGTTAACTTTTTCTGAATTGAATTTGAGTTTTATGATAATAATAATAATAATATTTATTCATATATAAGCCGTATGAAATACAGTTATGAAAGGTCATATAAAAGTATAAATACAATAATATATAAAAGAAATACCGAGAAATAATAACAGTAATGCAATAGCAACAAGAAAACAAAGTAAAATATAATAATAGCTAACTAACAAAGTCGATTGTCAGGTATTAACTAAAGGTCTATATATGTACAACCATATATATACACAAACATATAAATATAGACATATATACATACATACATATAGTAAACATAAAAATACATGCTCACATAAAAAATCAGGCATATTTAGCTATAATGAATTAAGTAAGAAAACAAGAAAATATATGACAAGCACAGTTTAAAAAAAAAATCATCAAATATTTGCGTCACTTAGAAACTCGCCAGAGCTATAATAGCATCCATTACGGAGTAATGTTCTAGCTTTCCTCTTAAATACCGTATAATTTGGTGTGTTCCTTAAATTAGCTGGCAGTTTATTATAAAATATTATACAGTTATAGATTGGAGAGTGTTTAAATGCGGTGGTATTGTGCCGGGGGATACGCAAAAGATTGCCATGCCTTGTACTGTGGTCATGGACGGCGGAATTTGTTTCTAACAAGTGTAGATTATTTCTTGCAAAAGTTAAGCAATTATAAATATATATGGCAGGTGCAGTTAGGATATCCTTATTTTTAAACACTTGTCGGCAACTTTCAGCAATTTTCATATTAAATATTAATCTTAAAATTTTTTTTTGCACTACGAAAATTCTAGTAAAGTCTCTACCATGACCCCAGCTTATAATATTCAACGAAATATGTGAATAAGCCATAGCATAGTATATATTTAAAAGACCCGAGATATCCAGCGTGTCTTTCAATTGCAAAATGGCATAGTAGGCCTTATTTAATTTTTTACTAATATTGTCAATCTGATCATCCCAGGTAAGTCTATTATCAAGAAGAATACCTAGAAACACTACTGAATCCGAAAACTCGATACCATCCACCAGTTGAATATCACTCGAGATATCCTTTCGGATAAAAAAATTTATGCATTTTGTTTTATTACTATTTAGAATTAATCTATTAACGCTGACACCAAGTGTCAAATTCACAGATTGTACATTTTATCGCGAGTTCAAGTTCGCGAGGAGATTCTGAAGATACAGTTATTGTGGTATCATCCGCGTACATTGTGAGGATACCACTAGTGATATGTTCTGGAAGATCATTAATAAATAGTAGGAACAGCAATGGCCTCAGCACCGATCCCTGTGGAACCCCAAGCTTAACGTCATGTGATGCTGATGTGGTGCCCTTAACTTTAGTGACCATGGTTCGCCCTTCCAGATACGATTTAATCCAGTTCATTATATTTTTCGGCAAATTAATGCTAAATAATTTTTTATTAAGAATTCAGAATCGAAAGCCTTAGACAAATCAAAAAATAGAGAAGCAACATATTTCCCATTATCTAATTGTTGATACACATAACAACAAATCACAGGTTGCTGTCTCTATTGACTTGTTGGTTCTAAATCCATGTTGAGAACTAGAAAGTATACAATTACTTTATAGATACATCGAAAGGAGGTTCGATACTATTTTTTCCAGTAACTTAGATAGCGTATTAAGTAAACATATTTGCCTGTAATTATCGACATTTTGAATATCACCTTTCTTATATAGAGGGATAACTAATGCGGTTTTAAATATATCAGGGAAACAGCCTTGACATATTGATTGATTAAACCAAAAGACCAGTGGTTTCGCTATAGTATCTAAAATACTTGAAATAGTTGAGAGAGATAATCCATCTATCCCAGATGATTTTTTGTTTTTCATTTGGCTTATAGTTTCGATAATATCTCGCTCCGTGATAGGTTCTGAAAGAAAAGGTGATGTGATTGAAATTTACGTTTTAAGGACTTTGGCTGACTAATACAAATTGAAACAAAAATAAGGGGGCGAGCGTAGGTGCGTCTTTACTATGTACATACTTCGGTGTGCGATGTAAAGCAATGTCAGGCGCAGTTAGTAGTTGGATGGGTGACCATTCGAACGGAAACCGCGTCCTCGCCTCACACATCTTCCAGCGGCTTGTATATCAGTGTATGTGCGGAAGCTATACAACCTTAGGCGAGGGTTGTATAGGAGATATACCATCTTTCGGAGGGGATGTAAAGCTGTCGGTGCCTTGCCTATTATATGTTAGGCAAGCAAAAGATCCCTACTCTTCTTAAGGGAAGAGATTCGGCAAAATTCCTGGTTGGGGGTAGCTCGTCTACAGGCGGCGGTGTTAGGCCTCAGTAGCGGAAATAGGCCGACGTTAAATAAATGTATTAAAAAAAAAAAGCATATAGCATTTAACTGACGTTCTGGAAACTAAATCTGTCTCCTGTGCCAAAGTTCTGATGAATGCGACTCTTATACGCTGTGTACGTTAAATATACGGCTTTAATATTGTAGTTAAATATCCATAGATACTTATTACTCACACAGAACTATTGATATGATTGTTAAGTTCTTCTTGTAACATTGACAACCATGTAGTGCAAAAATCTGTAGACCAATGAGATACGCATTTATTCTCATTCAACAGTATTATCACTGATTCTTTAATTTTTCTGCTTCATTTATCAAAATTTTTGCAAAGTTCCACTTATTCTGTGCCTCCCTTTCCAAACGTGTTAGCAAATCTTCGATTTTTGAATTTCATTTTTTCTAATATAATTTTTGTGTTTGTTCAATCTTACAGTGAATGGTCTGGACGACTCACCCACGTAATACTTATCATATTCACATGGGTAAATACAGTTTTTCCAATTTTCCTTCTGGTTTAATGGTTGTGTTTTTGTCCAAATAGGTCTCAGAGTGTTTCCTGTTTGAAATACCTTTCTGACATCAATTTTATCACCTATAAGCGTAGTTGTTCCAATAATCCATATACTTTAGAAATTAACGTCCATTTCAATATTTACGAAAGTTTTTGTCTAATTTGTAGATCAAATGTGCTTTTAGACGGCGGAATATTAAAACATAATATTTTAGTCCTCCAAACTTCTCCGCAAAATCCTTATTTTACTATAAGGAACGTAACCAGACTGCAACCAACATCTACTCTCCGGGTTATGTGCCCCGCCGAGAGCTGAATTACAAGCCTGGCGCGTTAAGTGTAATAATTGCATATTACCATCAAAACGCTAATGCTTCGATTGCAACAAACACCAGTCGAAAGACTGATCCTACTTAAAGGAGCTTCGTGCCAGTCGTCACACACCACTTGCAGACTGCAGTTTTGAGCTGTTGGCTCTCGTCAGTGCAAGGTAAGCATGTGACGGCCGACACGAGGATCACTTGACCATTTAGTACATTTCGGTATCTTTGGGATAGCGACATGTAAAATAGTCAGCAGGCGCCATCTAGCGGTCCAGTGTCTGTTGCAATCGAAAAATAAATAGCCTGACTTGGCTTAGCATATTTCAAATGTGCTTTTAGAGGGCGGAATATTAAAACATAATATTTTAATCACAAACTACTCTATAAAATCCTTATTTTACTATAGGGAACGTAACCAGATTGCAACCAACAGCTACTCTCCGGGCTATGTGCCCCGCCGAGAGCTGAATTACAAGTTACAAGACTAGCGCGTTAAGCGAAATAATTGCATATTACCATCAAAACACTAATGCTAACAGCAGCACTCACAAATTACTAGAGTTTCCTTTGTGTATCACCTGCGCATTCACCAAATTTTCGAATATTTGAATAAGAAATTCCACGTAAGTTTGTTTAAAGAAATTTACGTGGGACCACCGGGGAAGTTCCTAATTCAAACTAAAAAAGTGTCATCAAAATCGAAGAATTTGTTAAAAAATCGGTAAGGTTATAATTACCTTTTTTTAAATTCGATTAAAAATGTTTTAAATGTAAATTTTAAACAGTTAATACAACATTAATAAGAAAATCGACAGAAACGCGTTAACTGGGACACCCTGTATACTACGCCATAATGTAATCAACGACACCCACGTCTTGCAACAGCACGCCTTACAGGGCGAAGCTTTGACATGGAAAGCCCAGTGAATTATCTATGCAGAAATTACCATATCTGAATTCGAAGAATAATCTTTTCGTTATAAAATGTTATTCCAGTGAATGGCACCTAGTTAGAATTCAGGTAAAGTATAATTACATAGAACTTCCCATGTACTTATACAACAGGGACAAACCATGCCTTGAAAATAGTTGCAAATGTGTATATATCGGGTGCTTACAATGTTACTAGCCAGCTAATAACTTTCTTGTAAAAAAGATATCGATTTCAAATTCTCAAAAGATGCATGAACATCGCTCTAACTTCTAATTAGGTAGATTTCTAATCTACATATTGCAGCGTGCTGCATGTCACGACTTCGGGAAAGTTTCACGAATATTTCGGTTAAATTCAAGGATAAGCCAAATCGCCTTCTTCGCTTCAAAATGGTGGTGGTTCAAAGTTTTAAAAAAATTCTCAAAATTTTATTTCGAATCAAATATGTACATGCGATACGTCGTTAGATAGTGCTCATCTAGTTCTACAACTTTTGTCTAAAACATTTTTTGCTAAAACGCATAGAAAAACTTTAAAAAATAGCAGCGGTTCAGTTTTAAAAAAATTCTCAAAATTTTTTTTCGAATCAAATATGCACATGCGATACATCGTTAGATAGTACTCATCCAGACCTACAACTTTTATCTAGAACATTTTTTGCTAAAACACATAAAAAAAGCATGATTTATTTATATTTTGAAAACTACCTACACCTACGTGCTGTGTTAATAGTTCAAAAATCGATGACAATAAATTGAAGTTGGGCAGTTTTAATAAAGATATACTTAATTACTTACCTAAAGCAGTGCAAAAAAATATTATAGGCGGAAATGCACTTTTCCGACTGGTCTCTGCCATTGGGTTTTTTTTATTTCCAGTTTGACCGGAGACAGTATAAACTTTGTTATTTTCAATGAACCACCCTATCTATTATTAAAAATTTACATTTCTTTGGAAATTTTACAGCTTTAGAAATTGGTACTTTGGAAGCACAAAGTCTCCATGTTTGATAGTTTTCCAAGAAGTGTCGTTTGAAAATATTCTATTCCATTTTCATGTAAAGCAAATAAATGTAGAAACAAATCTATGACGATTATTCAAACACTTCATCTGATAAGCAAAATTTGTTAAAATCGTAGATACAATTTTCGGCTGAGGCGAAAGCACTACATAAAGTGACTTTCAAACTCAGATAAGTTAAATACTGTTAATGAAACACCCTTTATTGAATCCTAAATTTACATTCTACTAAGATTTGTACGTACGTACGTACGTATATGTCTAATTTTTTTTATATATATACATTTATTTAACGTCGGCTTATTTCTGGTACTGAGACTTAACACCGACGCCTGTAGACGAGCTACCCCCAATCAGGAATTTTGCCGAACCTCTTCCCTTAAGAAGAGTAGGGATCTTTTACTTGCCTAACATTTAATAGACAAGAGACCGACGGCTTTACATCCCCTTGCCACCAGCACTTGGTAGTATAGATAAGATGTTAGGCTGATGTCTTCCTGAGGGGCATTGACTTGGGGTAGGCAGCAAAAAGGGAAAAAATACTTGACGCTACCACACGTATGGGCCCCAAAGTAGAGCGTGCGGCCAGCTCTGCGGTACCCCAGGGTCTAGGTACGACCAGCGTACTGCCTAGAGGAAATACAAAAGAAAGTTCAAATATATTACAGTTTATTAAATGTAGAGTCGATATTACATGAGATATATATATTTTTTGGGGTGCTTAGACCTTTCCCTCCTCACACAGGGGCCGATACAGCAGTGCAAATCCTATGATTATTAAAACTTAGGCCACATTAACTACTAATTAAAGGTATTAAATTTGTCATATACTTACTACTTTCCCAGGTGTAGCTACAAGTGGTTTACATGTTAAAAAAAGGTGTTTTTTTTATGAAGTAAGAAAAATTGTTAAATGGGGCGATTAATAATAAATGGAACAAAGGTTATAAATGGCTGAAGGCCCAACTGCATGCGTTCCAGGGGTTACCCTCCACAGTTTTCCCAATCGAGGCGGTGTTATGTAAAAAAGTCCATCCGGAACCGGATCTTCTGTTTTTGGCCCAATCCAGAGTGCTAGATCCAAAAGAAGAAATCCCGAGCTAGATCTCCGGTACTTAGCCCATAAGAAATCCCGAATTCTTGACCCAAATGGAGAATCCAGAGCCCAAAACAAGAATCCCGAGCCCAAAACAGGAACCCGGAGCCCAAAACAAGTACCCTTTTTCCTAAGGGTCCTTATAATTCTGTTGCGACTTCTATATACAAATAACTAGGGACACCAACTCACAAAGCGGATCGTGGATACCAGGACACACGTGTTAAAACCCAGATTTAAAATCAATTTACATCGAAGAACAGCAGTGCCTGTAGTGAACAATTTCAAGTGCCTAGACCATAAAATTCCACGAGGGCAAGTTGCTCTCCATGTATAAACATCAAAATTCACTAAAAGCAACACACAATGGTGGAGAATAACTTCTGAAAGGCTATGTACATAAATCCCTTGCGGACAATCAAAAATATTGGATCTTAAAGTACAGCCAAAATGATACCAAGCACTTTTACCGGTGGTCAGCCGAAAAAAAAAAGATAGGAGCCGCACCCAAGAGAAAAAATGCTCTCTAAAAAAATAAATAGCTTCCGCTGACGCCATGATCACATCAGAAGCCGAATATGACAGAACACAGTACAGAAACACATGTTCTCATAGCCGTGCAGGATTGATTTTCTTGCAACTTGAAATAATAACTAGACCATTGCCGGACAATCCAAAAGTTATTTAACAATATCTCTGGTGTCAACGAAATAATTACAAATATAAATAAACAAACTTGAAAGGATGACTGATGAAATAATTATTAACAATTACACAGAAATTCAGGCGCGTCCCTGGATAGCCACAGATACTGCAGAATTTCACTCCGAGTGTTGGTAAGGTGAACAGAAACTGAAAGTCCCTAAGTTAAGTAGGCAAAGCAACAAATTCAATTTATAAATTACAAAGTTATAGTGACATAACCCCGAAACTACTCTGCACGGAATAAATTTGTAACACCCTCCGAAGGATGGTATATCCCCTATACAACCCTCGCCTAAGGTTGTATAGCTTCCGCGCATACACTGATATATAAGCCGCTGGAAGATATGTGAAGCGAGGATGGGGTCTTCGTTGGAACGGTCACCCATCCAACTACTAACTGCGCCTTACATTGCTCTACATCGCATATCGAAGTATGTACATAGTAAAGACTCACCCGCTCTCGCCCCTCCTAGTTTCTAAATTTAAGAGTTTTTGGTGGACACTAGGAACAATAAATATCTAAAAATTTTAGTAGAATGTAAATTTAAGTTTCAATACAGAGTGTTCTATTAAAATTATCGCAGCAATTTGAATCTGAAAATCACCTTTTGACTACAAAAGGTGATTTTCTGTAATTTCGGTTCAACTGGAAAGTATTTATGGCTTTATCAATTTTACTTGCCAAAAAGCTCAAATAATCCTAATAGATTTTTTCCTAGATTCATGTGAAAATGAAATAATTTATGACCTATATAACATCACCATTTTCTCGAAAACTGTTAAAAGTGGAGAATGTATTATAATTTCTCGAACAGTCTAAATTTTGAATAGATAAGGTGGTCCATTAAAAATAATAAAGTTTATACCATTTTACGATTAAACTGAATATAAAAATAAGATCATTTTCAATAATGCCAAAATAAAAGCTCTGAAGTTTTTTGAGAAACGTCCCGATTTGCAGCATTCAGCGGTAGTGTTTAGCTATTTAATCTGAAGAATTGTCCGTGTGAAATATTTCTGAATAAAGAAATGCATTTTCTATTGATAATGTGTGAAGCTGCAATTAAAGAAATTTCAATAGATAATTAGTCATTTCTTTGCTTGTTAAATAAAAAAAAATGAGCCTGTCGAATTATCACACCACCACCGACAACTCCCGACAACACCTATATTCTGTTTACTACCACGTAAAAACTTGCCTGGGCAATGAATTAAATCCTAACCTATGACGAATAGTAATTTCTTGAAGTCGATAATCACTTTACCACAAACTGCGCTGAACGTACGTCCTAATATAATTATTTGTAATTATACGAAAGGTTTGAGGTGTAGAATGCGATGCTGAATCAGTGAGGAAGATACAAAAAAAAAAAAAGAATAAATGACAGCGGTAGAAGTTGAAGCCGATAAGTACTGTTCTTTTTCTACTTCTTTTTTAGGTATACAGGAAAAAAAGCGCTTTCCATTCTACTTCGAGAACGGTGGGCAGTTAAATACATTCTCCTATTATTGATCTACTTCATGTCATTGACGCTTTGTGAGCCATATAACATGATAACGGTACATACGTATAAGCCATATGCGCAAATATATAGGCCTTTTTTATACAGTGTGTCTCACTTTTCACCACTACACCTCATTTGTTGATCGATTTAATCAAATTTGGTATATTTCTAATGTTTCAGATTGTAATTTAAAAGTTATTTTAAAAAAAATTATTTAAATTATATACGCCTACTATGATCAAAAGAAATTGGCAAAAATTAGGAATTTATATTAGCGATTCAGATAGAGCTTTTGTTTTTACAGAATCTTGTTCGGGATGACCTAAAAGCCCTGTATACCAAATTTCGTTAAAAATATTCATTCCTTCATATCATATCTAAGATTTCAATAATAATCACTCTGCTATTCGAGTTATTAATTGTCAACCTTCCCCTCCCTCTCCTCCCCATAATAATCATTTGAAAACATGTTTTTTTTTTATTTTTATACATTTATTTAACGTCGGCCTATTTCCGCTACTGAGGCCTAACACCGACGCCTGTAGACGAGCTACCCCCAACCAGGAATTTTGCCGAACCTCTTCCCGTAAGGAGTGTAGGGATCTTTCACTTGCCTAACATTTAATAGACAAGGGACCGACGGCCTTACATCCCCTCCGAAGGATGGTATATCTCCTATACAACCCTCGCCTAAGGTTGTATAGCTTCCGCGCATACACTGATATACAAGCCGCTGGAAGATGTGTGAGGCGAGAACGCGGTTTCCGTTGGAATGGTCACCATCCAAGTACTAACTGCGCCTATCGTTGGTTGCCTCTTAACCTACTCGGAGAGCGCAATTGTAAGGGATAGATTGAAAACTTAAGTATTCATAATTATCTGTCAAACAACGACAGGTCCAGTGGATACCGCGCGGTGCGCATATTAACACGGGATACAACATTAGTTTTTATATCCGATAAGAAGATATAGAATATATATGCAAAATCAAATAAATAAAATAATGAAATACTAGTTAAATTAGAATTGTAAAAGAATAGGTAATAAAAATATTTTAATTGGAATTGGATATTTACATAACTTGGTAATCGTGTAATAATGACGCTAATTAAGCAATAGGACATTTTTTTTTTTAAGAAAATATCAAATAACTAAACTCTTATTTTAGTAAAATCATTGTATTAGTTATTATTTAATCAATTTTTATCTATTACTGCATTATGAATGGAAGCCCCATCTAGTTGGAAATAGAGGTCTTGTTGTACGGCTAAAGGTAAATTTTGAACGGCATCTCAAAATTCATGTGTTAAAAAATGTAGGAATCTCACACTATTTAAAGTGTCATCAAAGAAAAATGGTCCAATCAAGGTATCATTTAAAATTTCACACCAGACATTTGCTTTTTCGGAGTATTGCCATTTACAATTTATAACCCAATGTGGGTTTACCGTGGACCAATACCTTGAGTTTTGCGATGAGACCGCGCCATTAGTTGTAAAAGTAGCCTCATCACTGAAAATTATTTTTTTTTCAAAAAATTTGTGTCATTTAAAAAGAAACCCTGTGCCCAGAAGCAATATTCCAGTCTCCTTTCTGCGTCTCCTTCTTCCATAGTGTGCAAAAACTTGGGCTTATATGGTTTTAAATTATGACGTTTAAGGCACCTCCAAATTTCTGACACTAATACGTGGTTCATCATTAACAACATCTAATATTACCTGATCCAATGGACGATCAGCAACGTTGTATGATTTGGCTCTAAGTTTGGATACATCTCCAGTTCTATTAAATATTCTATTAATTGAATCAACCGTGGTGTAGTGAATCTGTGGGCGTTCTGGATGTCTCAAATTGAAGATACTGGCTGCATCTCGCTAAAAGTGCACACTGTCACTAACAATTCTTATTATTTCAATTTTATCAGCAATACTTAATTGTTGTGCAGCCATGTTTAAGTTTAATTTGACATTCGATACAACTGTCAAATTCATTCCAAAGCACTCCATGTTAACAAAGCTATTGCTATACCGAGTTCTAAATATTTTAAAAAATAGCTACCAATTTTCAAATATTCATTTCATAATAGTGTTTTGGATAAAAAAATGTGTCCTAATGCTTAATTAGCGTCATTATTACACGACTACCAAGTTATGTAAATATCCGACAATAAATAACTCGAATAGTAGAGTGATTATTATTGAAACCTTACATATGATTTTTCTTGTAAAGGAACGAATATTTTTTAACGAAAATTGGTACACAGGGGTTTTAGGTAATGCCGAACAAGATTCTGTAATAACAAAAATCCCATCTCAATCGCTAATGTAAATTCATAATTTTTGTCAATTTCTTTTTATCATAGTAGGCGTATTTAATTTCGAAAAGAAAAGTTTTTAAATAACTTTTTAATCACAATCCAAAACACAAGAAGTATGCCAAATTCGATCTAAATCGACCGAGATATGGCCGAGATATTGGGGTGAAGTAGTGAAAAGTGAGACACGCTGTATATAGTATTGATAATTAAAAAGAATCTGCATTATCATAAGAAGCAAGATTATCGTACGACAAATAGGAAGCAAGATATTTGTGAAAACCTGTATTCATGTATTTTGACCAAATAACGCTTTTGAAACGCACACGATATCAATGGGGGGACTGTTTAGGCATAACTTATAATGCCTAATAGGCAATATTCCAATATTACTGCATTAATCGCGTATCTTGTCTCTGCGATGAGTACAGACTAATATTTGGATTCATGCTTTATAGATTTATTTGTTTTTATGAAAAATATGTCAGACAAAAAATAACAAGCAAAATGAACACAGTCTTATCAGATACGATTGTAATCAACTTAGCATATTGCACTAAAGAATTCAATAAACTAATAAAATTTAAACTTCTTTAAAATAGGATTTCAACAAATTATAAGTATTAATTTTGCCGATTCACAATTGTATTGATATTGCAATAATTATATATTATCTCTACTGAAATTCATCAACATGTTTAAATTTCAGATAAAGGTATAACTTCACAGAAAACTCAACACCCATCTTTTACGAGTTCATTTACCTCTTCGGATCATCGTCGTAGTATGCTGTCTCGAAGAATTAGATAGTCATATGAGAAACTGTTTATATTCAAGGAAATAAGGATTTCCCCTAAACACCTTCATATAAAGCTGGGTTATAGTTGTTATTCCGAATTTTATACTAGTTCCGTAACACATGAAATAAAATCTAAAAATAAAACAATTGCAGTAAATGTGTACCAAAGTAATTACTACAAAAACTTATTTTTGTTTCGTCAAATAGTTGCCCTTGAGGAAACATATGTTTGTTAACTTTTATAACAATGGAATTATGACTTAATCATACCATTTAAGACTTTGATCTGAAATTCAATTGTTTAGAGCAGTAACAATGAATGAATATACAATATTTTTCACGTTTCAGTTCAAGCAATTTAATATATTATGACTTCATTATTGCTACGGAAACTTTCTGATCAATTTAACGTTTCTTGCCTTTTCTATTTCACAATTATTTTATTTCAATTTACTATGAATTATATTAACACACTTGCTGCCGGTTTGTCGAACATATGCGGGTTCGGTCTATATTCAGAAGTACGAAGGGGTATTACAAGTTCTGTTGTCATTTAAAGCATTCCTATGAAATAGATGAAACATCAGTGCTATGGGTAACGAGAAGTGCTTAATTTACTGGAAGTTTCGGTTGGGAAGAAATGAGTATTCCAATCTGAAACTACATTTCCTAACGTCAGGCAATACGCCTAACGTAGTCCTACTCGACCACCAACTGAAGACAATGCATGCCGTAGAGTTTCTGGCTTCCACAAAGAACAATATTGTCTTGAAGAAGGAAAAACTGACAAAATATCGAAATTTTTATCTTTACATTTCATTGCTTGATGGATTGATATTAAATAAATATATCATTTAGCAATTTTTCAAGCAAGACTTCCACACTAACAAGTAATTACCTAGTTTATTTATATTTACATATATGTTTTTACATCCTAACACGCCACAACGTAGCTTCCTTGCGGACATTGCCAAGTAGTCCGTTGATGTACTCTTGTTGGGATATTTTAGTAGTTCCCAAGCAAGCTGACAACTTTTTGTTTCATCCTACAGATTCTTGAATTCATTGTGAGTGTTTTCTTTAATTATTTCTATTATCGCGATGGGTAACAGCCTGCTGCCTTCTTGGCCAGTCTGTCAGCTACTTTGTTGCCACTACACTGTGCATGTCCTTTCACCCAGCATACCAGTATGTTATTCGTGCTAGGGACACCCACAAATGCTTGGTGACATTACCATACTGCTCCTGTGGCCATTTTGTAACTCCTCAGGGCTAGTAATGACTATCTACAATCTGTATAGATCCTGACTGTTTTACCCATTGCACTAGTGTGTCTATGGACAATCTCTTTTGCAGGTGTGGTTACTGATTTCGATCTTAGCACTTTTTGATCTCCTAGGTCGCGTTGCCTTTAACTCCTTTTCCTAGAGTCATTACGTATCCCGGTCAAAATTCGTGGAAAAGGTGTATCGAGGTCCTAGTTATCCTCCAGTAACGTTTTACTTATTTCTGACCTTTAGTTTGGCCACAACACACTTTTTCCCGGAACCGTTGGTCGGATCGATTCGGCAATAGTCGGATAAAAGTAGATTATAAAACGGTGAATAACGCATCCCTCCCTCGACCGGGAGGGATGCTTGCAAAAAATCCTATTTAAATGTTCGATTTTTAGGTCAGAGAACCCACTCGCGCCTAACTTCACTATGTCTTTAAGAAGTTTTAGGTTATGTTTATACTAGTTTGTTTGTGTCTATATTCACGTTATTTATAAATGTCACTGTCACAGGATTAAATTAAGCGACGTCGTACTTCCATTTTTAAAGACGTACTTCCGTCTAGCACACAAATATAACCGGAATGGCAGATCTCAAAATTCAAACATCAATAGCAATGCCGTAATAAAATGACAAGTTAAAGACAGGTATTTATTTGAAAGATGAAACGATAAACAACTCATTTTGCATGTTAAATGATTATGTTTTTTTATAAAAGAAAAGAAATATCCAGATGGCACAGAAAACAACATCTTGCTGTATATGAATCTCTTCACTTTTGCATGACAGAGAGAGAAAATTAGCTGCGAAACCCGATCGGTTTTCTTGATACGATTTGTTTAAATAAAATCGTCATCAGTAACATGCATAGAAGAAGAAAATAATAAATAAACACCACAGAAATTAGACAACCCCCAATTCCAGAAGCTTGTGCGGAAGGGGGTTACACATTGAAAAAACGCGGACATACAACCGTATCCTCCAACAGTGCCAGTGCCGGAGCCGGGGTTCGTCGCCAGTTTCCTCTGTACTACGCTGGCTCGCCCATCCATAGCCCATTTATATTGGATTTGCAGACTTCTGGAGTATATTCCACATCCTACCCCATCCTTCTTTTTTAATCGTTCTGTGAAGATATTGATCACACCTTCGCCAGTAGCCTCGTTCTCATTATTCAATGTATTATATAGTGTCTGTCAAAGATAAACCGGGAAATGCCATCTGTGCACACCTATAGAAGAGGCGTCTTCCTGACAGACTCATTCCACAGGCGACTTCTGGCCTCTCCGCAGCCTACATTTGGCTGTATGTCAAAGGGTTTGAGGCGTACCATTTTGTCAGAGCCACTTCTCCTAGATTTATATCTAGTGGTGGCAGACACAGCATTATCTCCAAAGCTCTCGTTGGCATTGTTCGCATGGCTCCGGTTATGCTTAGGCAGGCAGGGTTCTCTGCACTTGGCTGAGCTTGATCTTAGCTGCGGCGGTATGTTTACTCTTAGGCCATCCAACCACAGCTCCATAGAATATCATTGGTCTTATGACGGCAGTGTATATCCATATGAGCACTTTGGGTTTCATTCCCCGAGTTTTCCCCACGGTCCTGCGGCACTGCTCATAAGAGATGTAAGCCTTCCTTAGTCTTCTATCTATGTGAAGATTCCATGTTAGTTTGGCATCGAAGGTTGCCCCAAGGTATTTCACTTCTGATGCGAAACTTAATGTTGTATCCAGGAGGGCAGGCGCCTTCAATGCTATTAGTTTCCTTTTCTTCGTGAAGAGAACCATCTCCGTTTTCTTGGGATTGACAGGTAGGGAGTGTTCTTTGCACGATTTTTAGATTATTCTTAGGACCCCCTGCATTCTTTCACGTAAGAATTTTCCGCTAATCATTATTGTTAAATCTTCTGCGTAGGCAATATGTGGAATCCTTCAAAATGGAGGCGGCACAAGAGGCCATCAAGAACGAGATTCCATAACAGTGGTGATATTACACCTTCCTGCGGACAGCCTGTCGCGACCATTCCTCGTACAGAAGCATCTCCCACACTGACTTGTACAATGTACAGCTTTCTTCGAGATCATGTTGGATCTCCAGCTTCCCATGATTGTAGGGTGGTCCTATCAAACGCACCTTCTATGTCTATGAGGAGACGTAGAGTGGACTTTTTATTGTCCAAGGATCTCTCAATTCAACTCGCGACTGCATGGAAGGCGGTGTCGATGGATCTTCCCAGGGTGTATGATGTAAAGAGTTGTCTTTCAGTACAACATCCCTTATGTATCGTTCACAGAGCCCATCGTTTTGAGCAGGACGGAGGTCAAGCTAATAGGTCTATACGCTTTGGGGGTGGTATAATCTGTCCGCCCTGCCTTTAGGATGAACACAACTTTCACTTCTCTCCATATCTCTGGAATATAAAGGTGCGGTAAGCACACCCTAAATACTCCAATCAGGTGCGGCAGTAATTCCTCCAGTCCCCATTGCACTAGGGCGGGATATATACCCTCAATGCCAAGCGACTTAAAATGGGAGAAGCTCTGTATTTCCCATCTGATTCTGTCCTCTCTCACTATTTGGTTGTCCATTTGCCAATCCAAATCCGAGGGTTGTGTGTCGACTTCGTTTGGCCACTTCTTCCATTCTGTTATCACAGTTCCCGGGAAGTGAGTCTAGGTTTTCACGAAAGTCGGTGGTTCTTGTACCATCATTCCTTTTTAATAGGCAGAGGTGATGGTCTTTGTCTTTGGCGAGGATTTTGCATAACCTAACAGTCTGTGAATAATATTCGATTTCCTCACAGTAGATTTTCCACGCATCCCTTTGTCTCTGTCTGACTAGTTACTTGAACTCTTTCAGATTGGTTTTGTATAATTTCCAATCGGATTCCTGTCTTGTCAGTTTTGCTTTGTTGAACGAAGTCTTAGCCTTCTTGAAGTCAGTGAGCTCTTGACACCACCACTTGGTGGCCTCATTGGGCTGTTGCGAGGACCTCAAGGGGCGGGATGTTTCAAAAACTCGTCTTGTGGCTGTTTAAAAGATTTTGACATATTGCTCTATTTCGCCATTCCTTCTGGACACCCTCCTATTAACTTCTTCCAACTTGACATCAACATTTATCTCTGTCAGTTCTCCGGGGATCGCGGAATGGTTTTTTAGTACCTTGATAAGATTAATTTCAAAGTTTATCCATTGGTAGTCAGACACATGCCTTTCTGGATTAGGCTGGATATACGCCACGTTTTAATGTTATATCCATTATAATTTGACTTCTAGAGTTAATAAATGTCGGCGTACGTCCCCTATTACTTACGCTAAGTTTGTTACCGGTAATATAATCATAAAGCGACTTACCAGTTACATTGTGGTGTAGTACTGTCCTTTTAACTAGTGAAGTGACCATCTTTACGTTTGCTTTGCATTGTGATTTTATTTCTCAGTTTGAGTTTCTTCATTATTTCTACTCCTATTTTTTCTTTAAGTATCAGGCATGTGTCCTGTATGCCAGGTTTACTTACGGCCATCACATTTTCGTTTTCTTTCTTCTGCTTTGGGAAAAGGTCAAATCTGTTCTTCAGACACGAAAATTGTTTACGAAAAAGATTGATATTACATGTTGAATTGAACTCCTGAAATTTAGGGGATGTTGTTATGTTCAAGTGCTGCTTGAGGACAGATCGTGACAGAAAAACTTACCCCAAACGCAGATGTAATATTTTGGGTTAAAAATGCCTTCACGCAATTTCTCTATATTTATCTTAGATATGCGGTAATTAATTGGTTTAGGATAATATGTTAGTAGTCAGTCTCCACAGGTTGAGTTGTAGTACTTTTTGGGCGGTCCAAATGTCTAAGGGCTGTAGCTTGTGGCTGTATGAGGTGGGAAAGTTAAAATGATTCACCACGCTTTTGCGGCCTTTGTAATATAACTTTTATAACTGCCAAATAAGACATTTCTTTAAATCGTTTAAGTATTCGATATTTTTTTGCAATATGGTCTTGTCTTTTTTAAATTATTTAATTTACTATAATTCCTTTTACTTCTATTTATCGATAAAATTGAGTTGCATTGAGTTTAGAATCAGAATGACTGTAGAAGCAAATTATGTAACGCTAGTCTTCTGTATGAATTATTTATATTTACCGTAAGTTATGTTTAATTATTTGTGATATACGAGTAACGATGACGGAGGCGTATTCTATTAATAAAACTTACAAGATGAAATAGGGCTATTGTTACTTCGAGCTGACCATTTATTTGGATGATGGAATAAGTAAATAATTCTATTGTAAATCATAGCATGTGCCACTTGCAAAGTGTATTAGTATTTTACTGAAGTCAGCAAGCCATCAACCTTTGAGTTATGTCGTAGACTTGCTATTACCCACACATTTTTTTAAGGCTATCCACCCACTGAACATCCCAACATATCATCGACTCCATATTTGAGCGTTTTAAAATTAGTTATTATATCAAATCGGTCGAAGTGCAAAAAACTGTACTTAACTTATTCAGTAGATTAATTTCACTTTCACACAAAAATAATCAATCCATGCTTTGTTTTTGTTGATAGAACGCGCATATTTAATTTTTGATTAAATGAAACATTTTTGCCGATTGATTAGTCTCTTGTCTATTTTAAGTGACTGGTAAAACTTGATGGTATGTATGATATTGCCACTTAAAGAGGATATAATAGAGAAGTTTTAAAAGTAATTGTAATATCTAGATGACTTTTTAAAAATTTTTTGTAAGACTACGAACATAGACATGTTTAATCACCATTACAATTTTCTGCTAATAAATGTCATTTTTTTTTAATTGGCGACAGTTTTTGTTGGAAGTTTATGTACTTCGGGTAAAGAAAAAAACATTTCAGAATCAAAAGTTAAATTTAGTACGTAATACTTAAATAAATGATGAAATATGGAGATTTTTTAAAAAAATACAAAATCGGCAATATAATAAACCGTAGCATTTTTCATATAGGTATGTTTGGTCATATAGATGCCAAATGACCCCCTCTACCTCCCTTTTCAGAGTCGGCATCGCCTTACCAAACGCCCTGTATATAATAATTATAAGATTAATTTATTGTTGGTTATAGGGAGAAACACAAGTCTGCATATGTATTTTTAATTGTTTTCATGAGTGGGCAGAGTTGTTTTTATATCAATCATAAGATACACTGATAATCGTGGAATTTCCAATTTTTTACATTTTCTCTCAAAAAGTTGAAACGAGTTTATATAGACATAGGAACTTCATTATATAATTTGGGAACTAGTTAAATATGACAGTGTTGCCCTACCGTTTTAATCACTTTAGGTACTGCAATTGATTTATTCCTGTGTCGTGTATCATGATTGTGAGCAATGATGTCCTTTCCAATGTGCCTTTAGAGGGCGGAATATTAAAACTCCTCTATAAAATCCTTATTTTACTATAAGGAACGAAACCAGACTGCAACCAACACCACTTGTAGACTGCAGTTTCGAGTTATTGGCTCTTGCCAGTGCAAGGTAGGCATGTGACGACCGACACGAGGATCCCTTAATTATACTTGGTACATTTCGGTATCTTTAGAATATAATAAAATAAGGATTTTATAGAGGAGTTTGCGACCAAAAATATTGTTTTAATATTCCGCCTTCTAAAAGCACATTTGAACTATGCTAAGCCCAGTCAGGCTATTTATTTTTCGATTGCAACAGACACTGGATCGCTAGATGGCGCCTGTTGACTATTTTACATGTCGCTATCCTAAAGATACCGAAATGTACCAAGTAGTTAAGGAATCCTCGAGTCAGTCGTCACATGCCTACCTTGCACTGACGAGAGCCAATAGCTCGAAACTGCAGTCTGCAAGTGGTATGGGACGACTGGCACGAAAGCTTTTTTAAGTAGGATCAGTCTTTCGGCTGGTGTTTGTTGCAATCGAAGCATTAGCGTTTTGATGGTAATATGCAATTATTACACTTAACGCGCCAGGATTGTAACTTGTAATTCAGTGCTCGGCGGGGCACATAGTCCGGAGAGTAGCTGTTTATTGCAGTCTGGTTAGGTTTTCTTATAATAAAATAAGGATTTTATAAAGGAGTTTGCTTCTAAAAATATTAAGCTATATTTTTGTATGAAATATATTTGTTGCAACATGATTTGTGGTATTTCGCGTCATAAGCAAAAATTTCGGTATAATTGGCAAGTCGGGAGATCATTTTTGAATCATCGCATCTGTTAGCAACGTTTAAAATTTTTTGCCCGTGTCGATTGTCCTGTACCTAATTGATTGAATATATTAATTAGAAACACATGATTACAAAACCATATAATACAGAAGCTCTGACAGAAAAAATATGATGTTTCAGTAGACCTTCGAAAACATTTTTTTTTTTTTTGGAATTTTGGAATTTTGTTTTGCATTCCAAGGATAAAATTTTAAAGAAATTATGTATATGATATATAGGGTTTTAAAAAATGTAGAGTAAAAAAAATGTGTATTAAAATTTATACTTATCGAGATCTACCACTAATTTTCTTCGTCAGTTCGAAGCTGTTCACTCGGTAAAGTAGAAGGGTCTGAAGGCATTAACTTGGTATAGTTCAAGTCAGCACTTCCCGTCACTCAAAAAACGCAACAAAAACTTTACGACATAATAATTATCTCTGCGGGCCATGTGGCAACCTATAAAAGTAATCGAGTCAATTTGCGGTCGAGACACCACAAAGAGTGATGGTATTTTAATAAGGCCGTAAAGTTTTTGTTGCGTTTTTTATGTGCCGGGAATTGATTACCTCAACTATAATATTTCCTCGACTAATATACGATTTTCGACAAGATGTATGAAATTTAAAACTTTCCATACCAGATAATATTCTTCTTGACAAATTCATTTTGTCGAGATTCAACTGTTTTATTAAATTTAGCAATCCTTTTTTTGTTGATTTGTTGACAATCGTATCCGTAGAAGAGTCACAAAGATTTCCACAAATTATACATAACCAATTCTGTTTCATTTTCAAAAGAAATTAACTAAAATTTTTAGCCCTCGCGTAGTTTTCATGTAAGAATTTACTTTAAAACTTTATGCCAAATTTTAAAACATAAATAATAACACGAAATAGATGACTCTTCTATAATATCCTAAACACTTGCAATACATAAACACTGTACGACTGATCATCGAACATTATTACCAGCGAAAATTTTTTTGAAACGTCTTTGAATGCCTTCAAATTGTTAATATGTACGTCGTAGTGGGGGTTCCATATCACGCTCGCGTATTCTAGTCGGGGTCGCACCAAGGTATTATATAGAGTTTTTATGGTACGCATATTTTGAAAATCTCGAGCATTTCGTATGAGAAACCCTAACATTTTAAAAGATGATGTCACTGTGTTGCTTATGTGTTCTCTAAACGAAAGATGTGAGTCAAATGTTACTCCTAGATCTTTAAAGCTATCATGACGTGTTAGATTTGCCTTATTAATAGTATACTCATATTGTATTTAATTTAGTTTCATTGTAAACGATACTACATTGCATTTATTTATGTTCAGAGACAATCTGAATTTGTTACTCTACTCGTGAATTGTGCTTAAGTCTGTCTGCAGCTTTTCGCAGTCTGATGTGTCGTTGATCTTATAGTATATCTTCAAGTCGTCAGTATATAAGAGAGATTTACAACTGAGATCGATGACGATACCGTTAATGAAAATGATAAACAGTAAAGGGCCTAAGACCGACCCTTGTGGAACTCCTGATTTTGATATAAATTCAATAGACCTATGACCATGATATTGTACAAACTGACTTCTATTAACCAGATAGGATTCAAAAAAAGTTATTAGACTAAGGTTAAAACCAAACTAGACTAATTTCGTTAGCAAAACACCATGGTGCAACCTATCAAAGAGAAGTTCATATAAATAACATCGATTTGTTCACCTTCATCCATAACTTTAGCTAAGTATTGTGTTATACAAAGTAGGTTTGTTGTTGTCGATCGTTGAGAGACAAAACCATGTTCTTGTTACATATACGTTGATGAATCTGGGGATAAAGTGCAGTATGCATGACGATTTCAAATACTTTGCCAAAGCTATTTATGATTGTAATAGGGCGGTAATTTTCTATATCAGATTTTTTGCCTTTTTTGTGTATGGGACAAATTTTAGATGCTTTCCATTTATCAGGATATGCACAAGTTTGTAAGGACAGGTTAAAAATATGTGCCAGCGGCGCAGCCAATATACCTGAGCAGTCTTTTAAGAAGAAAGCTGGTAAACCATCGGGTCCGGGCGTAAATTTTGGTTTAATTTTTTTGAAGGCGTTAATCACATCCATCTCAGTTATTTTAGGTATTGCTATATTAATATTATCACTAGTTACTGCCGACAAGTTTATATTGCGACTTGAGGGGATGTACGCTGAACTAAAGAAGTCAGCAAAAGAATTCGCTATATCTTCGGGATTATCTAAGATACTGTCTTTATTAGTGAAGGCATTCGGCATTGAACTGGAATTTTTTTTACTGTTGACATATGCCCAGAAACTTTTTGGATTTGAGGACAGATTGTTTTCAATTGAGTGTAAGTAATTTTTGTAAGATGTGTCGATAACTCTTTTCAACTTAGTTCTTAAAATTTAAAGTTCTCAAGATCGACAGTGTTACTAGATTTTTTATAGATACGCAAAGCCATCTCTTTATGCCTTATATCGGTAATTATAGGTTTTGTGAACCAGGGAGGAAATGTTTTTTTGGACGTCTTTTTCATGAGAACAAATTTTGATATGCTAGTACTGATAATATTATACAAGTGATCCGCTGCATCGTTAACGTTATTTATTTTATAGATATCTCCCCAGCTTGTGTTACACAATTCTGAATAGAGTGGTATAGTCAGCTCTTTTTAAATTGTACGTCATTGCGTGATTTTTGGGAACCTTATTGTGGCAAGAGCTGAAGTTTAAATCAATATTAAGTGATGGGTAATGCACATCTTCTTTGAAGACACAGCAATTTACTTGGAGTTAGTTACAAAATTGAATTGAGTGAGGCCAAAGAAGTTAATAAAATTATTTAGTTCAGTTACTTTAACGGTCCTAGTCGAGTTATTAAGAAAGCATTCATAATATTCCGGAATAATAAAGTCACCTAAGATTAGTATGTCCGTGCCGTAAATACCATGTAGGTTAGCAAAACGACTGTTGTATATCGAGTAAATCGTTGTAAATCGAGTTGTATATTTGGATATTTGCATTAGGTGGCACGTAAATTAAGAATATTGAAAGTGTTGTAGTACCTAAAATGATTTTAATTCCAACAACATCGATGTTAGGGAGATTTATATTAGTACTATTTAGGTTTACTATGCTCACTTTGTATGACTTATTAAGCAGGATAAGACAACCACCTCCTCTGGTTAAACCTACTTCCTTGAATTTTCGATAGCATCGGAAAACGTCATAATTCCCGTGACTGAGTTCAGAATCAAGAATATGTTAATCTAACCAGGTTTCTGTGAAACATAACATATCGTAATCAGAGTATGTGGTGAGGTTAAACAGGTCATTTCACTGGTAACAGTAACAAGTATTTTCTTGACATCTTTTCGTTATTTTAAATATATAGAAACTGCTCTTGAGATTAAGAGAAACTGTTTGCAGTTTGGGCACAGTTATTCTCGTGCTCTATTCAATCTGAAGTTGGTAATTCAATTTTAGATTTGGCGCCCTGGCAGAAATTAAATTTTTCACAATTTACAAAATTTCACTTTTCAAAATTCAAATTTTATTCTATATCAATCTATTTCATCTGTATTTTTCATTTCACACCATTCGTAATATCATTACAATACATAAATAAATTTTGAATAATTAACATAGTTACTCGCATGGTGAAGTTTTCAATGCACGGATTTACTAGTGGCGACTTTGGTGCTTATTTTCTCGAAAAGGCCATTCATTTTGAAAATTGGGAGAGCGTTGTTTGAAGCACTATAGTTTTTTGAGTAAGTTTACAAAAAATCATAATCGTAGCTCAAACCGTTGATTTAATAGCGCGATGTATGTTTTAAAAAACACATTTTTCAAATTACTTAACTACTTAGATATGAAAAAAGGATTTTTCAAAATTCGGCCCCACTAAAAGAAAGTTGTAGACATCCATTTCGAATGGCCAAAATTAAGTCGTACAAAATGATAACGGTCCCATTTGTTTATACCTAAAAAAACTACCAGAAATAAGTGAGATAGAGGAGCAATTTTACTCCAATATTAACCTAAGTAATTATGTAATAAGACTTAATTTATTAGCTGAATCTTTTTGTACATGTGTGTACCAAAAATATAATTTTTATTATCAAACTTGACATTACACAAAGAAGAGAGATTCTGTTAAATACTTTACACATGTTATATATTAATTGGTAACTTGGCTTGAATATGAGTTCGGCTGGTATCAATATGTAAAACGCATTGTGTTGACGGGAGTTCAGCCTTGATATAAGAAACTTAACCCTATTTAGTAAGCGAACAAAGTCTAATTAATTATGTAGTATTTTGTGTAATAAAAATTGTAATGATGTGAAGTTTCTTCTAATTTTGAAATGAATGAAGTAAATTTAGTGGTGTTTTACGATCAATGACTTCTGTATAGAACCCATTATATTTGAAAAACATATATTTAAGAAATTTCCGTTGTACGAATTCTACTTGCATTTTGACTTTTGATAAATAGCGGGATAGATGATAATTGAATATTCAAGCTTGCTTCTTACAAATGAGAAGAAGTATAAGAAATAAAGGGAATAAAATGTGTGTTTTACCTTATTTAATTTATTGACATGAACTTGGTATTATGCAAATTTTTTGAAAAAACGTGAGGAGCAGAATTTGTCAAATGGAACTAGTTGCCTTGATAATTTTATTTAAATTAAGTCATCCGAGTTTAAACAAAGTGTTAAAATGATGGTATATTATAATCATACATTTGAATATTTTTTACATCAGATGTTCTAGTGTGTTTATACGTTATATAATAAACATAAATTAAATTTAATTGACTGAGAATAATCTCTTATTTATATACTCGTTTCTAGACAGATTTTAAGCTTCATCATACTTATTTCGAAATATTCTTACTTCCGGTTTCAGTTAAAAAAATATTCTAATTCTAAGACATTCTTGGTAATATAACTAGTTTAAATCATTGCCAGGAAATTTGATTACACTCAGGATTCCTTAAAACTTAGTCATATAAAAGTCCAATCAGAAAACAAGTATAATACATTTAGCCCAGTCGCTAGATATGTTTGAAATTGCAAAAATTCGATACCACTATTTCAAACATTGAACAGTTCAAGAGTATAAAAAATTCAAACAACAAATCACTTGATATCATTTTGTCAGTAGAAATTCCTGATATTCTTCTCGAGGAAGACCCTCATCATCCAGCTCTGCTGATTTATTTTAATGCTCTTAGTAATGGTAGTCATGACAATAGAAAATATACATCTTACACTTACAATTTTAGAAAAACTAAGTATATGAACTGTTGCGAGATATTCTATAAAATATTAGAAACCATATTAAACGAATGTGTCCCTATAAAAAGCAAACCTATTCGTAGTTATCCTCCTGGTTTAACAATAAAATCATAAAGAATATAAGAGAAAAACACAAAGCATGGCGACTATATAAATCTAATGGAAATGAAGAATATCTTAAAAAGTTTAAATATTTAAGGCGTATAGTAAAATCTGATATTGAAACTGCACATAAAATTATAACAAGCACGTAGAAAGAAAGTAGAAGAAAACATTGCACAGAATCCTCCGTAATTCTGGCGCTATGTTAACATGAAAAGAAATATCGTCAATCTTCCCAAAAATATTAAACGTAATGATGATTATTTCCAATCCCCAAGTAATTAGCAACTCATTTACTGAATATTTTCAACAATCGTACTCTGCACCGGAACAATGTAATGTTGATAATGAGCATAATGTATTTAATAATTCTTCCTTAAATGTTCGTAATTTCACTGAAGATGAAGTTCTCAAAGCGCTGAAGAAGTTAAAGCCAAAACTAACTACTGGCTCTGACAATATTTCGTCCTTCGTAGTCCATGACTGTGTCGTAGTGTTTGCTAAACCATTATGTTTAATTTTCAATCTATCTCTTCAAACCTCAACATTTCCACAATGTTGAAAACAGTCCAAAATCATACTCGTCTTTAAGAAAGGTGATAGAACCTTAATTAGTAATTACCGGCCCATTGTAATTTTGAATAATTTTGCTAAAGTGCTAGTATATGATTACGTATTTTGCCACGTGAAATATAAAATAAGAGAATTTTAACTTTTATAAAGGTCCATCTACAGTTACCAACTTATTCTGCTTAACAAAATACTTGTCTGATGCGATTGATGATGGTAATCAAGCTTACAAAATCTATACAGACTTCTCGAAGGCCTTCGACAAGCTGAACCATAGTATCTTATTGCAAAATTACACGTATTTGGATTTTCAGCTGACCTTGTTAATTATTTTTCATCTTATCTTAACAACACAATATTGTGGTCATAAGTCGGTCGAAGTTTTGCCACCCTCAGATATCCTACAGGGGTCTAATTTGGGCCCACTTTTGTTCATTATGTTTACCAACGACATTGTTACTGACATTACTCTGAACTGTATTTTATATACTGAATATCTTAAAATATTTTATAGGATTACATCCATCGAAGACTGTTTAATTATGCAACATTCTTTAGATATAATAAATAATTGGCGTGTAATTAACAAATTGCTCCTCATTCCGCTGAAGTGTAATGTCTCATCAATAACAACAAAGAAAAGTGCTATAAAATATGATTACTCGCTTGAAAACAGTGTACTTGTAGACCAGATACTTTCACTGATTTAGGTGTAGTATTTGATGAAAAGCTATCATTCGCTCATCATATTAATCGAATAATTGAAAAATCCTATAAGATGCTAGGTTTTCTTATTAGAAATACTCTTCATTGCAGTAATGCCACTGATCTTGAACTACTGTATTTATCTATTGTGAGGTCTAACCTGGGGTATGCGTCGTTGATATGGTCTCCGTATGACAAGACGCTATAGATAACTTACAAAACATTCAACGAAGGTTCTTAAAATACTCATCATCAAAGTTGATGGGACATATCCACCTATTGGTTATCCCCATTCCAAACTATTATCGAAATTCTCTTACCTTACATTTCTTTACAGATTGATACATATCACCGACAGCACTATTATAACGAATATGCTGTCCTTTCATGCTCAAAGAACTGGTCACCCCCAGAACAAATATAAAAAAATATATAAAAAATGTCCTCACCTCAAACCATGTTGTCTACTTCATGGTCGTATCGATGTTTTCAACTGCAACGTTGCTTCCCTAAAAGCATACATCTGTTATCAATAATTCATCATTATTCACAAATTCAATGATTGTTATGTGTTTTGTAAATCCTGTGTTCTGTAAATCCTACATTAATTAATCAAAAGAGCTTTTTTACGGAAAATCGGATCGTCTATCACCTTTGTTTAAAATATTTTCTCTACAATCAATATTTTCTCCCCTACAACACTCCAAATTGACACAATATTTTTTTAAATAACTTTAAAATATATAATTTGACAAAAATATTCATATACGAAATAATAGAGGCTTAAATTCCTTATAAGTCTTGTATAAAATTTTTTTGTACTACAGTGAATATTGAGACGTTTATGGGGTATGTGTCTTTATTACACATAAAATACTGGTAATTATGTCACCAGTAAACTAATTACTATTTATTTATCTGAAGGATAAACAAATAAAATTGGCCGTTTGCGTGATCGTCTAGTTTAGGACCCAAATTCTGCTGTCCCTTTTATATTTACCCCAGGTTCTTTTATATAAAATTTAATATTACTTGTTTCTGTCTGATACTATATACCTTAGAAAATAAATCACTCTCTTAATTTATATACTTGGTAAACTTGAACACACTGTCTATTAATTGAGAGACCTAGTTAATTATTTATGTTATTTACGTGGTGTTTTATTACTCAAGATTGTCCTGTACATTTATAGTTGAAGTTTGTTTTCTATTTTAATTGATTGGAAATGAATCCATTTATTTAGTTAATTATTTTTCTACCTAGGAAGGCAAAGTAGAAAGAAAAAAAACAACAATTGAATGAGAAAAATAGTCATAAAAAACCTATTTTATTTCATAACAATTGATGCGACAATAGCCGAACATGAAATCAAAAACAATTCAAATATTTGAGACAATTGTCTAAATATTATAATAGAGAAACTCACGTAGCTATAGTAATGACCATACTATAGATATGTTGAGTGTTTTGATGCAATAACAAGAACTGAATTAGACAAAAGTATGCTGTGTTATTTTGATAGTAATTAGAGTTGTGGTAATGGCCTGGTAATGATGGCTTATAATTAGAGTTGTTAGCAATCGCCAGGTAATGATAATCGGTATTTAGAATTGTTAGCAATAGCTATGATGAAATTGGCTTAATACAAAACAGAGGACAAGAATCATGTCATGTTCGTGCACCATAGAATATAAGTGATAAATGAGAATTAAAGACTCATGTATAATATCAGAGAATGCTGAGGAAATATCATTTAATCAACTACACTGTTTATTGATTGAGAGTAGAGTGTGAACAATAGTTCAGATAATCATATTAATCTTACTGATGTGAGAATTTACACTGACGTAAAATCTTTTAGAATGCTGGGGAAATCTCCCTATAGTAATTAAATAGAAGAGCAACCAGAAGATTGTCTATCATTGTCAACCATACGAAGACGCGAATCCGTGAAGGTAAGAAAGTGGTGTTGCATCACCATTCAATTGAACAAGTGACCAGACAATTGCCTGAAATATTGACATTTCTCGTTGTAACGACATTCAATTGAGAACGGAACCAGCCAATTGGCCGTTGTCAATGTTCAAACCTTTGTTAACGCATAATACGCCGAATTCATGTAACTATAATATTTTATTGTAGGTAAAATGTTCAACAATCAGACTGCCTTGTGGTTACAATAGGAAAATATTCCTAATGTACTTTAAATATAAAGCATTCTTGAAAAATCTTACATGAGATGTGGTGGAAACAAAAGTCGACTATTTGTTTTATAAAAACTGCAAAATAATGATTTGCACGAAATTTGACTAGTCTGTAATAAAGTACCTTGTTATTACATAGCTCTAAATATATAGTTCTTGAATATAAAAAATATTGCAAATTTCCCTAATAAAATATTCAGAAAGTGAAATTTAATTAAATGAAATAGTAATTGGATAAATTGTAATAAAATCTTATCATGTTTTCTTATAAAAAAAATCAAAGCTAATATTTCATAAGAAAAAATTCTAATATTCTTTTAGTATCACAAATGCGCAAATTTATTCTATTACACCCCGTCGAAACCAGAATGTAAATGCAATTGCAAATAATAGTCTCGAAATAAACAAGTGATCACGTTATATCGCCAGTGAATGCCCTCCCCTAGGTTTTATATGTTTAACGTTCTCGTCGAGCATGTCGAGGCTGTGGCAATTGCCCATCATTTTTCGATGCTTACTCCGACATGTCGGTGGCTGAGAAGAATTCGTTAAAATAAGATGTAGTTCGTAATATCATTTGGCTAGTAGTTTAGACGGCTGATGTAGTGAAAATATCCACAAAATAATTGCTTAAGCTTGGCGAATTAAAAAAATCTCAACGAAATGTAGAATATTTCAAAGGCAGATATAGGAGTTTCGGCGAACTACAAGAGGTTGCGACGTACCCTATGGTGTTCTCCAATTTTATTTCCAAAGCCTTCGGCGAATTATAAAGGTCGCGACGTAGCTTAAAGGGTTCTGCCTACAGGTGCCGTCTATCTTCCAATTCCCCTGTTGACCAGCGTCGTCTTCTTTTATATTGTAAATGACGTCACAGTGTCTATGGAAAGCTTCGAACTTTTGGTCACACGCTTGGAAATGTTTACATTTACTCGTAGTTTCTCAACTCTTTATATTTCCGTCCTTTGTATGACTTATATGACGATAGAAAACGACAGGCGATTTCACCCTATGGGAAGTAACAGAAGTACTGACTCTTATCGTGTCCATTGTAAACAAATATTATGGCTTATGTTGCTTTACAAGAATGTAATTTTAAAATGCATTTCTGGTAACTTTACTGTGTTCAAAATTAAATAACTAAATAAGTGTAAAATTATTATTATTATTTGAATTTGGAAAAAAAATACGAAAAAATTAAAGTTGTATATGGGCTTTATACGGGGTACTTCAATATTTTCAAGGTATAGAGCAACAAATATCGTCGTTGACGCGAAAACATTGAATTTCGAAGGACGCTACTCGAAATTCTAAATTAACGAGAAAATTGACAGGATGAACAAATTCAATAAGTTTATATGAATATTTGAACGCAGACTTGTTCCTGACAGTTTAGCGGTGAAAAATTTCGCAATTTGAACTCGATAGCACTTAGGGTTGAGCGGGAATAAATATCTAAAAATGGCGTTAAAAGAATTTAAGGATATCTCAGCAAATACGTGAAATACAAAAAAATTGATAACCGTAAATTTGATTCCCTACAAAAAATATCTCTTGTCATTTTGTCGTATCTTATATAGTTTATGTATCATAAACAATAACAGAAAAAGTTGGAAACATTTATTTTTTCTTACTGAAAAGTATGTCCCTATAAAAGGACAGATATACTACTGTCGGACCAGCTCTCCTCAAAAACGAATTATCAGTATTACATTTCGCAAATTTCTGAGATCTTATAGCCGACAAATCTTTGAAGCCAATACTAAATAATAATAATAATACGTTATAATAATACGTTTATTTTCAACAGGTTGACACCCAACATTAATTTATTATTTATTAATTATAAAAAAGATTAAATATATATTATAGATTATATTGTTATAATTAGACTTAATCAGTTAAATAAATCTTTGTACATATGAATAATGTGGTTTAGAGTATCATAGTTGAGGTCGCACATATGAGCGACTTCATTAAATATCTTGCACATGTTGAATATTGGAGTCGCCCTAGGTTTGATCCTTGAGGGACTCCGGATGTTGCAAAAAAGTTGCGAGAATTATATCCACCGTATTCCACGAACTGTGTTCTATTAAATAAATAGGATTCAATTAGGGACAGCAAGATATCTGACACTCGAATTGCATTGAGTTTAGAAAGAGTAGAAAATGATCGATTTTGTCGAAAGCTTTTTGAATGTCAGTATAAATAACATCGACTTGGCCTTGTGTGTCCAATATGTCCGAGATATACTGTGTAATACAGGTCAGGTTCGAGGTGGTCGAAAGTAGCTGACATGGTATACATCAACACTGAAGAGGGCCCTGGAAAAAAATAATATTTTAAAAATTTTAACGTAGTCCTCCTATAGGTACACAAATTTAAAAAATTATCTCTGTTGTAGTTTTAATATAAAATTTGTTTCTTAATTTATAATTTGATTACTGAAGGGATTGTCCCAGTCATTAATATAAAGCTAAAAAAAGTAATCACCTGTTGTATTCACGTGGCAGTATGCAAATATGGCAAATAAGTAATAAAATACTATCTCATAGAATTAATAAAATGTAATTTAATTCAGCCAAGGATAACAAATAAATGAAAGTGTAACTTGTCTATTAGAATGTGTATTTACAATTACAATAAAAAAATAACAGAGTACTTATCGTGAAATTGAGTGTCTGACTTCCTCTTCGGTATAAATTGGTATTTGTTTATGTATTATGCAACTAGTAAAGGCGTATATTTGATGCTTTAAAGGGGAATGTAAGTAATAGATTTTGATTATATAAAATTCAACCGCTAGTAATGATATTTAGACAATTCAATTCGGCTCTGATATTTGCGAGTTGTTTTAATGTAAATTATACAAATATATTATTTAGAAATTACGGAAACTAAACTTCCACATTGATAAGAAATTACCTAATTTTTATCTTTACATCGATGTCCTTGAATCTCAATATCTCATATAAAAGTATTAAGATTAAATAATAACTATTAACAATCAAAAACTAATAAGAGAATACCCAACTTTTCGGCATTTATATAATACTGTTAATAAAAACATTTTAGAGTATATCAAATATCTTAGCTAATACTAGAAGAAATTTGATTTTACAGAGTGATTACTAAGGAGAGGATCGTGCTTTACTAACAGAGGTGTGAGGCATTGAGGTGATTTTAAATCCCTATATAGTAATGACTAAAAGACTCCACTTTTCGAAATACCGTCTAATTAGGATACTAATAAAAAATATTCGGACCAAACCCAGATAAAAGTATTTTTTCTAACTATTCACGGAAAATAACACACTGTATATCGTTTATTAATTATTCGATAATAAAATCATAAATTACACGTAAAAAGGTACAAAGTCCCATTTATTTTTTTAAATAAAAAAATATATTGACGAGAATTCAGTATTCATTCACATTCATTTTTTGTTAAGGCAAAATTAAATTGATCGCACTAGGTACACATATTACTTTTCTTGTTCTGTATTTACATTACTTTTAATTCGTATCACACTTGCTTAGTAAAATAATAAAATATTTGTAATATTTCTAATAAGTGTGTAACTAATACATGTACAATAAAAAATAACAAATAATAAAAATTAACAATTACCTAATTATACCATAAGAAATCAAGTAAGTTTACAAAAACTAATAAAATTTTTCGAATCACAGTCTATACTCAAACTGACCATCATCGAGTTCAATACATTTTCTGATCTGTGCGTCATTTATAATTTTTCTAACAATCTCTAAATTATTTTCAGTTGCATTACAAAAGTGTTCAATTTTTGCAATTAGGTGATCGCTGGTGTTCACTTATTCTTTGTATACTTCAGTATTTAAACATCCCCACATAAAATAATCAAGGTGCTTGAGATCTTATTTTTTACATCATATCTGATATCAAATTGATACCCAAATTATCCTCTATGGAGGCTTTAAGTCTAATATAATTCATACACACTCTAGTGTACCTCAAGGTTTGGTGCTTGGACCTTTGCCTTTTAATATATTTGTAAACGATACCGTCTTCCAGCTTAATAATTGTAATTCATTGTTGTACGCCGTTGACATGAAATGATTAGTATTAACAGCGAGACGACAACAAGAGATTACAAAGTGGCTTGGTTAACCTTCACTCGTGGTGTAACAAAAATGAGCCACCCTTAAATATAGAAAAATGCTGCACTACAGTTTTTAGCAGCAAACATAGTTTTACATTAAATGAAAAAATTATAGTTTAAAAAAACAAAAAAACACGCTTTAATAGCAAACCGAACTAAAAAGTGAAAAATAATGTTTAAATATTATTGTAAAAGGATTCATTTTATTCTAAAAAGCAGGGGGTGCTTGATATCAATTGTATAATATTAACAGCGGCACCTCCGGCAAAATGTCGACAATAGATTAGTCATTCTTTTTAAATTTTATTTTATCCTGATGATTCTGGTGAGGATATTAGGACAAAGTTGTCAAATTATTGTATTGTCATGGATCCTTGATAAGTGTACAAAGTTTCAGTTTAATCTGAAGTTTTGAAGTCGGTGAGAATCTCGTTCAAAGATTCAGTTACATGCATACAAGTGAAGCTAATAAAAGCGTGTTAATATGTATAGTCGGGTACAATTTTGTTGGGGAGTCAAAAAACGCAATAAAACTTTACAACCTCATTATTATCGCTGTTGGTATATATATAAAGGTAAGCGAGTCAATTTGCAGTAGAGATAGCACAAGGATTAATGAGATCGTAAAGTTTTTGTTGCGTTTTTTTGACTGCCCAGCAAAACTGTACCCGACCATAATCAATAATACTGTAATACAGAGATGCATCTGAAAGATGTTGGCGTTACTTTTTATATTAAACTCACATTTAATGATCATGTTTCTGAAATAACAGCTAGTACATATAAAAAATTAGGTTTCATTATAAGAAATTCCAAGACTGATAATTCCACATCCTATATGCAGTTTCAATAAATTGCAACAAGAACTTTCATAAACCACTGATTTAATAATCACTTAATTACAATAACTAGTTCTTACAATTACACATTAGTAAACACTAATTGCTAGTTTATTCTACTTACTACTATAATTCACAGCTAGTTACTGTTCTCTATCTTATCTTATCTTATCACTTGCTCATCTCATACATAACTGTCCTCAGTGCGCTTGAATCCGATTTATATATACCCGCGTCGAATGTACTCGATTATTCTAGAATGTTCCAGTCTGTTATTTGAGATCTTTCCGTAAGTGTTGGTTCCACGATCAACATGTTTAGCGGCTGCGTGGAACTTTGGATACCTCTACCGAGAATTTTCGCAGAGAGAAAAGTTGGAAGACTCGTTAAGACGAAGCCACTCACGAAAATTCAGCCTGTTAGTAAGCACTTCCACAAAGGGGCGTCGAACCCTAGACTATAACTTTGTGGCGACAAAGAAATTAATCAATTTTATTGAATGCAGACTGGAAGCAACAATCATATTAACATATCATGTGATGATTTATCAGAAAAAATGTAGGAGCAGATGACCGAAAAACTGTCTGTCACCGAAGAGAATTTAATGGATTTTAAGAATTGTAAAACAGGTTTCTCTCATTACAAGGACATTGGAATCATATTTGCATACTCATATAGTCATATAGGAGCAGAACAAAAATCAATAAACCCGATTAACACCTATTAAATGACCATGCAACTATAATTAAATTAAAAAGTCTATAATTATGTAACAATCGGTTTTTTACCAATAAATTTCAGAACATCGATAGTAATCATGAATAATTAGTGATAACGTTATAAAAACTGGATACATAAAGTTCGACTGAGGACTTGAAGTTTATGCACGGATACAGGGTGTTAGGGAAATAAATATCATCCGATTGATAGCTAATTCGACACGTAAAAAAGTAAGAGAAATTTCAAAAAATTGATCAATGAAGGATTACTAGTTCATAAAAGACACATTGAGAAAATCACAGATATCAAAAGAATAAACCCACGAGTTATATATATATATATATATATATATATATATAATTATCCATATTAACCAGAGATACTCTATACGGATTATTATTCAGGCATACGCACCAACGAGTGAGCATACAAAAGATGAAGTCAAATGTTTTTACGATGATATACACAGCGCACTACAAGACGGAAAGGCACACTATACCTTACTAATTGGCGACTTTAATGCCAAAGTCGGAAGTAAAATGGATGAAGCGGAAAATGCAGTAGGCCAACACGGATTAGGAGATAGAAATGAGAGAGGAAACACACTAATAGACTTTCTACGCCAAATAATCTTTTCGTGATGAACACATTCTTTGAAAAATGTCATAACAGAAAATGGACATGGAGAAGTCCAGATGACAGAACAAAGAACGCTAAAGACCTCATTATTAGGAACAGGAAAGATGTAACAGTCCTAAATAACGGGTAGCGATCATCGTATAGTGAGAACACAAGTAGAAATAAACACAAGAAGAGAACGAATCAACACAATCCTAAAAAGAACTACAAGAGACGGAACACACCAGAGAACACACATGGGTATTAGGAGCAGATAACAAATACCCTGGAATGCAACGACAAAATGACAATAGACGTTATATATGAAAACATAAAAAAAATGTGGAAACAACAATCAAGAAATGCTGCCAGAAACAAAATAAAGATCAGGTATTAAATCAAAAAACAAAATCATTAATTAATCAAAGAAGAGAAATGATAGACAAGACAACCGAAGAATATAGGAATATCAATAAGGAGATATGTAAAGAAATAAGAAAGAATAAAAGGAAAAAAAACGCTGAAGACGTTAGAAAAATAATAGAAGAAAATAGGAGTTTAAAAGTTCTGAGAAGGAAAAACATGATAGGAAAGAAAGATATATATAAAGTTAAAAGTGCGGACGGCAACATGAAAATAAACAAAAAAGATATTATAAGGGTCATCGAGACTTTCTATAAGGATTATATACATTAAAAGATCAAAGAACAAACATTGATATCCCGAGAGTCCATAACCAGGGATCCGAAGATATCCCTGAGATAACGGAACGAGAAATAACATCAACCTTGAGAGACATGAAAGACAACAAAGCTCCTGGCGAAGAATAAAGGCCGCCAAAAATGGCGGGCAAAACATCATGAATGCTCTTAAAATGTTGTTTAATAAATGTCTACTGGAAGAAACAACTCCCACACGATGGGAAAATGCAATTATAGTAATTTTACATAAGAATGGCGATAATACAGAGCCAACAAAACTTCTAGAAGCACTCGCAGAATGACGCATTGACCACCGTTACTCGACAGCAATTAAATATATTTATAAAACTGCACAAAGGGTAGAATAGCAGACAATCAATATAACAGCAAATTAAAAATCGAGAGAGGATTAAGACATGGCGATGCATTATCCTCCAAACTATTCGTCATACTGCTACAAACTGTGATGAATTAAGTAAACTGGGAGCACAGGGAATAAATACTGATGGAGAAAAGTTAAATCACATTTGCTTTGCCGATGATATTGTCTTAATTGCGGACAGTATGCAAGAGGCGCAGCCTATATTGCAGACGCTATGAGGCGGCGGGAAAAGTAGGTTTGAAAATAAATCTATCAAAAATCTAGTTCATGACAAATCTTGTTCTAAGTGATACTATAAAAATCGATAATGCAAATATAGATCAAACACACGTATATAAATGCCTAGACCATGACATCAAAATTGGGACTAGATAACCATACACGTGAAATCCAGCGCAGAACAGGCTTAGCATGGGCAGCATTTTCTAAACTAAAATCTACATTCAAGACTGACCTCCCAACATGTTTACGGAGCTTCCTCTTTCTTTAACTTTAACCAATGCGTGCTCCCTATACTAACATGTGGCTCGGAGAAACTAACATTGTTAAAAAAAATATATATCAACAAAATACAGGTAATGCAACGCAGGATAGAGTGATCAATGTTGGAAATTACTCTTCGAGACAGAATTTCTAACCAAAATATTAGGCAAAATACAGGAGTACGAGATGCTGTCGAAGATATCCTGGTTTTGGTTTTGAAATGGAACTGGGCGGGTCACGTCGCTAGAGTGAAAGACGGTAGATGGACAAAAAAGCACCTAGATTGGAGGCCAAGATTCGAGGCATTTAGAAGCAGAGGAAGACCGCCTAGCCGTTTTAGTAATGACATAAAAAGGCTTTCCGGAAACTGAACACAAGTTGCTCAAGACAGCAAAAGATGGCAAAATTTGAGAGAGGCTTTCGTTCAGCACTGGACAGTATAAGCTTGGAAAGAAGAACTGTAGTTTCAATAATTCGATATATCTACTTAAATATGTTATTGAATAGTTTAGGCAATTAAATAATGTACCAGAAATATTAATATAATCATGTTCATTTCTTACCCATCAACAAGGGCAGTTTTTCTGAAACGGATTAAATTGGCTTACTTTTGTTTGGCAAAGGCAAAGAAGAGTGGGTACATTATATCTAATTGAACATCTAACAAACTAATATTTTACTAGCGTTATGTTAATTGTCTAGGACTTTTAATAAGAATTTCCATATTGTTGATGTATGGGAAACTGTGACACCTGCCTAACATACAGTTTGCAAGGCATAGAGTCCGTTTTTGAAACCTGAAGTGTTTATTATGTTCTAGATATCTAGTTTTAAAATTACGCCCAATTTGTGCAATGTATACTATGCTATTTTCCTTTTTATAATTATCCATTAGGTTTCGTAATTTTGTGCTTCGCTTTAAATTCTGTTACTTGAAAGGACATTTGCAATATTCCCTGATAATGTATTCGCAGAGAAGAGCAGATTTTGGAATGTTCTTCTATGTCAGTAGTTGTAATAAATCTCAACTGTCTAACTTCTTCTACTTCTAGCAAATTTATAGGTGTGATATCTATACCCATGCTTCACACCTCAGAGATTAACTTAAACAGATTTAGAATTATTTACTTCACTCTCATGATACACTAAATCTTCGTTATTTAATTCTACTCTTTGTAGGTGCTGTTTAATTTGCAGGGCAAGATTTGCTCAATCTTGAACTTTTCTTTGCTTGAAAGGCTTTAGAATGTCGAGACGTAAAGAAGAGTGAGTTATTTAAGAAGTATGTATATTTTCATATTCTATTCTGATGAATATTTCGGTTTCTAAGTATTTTGTGGATCGAGTAGTTTTCAAATTGTAGATGGTTTCAAAGGTCGCTTGGCTCTGAGTAGCCTTACTTCACTTCGACCTAAAAAAGATCTTTTGTGAATTAATAAATAATAATAATAAACACCACAGAAATTACCCTACAACTAATTGTTGCTCAGGATTCCAAGACTTTTTACAAAGGCTCTTTGTATGGATTCATAGGAGGTGTTTCCAAAATCACCCTCTATATTACGAAACCACACAAAGCAACTTCCTTAGCTTTAAATGTATTTTCAGTGCCTTGGACCAGGCCATGTAGAGCATTTATTATTGATTTGCCTGGTTAATAGGCAAATTGTTTGGAGTGAAGTAGTGTTCCTGTAGGGATTTCGCTTCTAATATGTTGGTATAATATTTTCTCCATTGCTTTTAGAAGAAATGAGGTTAAGATAATGGGGCGATAAGATTTAGACTTGTCTGATGAACGTCTGCAATTTTTTAAATAAACGCCACCTTAACTTCCCTCCAAGCTTGGGGAATATAACCAAGTGTGTAGACAGATAGATAGATAAACAGAGGAGATAATAATTTAGCCTTTACCACTGCGACCTATTCAGGTCTGTTGTGGTGCTTCTAGAATACATTCCTTATAATACCTTATCTAGCTTTGTCCTTTGTACTAAACTCCACAGCTTTCATAAAGGTCCTTTTGCATAGCTGTTAGCCTTTGGTTTTTCTTCTCCGAGTACTTGGAATTTCAGTCTCGCCAGGCCTTCACAGTGGCACAATACGTGAACTGAGGTTTCCTCTTCCTCTTGACAGACCCTGCATGTTGCGTCCTCTGCCAGGCTCATTAGACTCATATTTCTATTGAGCAGGCAGTGCCCAGTTAGAAGGCCTACTATTACTCTGATGGCCTTCCTATTCTGCCTTAGTAGATCGTCCGTGAATTTTGCCGAACGTTCTTTAATGAACCCTTTGGCTTGTCTATATCTTTTGAGATTCCTCCACCATTCCAAAGATTTATTTTGCACCCATTCCTTAGCGGCTGTTCGTATGCATGGCTTTGCCACACCAAAAAATGGCTCAGGTCCTATTGGGGCTTTGAGTGCACCTTCCTTGGCCAGTTTATCAGCCTTTTCGTTTCCTCCTTGTCCCTCATGTCCTGGTATCCATGCTAATGTCAGTCTATTCTGACTTATTAGCTCTATAAGGGCTGTCAAGTAGTCCCACACTAATCTTGAGTTAATTTACACGGAACTGATTGTTTTTATTGCCGCTTGGCTATCAGAGAAAATGGCAATCGACTGGTTAACAGTGTTTTGTCCTATTATCTCCCTTGCGCAACAGTGTATGGCGATCACTTCAGCCTGAAACACCGTTGCGTATTTTCCTAGACTTATAGGGATACTGTCTTTTGACCTTGTACCGTAAATCCCGACTCCGACTCTTTGTTCTGTCAGTGTACCAGACTATTTATGTTGTTATGGAAGGACCGTTTTTACAATCATCCCTGTCTGATATTACAGTCTGAAAGTTCTTATTGAAGTTATACCTTGTGACCATTACGTCCGTGGGCATGCTTATAATGGGATCTGCCAAGTGTGTAGCTTGCTAAGAATATTTTTCTCAGGCATGGGATAAGGTCCTCAATTCCGTATTGAGGTAGGGCAGGGAAAATGTCATCTCTGCCTGGTGATTTGAAGGACTTGAAGGTAGATACCGCCCATTTATTTCTGTTAGGGGTGAATATTTTTTCAGCTAGGTTTTTTCCTTCTCTGGTAGGACGGTACCTATCCTCATCCAGATAGGCCTGTGGGAATTCACCTTGAATTATCCGAGAGTTTGGGAAGTGAGTACCTAAAAGTATAATTATATGTTTCTGCTGACTCTCTGCATATTCACTAATGGGGTTTTTGGGTAGCCCTATTACATTTGAGTTGTCTTTTGCAAGGACTTTTTGTAGACGGACTGCTGGGGCTCACTTATCTATCCTTTCACAGAACCCATGAACTCATATCATGAACCCATGAACTCTGTTAGACTTCTCAATTTTTTGTTGTCCTGTGTAAGGGCTTCTTTGTAGTCCTCCCAGTTTCCAGAATTTTTGCCCATATTAAAAGTTTTCCTAGACTCAGTCCTGAGACGGCTGAGATTCCTATCCACCAGGACACAATACTTGTTTAACGGGACAGCTTTTCCAAACACTTGGAAGCAAAGTCGAATTTATCGAGCATACCTTAAATGCGCCCAAATCTCTACTGAAAACTTTTAACAACAAAAATTTCTTATTTTTGTACGAAAAAATTCAGTTACTTTTAATATTTTATAGAATTTCAACCTTTCAAACTACTAAATTCGTCTAATTAAATATTATTTGAAATTGCTGTGACATTAATTTATCAGTAAAGAGTACCCATTAGAGCACTGAAAATAATAGAAGGAATTTATTAATGTTATACATACGAGTATATGGCAAATGTTTATTTACGTAAATGCAAGATATCTACTTAATTTTAAAAAAGTAAGATATATACTTGCCTTATTTTTACGGTTTTCTGCCACATATATCCTCTTCTAAAAACAGTCACATAAGAATAATAAGTTCCATAATCATATAAGCCACCACCTCAAGTATAAAGAAAAACATAAATATAAAATTGTTTAAAAATATTTAAAAATCGTTAATGCAAAAATACTAAAATATGCAAATTGTTTTGCCAATATAGTAAATTATTTTGGTCTTAAAGATAGATACTACAAAGTTAGATATAATAATTTGTTAGACGGTAAAGTAGGCTAGGAGCCTAATTTACATATACCATATTAAATTTATTTATCATATTACTCCACATTTAAGGGATTTCAAACAATTAAGTATGTGTGAAAGAAGATTCATGTACGTATTAGGATTCATTTTAAGCAACAATGAAATATACACTTTGTTTGAGAAAATTTGTTGTACTTAGTAGTAAAGTAGTAGTAGTAGTTAGTAGTAATAAAATAGGCAGTACCAATTTTCTTTAATAAATGTATTGTATTGTATTGTATTGTAAAATAATTTATAACATTATCATATTACCTCTAATAAAGATATTTAAAAATAACGATTACCATTGCAAAAGTTGTGGAATGGTGGAAAAAACTGTTTTATATTTCTTTATAAATCAACCTAATTTCGTAAGAATAATATAACCACGCCCAGGTATTTCTTATCACGCCGTAAAACAAATACCAAACCGCGTTTAATGTGATACACCGAAGTGAGTCATTCTTCGAAATGCATTATAGGGATAAGTATTTTTGTTGAAAACAATAAAATATTAATCGCATTAAGTAAGGAGAAACGCGTATTGACGAATAATTGAACTAAAAGAAATTTACGATGAACGAGGAAATTCTTGGTGACTCAGATATCATTAGCATAGGTGTATTTGATGGTACATAAAAGATATTGATATTAATAGGAGCAAGTCATAACGATAATTAAATTGTATTAAACCATACCAAAGCCATAAGAGATCTAGCACAAAGTTTAACCAAACTGATAGCGGTGTGATCAGATGTAAAATCAAAAAATTTATTGACTTACCTGTAGGAAGGTCAATTTTAATTTTCTGAGCGAAGAAAATTAAGCTTGATTGTATAAAGAGCATCTTGATTCAGAGAAACACTTAAACAGATAGTAGCCTTGATGAAAGCACAGTGGTTCAAAGAGCCCCAGTTGGTGAGGAATACGGCAAATGAATAGAAGTGAAATTGTTCTGTCTTGAAGAGGACCACGGGGTGTAGTGATGGGAAAAATCGGTAATTTTAAAAATCTCTGGATTCCTACACTTTCAAAAATCAGAATAATAATTGGATACTGGAAATCGGAATCTTTAATAACTGTGTTTGACTTTGATGTTTTTAATAATATGCCTTTATAATAAAAATTGTTATTTATATTTATGTACATATTAAAGTGTATTCCTTCAAACAAATAAAATATATATGTACTTATGTTATACTTCTTTATTTACATTTTTATTATAGGGCTGATATTTTTCTCTTACGCTGTCAATGTTTGGACGAAAATATCAGTTTTTTATACACTATATAATTATATTATTATTTGTAACAGTTGCTAGGCAACTCCTTTTTTAGGATTCCAAGCCAAAAAGCACTTTTCAGCCTAACGGAAAGAAATAATGAGCACATGGTGGAGTAAGATACGGTAATCTTGGTGGCCTTATTAGACCATGAGCTGTTTTAAATTGTTACGTGTTAAACTCAATTTACGACTAAAAGTCTAAAAATAAAATGAAAAAAAACTTAAGGTCAGCTAGCTCCAACAGGAGACTCCAGGGTGAGATTCGTTTATTTTTTAACGATTCCTAAAGTTTGCCAATGTGAAATAGTGAGCGCCAGGTAATTTTAATATACCAACCTCAAGCGAATTGTCTTACACATTGTACAAACAAATTACCAAATTCAGTGTTACTTATTTTCAACCTTAAGTCAACGGTGAGAAGAAAAAAGAAAATGAGGTTAAAATTCTTAAAACATTTATTAACAAAATCTTATTACCGGTGACTTCTTAAATTAAGAACTAGCAGATTATACCTATATGTACAAAATTCTTAATATTATTGATGGTGACTTTCTAACTGTAATTCTTAAATTATATATAAACTTTTCGATTTTACTGACAGTGTTTTCCTAATTAACACATTATTAAATTATATATTAGATTTTGATTTGATTTTTGATGTAATGTTGATTTAACTTTGATTTAATCTTTATTTAATTCTGAATTAATTCTGATTTATTGTTGATGTCTTTTCTAAGTGAAAAGTGAATATTTTAGGCCAAGTTACATTTAACAAAATAACTAATTTAGATAAGACATGTTAGAGGGGGGAGCCGTCCTTCAATATACCCAACTAAGTAAGTTTTCCAATATGACCTCATGTATCACATGATACAATATATATATATATATATATATATATAATTATCAAAACATATGGATAGATAACTGCGCAGTTACTTACACGTAATTCATAGTAGCAGGGAACTATTATTGTCCATACCAGCTAGGCTTATAAAATGGCCGTTTATAAAATAATTAAAATTCATAGATATAAGAAAAAGAATGATTCGTAGGGTTTTACCTGATTCTAAATATACATGATAAATACCAAAGATACTTATCCAACCTCCAACGCCTTTAAGGGTGACAACTGATACCGGCATTCCCAGTTCCTCACTCGAAACTCCTGTAGTATATCTGCAGAAGGCTCTCCGGCTCCACTCCAGTCCCAAAACAATATGTACCAGGGATGTCCTCAACCAAAACAGCAAAAGTCCCGTCCAAATCGACACGTGGCTTCCCAGTATAAAAACGTCCATCCAAAAAAAAATATCTTAACTCCCTAAAACCAGAAATTTACAAAAATCCAAGCCTAGGGTAGATTTAATACCCATACAAAATTTGCCTATAAACAAAATAGCGCTTTAGAATTTGGTTTTTCTATGAAATTTGGTGAAACTTGCTTACCCAACAAAATGGCCTGGGCACACAAAAAAAACACAAGGATTCAATAGCTTCGTTTCTAAGCCTATTTAGAAGTTCCACAACAACAAAATCGGCTTCAAACAGCTCACCATACCAAACGGCACTTCTAAATTTAAAGACTTCCAGTATAATCCCCAAAACTCAGAATGGGTTGCTCTAAAAGCATTCAAAAGGAAAATCTCGTCTTGTCGGCGAAACGACACGTTGCTGAATCGAATGATCCGGAAACTCGGAAACCACTTGTTGGTTTTTTCCTCAGCCACATGATTTCGAGCACCAATCACCATTTGACATCTCCTATGAAATTACCCACAATTCCTAAAGACGCGCGCATATTTACAATTAAAATTTTAACGACACAGAAAATAATTCGTGACATGGAAATATTAAAACAGACATTACAAAGAAATCCCATGAGTGCAAATCACCATTTTAAACAATATCTGTCCATAAAGTAAATAAACCCAGAATTAATAAATTAAATGACGACTGAGCAGTTTCCTATATCAATGTTGGTAATCCATTTCCTCAGTGAAATATGACATATGACAGCTGACGAAAAAGAATAAACAGAGAATTCACCAAGCGTATTTATTTAAAACTAAAACCTTCCTGCAAAGTACAAGTAAGTGAATATTATTGGTATTATCCATCGTTCAAATGACTAACCAAATTGCTTTCCAGCCAGCACCCTCTGAAATATGTATTTTTGCCTACACATATCGGCATTCCAACAGATGTTTACATCCTCTACAGGAACCGAATTTCAAAGTATCTAGCAAGAAAAAAAAAACAATCTAAATAGCTCGTCAAATAAAAAGTAAGTTATACAATATATACCCCACGGTGAAAACCACTACTTAAATGTTTGTACTTGTTTTAGGTTAGACAACGGAGAGGTTGTCCTGCATCAGAAGAAGCTAACGTACAACAAGCCTATAACAACTACTAACACATCAAAACAATATAACCTAAGTATATTGCTACCTGAATAAAATTTAACGAAAACAAGAATGTTTCCCAGACTAATTTTACTCATACAAGCAATACCCAACCAACACAAAATTAGGTACTCTGTCCTAATGCTGTCAACAAAGTTAGAAGAATACCTACTAGAAATAATTCTTACTCTGCAATCATTTAACAAACCCAATTGTAGCCTTAGTTACTTATAAACTTAAAATTCTTATATACAAATATATATGATTGAATTTTAATTTAACGTTACAAATTCTCTCAGAATTTATTTTCAATATGATTTCTCACTATTACAGTGAGGCGCCATCTTGATGAAAATAAAATCGAATCGTAATATCAGGAGGTAGATTTTCAATAAAATGTTAAATTGTATTTCTGAGGAAGTATATGTAACGTTGTCGAGTTAACTCAGTTAATCGTCCGTATATTGTCCAATGATAAAATGATCCACTATTTCCGCTCATGGCGGCAGTTAAAAACTCACGGGTGTGAGCAATGAGCGCCATTATTTGTTGAGGACAATTTATTTTTCCAAGCTTGGTTCTCTTCTTTTAATTCTATATTTTCTTTCTTGATTTTGTCGAGCTCTTCAGTTATTTCAAATTTAGTTGTGCGAATCTCTTGTGTTAAATCTTTTTTTTATTTCTATATTTTGGTTTTGGATTTCGTTTGTTTTGTTTACCAATTCCTGCATTAGCTTGAAAAGATCGCTATTAGTAACGTCTTCACCCATATGAGAGTCAATTCCATTTAAGATTATGTGCCAGAATGTTATTAAAGACGGTTTTGTCACTTAATTTTGCCACACTTTTACAAAGTTTATGGAACTAATTTTTAAGGAATTAGCACACAGCCTTTTAAATTTTATTAGCACTAGCGCACAAAAAAGTTTATACTCAGTTTATGTTTATATCGTTTATATGGTTTACCGGTTAAAGTAAATAATGTCCTTATAGTTTTGGTTTATAGGCACTACGTAGAATTGAAAAGACATGCACAATTTGCTGTTTGTAAAAGTTAGTTTCAATAAATTTTTGTTTTGCTTCCACTAAAACACTTTTATTTTCACGAGTCTAGGACGTATACACGCTTGTTGGCTGTGATGTTTTATATATTTATATATAATGACTTACTATGTCTGCAATAATAAATGCATACTAATATTTTCATTTTTAAATTTATCTGCAAAAATTTTATTAATTTTTATTTTTTTATGAAATTTGGTACATACCCATTTAGGAGGTAGCTAAATACAGGGATGTATTCAGATTTTACGTAAAAAAATCACTAATTTGATTTCTTAAATTTTATCCCACAGAAAAATCGCGGTAGGCCATGATTTTTAAAAATAAAATATGACGTTTTGTCCGATGGTGCAGTTTTTGGTATTGTATCTTTTTTAAGAACCCGGTCAAAATCGATTAATAAATATAACTTTTATGAGGGATGTTAAGGTTTGAAATGGGTCACGCTGTATATAAAGTAAAGTAATTGTTTGTGTCTCGCCTGTTCTTAACGAACTCGAAGCTGCTTCTAGGTTCCTCAATGTGATCTGTCTTGTGAATTATTCATTTATAATATAAGTGATGGCATTTCTGTTAAGAATCAGACATGGATAAACCTTCATCGTTATTGTTTTCCTGATGGTCTGATCCAATGATATTTAGGGCACCCCGGTTTTGTAATATTTGCTCTTCATCATAATAGTAGAAATAAGGGCCTTAAAGATAAATAAATTCACAGTGCGGATACAAATTAGTTTAATTACTACCAGTAATATTTATCCTGCTGAATAATTTTTGTGAAGATAATAACAAAAGATTATTTTCACTACAACTATATTCTCAAATAAGTAATTCAACTTATAAGAGCAATGCTAAACTAAATTTTAGTGACTCATGAAATGGCAAAATTGTGTAGTAGAATATTTAGATAGCAGGTTTAGAAGATAGTGGTGAGAGGTAAGTGAATCCTCTCATATGGTCAATTGCAACTATACACCATAGATGTCTCCATGAGCGTATAGCGACTTGCGATTCTGCAAGTACCTGAGAGCGGCGACCCTTCAGTCCTAGATGGACTTAACCTACTGTTATAATATATGATTTGCAGGAAACAACTACTCAGCGGGCAAATACCCCGACCTGCATTGAATTACACCTACAAATCATGTAAGAGTGGTAGCCAATATCATTTGTCAATTCCCTGACCAGACATAGACCGGTTTCGAACTTATTAGTTCTCATCAGTATGCCATAGGTCATGGAACAGACAATTGATAGTGGCCAACCTGCTAGTTTTATACAAACTATAATAAATTGAGTAGTGGTGAGAGGTAAGTGAATCCTCTCATATGGTCAATTGCAACTATACACCATAGATGTCTCCATGAGCGTATAGCGACTTGCGATTCTGCAAGTACCTGATGTCGAAAAACATATAGAATAAAAGTTTTAGATTTTTTTATTATCTACAACTTTTGTATGAAACACTTTTTTAAATAGCACCCCATTTCACTACTTCCCTTCATCTCAAGTTCCAAACTTTTTTTTTTCATTGTTTATGACCTCAACTATATATTCCAGCCAGCCGTTGCCTGCTATTAATTTTTTCTTTTTCAGCATTAAAAATCCGTAACGGCCCCAGCCTATAAGGCCATACAATCTGTAAGAATTGTGTTAATTTCCCTTTAAATCGTTATTTTTGTAATCTTTCTTCAAGTAGTTATTGTTTGTTTTAAATCTATAATAAGAACGTCCCAACTATATTTAGCATCCTCTAATTTTCACATATTAAAATTAGAATAACAGTTAAGTGTATCGGCCTACTGTTAAAGTAAATAAAGAATAAAGCCACTAATTCATCTTCTCTAACTAAAAGTAGATCAAACCAACACGTTTCTACAGTTATATTTGTGCAATTCTTTGAAATGCTGCTAACGAAGTTAACAGGATTTTAACATATTTTTTCAAATATTTACAAATATTACTAGTCATTTGAGAGGTATGAATTACCACTCCTTTTTTTCTAAGACAAGCGAGACTCATCGTGTGCTGCATACAGTTTCATAACGTTAGAGTGATTTCAATGCTGAGTGATGATCATATATTTTCTCTTAAGGTGGGTACTGATTATAAGCATTTTTTCTCGCACGAAAAATGTGAGCGCACAAAACGCGTACGTGTAAATATATTCGTTTGCGAAAATGGTTTTCTTGATTTAAATTTTTGTGCACAAATTGCCGTTCTAGTGTTTTTGTGGAAATGTCGCAAAGCAGACTAATATCATTATAGCAAGTGCCGCCTGTTTATTATTGGAAGCAGAGGCAAAGAAAAAAAAGCCTAAATGATGGTGGGTGACAAAATTATATCAAAGCCGGCAGTTATACAGTGGATATATTTATTTTACGACATGAGGCTACAGAAAAACAATGGTCACTATCAAAATTTTATTCGTATGTCATCCAAAGATTTTAAATTTCTAATAAATGCTATAGGTCCCAAGATTAGTAAAGTGGATACAAAATTTAGAAAAAGCATTACTGTGCAAGAACGTCTAGCCGTTACCTTGCATTTCTTAGCCACCGGAGATTCCTACACGAGTTTCATTCATTTTTTTGTTTCACATCCAGAGCACTAATATTTAGATTTCTAGCTATCGTATCCCAAGCATCAACTGTCTTATTTCTTTTAAAATGCAAAGTATGTTTTGGATTCCATAAAATAGGGAATCGTTCATATTCATTTATCAATTGCAGCGCTAATTCGTTGCCACATTCCATTTTAATTTACGTAGTTTATATGAAAATGTGACGCACTAGCATAATAAATGCAAATAACCATCCACACTGGGGGGCGAGCGTGGGTGCGTCTTTACTATGTACATACTTCGATGTGCGATGTAAAGCAACGTAAGGCGCGGTTAGTACTTGGAATGGGTGACCGTTCCAACGAAGACCGGGTCCTCGCCTCACACATCTTCCAGCGGCTTGTATATCAGTGTATACGCGGAAGTTATACAACCTTAGGCGAGGGTTGTATAGGGGATATACCATCCTTCGGAGGGGATGTAAAGCCGTCGGTCCCTTGTCTATTAAATGTTAGGCAAGTAAAAGATCCCTACTCTTCTTAAGGGAAGAGGTTCGGCAAAATTCCTGGTTGGGGGTAGCTCGTCTACAGGCGTCGGTGTTAGGCCTCAGTAGCGGAAATAGGCCGACGTTAAATAAATGTAAAAAAAAAAAAAAAAAAAAAACCATCCACACTGAGCGTTTTGTGCGCACGAAAACCTTTTGTACTTTTAGAAAGACCGACAACCGCCGGATCTTGTTTGTACGGGTAAAGTACCTAAGAACATATTTGTGCGTCCAGTACTCATCTGATCATTTTTAAACTTAAACTGTTCGTATGAGTAAATTTGCCCAAGTCAATACCCACCTTTAGATATAAAGTCGTGAATATAACAAGAAGACACTTTAGATGCTGGTAGAGAAGGTGAAACTAAAATTACCAACTTTGTAAGGAGAGGAAAGGCGACAAAAAGTAGGAGACATATTTTTTAAAATAGGAAAATTGAAAAATTGTACATAAGAAACTTACAAATTTACAGAAGGAGTTTTTTGTAAGAAAGATACGAACTGTATGTGAAAACGTTAGCCGATTCTTCTTTATTTATTTTTAGTTCAAATTCCTGTCGCCTCCACCAAAAACTGTATCTTAGAAATTTAACGTGAGGTTGATCGAGTTGGGCCTATGGTTTCTTTTGTCAGAAAGATATGAACTGTATAGTATATGAAGAAGAGTAGCCAATTCTGCTTTAGTTATTTTTAGATCGAATACCCGTCGCCTCCACCAAAAACTGTATCTTAGAAACTTAACGTGGGGCCAATGGAGTTGGGCCTATGCGAGTTTTTAATCACAAATTCTAAATTCACAATCTATTAAATATTTAGATAATTTGACAGAAATTTAATTTTCATAAAAGAAAGTAATTAGATATTTCGTTAAATTGACCTAGTTTTATGAAGCCTTAATAGAAATTACTTCCTTCATGCAAAAAACATACGTCTATACATATTAGTATAGATTAAAGTCATATTAATTATCCTCTCTATGTTCCAGTCTAGATATGTCTGGATAATAAGTATGTCTTAAACAATTAACTAAACACAGCGTTGCCTCTTCCTTATCTAATCTACTCATTTCGACATTCCGCATTCATTATAATCAATTATTATATGCTACTTGACCTGTTGTTAAGCCTCTTAACCTAAATCATACTTTTATCGTTCATAATAGCATGCATGTGGTAGTACAAGCAGAAAAACGATCGTCATTATTTCTATTACTTCATCCTAAAGTGATTTTCTGCAGTACGATTTACTAAGACTAAATTTAATAACAAAATGCAAAAATGTAAATGATTGTTAACGCTGTATTTCATTGTTATCTCTTATAATGGTTTAAAAAAAACAAATTTTATGCCTCAAGTTTATACAAAATAGTTGTTGTTGTTTTGCGATGTTTTCGTATAATCGACAAATTCTTAAATGCACTATATCGTATCGCAATAATTAAAAATCGAGAAAATTTGCTTTTAAACCCTACTAATGCCCAAGAAATTATAGATACTGTTCTCGCAATGCTTAATAACAAATCAACTGGTCTTGATGAAGTACCAATTTTTATAATAAAAAAAGAAATAGAGAGTCAAGTAGATTTTATTCATTCTAAAATATCAATTATATAAATTGCGTAGAATAACTACAAGTAAATGTAAAATTAACAATAATATAGATTACGATATTAATAATAAATAATAAAATACAAACATGAAGCTTAGAATAACGCAAACATGGAAACTGTGAAGAATACCTCACTAAACAGCAGAGATTGATCAAAAGAACTTTATTAAAATTATGCACAAAAACAGATTGAAGAACAGAAGTAGTTAAACATATAAAATAGGTACATAAGCTTTTACAACTTTGATGTAAACTGAATGAAAAACGACAAGTACACACGAAAACAATCAAAACTAGAGCACATGCAATATTTGACAATTTCTGACAGTTAACAGTTCAGAGCCATAGTCGTAGATAGGGTTGGGGTTACCGGTACACAGTGGTGCACGCACAGTCACAATTTTACTTTTAACAGAAACAAACGATAAAAAAGAGAAAAATGGATTAGCATTTTTTTATGAATAACATACAGGGTGTTTCATGAGGACATGCACATACCTCCAGGGGTGGTAGAAGACCACTTGGGTATTCAGGAACGGCCATTGAAATTTTCCTGTCGCTCTTAATTTCTAAGATACAGAGTGATCTATTTTGATTTAAATTTATTTTGGTCAGAACGTCCTTACTATTGATCGGGTTAAATTTAACACGAAAGTGTAGCATATAAATAAGTAGGTAAATCTTAAAACAGGAGTAATAAAACAGTATGTTTGTCGTCATAAACATTATAACTAGTGTACTTTTAATAGTTAACCCAGTCAGCAAATATCATGCTTTATAATTTTACAAATGAGGAATATGCCGATATTATATATGTTTATGGATTGTGTGATGGTAATGGTAGACAAGCTGCAGAGGAATACCATATTCGTTTTCCTAACAGAAGAACACCAAATCATCAAACATTTTCAACTGTGTTTCGCTATGCAAGGGAGCACGACAGGTTTCCATCATCAAAATTCAAAAGTGGAACGAAATATTGTTCAAAGCGTTGAGGATGAAGAAAATATCATTAATATTGTTCAAGAACACCCTGAAGTTAGTACCCAACGAATAATTACCCAATTAGGAGTTCCTCATGTGCGGGTTTGGAGGACTCTAAATAAAGAATGATTACATCCATATCATATTCAGCAAGCGCACAGCCTTCAACAGGGTGACAATATAAATAGGTTAGAATTTTGCCAATAGATTATTGATCACAGACCGACTACATATCGAACTTTATTCACAGACGAGGCCCAATTTACATGGGATGGCGTATTTAATTCGAGAAATTCGCATAACTGGGCCGAAAACAATCCTCTCATGCTATAAGAGAAGCCCATTCTAAACATAAGTTCTCGGTAAATGTTTGGTGTGGTATGATTAACAGCAACCTAATTGGTCCACATATTTTTCCGGCAAGGCTAACTACAGAGGTGTATTTAAATGTCTTACAAAATATTTCACCTGGTTTAATGCAGGGTATTAATATAAGAGGACAATACTTCTAGCATTACGGAGCTCCTCCTCATTTTGGTATTGAGGTTAGAAGGCATTTGGATAATGAGTATCCAAACAGATGGATCGGACGTGGGGAACCTTATCCTTGGCCGGCTAGATCACCAGATTTCAACCCCGTCGATTATTATCTATGGGGATATCTCAAAACTGAAGTCTACAGTGCCCCAATAAATAGTAGAAAACAGTTACTTCAGCGAAAGTAGAGGAAGTTAGCCGTAGGTCGGTCTCCCCCCACCACTTCACCTTGGCCTTGACCGCACACCTGTGGCCGTTGTGTTCAAGGTTACGGCGTCCCCTTAGCCCGGCATAACAGTTGCCGTGACCTTGACTTTGACCGTGTCAGTTGGGTTTCGGCTTCAAGGTCGGAGTGTTTCTCTTACTCAGAACGATCACTTGCGGTGACCTTGGACTTGGCTTGCATAGGTTTCAAGGACAAAGCTTCCTCCTTGCCAAGCAACTTGACCTCTAAAACTATATTTGTTCAATACGTATACAATAAAATGTGGTGGGGTTTGATATTTTGTGACGTAGCATACCTTTTCTATAAAATAGTGAAAGGAGTTAATGTGTGGTCATTCTTAACGTCAATTTCCTTGAGTAAAGAAGCAAAGATGTATTCTAACTACAACTAACCAAATGAAGTCTCATAAAAGAACACTGCAACATAGAACAAATTCATGTGTACGGTTGGCGGATGGTATAGAAATTATCCAAAGTGCTTTCAAATATAGAATTATAACTTACCGAGTGCACAGTGATAATGAGAAACTTGACTATATTATATTTTTCAACGAAATTAGACATAAAATATTGAATGTACTAGAATAAATACTGTTACTTCATAAAACAATGAAAGTAAACATGGAAACGTTTGCCAGCTACATATTACAAGCACAAGAAATAGCTGAAATTAAATCGTTTAATACTTCTAATAAAATTTTAGATCAAGGTGTGGATTTAGACAATGCCCTCAATACTTTTATAGACATGATGGTTACGCAAACTACGGAGTTTCAAGAACGTTATTTTATTTGGTCTATTTTTGTCATGGTTTTCCTTTAGAACAGTGCTGAATGTGTGGCTGGTTTTATGTTAACACCTGGGGGGGGTATTCGTAAAGAGCTTAACCAATTCTATATTGCTTTCTTTAAGGTCTGTTACCTCTTGTTTTAGCTGTCCCATTTCATTTTTAATGAGGTCTTTTACTATGTTGATGAAATTTATTCTAATTTCATCCTGCAGATCTTTATTTGTATCTTCCAACTGAACTATTTTTCCACTTAGCTCAGTATAATTATCTTTACTTAAGTACTTTATTGTAGAATTTAGTTTTGATAGTTCTTAATTTTGGTTTTGCAGCTTCTGGTTTTCTAGTATCAGTTTTTTATTTAATTTCAGACACTTTTCATATTCAAGTTCACATTCTGAACAGAAAAATTTCAGTTTTCTTTTGGTCAGATTCATACATCGGTCTTCGGTAGATGATAATGATGAACATTCACTACATAGTCCTTTTTGGCACAAGTCACATGCATGTAGGGATTCTGAGTTAGGGGTACTGTAGCAGGAATATACGGTAACATCGCCAATTACACAACTAGCAATTCCATTTGCGTAGCGAGGGTTGCTAGCGCATTTATTATACATCCTGATGCCCGCATCTTGTGAGGGATCAGTAATCCAGGCACTGTTTGTCGTGACGTGCCTCTTGTTCGGCTCGCTGACGAGTAGCACGTCAGCGTTATACTCCACCCTATGTTGATACAGGAGGTCCTGGGCTACCCGGCTCCTGTTAAGGTTAATTTGAAGATATAATAATAATAATAATAATAATAATAATAATAAATCAGTTTATTCTGTAAAATTAGAATAGGCCAGGTGACAATTTGTTGAATTGGTGTAAAACCTGAGCTTTGTACGATCATACATCTTTACAAAATACTTAATATATCATCACAAATTAAAAACATATAATGTCTATACAGAAGGGTCGGATAAGTTAAAAAATACATATAATGCATATATAGAAAAAATATATATATAAATAAATAAGAACAGAACAAAGTACAGCGGCTAATAATTAATGGTAAGTTGTTCCGATTTTAAGAGTTGAATTATTTTTGCTTTAAAGTTGTTTGGACTCGGTATTTTTAGATCGGATGGTAGTTGGGTAGTTGGTTATATATCTTGGTTGCTTGGTATGTGAAATTCTTCTTGAAATTCTCAGTGTGATGTGCTGGCACTGTTAGTGTAATGTCTAAATTTCTAGTTGCTACTGAGTGCACATCTTCGCGTTTCTCGATTTTGTTTAATAAGTATTCTGTTTTTTTTTGAGACAATCACATTATGCACCATACAGCATAGATGTAACCACTGTCTTTGTTTCATGTTCAGCCATCCCACTTGCTTGATATATAGACTTATGTGTTCTCTGTAGGGAACATCTTGCGCATACCATATACAGGCGTTTTGAACATTCTGTATCCTGTGTGTGTTTCCTACTTTGAGGGAGGGACCATACACGGAGTCGCAATAATTTAATTTTGACAGTACTAGTGAATCGCTTAGTTTGATTTTGGCATCCTTTGGTAAGTTGACTTTCAAGTGGTACAGACCTCTTAAACTTAAATATGCTGAGCGACACATACTTGACACTTGTTTAGTGAAATTTAATTTGTCATCCATAATAAGGCCAAGATTCCTAACATAATCGCTGAACTTTATCTCATTGTTATTCATCATCAGTTTGAGACCATTGTTGCGTAACTCGTTTCTGTTTTTTTCACTACCAAAAAGAATTTCATCTGTCTTATTGATATTTAACTGCAATCCATTTTCAAGTGTCCACTGCAAAGTGCTGTTTAGATCATCACTAATTTTTTGGAAAGCTTCATGGCATTTACTCACGTTAAAACTTAACATGAGTTGTAAATCATCTGCATAATAATGAATACAGCAAGATTCAATTTTCTGCTCAAGATCTATAATGAAGACGTTGCAAAGTAAGGGCTCAAGTATAGATCCTTGTGGTACCCCCGATTTAATAGTACACTGTTTTGAAAATATATGTGTGTCTTTCTCGCTAAGCTGAACAGTTTGCTTACGCTCTGTTAGGTAGCTTCTGAACCATTCCCACATTATTCCTCTAACTCCATAGTAGTATAGCTTAGACAGTAATAGCTCATGACTTACACTGTCAAATGCTTTTGACATGTTTAATAGTACGAGCACTGTGATCATGTTATTGTCAGTTGCTTTTATGATATCATCATGTATTTTCAGTAGTGCCGTTGTTGTGCTGTGGTGTTTACGGAAACCTGAATGGGCTTTGAGAAATATATTGTGTGTTTCTAAATAGTCTGTCAATTGTTCATGAACTACTCTTTCCAGAACTTTTGATCCAGGTGGAAGGATACTAATTGGTCTTAAGTCTTTAAGTTCTGTAGAATCTTCTTTTTTTAATGGTGGAATAACTTTTTTTTTCCAGGGAGTAATTTATAATGTGACTAAGTTGCATGAAAGTCAATTAGGGATAAGATACAGGAGTTTAGCCAATTTACTTTGTCATCAGCATTTTCTAGTTGGTATACACGTCCCCAATTCATATTTTTGGCATCTTCAGCGAATTTATCCATTTCGATATTCTTATAATTTCTGCAGAATTTTTGTTCAGTTATCTCCTCTTGGTCAAATTCCAGAAAAGCATATTATATGTCATGGTCAGATAAGTGTGTGATGCATCTTTGGTTCCAGATTCGATTACATTCCACTTTTTTATTTACACATAATATATCAATGAATGACTCGGTATCTGCTGTTATTCGAGTAGGGTGTGTTATGATTTGTTTCAAGTCAAATATGTCTAGCATTGAGATTAGTTGTTCTGTGTTCATGTTTGTTTGCAGCTTGTTATTATTTAGATCCCCCATGCATATTATGTAATCAAATGCTGTCGATATCTCTGCAAGACTATTTTCTACCTTCTCCAACGATGTTTGCATGCTTGGTCTGTATATCACCCCAGTTGCCATTGCTCTTCCTTTGTGTATACAATGAATCCACAGCTGCCCGATTCCTTCTTCAATTCTAGTTATTTCATTTAAGATTTTGCCTTTTAGTGTTGACTTAGAGTATATGAGTAGCCCACCTCCTCTGCTATGTGTTCTGTCAATTCTAGCTAAGCTGTAGCCTCCTATCTTCAGTGTGTTGTTCAAATCTTCATTGGTGAGCCATGTCTCACTAACAGCTAGTATATCGTAGTTTTCTTTTTCAATTAGTTTTTTGACCCGACATACTTTATTTCTGATGGATCTAATATTTATGTGCGCAACTTTGAGCTTATGTACACCCTCTTTATTTTGCAGCTTTTGTTTTTTCATAATTGCTATAGTGTTGGTGTCTGATAGTCGATATTTTTTTATTTATTATTTAACATTCTCTTATAAAATGGACAGTTTTCATCCACAGCTGTGTGGCCTACATCGATACCCAGGTTGAATTTGCTATTTGCTTTTGTACAATTTATGCATTTTAGAGTTCTAGAATCACAGTCTTTGTAAGTATGGCTTCCTGAGCAATTTGAGCAGCTTAATTCTGATCTACAGTCTTTGGCGAAATGGTTATAACCTTGACATTTATAGCAACGTAGAAGACTTATGTGATCAAACACCCTGCCTCTTGACCAGCCTATGCATAATCGTTCACTTGTTATTAAATTTTTGTGGATTAGAGAATCAGTTTCTATAATGAGAGTAACTTTTTTAAATTTATTTTCAATTTTTTTCATTATTTTCATATGAAATTCTTCACCTTCGTTTACACTGTTGTGCTTTACTATTTTTTTATTGTGTCTTCGTCATTTTCCTCTATATCCTCCGCACTAATATTCACCGCTTTTATTTTCGGTTTTTTAATCCAGGGGCTTCTATAGTGTAATTGTTACCCATTTCCTGTCTTAACTTATTTTGTAACAAGCCTCTCTCAGTTATGTTTTCACAGCCTATAACTACTGCTCCGTTCGACACTTGTCTGAACTTTGATATGTTAATTCCAATTTCTGCTGGGTTTACTTTTTGTTTGATTTCACTTTTGGTTTGCTCCCTTGCTTGGTCTTTGTGTGGTTTAACCACGAGAACTCGTTCTGGTTTGTGCTTTACTGCATTTGCATAACCATTCATTTCTGGTAGATTATTTTTCGATTCTGCTTCTTTTAATTTAGCTATCAATTCACTTTTTTCTTCTTCTAGTTTTTTATTTGCCTGTAAATATATCCCATTTTTGTCTTATATCTGTTGTATAATTTCGCTCAGTAAGTAATTTTCCATTTCTAGGGAAGTGAGGTTAGTCACATGTTTTGAGTTATAGGTTATGGTCTTTAAACAACAAATAACTCTAGTTTCATCAACTCTTGTGTAACTTTTTCTTGTGGAGCAGCTATTTTGAAACATTGCTCCACGTTTTACACAGACACTGATTTGATTAGCCTTCTTGTTTTTACAACATTTAAAGAAATTTTCGGGAGGATCGCCCGCGCCATCCTCACCTGCCGCCATCTTCTACACTTTTTCTCTGACCGCCATCAAAATGATTGCAGCTACCTTCCACATGGTCCTTGTCACCACACTTAGGACACCCAGGTTTAGCCTTTCGGGCCTTAGTCAGAGCTCTCCTAAAATTGTCACATTTGCCACTTCCAGCTTTATGGCCGGCCTTGTTACAGACCGGGCAGGATTCCTCATTTGTGCAATCCTTTGCGTTATGTCTCTCACCGCCGCATTTGAAGCAGGACTTTGATCTATCCGGACCATCGCACTCAGCTGCTACATGTTCCGATGACCAGCATTTAAAGCACCTCTTGATTCTAAGACGTTTTTCGATCGTACAGTTAACCAGTCCTACCCGAAATTCCTTATCCTGCAGGAGTATATTGGCATCAGCTTTGTCAATCTCTTGGGTGGCCCTGACGTTTTCGCGTGACTCGCTGAGTCTAACGGTCTTCCCATCCAAGGTTTCCCAATTTAGATTGGATTGCCTCCATGACCTCTGCCTCGACGGTGTCGGCGTCCAATCCTCGGATATGCAAAGTCTCCAGATTCTCCTCCGCCCCTACTACCCTAGTTTTGATTTCGTTACCTTCGGTCAAGATCTTATTTATTCCTTCCAAGGCTACTTTATCTTTCTCAGTCGTAATAAGCAGCTTGCCATCCTAGATACAGCTAAGCCCTCGTATGGCCTTAGTGTACTCACTATCCTTGAGTAGACCCTTTGCTTTACCCAAAAGGGTCTTGTACGTTGTGCCGCTCTGCTCAGCAATCAACGCAAAGGTATTGTACTCCCTTTTCTTCTCCTGCATAGTGAGGGCTTTGCGGGGTTGCTGGTTTGTATATATCACCACCCGGGTGTCTGTGGCATGGAATACAGCCTCTGCCATCTTTTTAAGGCGTTCAGTACTGACAAAACTCAGATGGTGGATGGCCACCCATTTGTACTCGCCGGTTTCGGCCTTGACTTTGTGAAGGTTATCCTTACCGTCCAGCGCGATTCTTATAATTCTCGTGCTCCCGGCTTCTCCTTGTGCAAGCCTCGACCACAGCCTGGTGGTTAGTTCAATCACCTCGAACGCCTCAGTAATAGTACCGAGTTCGGGGCATCTGTCCTTATACATTTTCTGTATACTTCTCTCCATGTTGCGGTCACCAGGTTCCACCAGCACCACTTTGGTGACGAACTCATTAGTATCGATGAGGTTTCCGACCTTTATCTCGACCTTTATCTCGGTGTTCTGGAACAAAGAATTGTCCCATGATTGCTGTGCCGCGTTGACCCATTCTTCATAACTGGTGATTCCCGTTAAGATGTTAAGTTCTTCTGCTGCACTTCACGCCATGGTTTGTATGCCGACTTCTCGTGTTTCTTTAGGTGTCCCGCTAGTTTGGGTATCAGTATCATGCTTGGACACCATATTGGACACAAATCGATGGCTGGTGAACCACTCCTTTACGGAAGTGCCATCTAGGACGTTGGCCTACTTGCGCAGTCTTAGCGCTATCTCCTTTATCTCACACTTCATATTACTCTAGGTCATTAATATGCTTCAAAAGCATTTATATTGATTCAGTGATGCTGAAGGCAACAGGGCACTCAATTTTCTTGACCGCCCCGCTGTCTCCCTCCATTAACTTTCTCTTGTTTAAGCCTTCACTGAGAGAACTACATCTTTCAAGCCTGCTCACGAGATTGAGCCGGCTATGCTGATCACGCTTGCTGCTAATCGTCTTATTAAGAACGTCATCCCATATGAGATCGATTTCTTTTACACTGCCTCCTGCATTTGTTTCAAATCTGCCATTAGGTGTAACCGACACCCCAGCCTGGTAAACCACTGGAGGTATCTGGCAGTCATTGGATGACGACCCGGTTGGGGGGTCTGCCGCAGCACCCTCGCCCCGTGCCGGTACTGAGGTATCCAACGTCTGCACCGTAAACGATTTATCAATTTCCTTGTCCGTCATAGTTATATCAGTTCGCGACTATTTATATAAGAGGTTTTCCCCTCTGTGCTATCCTGTTGGTCCGCGGGAGGTATTTTATTTCCCTCCTACCCGCCGGCAGAGCCGGTGAGGGCATTCCCCTCTCCGCCACCCGGGGGACGCGGAGGAGGTTACAAGACATTACTTAAAATGAGATCTAATAGTCTGTTATTAGCGTTGAGTACATTATTTTGTTGTTTTAGATTAAAAAAGTTCATAAAATGCAGCAGGGAATTATATTTTAGTCTGGGAGTTTTTGAGAAATATTCAGGGATGTTAAAGTCGCCGATAATGAGAATGTCGGATCCATACAGGTCATATATAGTGAATCAAATAACACTCATAATCATCACAGGTAGCGTCAGTGGGAATATATAAAACAAAAATAAGAAAACAGTGATTACATATTTTTAATTCTTACGCCCAGTATATCGATGCCCTTGAGATTATTAAAACCTGGACATAGGGAACGAACGTCAAGTAAATAAGTGTTGTATTTAATTTTAAGTGCCAGTAATACTTCACCTCCTCGCGTTTTATTACAAGCTTGGAAATCCCTATCAGCGCGAAATACATCATATACATTTATATCCAACAGTTCGAAATTTGACAATCCCGCATGAGCCCATGTCTCGGGGAGAGCAATACAGTCATACTGGTCAAAGGGTGAATTAGTAAATAACTCATTCTCTTTTGTCCCTAGTCCACGAACATTCTGATAACAGAACGACATAAAATAAGAGTTCTTAGCCATTGCTTTATCAATGTTTATAAATGTTTTTGTGGATAGCGCATGGTCGGAACTTAAAGGAGCTGATTGCTACCGAATACCTAAAATATTATTCCTGAACTTTGTAAGATTTTGTTGGAGGACGAAGCAATTTTTATTCCATGCTGCATGATTAGTATTAATTACTGAGTCTTTATTAGCCTTATTGAAGGTTAGGCAGTTGATACAACAAAGATCTTGTGATTTACACTCTGAGATGTTATGTTTTTGAGAACAACGCGGACAGATCACATGCTGGAGGGTACATTTATTTGACAGATGGTAAAAACCATTACATTTAAAACAGCGTCTCATTTCAATAGCATCAAAAATATTACAATAGTCATAGCAAACGAATAATTTACCCTGCTCTAATATATTACCATATGTCGTCTTATCTACTTGAAGGATAGCCTGAAATATGTTGTTGTTTTTTTTTTTTTAAATGTGACACAGATATAACCTTACACTCACTGTTAGACACAATAACATTTTTATTCTGTGACATTAGAAAATTATGGACAGTTTCAGCATCTAATTCATCCGTGACTTCATGCACACGCGGGTGTAGAGTCGCCAACTCCTCAACAACATACTTATCAGAGAGTCTTTCAGCAGCTAATTCTTTGAATTTTTGTGAGTTGTTTCTTGTGATATCACAAGAAACAACTCACAAAAATTCAAAGAATTAGCTGCTGAAAGACTCTCTGATAAGTATGTTGTTGAGGAGTTGGCGACTCTACACCCGCGTGTGCATGAAGTCACGGATGAATTAGATGCTGAAACTGTCCATAATTTTCTAATGTCACAGAATAAAAATGTTATTGTGTCTAACAGTGAGTGTAAGGTTATATCTGTGTCACATTTAAAAAAAAAAAAACAACAACATATTTCAGGCTATCCTTCAAGTAGATAAGACGACATATGGTAATATATTAGAGCAGGGTAAATTATTCGTTTGCTATGACTATTGTAATATTTTTGATGCTATTGAAATGAGACGCTGTTTTAAATGTAATGGTTTTTACCATCTGTCAAATAAATGTACCCTCCAGCATGTGATCTGTCCGCGTTGTTCTCAAAAACATAACATCTCAGAGTGTAAATCACAAGATCTTTGTTGTATCAACTGCCTAACCTTCAATAAGGCTAATAAAGACTCAGTAATTAATACTAATCATGCAGCATGGAATAAAAATTGCTTCGTCCTCCAACAAAATCTTACAAAGTTCAGGAATAATATTTTAGGTATTCGGTAGCAATCAGCTCCTTTAAGTTCCGACCATGCGCTATCCACAAAAACATTTATAAACATTGATAAAGCAATGGCTAAGAACTCTTATTTTATGTCGTTCTGTTATCAGAATGTTCGTGGACTAGGGACAAAAGAGAATGACTTATTTACTAATTCACCCTTTGACCAGTATGACTGTATTGCTCTCCCCGAGACATGGGCTCATGCGGGATTGTCAAATTTCGAACTGTTGGATATAAATGTATATGATGTATTTCGCGCTGATAGGGATTTCCAAGCTTGTAATAAAACGCGAGGAGGTGAAGTATTACTGGCACTTAAAATTAAATACAACACTTATTTACTTGACGTTCGTTCCCTATGTCCAGGTTTTAATAATCTCAAGGGCATCGATATACTGGGCGTAAGAATTAAAAATATGTAATCACTGTTTTCTTATTTTTGTTTTATATATTCCCACTGACGCTACCTGTGATGATTATGAGTGTTATTTGATTCACTATATATGACCTGTATGGATCCGACATTCTCATTATCGGCGACTTTAACATCCCTGAATATTTCTCAAAAACTCCCAGACTAAAATATAATTCCCTGCTGCATTTTATGAACTTTTTTAATCTAAAACAACAAAATAATGTACTCAACGCTAATAACAGACTATTAGATCTCATTTTAAGTAATGTCTTGTAACCTCCTCCGCGTCCCCCGGGTGGCGGATAGGGGAATGCCCTCACCGGCTCTGCCGGCGGGTAGGAGGGAAATAAAATACCTCCCGCGGACCAACAGGATAGCACAGAGGGGAAAACCTCTTATATAAATAGTCGCGAACTGATATAACTATGACGGACAAGGAAATTGATAAATCGTTTACGGTGCAGACGTTGGATACCTCAGTACCGGCACGGGGCGAGGGTGCTGCGGCAGACCCCCCAACCGGGTCGTCATCCAATGACTGCCAGATACCTCCAGTGGTTTACCAGGCTGGGGTGTCGGTTACACCTAATGGCAGATTTGAAACAAATGCAGGAGGCAGTGTAAAAGAAATCGATCTCATATGGGATGACGTTCTTAATAAGACGATTAGCAGCAAGCGTGATCAGCATAGCCGGCTCAATCTCGTGAGCAGGCTTGAAAGATGTAGTTCTCTCAGTGAAGGCTTAAACAAGAGAAAGTTAATGGAGGGAGACAGCGGGGCGGTCAAGAAAATTGAGTGCCCTGTTGCCTTCAGCATCACTGAATCAATATAAATGCTTTTGAAGCATATTAATGACCTAGAGTAATATGAAGTGTGAGATAAAGGAGATAGCGCTAAGACTGCGCAAGTAGGCCAACGTCCTAGATGGCACTTCCGTAAAGGAGTGGTTCACCAGCCATCGATTTGTGTCCAATATGGTGCCCAAGCATGATACTGATACCCAAACTAGCGGGACACCTAAAGAAACACGAGAAGTCGGCATACAAACCATGGCGTGAAGTGCAGCAGAAGAACTTAACATCTTAACGGGAATCACCAGTTATGAAGAATGGGTCAACGCGGCACAGCAATCATGGGACAATTCTTTGTTCCAGAACACCGAGATAAAGGTCGAGATAAAGGTCGGAAACCTCATCGATACTAATGAGTTCGTCACCAAAGTGGTGCTGGTGGAACCTGGTGACCGCAACATGGAGAGAAGTATACAGAAAATGTATAAGGACAGATGCCCCGAACTCGGTACTATTACTGAGGCGTTCGAGGTGATTGAACTAACCACCAGGCTGTGGTCGAGGCTTGCACAAGGAGAAGCCGGGAGCACGAGAATTATAAGAATCGCGCTGGACGGTAAGGATAACCTTCACAAAGTCAAGGCCGAAACCGGCGAGTACAAATGGGTGGCCATCCACCATCTGAGTTTTGTCAGTACTGAACGCCTTAAAAAGATGGCAGAGGCTGTATTCCATGCCACAGACACCCGGGTGGTGATATATACAAACCAGCAACCCCGCAAAGCCCTCACTATGCAGGAGAAGAAAAGGGAGTACAATACCTTTGCGTTGATTGCTGAGCAGAGCGGCACAACGTACAAGACCCTTTTGGGTAAAGCAAAGGGTCTACTCAAGGATAGTGAGTACACTAAGGCCATACGAGGGCTTAGCTGTATCTAGGATGGCAAGCTGCTTATTACGACTGAGAAAGATAAAGTAGCCTTGGAAGGAATAAATAAGATCTTGACCGAAGGTAACGAAATCAAAACTAGGGTAGTAGGGGCGGAGGAGAATCTGGAGACTTTGCATATCCGAGGATTGGACGCCGACACCGTCGAGGCAGAGGTCATGGAGGCAATCCAATCTAAATTGGGAAACCTTGGATGGGAAGACCGTTAGACTCAGCGAGTCACGCGAAAACGTCAGGGCCACCCAAGAGATTGACAAAGCTGATGCCAATATACTCCTGCAGGATAAGGAATTTCGGGTAGGACTGGTTAACTGTACGATCGAAAAACGTCTTAGAATCAAGAGGTGCTTTAAATGCTGGTCATCGGAACATGTAGCAGCTGAGTGCGATGGTCCGGATAGATCAAAGTCCTGCTTCAAATGCGGCGGTGAGAGACATAACGCAAAGGATTGCACAAATGAGGAATCCTGCCCGGTCTGTAACAAGGCCGGCCATAAAGCTGGAAGTGGCAAATGTGACAATTTTAGGAGAGCTCTGACTAAGGCCCGAAAGGCTAAACCTGGGTGTCCTAAGTGTGGTGACAAGGACCATGTGGAAGGTAGCTGCAATCATTTTGATGGCGGTCAGAGAAAAAGTGTAGAAGATGGCGGCAGGTGAGGATGGCGCGGGCGATCCTCCCGAAAATTTCTTTAAATGTTGTAAAAACAAGAAGGCTAATCAAATCAGTGTCTGTGTAAAACGTGGAGCAATGTTTCAAAATAGCTGCTCCACAAGAAAAAGTTACACAAGAGTTGATGAAACTAGAGTTATTTGTTGTTTAAAGACCATAACCTATAACTCAAAACATGTGACTAACCTCACTTCCCTAGAAATGGAAAATTACTTACTGAGCGAAATTATACAACAGATATAAGACAAAAATGGGATATATTTACAGGCAAATAAAAAACTAGAAGAAGAAAAAAGTGAATTGATAGCTAAATTAAAAGAAGCAGAATCGAAAAATAATCTACCAGAAATGAATGGTTATGCAAATGCAGTAAAGCACAAACCAGAACGAGTTCTCGTGGTTAAACCACACAAAGACCAAGCAAGGGAGCAAACCAAAAGTGAAATCAAACAAAAAGTAAACCCAGCAGAAATTGGAATTAACATATCAAAGTTCAGACAAGTGTCGAACGGAGCAGTAGTTATAGGCTGTGAAAACATAACTGAGAGAGGCTTGTTACAAAATAAGTTAAGACAGGAAATGGGTAACAATTACACTATAGAAGCCCCTGGATTAAAAAACCGAAAATAAAAGCGGTGAATATTAGTGCGGAGGATATAGAGGAAAATGACGAAGACACAATAAAAAAATAGTAAAGCACAACAGTGTAAACGAAGGTGAAGAATTTCATATGAAAATAATGAAAAAAATTGAAAATAAATTTAAAAAAGTTACTCTCATTATAGAAACTGATTCTCTAATCCACAAAAATTTAATAACAAGTGAACGATTATGCATAGGCTGGTCAAGAGGCAGGGTGTTTGATCACATAAGTCTTCTACGTTGCTATAAATGTCAAGGTTATAACCATTTCGCCAAAGACTGTAGATCAGAATTAAGCTGCTCAAATTGCTCAGGAAGCCATACTTACAAAGACTGTGATTCTAGAACTCTAAAATGCATAAATTGTACAAAAGCAAATAGCAAATTCAACCTGGGTATCGATGTAGGCCACACAGCTGTGGATGAAAACTGTCCATTTTATAAGAGAATGTTAAATAATAAATAAAAAAATATCGACTATCAGACACCAACACTATAGCAATTATGAAAAAACAAAAGCTGCAAAATAAAGAGGGTGTACATAAGCTCAAAGTTGCGCACATAAATATTAGATCCATCAGAAATAAAGTATGTCGGGTCAAAAAACTAATTGAAAAAGAAAACTACGATATACTAGCTGTTAGTGAGACATGGCTCACCAATGAAGATTTGAACAACACACTGAAGATAGGAGGCTACAGCTTAGCTAGAATTGACAGAACACATAGCAGAGGAGGTGGGCTACTCATATACTCTAAGTCAACACTAAAAGGCAAAATCTTAAATGAAATAACTAGAATTGAAGAAGGAATCGGGCAGCTGTGGATTCATTGTATACACAAAGGAAGAGCAATGGCAACTGGGGTGATATACAGACCAAGCATGCAAACATCGTTGGAGAAGGTAGAAAATAGTCTTGCAGAGATATCGACAGCATTTGATTACATAATATGCATGGGGGATCTAAATAATAACAAGCTGCAAACAAACATGAACACAGAACAACTAATCTCAATGCTAGACATATTTGACTTGAAACAAATCATAACACACCCTACTCGAATAACAGCAGATACCGAGTCATTCATTGATATATTATGTGTAAATAAAAAAGTGGAATGTAATCGAATCTGGAACCAAAGATGCATCACACACTTATCTGACCATGACATATAATATGCTTTTCTGGAATTTGACCAAGAGGAGATAACTGAACAAAAATTCTGCAGAAATTATAAGAATATCGAAATGGATAAATTCGCTGAAGATGCCAAAAATATGAATTGGGGACGTGTATACCAACTAGAAAATGCTGATGACAAAGTAAATTGGCTAAACTCCTGTATCTTATCCCTAATTGACTTTCATGCAACTTAGTCACATTATAAATTACTCCCTGGAAAAAAAAAGTTATTCCACCATTAAAAAAAGAAGATTCTACAGAACTTAAAGACTTAAGACCAATTAGTATCCTTCCACCTGGATCAAAAGTTCTGGAAAGAGTAGTTCATGAACAATTGACAGACTATTTAGAAACACACAATATATTTCTCAAAGCCCATTCAGGTTTCCGTAAACACCACAGCACAACAACGGCACTACTGAAAATACATGATGATATCATAAAAGCAACTGACAATAACATGATCACAGTGCTCGTACTATTAAACATGTCAAAAGCATTTGACAGTGTAAGTCATGAGCTATTACTGTCTAAGCTATACTACTATGGAGTTAGAGGAATAATGTGGGAATGGTTCAGAAGCTACCTAACAGAGCGTAAGCAAACTGTTCAGCTTAGCGAGAAAGACACACATATATTTTCAAAACAGTGTACTATTAAATCGGGGGTACCACAAGGATCTATACTTGAGCCCTTACTTTGCAACGTCTTCATTATAGATCTTGAGCAGAAAATTGAATCTTGCTGTATTCATTATTATGCAGATGATTTACAACTCATGTTAAGTTTTAACGTGAGTAAATGCCATGAAGCTTTCCAAAAAATTAGTGATGATCTAAACAGCACTTTGCAGTGGACACTTGAAAATGGATTGCAGTTAAATATCAATAAGACAGATGAAATTCTTTTTGGTAGTGAAAAAAACAGAAACGAGTTACGCAACAATGGTCTCAAACTGATGATGAATAACAATGAGATAAAGTTCAGCGATTATGTTAGGAATCTTGGCCTTATTATGGATGACAAATTAAATTTCACTAAACAAGTGTCAAGTATGTGTCGCTCAGCATATTTAAGTTTAAGAGGTCTGTACCACTTGAAAGTCAACTTACCAAAGGATGCCAAAATCAAACTAAGCGATTCACTAGTACTGTCAAAATTAAATTATTGCGACTCCGTGTATGGTCCCTCCCTCAAAGTAGGAAACACACACAGGATACAGAATGTTCAAAACGCCTGTATATGGTATGCGCAAGATGTTCCCTACAGAGAACACATAAGTCTATATATCAAGCAAGTGGGATGGCTGAACATGAAACAAAGACAGTGGTTACATCTATGCTGTATGGTGCATAATGTGATTGTCTCAAAAAAAAACAGAATACTTATTAAACAAAATCGAGAAACGCGAAGATGTGCACTCAGTAGCAACTAGAAATTTAGACATTACACTAACAGTGCCAGCACATCACACTGAGAATTTCAAGAAGAATTTCACATACCAAGCAACCAAGATATATAACCAACTACCCAACTACCATCCGATCTAAAAATACCGAGTCCAAACAACTTTAAAGCAAAAATAATTCAACTCTTAAAATCGGAACAACTTACCATTAATTATTAGCCGCTGTACTTTGTTCTGTTCTTATTTATTTATATATATATTTTTTCTATATATGCATTATATGTATTTTTTAACTTATCCGACCCTTCTGTATAGACATTATATGTTTTTAATTTGTGATGATATATTAAGTATTTTGTAAAGATGTATGATCGTACAAAGCTCAGGTTTTACACCAATTCAACAAATTGTCACCTGGCCTATTCTAATTTTACAGAATAAACTGATTTATTATTATTATTATTATTATTATTATTATTATATCTTCAAATTAACCTTAACAGGAGCCGGGTAGCCCAGGACCTCCTGTATCAACATAGGGTGGAGTATAACGCTGACGTGCTACTCGTCAGCGAGCCGAACAAGAGGCACGTCACGACAAACAGTGCCTGGATTACTGATCCCTCACAAGATGCGGGCATCAGGATGTATAATAAATGCGCTAGCAACCCTCGCTACGCAAATGGAATTGCTAGTTGTGTAATTGGCGATGTTACCGTATATTCCTGCTACAGTACCCCTAACTCAGAATCCCTACATGCATGTGACTTGTGCCAAAAAGGACTATGTAGTGAATGTTCATCATTATCATCTACCGAAGACCGATGTATGAATCTGACCAAAAGAAAACTGAAATTTTTCTGTTCAGAATGTGAACTTGAATATGAAAAGTGTCTGAAATTAAATAAAAAACTGATACTAGAAAACCAGAAGCTGCAAAACCAAAATTAAGAACTATCAAAACTAAATTCTACAATAAAGTACTTAAGTAAAGATAATTATACTGAGCTAAGTGGAAAAATAGTTCAGTTGGAAGATACAAATAAAGATCTGCAGGATGAAATTAGAATAAATTTCATCAACATAGTAAAAGACCTCATTAAAAATGAAATGGGACAGCTAAAACAAGAGGTAACAGACCTTAAAGAAAGCAATATAGAATTGGTTAAGCTCTTTACGAATACCCCCCCCAGGTGTTAACATAAAACCAGCCACACATTCAGCACTGTTCTAAAGGAAAACCATGACAAAAATAGACCAAATAAAATAACGTTCTTGAAACTCCGTAGTTTGCGTAACCATCATGTCTATAAAAGTATTGAGGGCATTGTCTAAATCCACACCTTGATCTAAAATTTTATTAGAAGTATTAAACGATTTAATTTCAGCTATTTCTTGTGCTTGTAATATGTAGCTGGCAAACGTTTCCATGTTTACTTTCATTGTTTTATGAAGTAACAGTATTTATTCTAGTACATTCAATATTTTATGTCTAATTTCGTTGAAAAATATAATATAGTCAAGTTTCTCATTATCACTGTGCACTCGGTAAGTTATAATTCTATATTTGAAAGCACTTTGGATAATTTCTATACCATCCGCCAACCGTACACATGAATTTGTTCTATGTTGCAGTGTTCTTTTATGAGACTTCATTTGGTTAGTTGTAGTTAGAATACATCTTTGCTTCTTTACTCAAGGAAATTGACGTTAAGAATGACCACACATTAACTCCTTTCACTATTTTATAGAAAAGGTATGCTACGTCACAAAATATCAAACCCCACCACATTTTATTGTATACGTATTGAACAAATATAGTTTTAGAGGTCAAGTTGCTTGGCAAGGAGGAAGCTTTGTCCTTGAAACCTATGCAAGCCAAGTCCAAGGTCACCGCAAGTGATCGTTCTGAGTAAGAGAAACACTCCGACCTTGAAGCCGAAACCCAACTGACACGGTCAAAGTCAAGGTCACGGCAACTGTTATGCCGGGCTAAGGGGACGCCGTAACCTTGAACACAACGGCCACAGGTGTGCGGTCAAGGCCAAGGTGAAGTGGTGGGGGGAGACCGACCTACGGCTAACTTCCTCTACTAGCGAATTATCCGCTGTAGTCGGTTAAATGGTAAGAAAAAGTTTCGTATTTTGAAACACAAAATAATTAAACATTGTCAGTTCGGCTTAATGCCTCATTGTTCAACAGAACAGGCTATTTATCACTCAGTAACTAGCGAATTCCTTAGAGTGCACTAATATTAATGTAATACATTTTTTGTTGCCGCGGCTCTTAAAAACAAAATCCTGAAATTTTTAAAGACACATTGAAACCCTAAACTTTAAAGACAAATGCACAACCTTGATTATCAATACATAATTTGTAATCTCTCCAAACACTACTCCCCCCCTCCCCATTATACTTAATTGTTAAATGTTAGTTGACATACGAACTTTTTGACTGATCTGTTTCCTCTTATCACATAGTATTGCGCTTTATGCCTTAAACTCTGAAGTAAGTGCTATCTTTCGTTAAACATAAAGCTGGTTAACTTCTACACGGGGCGAGCGTAGGTGCGACTTTACTATGTACATACTTCGGTATGCGATGTAAAGCAACGACAGGCGCGGTTAGTACTTGGATTGGTGACCATTCCAACGGAAACCGCGTTCTCGCCTCACACATCTTCCAGCGGCTTGTATATCAGTGTATGCGCGGAAGCTATACAACCTTAGGCGAGGGTTGTATAGGAGATATACCATCCTTCGGAGGGGATGTAAAGCCGTCGGTCCCTTGTCTATTAAATGTTAGGCAAGTAAAAGATCCCTACTCTTCTTAAGGGAAGAGGTTCGGCAAAATTCCTGGTTGGGGGTAGCTCGTCTACAGGCGTCGGTGTTAGGCCTCAGTAGCGGAAATAGGCCGACGTTAAATAAATGTATAAAAAAAAAAAAAAATTAACTTCTACACAGACAGAACTGAATTTTTTGAAGAAAATAAATCAAGACAAATTAAAAATTTGAAATAAATTAAATTAAAATATTTCTATTTATAAAATTATGTTGCCTTCTGGCATTTTCTTATGTTAACAATAAATGAAAGTAATCATTCTTACTCCTAATCATTAATCAGCCAATTCTCATTAAACCAATCGTCCTCAGAAATTGCAATGAATGTATCACTTTTATCTGAATAATCTGGTTTTACTCGACATGTATTTAAACCGGAAACCATTGCGGTTTTTCAATAACTCTTATAGTGGAATCAAATTATACATAAACAAACTGTCTGGGAGCAGTAATTCTATTCTTGGGATTTATGTTACAACGAATAGTCTTTTCGAAAAACCAGATACCAAGTTATCCAACATTCTTGTGGCCGGATAGAAGACGAATAAGGCAGATACTGATGAGATTCTTATTACGTTATCGTTGTGTTTGTCACAGTTTGAACAATTTTTTTCTAATTACTCTTTAACCACAATTATATTTTAAAATAGGTGCCTGTATTATTTTCTATTCAGTTCACTGAGGGAGCTATGACAGGAGAGTCAATTTGAATGGAAGTCCCAAAATAAAAATCCTAAAAGCATTGTGAAGCAATAATAATACCAATATCGATGGTACAAGAGTACAATCTGTTATTTGTGAAGGAGTTCTATCTCATGGGTAACATGAGCTTCATCATCTTCTTTGTTAATTTATTTAAGGTACAAATACAAAAAATAATGATAATGCTAGGTTTAAAGATAGGTAAAAGCTTTTATAGACTTACTTTTAAGGTGGAAGAAATAAACCTTGTATTAACTGTTTCTATTCTCTTTAAGACCTCAAAATCAATATTGCTCCATATTGAACTTTCAGCAATAAGTCATACATGTATAGTTAGTTATTGTGAAAATACAAGAAAATGTACTACAATGAACGATAAATTAAGGTGGTTAGAACACATTAACATAGTATGCTCTAAATTTCGTTCTTTTAGCAAATTGAATAAATTATTTGTGCTGCAAAAGCGAGCAGTTAATATTATTGCAATTGTAAACATTAATCGGTTTGAATCATGCAAAAAAGCTTTTATGACTTTTATATACAGGGTGTCTCACTAGGAACTGTGACCCCGGTTAGACACCCTGTATTGTATATGTATATGTATGTATCTATTTGTATGAGACTGTTTGCCTTGTATCTAAGATACATATTTTTACTGCCAATTAGAGAAATGATCTAAAAAAACATGAAACAATCCTATTCAGAAAAAATTGTACTTCTTTACTGGATGTAAGTTGCACAGCACAGTTTGGTATAGAACAATAAATTTATAAGTAAACTTAATCATACAAGATCACTTAGTTTAAGTAGAGCACACTAAAAACTGTATTCTTTCCTATGCATAATTGTTCCCTTCATATTTTAAATAGTCCATATTTTAAATGTGATTTGTCAATCTATGTACCAACATTAAAAATATTTGCTTGTAATTCGTTATTCGTAGTATTAATTATTCGTAATAACACATTAATGTCGTAAGTTAACACTGGGCTCGATAGTAGTATCAACCAGAACACCAAAACTTTGTCAATATTTTTCGCAAAATAAACATATTTAAATAAATACTGGTGCATAGTCCCTTCAAATTAGTCAAAAAATTACTGTTTTATGGAAAATTTTCCATAGTTATGAGACCTGTAGGAAGTTAAGTATATAGTTTGTCTAAACATGATTTTCACCCCCCGCAGTTCTGAAAAACGGTGGTTTTTGGGAAATATACACATATATATGAATTTTTACATTTTTCAAATTTTTCTCTATTTTCAGGAAAAACTATGCATTTTGGTGAAACATATCAAGAGAGCAAAGTTGTATTTTGTCTTTTGCCGCTAGAGGACGCGAAAGAAATATATATTATGCGATTATTACACTTAACGGGCCAGGCTTGTAACTTGTAATTCAGCGCTCGGCGGGGCACATAGCCCGGAGAGTAGCTGTTGGTTGCAGTCTGGTTACTATCCTTATAGTAAAATAAGGATTTTATAGAGGAGCTTGCGACTGAAATATTATATTTTAATATTTCTGCCCTCTAGAGGCACACTTGAACTATGCTAAGCCCAGTCAGGCTATTTATTTTTCGATTGCAACAGACACTGGACCGCTAGATGTCTGCTTATTATTTTACATGTCGCTATTGTAAAGATACCGAGATGTACTAAATAGTTAAGGGATCCTCGTGTCGTTCATCACATGCCTACCTTGCACTGACGAGAGGCAGCAGCTCGAAACTGCAGTCTGCAAGTGGTATGGGACGACAGCGGCAGCTCAGAAACGATCTCTCGTAAAAACAACATTAATTAGCAATATTATGTATAGTACCACATTAAAGTAACAAATTATTTGCAAAATTCAATTCAGACCAATTTGCTGCAAAATATCTCAAATCCAAGGGATGCATACTCTGAAAAAGAAGAAATCGAACCTTAGAAGTTTCACTAGAATAATTTAGTATATGAGATTTGTTAGAATAGATTTGGTTTAGTTACAAGGGAGGTTAAGCAAGGACTGTGGTAGGAAAGTATAAAACTTCCCAAGAACAAGTGTTCAACAGAAAAAACTTACAGTGTTAAAATAAAGTGTTTCGAAAAGTTTGAGCAAATTGTTATTGCGATAATGTTGTTACAAACAATTATACTATAAAGTCAAGCTTAAAATTTTTGGAAGATGCTATTTAAAAAATATATTGGTACAAAGAAGGATAATCAGAGATTAAGAAATAATATCCATGTCACACCATTAACTACCAATCAGATCGCGTCCTTCACTAGTAAAAATATAAACAAATTGAAGTTAAGAGTAACAAAAGGAGACAATCAAAAACAGTTACAAGTGGAGAAACTTCTGAAGGAAGTTTTAAAGATCCAATTAATAGGTATTATGAGTCACAAAAAGCTCATATTGCTGCTACCTGTTAATATAGAAAGCATAAGTGCTCAAGATGATTATAATCAACAACAGGCATAATTGGCTAGACAGACGGCATTTGAAAATAAATATGATGCTGAAACAAGAATCTAGAATAAGATAAACTGAAGCTGATGTTGTAGATGTCAACTAGATAATGAAGGACCTGGTTTCTTTAGTTCACACACAAGGAGAAACGATAGATGCAACTAAAAATATTATAGATCATGCTACAGGTAACTTAGGGAAGTACAAAAAAAAAGACATCTCCTGGGCAACGAAAGAATAAGGAAAATAATAAGCGGATAAAAAAAGGCAGCGTAAAATTTATATAGATGGAAGTAAAAGAAAACTGAGATCCAAGAAGGGAAGACAAGAAAGCAAGAGGTTGAGTGGTATATTAAAGAAGAGAAGACAAGAAAGTAAGAGGATAGTGTGCTGTATTAAAGAAGGAAGACGGATATCAAGAAGTAAAATGTGGCCTGTCAGGTAGAATTTAAAAGTCAGGAGTATTTGCCATGGAGCTGGGTCTTTGTGTTCAGTGAAGAAAATTGTCATAAAAAACATAGAAGTAAGACGTTTAGTATACGATTAACAATAATAACAAAAGTGAAAGACATAAACGAATGAAAATATATTGACAATTTAGTTTTAAATAATATTAGTATTTTAATAGTGTTGCCAGATCGAAATAAAAAGGTAACTGTAAAGAATTAGATATAGGTATTAGCTGAAAAGATGGATATAGGTTATAAATTTTGAGAGTCAATCACAAATTTGTTTGGAAACTTAAAATAATAAATAATTTGTTTAATAACGATACTTTATTCAGAGTAGGCAATCTAAGGTAGTTCTAATCAAAATTTTCTTACTTATAAAAAGAATAATAAATCTAAATCTTTATAATTTGAACCATAACAACTCACAGTGAACCCTGAAAGAGAGAGTCGACTGAGCTACGCATATAAAGAGGCAAGTATCTGATTAAAAATTAACAACATATATGTTATTTTATCACACTCAATGTAGTGGAATTATTAAATAACATAATAATATATATTCGATATCTTGAATTCTACGATAGTTAGAAATTTTTTTAAAATTTTTTAAATAAACTAGATAAAAAAGTATATAACTGGAAATTATTTTCGGACATACAGGGCGAGCCAAGACGAAATTACAGGACCAAGTGCCTCTTTTTTTTAATGGAATGCTAGGTATACCAGTACATTTTTTGAAGCTTCTTTCAAGGCTCTATTCATTCCTATATTAGCATTGAATTTCTCCCAATTACTTGGATGTAATGAATTTTTTTGTTGAAATAATGCAATCTGCAGATGGATATTTAAAAAATCACCACAGTCACAATTATCGGTTGTAAGAAAAACTTAGTGAATACCAGTTACGAGACATCTAATTAATGTTTTTGAATCATTTTCATTTCCTAAAAATATACAGAGTGGCAAAAAATTATTTTTCTATTATGAACATTTTAAATTGAATTTTCTCAATTTTGGAACACCCTGTATATTTTTCGACGATGTGATGTAGAAATGAAAAACGAACATTTTCTGTAAGTACTTCCCTAGGGCTAATTGCAACCATTTTCGTTTTATAAATAAATAAGTGTCAAATTCAAGAATAAACTTTAAAGAGGTTCCCTGAAATAATTCATTAGAAAAATTTGTAATAGGTGTTCGACGTGTTGCCCATTTTGATTGACACACGTGCAATTTCGAAATGAGGCGAGGAGTTTTTCCAATCCAATGAAATGAGTAAATAGTATTTAACCGGTCCTTTACTCTAATGTTTTTTTGTACATTTTTTTGCTGTTTTCGTTATTTGACAAGCAATAAAACCTCAGTTTGGTATAAATTGTCGTATGCAAAGGAGCATTTATCGCACATATGGGTCGTTACAATTTGTATTGAATTTAAAATATTTGGAATTTTACAATATGAATTTTAATAAAGCGGAACTTATAGACATGACTGTTGTTTTGGGCGAGTCGGACAGAAATTGTTTACTATCAGTAGAATTTATCACCAACGTTATCCTGAAAGAAGGACTCCTGATGTTAGCAGCTTCCAAAACCTTCTCGAAAGATTTTTGGAAACTGGAAATGTCGAATATAAAAAAAGTGGAAGAATAAAACGTGTTGTGGACGAAGAAAATGAGTTTTCTGTGGTGCTGGCAACGGTTGAGAATTCCCATGTTAGTAAAAGGGAAATGAGCTCGTTAGTAGGAATAAGTAGACGGTCTGTGGGTCGAATCTTAAAAACAAATAAGTTGCAGGCATATCATATTCAAATGCACCAGGAATTATCTGATGACGATTTTCAAAAACGCCTACAATTTTGTAATTGGGCCAGAGGTGAAATGCAACATGATGTCAACTTCTTCAATACTGTTTTATTCAGTGATGAGGCAACTTTTCATAAAAATGGATTTGCTAATAGGCACAATTTCCATCATTATGCTTTGGAAAATTCTCACTTTTTTATGCAAGTTGGTAACCAACACAGACGGTCTATAAACGTTTGGAGAGGAATTATTGGAGAACATGTAATAGGGCTATTTATCACATTATTTAAATGCAGTTGGAGGCTACTTAAATAATACCTACCCTAATCAATGGATTGGAAGAAATGGACCCACTAAATGGTCCGCTAGATCCCCAGATCTTACAAAAATGGATGTCTTTTTAAGGGGATACGTGAAGGAAATTGTTTATAAAGACACACCAACAACAGTACAAAATATAAAGGAAAGAATAATAACTGCCTTTATATCTATCACACCGGCAGTTTAAGGAACAGTGGGAACCTCATTTCAAAAGAGCATAGAGATGTGTGTCAATCAAAATGGGCAACATGTGGAACATTTATTATAATTTATTTGAAGAAACCCCTTTTTTTCAATTTATTTTTGAATTCTGTAATTATTGCTCAATAAAATGAAATTGGTTACAATTAGCCCTAGGGAAGTACTTACAAAAAATGTTAGTTTTTCATTTCTACATCACACCGTCGAAAAATATACAGGGTGTTCTATTTGAAAAAATTGAGAAAATTTAATTTAAAATGTCCTTAATTGAAAAATAATTTTTGGCCACCCTGTACATTTTTAGGAAATGAAAATGATTCAAAAACATTAATTGTATATAAATTTATATACTTTTTCTTAGATTTTTAGCCAAAAAGTACATTCTATTTCTGTGTAGAATGAGTATATATATATTTTTAAATAAAGTATAATCTATAAAGTTTAAGAATTTGTCAATAAAGTCTCTTCCTCCAACTGATGGGTCTTTAAAGAAGCATGCATAAAGGGTCTACCTCCAATGCCAAAACTGGTTAGGAAATTCTCTCGAACCCTGTGAATTCGGTTGGAAAAAAGGAGATGATATTTTAATCCCTAAATTTTCCGATGACCCATTGATTCTTGATGAAGTTCTCAAAAAATTGCATTGTGGTTGTAAACTTCTTTGTACCAAAAGATGCTCTTGTAGAAAATTGGGATGGAAGTGTAATAAATTTTGTAAAGTATGTATGTAAAGGAACTGATTGTGCTGATTCTGATGTAGCTGACTAAATTAGCAATGTAAATTGTTTTAATGAAGAGGTTAAACTTGTAGAGATTGAGCCAGATTTTCTTTCAATGGAAAATGAAAATTATGAAAATGATAATTATGAAGAAATAGATAATGTAAATGATAATGCTGTATCTAGTTCTATGAATTCTCTTTATTTTTCTTTTCTTGATTATGTTGTTTGATTTAACGTCAGATTGTAAAAAACATAGGATTTCGTAATTTTAAGCTTTAGGTAAATAAATTTATGAAAGCATTTTTGAGCAAAGATTTTTAATAATTTTTCTTGTTGTTCTCGTCTTTCTTTGCAATTGAAATTATCCACCGTCCACATGAAAGGAGAATTTGAAACGCCAAAAACAAAGAGCCTTGAACAATCGTAAGTTTGTATTTTACGATGCTTATTTAAGATACAGTGCATTGATTATGTGGTTCATTTTAAACTGGTTTTTATGACACACGGGAATAATATTTTTTTATGTTTAGTAGCTAGTCCCTTCAAATTAGGAAAAGTTAGAGAAAATTTTCCCACAGTTATGAGACCTGTAAAAAGTATTTGGGATGCCTAAACAAAAAAACTGACTAAAGCCCGAGAGCTTTAGCTCGAGGGATTTAGTCTTTGATTATTAACACCAAATGCGGTCGAAGTAAATTGGAGAGCACTCGAGAAAAATTGTGACAATATAATAGTCGCTAATTTATCAAGGTTGAGCTTATGTTATTAGATTATTTCTTGAATGAGTTAATAATTGGACATATATAAATTTGACGTTTGAAAACATTTGTACGACAGCAGTATGCCTACTTGTTATAAGTTAATAAATTAAATATCGGCGACTATTTTCAGCCAATGCCATGGCAACGGGAAATAGCCACTGATATTTCCCGTTGCTATGTAGAGTTCAAAATAGCCAGTGATATTCCTCATTTCTAAGGGCTTTCAAATATTGTGATTGGTTAAATAAATCGATTTGACACATAAAAGAAATAATCAGTGTAATCCTTTAATAATTGGATGAATTTTGACATGTTACTAGAAATGGACGGATTTTATTGGATTTTTATTTCGCCAAAAAATTATTAATGTAATGGATTATTAGTATTATTATTATTTTTATTAATTTGTATTATTAGCATTATTATTATATATTACAAATGATTTTGTTATAAAAAATTTTTTTTCAAACTTGTGTTTTATTTAATGGCAAGTATGTATATATATTATTTCGCGCCCTCTAGCGGCAAAACTATGCGGAATTCTAAAAAAAGTAGAGACAAAAGCTGTAGGAAATTTTGTACTGTACAACTTTGCTCTCTTGATATTTTTCACCAAAATGCATAGTTTTTCTTGAAAATAGAGAAGAAGGCGAAAATACGCTTTTTGGAGCTGCAGGGGGTGAAAATCATGTTTAGACATCCCAAATACAACTTTTTACAGGTCTCATAACTGGGAAAAATTTCTCTAACTTTTCCTAATTTGAAGGGACTAGCTACTAAACATAAAAAAATATTATTCCCATATGTCATAAAAACCAGTTTAAAATGAACCACTTAATCAATGCACTGTATCTTAAATAAGCATCGAAAAATATAAACTTGCGATTGTTCAAGGCTCTCTGTTTTTGGTGTTTCAAATTCTCCTTTTATGTGGACGGTGGATAATTTTAATTCCAAATAAAGACGAGAACAACAAGAAAAATTATTAAAAATCTCTGCTCAAACATGCTTTCATAAATTTATTTACTTAAAGCTTAAAAGTACGAAATCGTATGTTTTTTTACATTTACAATAAATATCTTTAAAAGTAACAATCTGACGTTAAACTGAACAACATAAAGGCTAAAGTATTTCATCGAATGCCAGATTGCAAGTAAACTACGAAGTGTTTAAAGATTAATGCCAAAAAGGGTGAGAATAAGACAGCGCACTTTTCATACAACAATATATATTACCGTTACTATACTTTTCAACAGTTCAAACTAAACTTCTGTAAATGTCATTATTATCCTGTAGTTCGTGCTCTTAGCATAAACACTGAATAATATCATAATGTCTATTAATCTTAGTTTTCTTTTCTTGTACAGCACCTTACATGAAAACTAACATTTTCAATATATTGTACAGCTCTTCCAGCACCTTACAAGAATACCAACATTTTCAATATCTTGTACAGCTCTTTGAGCACCCTACAAGAAAACAAACACTTTCAATATCTTGTACAGCTTTTTCAGCAGTTTACAAGGAAACAAACATTTTCAGTATCTTGTACTGCTCTTTCAGCACCTTATAAGAAAACAAACATTTTCAATTATTTTGCACAGCTCTTTCAGCACCCTACAAGAAAACAGACACTTTGCTTGGTAAATGCCCTTGGTAAATTACAGCTGAAAATATTATATTGATTACAAAATTTTGCTCTTTTCGATAAAAAGAATTCACCTTCGCTACATTAACTATCTCTTCATCATTATCATTCAAAACAAACACTTTAAATTTTCGTGTACAGGTCTTTCAGCACCTTACGAAGTATAATTGGCCAATCTCACCAAGTAGTCTATTTTAGTTTAACTGCATTGAAAAAAATTGTTGAATCCTCTTAAAAACGTATTGTAATAATTTTATGTAAGTTCAAGTATATTTTATCATCCCAGGTTAATCATCAAATTATAATTCTTTTAAAGGTTTAAACAACGCTATTGTTTACCAAAAAACTAGAAATAAGCCATTGTTCTACATGTCTATGAATAATTCAACAATAATTTGGAACGTACCAACATAAACGATTACTCAGTGTTCCCTTATAATAATATTGATATAATTAAAATAGCGTAGGTGTAATCGTTTATGTTTGGTCTAAATAGTAAAACAAACAAAATGTTATATAATAATTATTATTATGCCTTGTTAGTGTTAACATACTGGCGCCTGCTTATCTACCATTTACTAACTCAGTATTCTATGTGAATTTTTTTCCAACGAACTTAAGGTGCTGTTACACGGGCAACGTTTACAGCAATTAATTGCTCGGTGATTATCTCCAGATCTAGTGGAGAAGTTAATAGAACAAAAAAAGCGTCGTTACAGAAGCAATTTCTAAAGCAATTAATAATTGCTCTACTAGGTTTGGCGGTAGTCTCCGCGCAATTAATTGCTGTAAAAGTTGCCCGTGTAACAGCACCTTTTGTTCAAATAACGCACTACCGTGTGAAGAGAAAATTTATACAGTGAGGTCCATAAATAACGGATATATTCATTATCTGCGTAATTAAAAATCTATGAGTAAAATCCTTCTTCTTCTTCTTTGGCATTACAACCCTTGGTAGGTTTTACCCTACTTCACCAGTTGTCGCCATTCGTCCCTATCATCTACCTTTCTCCAATTCTTTACTCTCATAACTTCCAGATCCTCTCTAACATCATCTAACCACCTTTTTCTAGGTCTTCCTCTTGCTCTCCTTTCTGGGGGTTCCCACTCTACCACTTTTCTTAACCACCTTTTCTCTCTCATTCTCTCCACATGTCCTAACCATCGTATTCGCTGTGCATTAACAAACCGTACTATATTTACCCCGTCTATCAGCCTATCAAGTTCATGATTCATCCTGATTCTCCAGCCATCTTTTTCCCGTATGGGCCAAATATATTCTGAGGTGTCATCGTTGTTTGTCAATGTCCAAGATTCACAGCCATATGTAGCAACAGGTCTTATTATAGTGTTGTAAATTTTTAGCTTAGATCCTTTGTTCAGAGTTGTACTTTGCATGAGCTCCCTGTACGCGTGCTAGCACCTATTGCCACTCGTGATTCTAGCTTTGATATCATAGGTACTGTTATTATTTTCATGAATTGTTGAGCCAACGTATGTAAAAGTTCCAACTTGCTCGAACTGATATCCTTCGATGTTAAGATTATCCCTGTTGCTGTTGATGTTTCTGTTGCAATGCATATATTTCATCTTAGCCTGATTTATTCGAAAGCCTTTCTTTTGTGTCTCATTACTCAGTGCTATTAGACTTTGGGTTAGCCGCCTTGGATCACGAGCTATAATTGCGACATCATCAGCATAGGCGCAAATTTGGACACTTTTTGTGGTAATTAAGCCCCCTGGGTCCACATTTCTGATGGCCGCTTCCAGTACTATCAAACTCTTCTATCAACTTTCCTTGTACCCTGACAGTTTCTCTAGAGCCAGCTAGAGTGGCTCTAGAGCTAAATTATTTTATATACCAAATACATGTCAAATCTGACTATTCTAACTAACTTTGTGTCATAAGATTTAATTTAAATGTATCATTTTTTCTCATATACAGGAGGCAAAATACTCAACAAAAACAAGGAAGTAAAAAGAGTTCCTTTTACATATCAGAAAAAATTATAATTTCTTTAGTTGCTACATCTGTGTACACTTACGATTTTAGTTATTTATCGCTGATTGTGCAGTTGATCATTATTGTAACAAGGAGTCTTTCGGTTACCCAGAAAATTTTGGTATTATTAGGATGTGGTGATAAAACAAGAACGCAAAAGTAGGTATGCGAAATTTCAATACTACGTATCCTGACTGTCGCATTTCTCAGTCTACTGTTAGTAGAGTAGAAAACAAACTTCATGAATTTGGAAATGTCACAGATATTGTGCATTGGAAGTAAAAGCATATCTCAATCAAGTTTTTCCTAATAGGTGGAGCGGTAGACGCGGTGAAATTGAGTGTCCTGCCCGTTCGCCCGATTTGACCCCGCTTGACTATTTTTTATGGGGTTACTTAAAATCGAAAGTCCACTTCAACAGACCAAATAACGTCGATGATTCTAAAGACAGAATAAGGCAAGAAATTAATCAAATCACCCCGGAAACGATACTAAATATTTTAGAAGAATTTAAGCAAGAAGCTACGGGCGCCCAGTTTGAACATTTGATTTAAACTGTTTCATGTTCTTTTGTTTACTTAGTAACATTAAAAATGTAATATTTTCAATAAAAAAATTAAAGAAATTCAAAAATCTTATATTGTTGGATAGAGAATTAAAAACCCTTTCAAATGAGCTATCTGTAGAGTATTAGGTAGAACAAATTAATACTACCCCATAGCCATATTTTGGTAACTCCGATGTTGGATGGTTGCCTGGAAAAAGTAAAACCCCCATAAATTGGCGACCCCGACGTGATTAAAGGTTTTGTGTTCATTATTGGTTTTTCTTACTGCCTGGTCTCAGTGATTTTTCCTGCTGCCTGCTGCCTGCTGCCTGCTGTCTGCTGTCTGCTGCCTGCTGCCCTTGCTTTTTCCTGCTGATAATTGATTCCTCTACTGCCTGCTGCACATCATTCTTAAATTTCAGTTGACCTCACTACAAGTGCCCACTGACTGTCAAGCCCTTTTTCATCAAACATCAAGGAGAGTACTGCGTGGGTGAGTGCTCTATCTTTATACCTATATATATATATATATATATATCCTCATAATCTGCTCGACCGAGCAATCAGTAGTTGACAGTGTGTCAGTGTCATTATGTTCTATTCTTTTCTACTTATCGTGGTTGATCAACCCCCCGAACAGGTCAATTTTATTACCTTCGTCGGAGGATCAGCAGCGTCAACAGCACAACAAACCTATTTACCTCATATCCAGATGTTTAGTACTAACTCAGAGAGTTTCAATATGCAAGCATTAAAGGACGCACAAACGGATGATTGTGAACTTTTGTTATCCAAACAGGCAGGTGGTATTATTAAAACGAAATATTATTTACAAGTTGCTATTCCAGATTCAAGAGATAAAATTTGGTGACATGTCTTATTGTAAATATCGACCTTTCGTACCGAAATCTTTACGTCGCACAGTTTTTGACGTTTTCCACAATTTAACTCATGCCGGTATTCGAGCAACGAAGAAACTTGTGAACCCAAACTATTTTTGGCCCAAAACGAATACTGGTTGTGTTTTATTGAGCAAAACTTGCAGGAATTGTCAAACTTCTAAGATCGCTCGTCATACCACCCGTCATACCAGTTAGAGCTGTTTTGAAGTACCTAAGGGTCGTTTTGAACATATCCATATCGATCTTGTCGTACTCTTGCCTTCATCGATTAGTTTCTCTTACATCCTCACTGTGGTTGAACGTTTCACTCGCTGGCCAGAACCTTACCCGTTACCGAACATTTCTGTCTTTCAAAATTATGTGTGTCTTTTGGCACTCCGCTATCTGTCACTACAGATCAGGGCGTCCAGCTTGAGTCAACGTTTTTTCGGGAATTTTCAAAATGTTTAGGATTTCATAGAATTCATACAACTGCTTATCACCCCTAAAGTAATGGTATGGTTGAAAGGTTTCACAGAACCAGGGCTAACTCTGTGCATTGGTCTAATGAACTGCCAATCATACTATTAGGTTTGCGGGAATGCCCAAAGAAAACTCACTGTGTTCATCTGCAGAGCTGATTTTCGGGCAAACTCTACGGCTTCCTGGCGATTGTTTTTTATTAAATCATCGACCGTTGACAGGGACGTACCTTTTTTATTATTAAATTACAAGACTAATTTAATAATTTGCAATTTGCCAGTCCTAAACATAGTTTTGCCCGGCATACATTTGTCAGTGCTGATTTAGATTGTTTTCGTACGAAAGGGCAGGCTTAAGCCGACTTTGACTCCTTGTTACGAAGATCCTTTCTTTGTTGTTTCGCGTTCCGACATAATTATGACGATCCGTAAACACGGGAAGGATGTCACTGTTAGTATTGATAGGATTAAGCCTGAGTATTTATTAGCCAATTTTGATGATCCACCTGCTAAGTCGAAAAGTAAAAAAGTGAGTTTTGCTATTGATTGTTTGGTGGATTGATTTGTTTTTTTTTGTAAGGGGAGTATATGTAGTGTATTAGGTAGAACACACTTATACCACCCCATGGCCATTGTTTGGTAACTGCGATTTTGGATGGTTGCCTGGAAAAAGTGTTAATAAATAATATATTATAAATATTTCATATCGAATTTTACTTTTATTTTGAAATTATGGTTAAAACCCCCATATTATCACACGCACCCTCGTTCCATTTAAAAATTTTAAAGGGGTAGCTAGCACACCAAGGTGGTTGAAGGGGAGGTATAAAATTATGCTCAAAAATGTCACTTTAGAATTAAAAATTCACGTGTTTTAGGATTTCACTCATAAATTATTAATTACGTAGATTACGAATATATCCGTTACTTATGTACCTTGCTGTATATTATATTATAATTATCTGATGTTATATTTTCTACTATAGTCTAGTATACTTTAACTTGGCGTGTGTATGTATGAGTTAATATTTCCGTACGATTTCATTTTCTCTTGTACACAAAGATCCAGAAATATTGTCCACGTAGACAATGTTTCTGGGCTATTGCTTTAACTTTGTGTACAATATGGGAGAAAATGAAATCATACGGAAATATTAACTCATACATACACACGCCAAGTTAAAGTATACTAGACTATAACTACTTTGATTATTTAGTGGTTTTTTATTAAGGTTTCTTACGTATACCCATTCAGTTTATCGTTTGCGACAGTTGAACAGTCAACTTTCAACTCATAATAAATGCACCGGTAGACAAGCTCATCTAGATGAATCGCAAAGTGCCCAACTATATAATCCTCTCCCCTCAGATAAATTCCAGAAATATTATTCACGAACAACATCTACCTAATGCCACAAGTGCGGTGTTAGTAAAAGGATGTAGAATACCTATTTTATGCTTTGACCATGAGAAATAATCCCAGGTAAGACGTTTAAACAATGTTTAATATGATAATAAGTCTTTCCAATAATTATTTGATTTTTCAGCTAGTTCTGGAGGAATTACATTAGCATACCTGTTTATGATTCTAGGAATACTTTTAATCAAATAAGTCTTAGATATAACAATTCCTGCATTGTGCAGTATTCAAATATAATTTGTTTGTCTTTGAAATCAGCTTTTCATAGAGATTCTAAAAATAAAAAATATATAGGATCTTCCATTGAAAAAAAGCGGATGACGTCATAACCGAAGTTAAGCACAAGTTAAAATAAAAATCGGCCTGTTCGAGTATTTTTCTAAAATATTTTCGTATTCAGAAATAACGAATTTGTTCCATAATTTATACAATGTGTCCACAGCCGTATTATAGGTATAAAATGATAACTTTTTTTGGATTACAAACAGAATATTTTGTATTCTGCTCTTGCTTCACCCAAAAACTATTTTTAGTATGTTGGATTTATAGAGGGCGCTGGTAACAGCTTAAAAATAAAAATCGCATCAGGTAAAGTGCCTCTTCTGTGCGAAATATTGAAAAATTTTATTAGAAAAGCTCGGAATTAAAAGATATGAGGTTGTACCAAATTACAGAAACAAATATATTTTTCTTATTTATACATTTTTTTTTAATATTATAAATATTAATAAGTATAAGTATAGTAGCATAGTATATTTATTAACCTTTTTTGCCATACAAAATATGAATAAGGTAAGTCAGTGTTAATTATCTAAAATACATAAATATAAAATCCTAAAAATTGGACATAGTAAAAACAAACCAATTCGATTTACAGATAATATTAATAAGTATAAGTATAGTAGCATAGTATATTTATTAACCTTTTTTGCCATACAAAATATGAATAAGGTAAGTCAGTGTTAATTATCTAAAATACATAAATATAAAATCCTAAAAATTGGACATAGTAAAAACAAACCAATTCGATTTACAGATAATAAAAACATTTGATAAAAACACCTGTAAGCATAAAGTGTACACATATACACAGGTTTCATGCAAAAATGAAAGTACCTGAGAGACAATACGTTTATAAAAGCTATGCCATGTTACAACACTCAGTAATAAACTCTTCCAAAGTATAAAAACAACCTTCGATTAAAAATGATTTTAAATTTTTTTTAAACTCAGCAAAACAGCGTGACAATTTAATTGCATTAGGTAAAATGTCAAGAGACTACAACCTGCGTAGACGGCGACTTTTTATATTTTTCGTGCAAGCATTTACCAAGACAGAACTTTTCTTTATTTCTTGTTGGGTAATTATGAAAGTCTATATTTTTTTAAAATTTGGTTTGATTTAGATATACAAAACATAATATTTTCAGTATATAGATTGATGTAAAAGTTAATATGCATCTACACTTAAAGGATTCACGGCATGACTCCCTGTAATCTAAGTTAAACATTAGTCTCAATATACGCTTTTGTATTATAAAAACGCGAGTAGATTCTGTAGATTGACCCCAGACCGTAATATTATAGCTTGTTGCTGAGTATACTTGGGCATAATATAATGACAATAAGGCACTCTCATTTAAGTCATTTTTTAAAGAAAACAGCGCAAAGAAAGACTTGTTAACATGTTCAGAAAAATTAATATTTTCATCTACCTGAATACCTAAAAATTGTATTACATTTGTAATTTTAATTTGAGTATCATCTAGAGAGAAGTTTATGTCTGGTACAGCGCGGTTCCCATAAGAAAATTTTACACATTCAGTTTTATTTAAATTTATAATTAATTTATTTCTGTTGCACCAGATCTTAAATTCCTCTAATACGATATTGACTCTGTCGATAGCACCTAAGATGTTAACCGCTGATACTACAATTGTGGTATCATCAGCGTACATAAATAACACTCCGTGTTGTAATGTGTAGTCTGGTAAATCGTTTACAAACAAGAGAAATAGAAAGGGGGCCAATATACTCCCTTGTGGCGTACCAAGGTCTGTATTATATAATTGGGAGTCCACCTCTCCTACTCTAACAACCAGAGACCTGTCCGTCAAATAAGATTTTATACCCAATCAATAATCGATCCTACGATGCCTATTGCTGCTAATTTATTTGACAAAAAAATCTGGTTTATAGTGTCAAAAGCCCGGGAGAGATCAAAAAACACACCAAACACATACTCGTTGGAGTCTATCTTATCATGAACGTACTGCACAAAGTCAATCGTGGCTGTTTCAGTTGAGCGACCAACTCTAAAACCATGCTGGCAAGTTGTTAATAATTTATTTATATTTAGAAAAGAATATATTCTATTGTAAACAGCCCTCTCGATTAACTTTGAGAAATTACTTAAAATTGAAATGGCCCTGTAATTTGACATTTCAAGACAGTCGCCTTTTTTAAACACAGGCACAACTTTAGCTGTTTTAAGTAAACTAGGGAACTGACCAAGATAGACGGAATTATTTATTAAAATGGTTAAATAATGTGCAAACTCGTAACAACACATTTTAAGTAATTTTGTAGGTACTTCATCAATCCCAGTAGATTTTTTGTTAGACAATTGATTTATAAGCTCAACTACCGAATCCTCCAACATTGGAAAAAATACATAGAGTTAACGCTAGGATTTTTAGATATTGTACAGTTATTGTTCTGAGGTGCAGAGTTTTGATCCGTAGGAGTTGTTACTGGGTTTGAAAAATATCCCCTAAAAGCATTTGAAATCTGCAAAGGATTGTTTAATATTTTACCACTTGACATTATAATTTTAGGGATGGTTTGCTTACCGGCATTATAAACGTAATGATAATTTAAATTTATTTATTTTACCCATGTTCCTCCATTTTCAGCACACATCTCAAATTCTTTGTAGTTATTTTGAATGGCTTGAAGGCTAACTGAATTTGTACCATTTGTAATTCTCTCTTTCAATACATTTACATCGGTTGTTAAATCATGGGAATAAACAATTTGCTTCAGATGACCCCATAAATAAAAATCGCAAATAGTCAAATCAGGTAATCTGAGTGGATATGGAAAGAATCCAAATCGTCGTTACTATTCAGCCAATTCCTCACATTTGTGTACTGTGAGCTGAACAATCATCTTGCTGAAAATACAAACGCGCTCTTTCGTCCAGTGGCAAGGTATGTAAATATTCATGAAAAAATGTTTCCAGTAGATTTAAATATTTATGTTGATTTAATTTTCCATCAATGATGTATCGTCCGATTATAACATTGTAGAATATTGCGCACCAAAAATTAACTCTTTTAGAATATTGACTACCAGTAACAATTCTAATATTTGGGCTTGCATCCCTCCAGCAGCGGCAATTCTGACTAGACACAACACCATTGGTGGTAAAAGTTGCTTCATCAGAGAAAATGATATGTCAATGAAAAAACTGGTCCTCTGCAGACTTTTCCCCCATTAACTTGCAAAAGCATAAGCGCTTATCTTCATCACCGTACTCAAGATTATGTCGAAATCTTGGTCTGAATGGAAAAACTTTGTTTTCTTGGAACAGTTTACAAATTAACGATTTACTTGTTAGTTCCATTGAAGAAGTTGGACGAACTACCAAATGTTTGCGCCTGGTACTAGACAATGTGCCTCCCCCGTTTTGGCCAAAAACCACCCCCAAAGCCCCGTTTCCGTGAACCCGTTTATTTTCCCCAGTTTTTCGACTAATTGTTGTTCTCTTGAATAGAATGGAAGGTCCCTCGATAGATTTGACCTTAGCCACCCCTACCCCAGGTTTCCGCCCCTGTAGTGGGTTGAGCATTGTTGTTTTTTTTATGAAAAAAAAAAGATATTTTACAGGAGGTGTTTCTTTGAATAAAGTGGTAGATGGCCTGGGTTGTGTAACCACCACCGGGGGTTATTTTCAAAATTGATTTGACCCTGGGAATCGATTCAGCACCCTCGAAAACGGGGGAGAGACGTTGTCTAGTCCCAGGTGCAAACATTCGGTAATTGCGTCGTAAATCCCGACTCTTTAATATCCCTGTATCACTACCGCGCTTTCTTAGAGATAATTTTGGATTCTCCCTGAGAGAGATAATATTGCTGCATCATCTTCATTGTACTGTGTCTTTTTCCTAGTCTGCTATTTATATTTCCGGTTTTCTTGAATCTTTTCACAATTCTCCATGCCTTTTGTATCGTCAGGACGATATTCGGAAACTTTTCATTAAACTTTGAAATCACATTTTTCATGCTAGATTCGTCAGTACAATAGCATAGTACAGTTGATTTAAAAAAAAACTGGTACAACTCTTGTAATCGAAAATCTTAATAGTTTAGTTGTGTGCATATGTCTGTAAATAGGGCTGGCCAGGCATGTCGAAGGGGGGTGGAGAAGAGGTGATTTACCCCGGACCTGGGTTTTTAGGAGGTGACCGGTTTTCTTAGTGTTCTTAAACTTATATTAAACCCTTCTTTTTAATTTTATTCAAATGGAATTTTTAAAAATAATTAGAAAATAACTTTTTCAAAACATTTTCAAGCCTGTCATATTATTGTTTAAAAAAGTAATATTTGTTACGGATCATTCTACTAATGGTTGTAATTAAAATACTAACTGAATAATGATAATTCTATTTTTAAAATAAGAACACAAAATTACCACTTGAGATTAAAAAAAATGTAAACAATGCAAACTGGACATAAAAATACAATAAATAAAATAAATAAACTTCAACTACGTAATACAGAATTAACTAATATTTTGTCATTGCTCCATTAGCGTCTAAAACTGCCTGAAGTCTTGCAGGCATGGACAAGTTCTCCCAAGCGTCTTCAATTATCCCTTCCAATTCTTGGGCATTATTTGGATGGTTATTTAATTTTCTTATATGTTTCACCATTAGTCCCAAACATTTTCAATTAGATTTAAATCCGGACTTTTAGATGGCCACGGTATCAACTGTATGTTTTTATTAAGAAACCATTGCCTGACACGATGGGCTGTATGTATGGAGCAGTTGTCTTGTTGGAAAATAAAATTATTTTCCGGAAACACCTCTATTACTGACGGCAACATAATATTGTCTAATATTTCAATATATTTAATAGAATTGAGACGACAAACCACTGTTCCAACACACACCTAACCCATTTAGGCTCATCCAAGCCCAGACATTGACTGAAAACCTTCCTGATATTTGTGGATCGAAAGTATATTTTTCGTCGTATCTAGTGGAAGGAGGCCTATATACGCGAACATGTCAACATGTCCATCGTTACAGGATTTAAAAACCTTTTCGTCCGAAAAGATAACTTGTCCCCAGAAGTTTCCATCATTGATTATATAGTTCAGTGCAAAAATAATCCTACCCTGCTTCTTTTCTTCCGAAAGTTTGTTTTTTTAACCGCTGAACAACTCTTCAATTCGCTTCCTAGTTTTATTCTTCTGCAAGCAGTAGGTACCGAAGCAGGGAAATTTGTCTCTGAAATTGCATTTACTACAGTCTGAAGAGGGTTTTCTCTTAGGTAATTTATAAGATTTTCATCTTCTTGATTATTGCTCTTTCTGAGCCTACCGGAATCAACTTTACGGGATACCGTTTGGTTAGTTTCCCATTGTTTTTTAATACTCATTATCGTGGTTTTACTCACATTGCATTCAGCAGCAAGTCTTCTTATGGACCAACCATCTTCAATTTTAGAAACAATTCGAAGTTTTTGAATATCTGTTAGATGTCGAACCATTTTTAATAATGACGCGACTGATTAACGTCAAAGTGGCATTTGTAAGATTATTAATATCAATCAAAGAACGAATGATTTACATAGCTAAAAGAAAGTATACCAGTTTTTTTTGAAATCAACTGTACTAGATAACCTTTTTCTTGTAAAGTTGACATTTCTAATTCAAACAATAAATTATTCTGACACAAAGACTGATCACTTTTATTTCTGTTTCCATGGCATAACATTAGAATTTTTTTAATAAAAACTGCATTTACTTCTGTAACTTGGTACAATGTAATATTGTTTAGTTCTGAGCAAGTTATTCTAATAAAAATTTTTCAATATTTCGCACAGAAAAGGCACTTTACCTGATGCGATTTTTATTTTTAAGCTGTTACCAGCGCCCTCTAAATTTTTTTAAAATCCAACATACTAAAAATTGTTTTTGGGTGAAGCAAGAGCAGAATACAAAAAACTGTGTTTGTAATCCAAAAGAAGTTGTCATACCACATTGCCGTTGACACATTGTATATACACTGGATATAAATAAAGATTTTGTAGAGTAATACTACTTAAAATTTTCGGAAAAAGAACTCGAAATTTTATTCGTGCAAGGCGAGTCATTTTGTAGGAGATACAAAAAAAGTTGATAATTTTTCGGTTGCACAATTCTAAACACATTTTGAAGCAGAATGGATTTCTGAATCTAATATACCGGGTGATAGAGGCTAGTGGTTCACCCCTATATTTCCTGTATCTATTTGAAATTTGGGGTGCATAAACTAGTTGTAAAAATAGATTTTTGGCATAGAAAACAGAATGACACGCACCATTTCTGGTTGACCCGGAAATGACCGCAACTTTAGATTTTTAAATGGAACACACCCTATATATTTTTACATATTTGGATTCAAGACAATATTCTGAGAATATCATGAGACTTTCAGGAATTTTTAAAGCATTTTAAAACATTTGCCTAGAGTGCTTCAGAATTTGTTCTACGGCAGGTAAAGTCCATGGGGAAAATATAATTTTTCGTTTCATTTCATTAATAACTATTTACGAAGCCTCCAAAGTTCAACATATCAGTTTTTTACCGAAAACTTTTTTTTTAATGGGAAGGTGATGGCTAATAGTGTTCAATAAATTATAGATTTTTTCCTGAATTTTTTTTATATGCATTTTAGATCTATGCTATTTGTTTTTCTATTTTATTTAATTTATTTAACGATAAAACATCACTGTCAAAATATTTTTTTCTGAACTTTAACATAGTTAACTTGCACATAACACTCGACCGCGCAAGAACTGACAATTATATAACATTGACGGACTTACCCCTGCCCCTCCTTTTTTCCCTTTCTCCCATCTCCGTTTATTCCCTGCACACAGTGCAGTGCAACACACAGTCCCCGCCGACATCTAAACCTCATAACATAGAAATATTGCACGTGATTAAATATCCATCTTTTTAAGGGGAGGTCTTTTTAGGTAGCTCAGTGGGTTAGCGCATCTACCTTTCTCTCTGTGCATACCTAAGTGGGTGGGTTTGAGCCTCACCTACTGCGAGGTCATTTTCAGATATAAATTAATCCCAAGAACTGGTTCGGATCACACTATAAACTGTAGGGCCCCGTCTCCTTTACTCAGACAAATCTAGATCTCCTAAACTTAAGAGAGTCACTCAGGTGATCTGGAAGGCGATTAATAAGCATTTATAAGCATTATTTATATAACGGGTCTGGCAGAATGAAATATCCATTTTAAAAGTTAATTCATGTCATAATATAATCAGATATACATTCATATCAAATGTCCTTGCTTTCATGATAAATAAAAATTTAATAAAGCGTTTGCTAGAAATGTCAGTTTAGCCGTGAATATGGAGATTTGGTCAAATATTCAACGTTCTTTCGCGGTTAAAGTTTGTTTAAAAAATAACTATTCTATTATAATTACCCAGCGTTTATTTCGTCGTCACTTTCATTTGAATCCACGAGATTCAGTTCCTATGAAGTACCGCTTCGTAGCAAAAAGATTACTGAGTGGTGTACTGTATCCGCGTTTGGTATTATTGGACTGTTCTTCTTTGAGGAAAATGACTTGACTGTTACAATCACAAAGTTATCAACAGGTATTGCATAACTTTGAACAACAACTTTACAATGTTGGTCTGAATATTCGAAGAATATGGTTTCAGCAGAACGTAGCCACTTCCCACACTTTTTTTTTCTATAACAATTTTTCGAAGAATGTTTTCTGACCATGTCATTTCGAAATTTGGAGACATCAACTTACCGGCACAGTCACCGAATCTCTCAGCTTGTGATTTCTTTTTATGGAGCTACTTAAAGCCAAAAGTGTTTTCTAATCGACCACAAACTTTGGAACAACTAAAATGTAATTAAACTAAGGTGTTTCGTATCCACAAATTTTGTTAATCTCGTATGCAGTAGTCGGCTTGGATAATTTCTTAGAAATGAGCGAATATAGTTGGTGTGTGTTGAAATTCGTATTAATTTTAAAAATCCATTTCTGTCTGTACGTTTACATTGTTGTGTCACCTATGAATAAATATTGAAGACAGGAACCCTATTGGTATAAGTGACGTTATTTTTATTTATTGATTTGACGATGATGATTGTGTTGACAGAGAGCCAAATACCTCATTAGGTAAGCGTGATGTGTCCTAATATTGTTAGTAGTAGTATAGGTTTTTAACAGTGTCATGTTTAAAGATTATATTTATTCCTCATTTTTTTACCAAATTTTCATATATATTATATAACGCTTTATTTATTTTTTTTAAATCATTTTGAATAATAAAAGCCTTATACTGTGTGACTAAAGGTTAATGTTTTTATTCATGTTTATTTTAATTTATATACTTCTTGTTAGTTATTTGATTTATGTTATATTGTTGTAGTCGTGAGGAAGACATTAAAGTTTGTCGAAACGTCGACTTAATGAGAATTTGAGGTTTTCTTTTTCTAAGAAATTATCCAAACCGACTACTGCACACGAGACTAAAATGTAATATTCGGACAGAGGTTAATGCAATCCGAATTGAAATGTTGGAGCGGATGATGAAAAACTTTCGTGCCAGCAACGAGGAGTAAGTCATTTGATTAATGTCATATTTAAAAAATAAAATTTTCGTGTTTCCTCAAGAATCTTGTGTTTAATTTTTTAATGACAATTTAGCCATTAATATATTGAAACATCCTGTATATATCCCATATATACATTTAGTTTTTTCCTGTTATGTCTCCAAATTCAAGTAATTATTGCAGTTGATTAATTTCATTTTTACATTTATTTACTCGTTTAACATTGGAGACAATAAAGTTACCAGAATGCATTTTAAAATTATATTCTTTTAAAGCTAAGTTAAAAGCTACAGTTTTTACTAAAAAGTTACATAAAATTGAGTCGAGTCACAGGGTTTGTTTATCAGTTATAAGATAAGTGTCAAGTACTTCGTTTATTCCCAGAGTGTGAAATCGCCTACACTTTTCTACCTTAACTATAGAAGATAGAAAGTTGAGCGTCGAATATTATAATAGCGTTAAAATAAACATATTCCCACAAGAAACAAGCGGAGATGCATAATCCGGGTAGAAGGGTGACATCAGGAACCATATAAAAAGAAAACCAGCTTGTTTACCGGGGAGATGCCTCTTCTATCACTCCCGAGTTACATCGCCGAATGCTATTCGCTGTGCTCCTGAGTAAATTGCATTTCAATATACCTAAGTCACATCGCTGACCCTTCGGGCTCGCTGTTCTTATGGTATTATTATGTGGATATTTTACCTAAGTCACATCGCTGACTCTCTGGGCTAGCTGTTCTTATGGTAGTATTGAGATTAATTATCTAAACTACAAGTCAAACGATCCAAGAAATCTACATTCAATTTTGCTATGCATCTCGCTGATATTCACTGGTTTAACGTACTTTCTATGAAGTGCCGTTTCAACGTCTCTACGATGCTCAACGAGTACGTTAAACATGAAGAAGCTGTGGAAGAACATTCACGGGAGACATAACGCTATACAGTGTTCACGGAAATTCTGCAGGCACAAATCTCTAAAAGGTGATTACTTTCTTATTTCGAGACTCTACTTTATTATTTGCAATTGCATTCATATCCTGGTTACGGGGTGTTTAAAAAAGGGGAAATTGACGCATTTGTGGTACTAAAAGAATATTAAATTTTTTTAAATATTAGCTTTGATTTTTAACTATCATAATATTATATTACAGTTTATTCAGTTATGATTTTATTCACGATTTTAATTCATAAAATTTCATTTTCTGAATATTTTACTAAGGAAATTTGCGTTTGCAAAATAACAAGTTTATATTCAAGAACTATATATTTAGAGCTATGCAATAACAAGGTACTTTATCACAGACTAGCCAAACTTCATGTCTATCATTATTCTACAGTTTTTATAAAACAAATAGTGGACTTTCGTGTCCATCACATCTCATGTAAGGTTTTTCAAGAATGCTTTATATTTAAAGTACACTAGGAATATTTTCCTACTGTAACCACAAGGTTTTCTGATTGTTGGACATTTACCTACAATAAAATATTATAGTTATATGAATTCGGCGTACTTTGCGTTAACAAAGGTTTGAAACATTGACTACGGTCAATTGGCTGGTTCTGTTCTCCAATTGGGTTCAGTTACAACGAGGGATATGTCAATATTTCAGGCAGTTGTCTGGTCACTTGTTTCGATTGAAGGGTGATGCAACCGTACTTTCTTACCTTCGCGGACTCGCGGCTTCGTATGTTTGACAATCATAGGCAATCTTCTGGTTGCTTTTCTATTTAATTACTATAGGGAGATTTCCCCAGCAGCATTCTAAAAGATTTTATGTGAGTGTAAATTCTCACTTCAGCAAGATTAATATGATTATCTGAACGATTGTTCCTACTCTAATTTCAACCAATAAACAATGTATAATTAATGGATATTTCCTCAACACTCTATGATCTTTTACATGACTATTTAATGGTTATTTCTCAACTTAATTTTGACAATGTATAAACATGACATGATTCTTGTCACTTGTTTTGCATTCGATTCATTATTTGGCTATTGCTGGCAGCTTTAATTATAAATCATTATTATCTAGCGATTGCTAACAACTTTATTTAATTATAGAACATTATTACCTAACGATTGCTAACAGCTCTATTATAGATTATCATTATCAGGCATTTGCCACAACTCTAATTACTATTAAAATAACACAGCATACTTTTGTATAACAAAGTTCTTGTTATTGCATCAAAATACTCAGTATATCTATAGTATGGTCATTACTATAGCAGCGCAAATTTTTCTATTATAGTATTTAGACAATTGTCTCAAATATTTGGATTATTTTGATTTCATGTTCGACTATTGTTGCATCAATTTATATAAAATAAAATGGATTTTTTTACTATTTTTTCCCATCAATTATTGTCTTTTCTTTCACCTTTACCTTTTCTTCATATAAGTAATAAACTAAATAAATGTTTTAATTTCAAAGCAAAATAGAAAACAAACTTCAACTATAAATGTACAGTGCCATCTTGAGTAATAAAATACTAGATAAATAACATATCTAATTAACTAGGTCTCTCAATTAATAGACAGTGTGTTCAAGTTTATCAGGTATTTCAATTAACAGAGTGCTTAATTTTCTCAAGTAGATCGTATCAGACAGAAACAAGTAATATTAAACTTTATATAAAAGAACCTGGGGTAAATTAAAAAAGGGTTACTACACACACAACTAAATGTGGGTCCTACACTAACAAAACTAGACGATCACGCAAATGGCCAATCTTATTTGTTTATCCTTCAGATAAATAAATAGTAATGAATTTACTGGTGACATGATTACCAGGATTTCATTTATAATTAATTGGGGTGGGCTTCAACCTCTTCAATATCTATTTTTTCGTTTTACATTTATCCTCTAGTTACGAGTTAACCCTGCATTGATAAACTATACCTGAGTAAACTTTGTTAATAAGTATTAATCTTTGAACATAAATTATATATCTATCACAATTTAAAAGTACCAGCAATTAATAATGAACGTAACATATTCTTCTCAACGCTACGCATATAAATACAAATACATTTCCGCAAGGATCTGTGTACATACAGCGATAATTATACAAAGTTAAAATGTAATTTATAATGTATTAATAGACATTTTAAGAGAGTCGACTTTCACTGCAGTGGAGAATACATAAGACAGGTAGAGTTGCCTGAAGAATTCCGACATGGTTGTAGGGTCACGGTCAACGTGATCAAATGGTAAAGAACAGCGAGGAGTGTTGCAGGCAAGATTTTCATGAGTTCTCTACAGGAATATAATAATTTCATTTTGCACAATGCAAATTTCCACACAACAATATAAAATAGTGCATTATTAAGTAACGATACATTTAGGTTGAACATTAAACAAAAATGCTATAAAGAAAGCTTGAATGGTAAATTTCAAATTGCAATTATTTTATGTTAGGATGATTGTTCTACATTTTGATATGCAAAGTAATATTTACTATATAATTAATTATAATAGTTGTCATCAAATTACGATTCCAATGGATTCTTAGCAAATATTTTCCAAATACTTTTTTAGTTCTCTAAGAAATCGTAGATCTCACAGTCTGTTTAGTTCTAGTTTGGAGACGTCTCTTCAGAACCTTTAATTTGAAACCCCACATAACAGACTTTAAAGATTTTAATTCCAATATCCAACACATCGACATTTTCAAAAGTAGTATTTAAAATACTACGTGGATCATTTTTTTGCTGTTGTTTATTAATTAATTATTTATTTAAAAAAAAGTACTTTATACGTATTTACGTTTATTTCTTTCTAATCACGTTAACAATATTCCTTGGCGCTCTGGAGATATCAGGCTGAGTAATTATATTTAGAAAACTCTGTATATACTACGGTTTTACCGAATATATCCAGGCGCTTTTATGTTTACCATCTTCTTCTATCTTTCCACCGCCATCTTCTAATTTCTCACCACAGTCCCTCATTTTTCGACCGCCTTTCCTTACCTATTCCCACCATGTCACTTTCTTGCCTCTTCTTCGCTTTCCCATTATCTTCCTCCTCCGCCATTTTCTCCAGCTTTTTCTCCTAATTTTTCACTACCTTACCACATTATTCTTATCTTCCCATCAACTCCTCCTTTTCACGAACTTACTTCACCATCGCACCATCTTCCCCTTCTTACCACCGTCTCTCAGTTTACCATATAACATTCCACTTTCGAACCGTATTTTCTTGCTTATTCACACCTTTCATTAATTCCTCTGTCCACCGCTTTCTTCCACTCTCCAATTTGCTGCAGCATCTTTTTCACCTTTCCACCGTTATAAAAACTATTTTCGTCTACTTTTCCCACCACCTTCCCTCACCTTCACACAATTTTTCTCTTTCTTCCCACTTCGGTTTCCTAATTTCTCACTGCATCCTCTCACTTTCCCACTATTTTCTCTAACATTTTCTCACCACCACACCCACTCTCCAACCATCTTTCCCTAACTACCCACTGCCTTCTCTCACTTTTCCACCACATTTACCTATTTTCGTAGCTTCTCTCCATCATTTTTGCCTATTTTCCTATCATCTTCCCCTACCTGCCCTTGACCTATAAAGTACCCTATTCTTTAAGTTAGAAATATGTCTATCAGTGTACAAAATTTTATTAAAATATATTGAGTCGTTTCGAATTATGATGGAAAAATATTCAGACAGACAGGCGTAAGTGCATTTTATATGGCTTTGAATTCAGTAAGCACATCCATTTTTTTTTATATACATTGATTATTGGATATATTTAGAGGTACCTAGCAAGATTTAATTTAAAAAAGTTCAAAACAATATATTGAATATTATCTACAGAATCGATTTAGTTATTTAGTTGTATATAAAAATCAAACAGTAGGTTAAAAAGTTATGGATGTTTAAAAATAGATTTAATGACTGTTCGGCAGATTAATAAAATAAAACCAACTAAAACTGTATTCAGCCCTGTCTAGACTATTTTTAATTAACACGTTGATTAAGTGAAAGTGAGCTTCTGAAAGTCTATTGCACATATATTTGATTGAAACCTGTATGTTTAACTTGTTTTGATTATTAAATTAAAAACAAGATTATTAGATATTATCATATTTATTTTGAAACGAATAAATTAAGCAATTTCTGCAAGGTAAAATCTCAAAATAACTTGATATATTATTCTTATCATATTAATGTCACAACCACTGTTCTTAATTATTATTTCCACGTCCAGTGGAAGTATAGTAACGCAAAGAAAAGTTGTTTTTTTTTGTTGAAATAGGCTTAAAGTGTCATGAAATGTCGAGATTTTAAATTTGGGCGAAAAAAAACTGTCTGTCTGTCTCTAACTTTTTTGTGCGCACGTTTACTCCGGAATCGTTTATGATATTAACTTGAAATTTGGTACAGTTTGGTATTATAACGAGATCTGGAACTAGATTATATTTTGATCTAATTCCGTTAAAGGGTTCGGGGGGTAAATGAGGTAAATATGGGTAAATAGACAAAGCAAGCAGGTAAGAGTCAATAAAATTGCAATTTAGGGCATATATGAAAGTCAAGGTCTTTAAAAAATTTTTTGCATCAGCCACCCCCCACTGTCAACCCCTATACCACCCCCACACTATTATGAAAGGGAGTAAAAAAATTAAAATGTGATTTAGTGTGTATACAAGAACGAAACGTCTCAAAAAAATTTTTGGCATATCTCTGTCAATTAGTTTAGTCACTAATCGGCCCATAAGAGCACAAAATATATCTCTTTATCCCAATGGTCTACAGTAGGGACAAGCATCACGTCAGTGCCATCATAAAGTATAAGTGACAAACGAATAGAGACAGAGATTCTGCTTCTTGAATTTATCTCTCTTCTTCTTTTTCTTCTTCTTCTACTTCTTTTATTATATCTTATAGTCCATATCAATTTTGTCATATGTCTTACGTGTTACTTTTCGCACAGCATCATACTGAGCTATCTTTGATGAGGATATGATTATTAAATTCACTCGATACGCCACTGTCTTAAAAATGTCAGATCGGTATTGTACAATTTCGGCTGCAGATGTTGAATACATACAAGCAATCTATATAAATTAAATTAAAGTATTTAATGAATTGCTGGTTGTTATTGACATAATTGACAAGGTTGACCTAGCTTTTATGAAGCAAACTTAATTTAAAAACCTCAAACAAACCATACCCAAATGAAAAAGTCATCATTGCAACAGAAAGGCTGCTTCAAGCAGCTAAACCAATGCCAGCGATTTGGATTCACTACGCAAAAAACTAAAAACGTTTCAGTTATGGTATATTAAACAAGGTTTTTTTAAGTGAACTAAAAAAATATAAATTTAAGTAAATTTCGTTATTATACAAAATGTGTTATTTTTATTATGGATACAAATTTAATATGCGTTTAACTGAATAATTTAAAAAAGAATATGAATCGTTTAACAGTTTTTTATTCTATCTGCTAGAATACTTGTTTTTTCATTCAACTTCTCCACTACATCTCCGATGTTTAACTTGTCTTGCATATTTGCAATGCAATCGTTACATAACCAGAATAGATTTTTCTTTTACCTGAGCACAACTCACATGGAATTTTTTCACACAATTTTTGAACTCAATCAATAATAAAATTATCCAAACACACTTCGCAAATTGTCGGACCCGTCGTTGTCGGCATCTTTGCCTGCGAGGGTTTTATATCAGGGATTTCCAATGATTACACGATGGGAGCAATAAGTGCATTTATTAAGTGCATTTATTGCTTACCAGATATTGATAAGGACCTCTCGTCTGTAGCTGTACGTCCGTTCACTTCGATGGCCAACCGACCAAATTTTAGATGAAGACCCAATATTGTATGGTGATTACAATGGTGATTTTAAATAAATGTTTTAAATAGTCATCTTTCAAGAAAAATATACCGGGTGTTGGAAAAGTATGGGAACGGTGGAATATCTCGAACAGTTTGCATCAAATCGAAAAATAAAAAAATACGTGTCAAAAATTTTTCAAAAAACTATCTACTGATACCAAAATAACCTCCCCGCGAGGCGAGGGGCAACTTTAAAATTTCAAATGGAAATCCCTATTTTTTATTGAGGAATCGGATTCTACGGCAAAAAATACGTAAATTTTATTCCGGATATTTTTTTTGATTCCTGCATGGTGTCGCTGTAATCGCAAAAAATGAAAAGAAAACATTACTGTTTCAAGAGTAGCGCCTTGTGCCCATAAAAAAACGCCCAATTCAAAAACTGAAAAACACGTATTTGTTATTTTTACGAAATCTATCCAATGACATTAGATTCGACTCTCCCACCCCTAACCCAGTGGGTGGGGTGGGGGGACAATTTTGAAATTTGTAATGAAAATTCCCATTTTTTCATACCGGATTCGGGTTCTACGGCCAACAATACGTGAATTTTATATCGAGCATTTTTTCGATCCTCGCAAGGTGTCGCTGCAATCGCACAAAATTGAAATAAACCTTAAGCGTTAAGTTTGTAAATATTTACAAACTCTAGCTACTCATGTTGACAAAAAAACATTCAGTTTAAAAAACAATATCTGTAATATCTTGGTTTTTATGAATGTGTTTTTTAAAGTGTTCTTAATAACAGTATTTGTTTTGTGAAATTTCTAAGAGAACGTTCAGTTCCTTCCAACTTTTGTAGAGACAGGAGCGCACTTTTGTACGGGAAAAATTATTTCATTTTTCATTAGTTTTCGCGTTTTTTCTGCATAATGGCTACTTTAACAGAGGAAGAGAGAGTTTCTCTTTTAATGATGCGAGGGTGGGGCGATAAAGAAAGGTCCTATGATGAAGTTGTGATTTTATTCAATGAAACTTTCCGTGTAGATCAAGTGGGAATTTCGAAATCAACTGTGTCCCGTACCATCAAACGATTCCTAGACACAAGAACAAATAAAAATCGCCCAAAATCTGAAACATCGGAAGCTCGACAAATGGAAGTGGCCCAGGTATTTGTTGAAAATCGAAGGTTATCAATCAGAAAAGCCAGTCAACAGCTTGATATGAGCGCATTTTCAGTTCATAAGAATTTGAAACTTTTGAAATTTCATCCTTACCAAGAGTTAAATGAAGATGATTTTGATCGGCGACTCGAATTTAGTGAATTAATGATGGAAAGGAGTAACCAAAACCCAAATTTTTTGTCATCTCAGATGAAGCAACTTTCGAACTCAGTGGAAAAGTTAATCGCCATAATTTCAGATATTGGAGTGACGAAAACCCTCACTGGATGCTTGAAACAGACACACAGTATCCACAAAAATTAAATGTTTGGGCAGGAGTTTTCAGAGATCGAATCATAGGACCGTTTTTCATAGATGGAAATTTGAATGGAGAAAAATACCTGGAAATGTTAACAAATCAAATAATTCCCGCAATACAAGAGATTGCTGGTGATGAGTTCGATAATGTTTGGTTCCAGCAAGATGGGGCTCCTCCACACTATCGGGATATTGTTAGGGACTATTTGAATGGTACTTTCGAAAATCGATGGATAGATCGGAGAGGAACTATTGAATGGTCAGCAAGATCTCCCGACCTCGCTCCACTTGATTATTTTGTTTGGGGCTACGTGAAGGGTAAGGTTTATTTTACTAAACCTCGTGATTTGGAAGAGCTGAGGTCACGCATAATAAACATTTTTGCAGAAATACCACCTCAAATGATAAGAGGTGCTACTGAAAATTTTTACGTTCGTCTCGGATAATGCCAAGAAGTCAATGGGCACTATTTTGAACTGCTATAATCTTGAAATTAAAACCTGCTAGTGTAGCAGTTAAGCTGTAAACTAATTGCCTCAACTGGCCGAAATCCTCACCTTACCTTCACTGGCTGGGATCAAGAACTTGTCTGAAGTGGCTGAATTAAGAGGTAAAACCACTGTTAGTTTTTTTTTAAATCGAGTTTTTTATTGCCCTGGAAAAAATGTAAATTGAAAATTACTGGCTGCTAATAAATTTACAGAATGTTAATAGTAGTAGTGTAATTTCCGCACGACCGTGTAAAATCACTGTTCTCAAAACAGCTCGGGAAATCATTCACTCTGAGATCAGTAGTTTTACTTTTCGTATTTTTTTAAGTATGCGTTCAAAATTTTCATGTTTCCACTCAATTTTTTGCGATTGCAGCGACACCTTGCGAGAATCGAGAAAAATGCCCGATGTAAAATTCACATATTTCTGGCCGTAGAATCCGAATCCGCTATAAAAAATAGGGATTTTCATTAAAAATTTCAAAGTTTCCCCCGCCCCACCCACTGGGCTAGGGGTGGGAGAGTCGAATCCAATGTCATTGGATAGATTTCGTAAAAATAACAAATAGTTGTTTTTCAGTTTTTGAATTGGACGTTTTTTTTATGGACACAAGACGCTACTCTTGAAACAGTAATGTTTTCTTTCCATTTTTTGCGATTGCAGCGACACCATGCAAGAATCGAAAAAAATGTCCGGAATAAAATTTACGTATTTTTTGCCGTAGAATCCGATTCCGCAATAAAAAATATGGCTTTCCATTTGAAATTTTAAAGTTGCCCCTCGCCCCACCCACAGGGTGGTGGGTGGGGAGGTCATTTTGGTATCAGTAGATAGTTTTTTGAAAAATTTTTGACACGTATTTTTTTATTTTTCAATTTGATGCAAACGGTTCGAGATTTTCCACCGTTCCCATACTTTTCTAACACCCGGTATAGACCTCAAAGGTAATAAAATATTGTAGGAAAAAATTTAGCATCGGATGGGTTATATCATCGTTCGGCGTTGAAAATTATTCGAATAAAAATACAAGTGCGCAAACATTGCAGAAAAACAGACTCGTTTTAAAATTCTATATTAGTGAAGAAATTTTGACAATTAGAATCAACGAGTAAGGATAAGCTTATGTGTTGTCTCAAAAAAGCAAACAGTAGTATAATGATTGCGGCAATTTTCCATATGGATGGATCCTCGGATTACGTCGGTTCAGCACAGTATATTATGAACTTAATACAGAATAATACGAAGACCAGTAGTAGTCCAAGATCTCTATAATTTTGTTTCTTGGCTTATTACCAATTCACCGGTGAAATTTTCTGATGGTGGTAGAAGTTGCTAAATAAAAAAGTAGAAACTGATATATTAAACCATTGCCAAGTTTTTTTAATTTACTTGAGATACAGGTGTTTCAGTTAAGTAAATTAGTGTTTATTGCGATCAAAATGATATTAATTAAAATCATGAAATTCTTAGATCTTCCTGATCATGAGGAAGCGGATACAAGAATTTTTGTTAACTTGTCGGTTTTGAGAAAGGAATGTACTAGACTAGTCATATATTCTATGGACCTGATATTTTTGTCCTTTCATTGTATTATGCAACTTTACTTAACACCTAAATATGGCTTCAACGGCAAATTTTTTTTGTTTTTTGTCATCACATGATTACCCAATTATGTAGTTTATTTAATTTCGATGATACAAACCTAGCAAAAAATTTACTTGCTGTTTACTGCCTTTCTGGAAATGATACTGTTAGTTGTCCCTTTAGAGAAGTAGTGAAAATCTTACGAGAGTTTAAATTATGTTAAAACCATTAATACATTTTGGCGCAGTGGATCCAGATGGAACTTATAATATATTCAATTGCTGTAGGTTACTTTATGGCAGACCTTTATAGTAGAGCTTTATTTAGAAGCAATTTGGAAGAATTAAGAGCACATCTATTCTCTTTATGTAACACAGATACTTATAAGGTCATTCTTTCAGGGGTCAAGGTCATTTTTTTTATTTACATGGATCAGAAATTATGATATCCAACCGAAAATGAAATTTTATTTCATGTAGATAGAGCATTTTTGCAAGAGGCAGTATATAAAATAGCCTACAAAGTTGACCCATATTTGCCTAATATTTTTTATTTTGATCGGAGCAAATTAGATAATGAAGTTGTACCGATAATGATGAGTAAACCACCCAACTCATTTAAATTCGTTTTGCAAACGTAAAATATTCACTTTTACCAGCCGCTGTTGATCTCTAAGTGCAAAATTAAAATATGGCATAAGTTGTTTGTGCGAAGACTAATGTTCTAAAGAGTATTAAATTAGACATGTTACACATTTGTTAGCTTTACATAAAATATAAACATTTTTAATCGTACTGATAAAACGCGCACTTAATTGAATGTCAGACTCCTTTTTCTTAATAATATGGTAGGTACAACGACGAAGTGTCTTATGTCATCAATTGATAACTTTACTAACAAACAAGGTATTGAGTGAGGAACGAGCATAATAATGTTTGTCGTGAACTCAAAATTCGGACCCGACAGAAAATTTCATGTATGAATCTGTTTCTCGTTTTTGTATATATTTTAGTCGATCCTACCACCTTTAAAACACATTATACGGCAAGCTAGATCCCTGACTAACAAGAAAATGAACACAGAGAAATCATAATTAGCTCACGCATTAGAAGACTATACTCTAGAATTAGAAAGATCACCGGATGAACCAAAATTTTTCCGAATTAATGATTTATCTATACAGGGTGTCTCAACGGGAACTGAATCGATCGATATAGAGAAAAGTACGCATCAGAAAATTTTGAAAATTTAGATAATTACTAATGTCAGTGTGGCCAATCCAACTAAAATAATTACAAGTAGCTGGCACTTGCGCTTATACCGGAAGTCGATACCAACTTGCTTATTTCAAATGGAATACCCTATATATTTTAGGGTTTTCGAAAAGAGCATAATATTCTGAGTCGAAAATATGTAGCATATCCTATACCTAAACCTAACCGTTTCAGAGATATTTGACATTTTATAGAAAATTTGACAGGTGCAACGGTTTGCAAGAACCGTTATAACTTTCTTTGTGTAAAATAATCTCATTTGATTTTTTGTCACGTAAAAAGAACACGAGGAGAACTGCGTTTTATAACTGAAATAAATTCAATAATATCATACCAAGATTAGAAACAATCAGTCATTATCTTATGTCAAAAAGTGCCAGCACGTTTAAATTATACCCACGAAGACTTTTTAAATTTGTTTATTATTTATGGAGAATGTGATAAAGTAATATCAAGAACTTGCAGCACATTTGCTACTCGATATCCAGAAAAACGGAAACCGTCACCAAACACTGTAAAACCCATACTGGAAAATTTTAAAAATTATGGCTCTATCAAGGCGAAAATGCAACGAAGAAAGCCTATTGTTGATGACGAAAACATTGAAATAGTTATCCTGGGATATTTTCATGCATTTCCAAGGATGTCATTAAGACAAGCTGCTCTGGAATCGGGATTATGCAAGGATTCAATTCACAGAATCTTATTAAAACATAGGTTTCACCCGTTTTCATTCCATATGGTTCAAGGATTAAAAGAAACAGATTTCCTAAGAAGACAGAATTTTTGTGAGTTTATTCTAATAAGGTCTGAGGGTCACGATTCTTATTTGGGAAATATTATATGGACAGATGAAGCAAAATTTACTAAAAATGGACTTTTTAATAGACACAATTCGCAATATTGGAGTGACTCAAATCCTCATATATTCAGAGAGCGAAACTTTCAGGAAAGTTGGCAGTTCAATGTTTACTGTGCCATAAGAAACGATAGAGTGGTGGCATTACAATTTTATCAGGAAAATTTAAACGGTAAATTAAATTTTCTCTTCTGCTAATATGTATAGGTAAATTTTGTGTTTTTTTTTTTAGGCGAAAGATATGTGAATATCTTACAAAATTTGAATAATAACTATTTAGAAAATTTACCTCTGGCCGAACATAGAAACATTTTTTATTAGCACGACGGTGCTCCCCCACATAACGCATATTTAATTAATAATTATTTACAAGAAACTTTTTATGATCAATGGATTGCCAATAATGGACCTTTCTTATGGCCTCCTCGCTCGCCCGATTTATCAGTTCTGGATTATTTCATTTTGGGGAATTATTAAAAATAAAGTTTATCAGAGCCCATTAACAACCATTGAAGATTGTATGCAAAGAGTAAGAAATGCATTTCAAAACATATCACAGGATTCAATTAGAAGAGCTACCCATGAGGAACTACTCCGAAGGTGCGAAAAATGTGTCGAGGTTCGAGGGCGGAATTTTGAGCAATTATTAAATTAAAATGAAATCATATTTTAAATTGATCTTATCATATCTTCAATTCGATTAATACGCATGTTACTTGTTATTTTGTGTTTTTGTGGATATCGAGTAGCAATGTTACTTTATCACATTCTCCATAAATAATAAACAAATTTAAAAAGTCTTCGTTGGTATAATTTAAACGCGCTGGCATTTTTTGACATAAGATAATGACTGATTGTTTCTAATCATGGCTATTTTGATGAAATGATTACAACAATTCATGAATTTCTAATAAATTCGCAAATATTTCAAAAAGTTGTAACTTTAACCCCCACAATGCTAATATCAGATAAAAGGGAATTCAATTTTACACAACTTGACTTAAAAAAATACAGGGTGTTCCATTTGACCTAAACAAGTTTTCGCGGTTTGAAGTTGACAAAATATAACGCGAAAAACGGAACACTTAGTATGATATTATTGAATTTATTTCAGTTGTAGAACGTAGCTCTCCTTGTGTTCTTTTTACGTGACAAGAAGCAAATGAAGATCTTTTACACGAAAAAAGTTATAACGGTTCTTGCAAACCGTTGCACCTGTCCAGTTTTCTATAAAATGTCAAATATTTCTGAAACGACTAGGTTTAGGTATAGGATATGCTACATATTTTCGACTCAGAATTTTGTGCTCTTTTCGAAAACCCTAAAATATATAGGATATTCCATTTGAAATAAGCAAGTTGGTATCGACTTCCGGTATAAGCGCAAGTGCCAGCTGCTTGTAATTATTTTAGTTGGATTGGCCACACCGACATTAGTAATTATCTAAATTTTCAAAATTTTCTGATGCATACTTTTCTCTATATCGATCGATTCAGTGTGGTGGCTTATATTAAATATTAGATAGAATCATGACCTGCTGGATTAAAACGAGATATTTTGCACCGTTATCAAATGTACCCTCAGTACAAACAATAATTTATGGAGTGGTGCCCGATTTTCAGGACCTTGAAATACAACGCCATATTTGTTTTCATTAAGGGTTTTTGACATTTCTTTTAAAAATTGCTAAATATCACCCAAACGGTTTAGTTTCCGGCAAAACATGTTATTATATATTTTATTAACAATTAAATTTGCTACAATATGAGCCCAATAACTTTAGTAGGTTGAACATTTTCTTTTATTTTGACATCTTTGAAATTTTCGACTTCTATTGAAAAATCACCAACTATAACCCCAACGGCAGGGTTAAAAGCAAAAAGTGTCAACGTGTGTACATTATCAGTTAAATTTGCCACATTTTAGATGAAAAACAGCTGTTGTAGCTTTAACATTTTACGATATGCAAGATTTTTAAGTTTTAACTTTTTATAGGTTAAACAGTAACCTATATGCAATATGTCGTTTTTCTAAATATATATATATAAAAGAGTTTAAAGAAAATGTTTCGAACAATATAGCTAGGCTACAATGTGGTTAAAATAAAAATTCATACATAAAATTATAAAAAATCTGTCTAGGTAATATTTTATTTTGAACAGATATGACAAAGTGCAATATGAAAAAATTTTAAACTATATTGGGATATGGACAGTAATTAGAACAAATATTATGTTATTATAATAACGCAAATTTTAACAGTTCGCAGACAATTTCGTTGTCCACAGAGACCTTTGCAGGGGCAAAGAGTTGTGCCGGCAAGTACAGCCTTTTTACAAATAGAATTTTTATAGGAAAGTGGTTTAGACTTACAGCCACACTTGATTAATTTCCTATAGCTTTTACTTGCTTCTGGTATGGACATCCAAATCGATTCCCAAGTTTCTTATTTTTCCATTCCAATTTAGCTGCAGTAGGTACATCTTGAAACGATTTCAAACTATTTAGTCAGATACTAGATTGATAGATGCATCGATTTGTGTGTTGGATGAGAGAATCCTGTGTGGGCGGTAGACAGTACATCATCTTCACTTATGTTCCTTACGCAAAAAATCCTCTCTGGGCTTGTTAACACTACCAAGTTATGTGGTACCATCGTACAGGATGCATGTGAATCGTTCGATTGTTTTGAATTCCTTTGTTTTATCATCGACTGGCTTATAAGGATGTTTTTCGGGAAAGAGAAATCCTTCGGTAGCTGAAGGGTATGCTTACCATGTTTCCTATGGTTTTCTCCTTTACGAGAAAATTGTGATGTGGTGTCTGAGCCCGTAAATGCATGGGAAAAGGATAATATTTGCGACATGTTTTCTCCAAGCTCTTGGCAAATGTCATTAGATTTGTAAGTTAGTAGCTTGAAAAATATGCTTCCCAGTATTACAACCAGATCTGTATCAAGAGTGCTTATGAAGATGTAACTTGCACTTTTTTGTATTACATCCAATATATACAAAATATTTGAATAACTTTTGCAAATCTAAAATTAATCTCAACAAAAACGTAAAACCACTTGGTATTTTATTCTCTGTAATATCACATCCAAGCGCAATAGCCGGAAGGGTATTTGGAAGCTTTCATCTAAAAAAAGTGAATAACAACTAGACAGACAATTGGAATTGACATGAACCAAAAATAGCTTTGAGTGGAAAGTAGAAATCAATATACAAAAGTATTCTAAACCGAATGATTTTAGTTCTTCATAATAAATTAAACTGTGATACTCTACAATTTAATCATAATTTAAGTTTAAAAGCCGTAACATGTTTTTAGGAGTATTTCATAAATAGTAATGTGTCTTTCAACAACTTTATTACAAGCTGTTAATTTTTTCGTTGAAGAGTACAAGATTCAGTCAAGTATAAATTCAGAGACCTTAGAATTTAATTATAATTCCACTACGTGTGAAAACTTCAAGAAAAATGTAACAGGAAAAAGAAGAAAGTGAAATAAATATATTTTTTTATATGTGCAAATCACATTAAAGAATAATGCATAAAATCAATTAATTTCAAATGTTCCCGTCCCAATTCTAGATTTTAATAAGAATCCTAATAAAAAAATAAACAAACAAACCGGTAAATCCGTATAAAAACAAATACTCGTTTAACAGGATGTAATTAAGCTTATTTAAGGTTTAATTGATTTTATGTCTTATCAACTAATAACTTAATATGTTTTTATACCTACTTGATGGGGCAAAAAATATATTATAATTATGTAAAATTCATTAATAGCAATAGAGTGAGACAAGATGGTTTTTATTAAGTTAAAAATAATACCAAAACTTTAAAACGATTAAGCTAAAATTTATTGCTTTCTTCATATTTACATCGTATTTGTAGACGATGTGTTATTATAGCCTTCCTGCTTTTGTTGCATGGTACGTATAACAGCATCACCTATCAATATTCTTGGCTGCAGTGGCGGTCCCAAGGATGGGAGATGGCATAGGGGTCCGAACATGTCCCATGGACACATGTACTTTGTAAGTATCGATTACCAATTATTAAGATCTCTCTAACATACATTTACTTTTCAACAGATCACAATAAAATCACAGTAATTTTGATCTTTCAAAAAATTTTCGCCCACCGATCCTCTTGCAGTTAATGCAACGTGTACACAGCTGAGCTACCCATCTTTGTTGCCGCCCCCCCCCCCTCTCGAAATTCTGGGATCGCCACTGCTTGGCTGTTGAAGTTCAAATTACAAGCGTCATAGTCATTCTTTAATTTCCAAATCAAATCAACTCAAGGTCATGCAGAATGACACGCATGGGTGTATCAACGATTGCGAAAAACAAGTATTTGTTAATGAAAATATAAGGACAATAATAGCATGCAATACAACGTCAATAGCAATAATTTTAACATCCACTGCCGCATTTAATTTCAGAATTCACCCCATGGATTTCTTGTAAAAGTGAAAGAGGACCTCCGTTATGTTTATCATGATTGAAATGCTCATCTAATTTCCCCACCATGAATTTGGCTACTGCATTCAGTCTTTTGTCCACTGCACGCCACTGAATTGATAGAGAACTGAGAGAATGCTGAACGTTGGTTGCGGCCGCAACTAGTGTTTGTATTATTCATTTGTAAAACGCATCGTTATCCTTGGAACATCTGTATGTAACTTTCTACTATTTTCATCATATACGCTTCGTATTTACAAAGATAGAAGAATCTTATGTCCTTGATAAGCACATAAATTGATGACGTGAACGACAACATTCGTGATTTGAACTATAAGCATGCAGGTTCAAAAAAAGTGTAGCTTTGTATTCGGGTGTTCCACAGAATTCAATTCTAGGCCAATTGCCATTTCTGGTACATAAAACTGACTTGTTTAAATGTATCGGTAACTGTCTTATACAGACATGTCAAATGGGCCATAAATTTACCCCCACCATGCAAATTACCCCTGCAATTTGAAACTTTGGCCCTTTGTCCTTGGCCCCATGATCTCTGCTTACGTTATTCCTCCCACCATTTCACCGCCCGTTGTGCGCTTTGATCTGGATTTCCCTCGCCACCTTAATTACCCTCACCAGTTGACCACCCGCTGTACGAACACCTGTTGACCTGAACCCCCACCACTCTATTTGCCTCCCACCACTCTAATTATATTTTATACGAGGATAATTGAAACTGATCAGTGTTAAAGCACAGGACCGTGCGCACTGAACTTGATATTTTGTCCTATATATTTAGCAATGGTATCGAGATTCGAATGGTAATTGAAACTGTGCAGGCGAGTCCGAAACTGGCATTGTAATCAGCCTGAATGAACCATCTACGACTGCACTGGTTTAAAGATAATAAAACGGGCAGGCCTACTAGCATAAAAAAACTCGTAAATCGTTTCTCAGTAGTCAACGGTGGACTTGTGCTGTGCTGTTAATGTGCCAGTGCAGTGCGTAAATACCTGTTATAATATCAAGCGTAGGAGATTAGTTAGTTATTGTTCATATTTATAAATATTTACTACTATATAAAAGGTAAAATATTTTAATTATTTACTAATTTACCATGGCTTTCTGGAGACCATTTGAAACAGAGGATAATATAATAACGCCCGAAAATCTTATTATTTTCTTATGACAAGCATTTCTATTTACCTCCGCCCATGTACAATAAAGAGATGCCGACTGTTTTTGCCGGCTTTTAGTTTTTTACGGTTTCAATTAAGTTCGTTTACACTTTATCTCCCAACATTCTAATTACCTCCCACCCCTAAACTGAATACAAATGTTCACTGCTCGTACTCCTGCTCCGAGCTTCTCTCATTACCAAACTACTTACGATCCTGTAAACATCTCCATTTTTTTTCGTTCGTAATTACCTAAACGAATCTTATAGTCATCTTCTGTTAATTTTGATTTCTTTGATTTATTACCTACATCATCACATCTTATAGTGAAAATTACTTAATCAGCTCTAATACTTTAGAAAGTGTTCGGATTCAATTTGATGACCAACTGCTCATTTACACAGACGCATCAATTCACATACTGGAGGAGCTTATTTCATTCCAACATGGAATCTTGAAAACTCTTTCAATCTATGTGGCAATTGCTCTATCTTCACGACAGAGGCTATAGCTATATATGAGGTACTACATTTTATCAAGCGATATAACCTTCCAATTGTGATTATTCCATCCGATTTATTGTCCATTTTTAACGCAATAAATAACACAAATACATTTAGTTTTAAAGTTAATCCATATATTCTGAAAATAAAACAGGGGCCAGTCGGAAAGGTAGATTTCATCCTATATTGTTTTACACTGCTTTAAGTCCCTATTATTTCAGTAAATAAGCGATTAAGTAAGTAATTAAGTATATCTTTATTAGGTTTGCTAAATAGTAAAAAAGATGGAAAAAAAGTTAATATAATATAAGAAACCCCGATGGCAGGGGCCAGTCAGAAATGTAGATTCCGTTCTACATTGTTTTGCACTGCTTTAAGTCTCTATTATTTTAGTATATAAGTAATTAAGTATATCTTTATTAGAACTGCCCAAGTTCAATTTATTGTCATCGATTTATGAACTATTAGCGCGTACATAGTATTCAAAATATAAATAAATCACGTCTGTGTTTTAGCAAAAAATGTTTTAGACAAAAGTTGTAGGTCTAGATGATTATTATCCAACAATGTATCGCATGTACATATTTAATTTGAAATAAAATTTTGTATAATGTACTTAAAATATATTTGAAAGCCAAATGGAATTACCAATAGATCGAATATTTACTAATTTACTAATCCTACCAGGTATACGATAATACATTCCAATATACCCACTAAGCCTTGACTCAAGTATGGAGGAAACATGTGACATCTCAACATTCGATTAAATTTGGCCATGTATACACTTATATAAAATTGGTGTTTATTTGGTGTATTACATTAATGATTAGAATAGCTTTTAGCTAAACTTTGCCCATGCATTAACAGTTGTATTTTTACTACATAATTCAGCAAAATTGATTGTATTTATTATTAATACCATTATTGTGTTAAAGAAGACTGGTTGCGGAACCCATTCCTCTCTGCTTCATAGGAGGCAATCAATAGCATGTACATCTGGACCAGTATGTTTAAGAAAAAATCTAAACACATCGGACGTTATTCTGCACATACTCAACTGTCACATTTTTTTATGCAAATATTCATGTTTCGTTCTGTGTGAGTGAGCGGCATACTAATTATTTTTAGAAAAGAAGACTTTGAAGAGGAGACGCCCATGATGTCTCAAGTGCACACAAAATGAGCAGGTATATACACTTTAATTAAGTTATTCATTAATTTAGAGATATTTATAGCCCACAGGTATTTCCAATGACTAAAATATTTTATTGTATTATAGTCTGTTCAGTGGTATATAATTATGAATAACATATAAAGAATTTTGGGTTCAATGAATATATTTTCTAAAGCACTTCAAGGCGAGATGATTTCAGATAGGTAATTTCAATTAAAGTGGATGCGATATTTAGTGTACTAATTAAGATATTTAAATATCCTGTTTTTTCAGCATTCCGCGAATGCCATGGTTGATTACTTATGTACCGAAACAATCATTTTCCTTTCATTTATTACCCGATTGCGCTGCCCAAAGAAGAGTAATGTGTCTCATAGTATATATATGTTTTTTGCTTCTTGCTAATCCTAAACAGCTGAACCGATTTTCATGAATGAAACCTCATTCGATTCGTCTTATTCATGGGATTGTCCCTGATTATATGAAAATATACGAGATTCAAAATGGCGGCCAATGAAGACAATGTTGTCTTAAACAATCTGATTTTCATAACACCAACGGCAGATGATTCCTCTTAAACCTGGAAGTGTTATCGATGTATTAAAACCTGCAAGAATTAAAATAGCAAACAATGGATAAGTACTATTTTATCGAAATCAGAAGTTGCAAAGTTGTAATAATAATAATAATCTCTTTATTTCCAACAAGTAAGGACCCAATTACAGAAAATACATGAACACAAATATTGTAATAGTGAATAAAAAGAAAAATAGTATTGACGCTTAAGTTACAAACAAAATTAAACCCATTATTCAGTATTAATTATATGACTTAAATATTGCCTAGACTATCAAAATTTATATCACATAGATGGAAGGAATATTTTATCAAAATTATCGCACATTAAATAAATTGGAGACAGGCATAATATTTGTCCTATAGTTATCGACACAGAAGGTTATGTGATGGCGGATTTCAAGTCTGGGTATGTGGAAATTGATTTTGTCCAACAAAAAGGAGCAATCAATTAAATTGAATGAATATTTAATAGATTATTTCGCGACGAATTTCTAATGAAACTATTTTAAAACTGTTCGTTAAATTGGACGTATCCTCTCGGCGGATATTTTTTTTTCCCTTTATTTACTGCATATTTACAATCTACTTTAAAAAAAAACAAATACAAAGTAATTAGTAAATGTTATGAAGGAGTGAGGCTTGAATCAGGCACCATCCACTGATGGTTCTCTGGGGTTCACCTGGCTAGGTCTTCTGTCCACAATATTTTTAATCTCCTTTCACCGAGTAGTTGATTGAAAAGCTCACTTATGAGCTGGTTACCATGGTTTGTGCTGCAATTTTTATGTTTAATTGAGTAAATGGTATGTTGAGATCATTATGCAAAGTTTGGTTGGACACATACCATGGGGCATCTGCTATTATTCTCAAAGTTTTGGACTGAAATGTTCGAAGGATCTTTGTGTTGGAAGGTTTACTACAACCCCACAACTCTATTCCATAGATCCATATTGGTTTTAGTATTGTCTTGAATATCATTAATTTATTTTCTAGAGATAGCTATTAACCAGTGCATATTTCTTACTTTCAGGTCCAGTTGACGTCTTTTCATTTTGATGTGCGTTCTCCAGGTTAGTTTTTCGTCTAAATGGATCCCAAGATACTTTACTTCATTTTTCACAGGTATAGGAGCGTTGTTTATGCTGACTTGTAAACAAGTGTTTCTTTTTGTGGTTATTATTAGCCGTTACTCGAGTCCTCGGGTGTAATGGGGTAGTGAAGCGCAAGTTATAGCCTCTCCTACTCAATTGTTAACCTCACCTTCGCGATGAGTTCAATTTGAACTTGGTGCACCCTGTTTTCATTAACGAGGCTCTAACGACCGAGTAAGGGCGGAATAACGCTTACCTTTTGCCGTGAGCACATCCACCTTCTCACGAAGAGTGCGGTAAAAATAACCCACCGCACACAAAGGTTGCTTTTGGAATCGTTTGGTTACCCCATCGTCGCAGTCTCCTTCTGTGCCATGGGACCACACCACTCGCCTTCCGCAACCGAGCTGGTCAGTTGCATACCTGCTCCAGCTAAAACTTCAAATGCAGCTTCGTTTTCAGTCGATTAAGGCTTTAAAAAAATGATGGAGCGTTCAAGTGGGACAAAATCATCCGGAGGTAAAATACCCTCCCGATCGGATCTCCGGGGGAGGGTGCCCACAGGGACACCTCATCGAATGTCGAAAAAACACCGACAAGTTAAATCCAACAAAACTAATTCTTTCATCTACGGCGCTTGGAATGTTCGTACTTTGAACGACAGCACTCGCACCGATCGGCCTGAAAGAAGAACTGCTCTAATAGATAGAGAACTTCACCGACTCAATGTTGACGTTGCAGCTCTCAGCGAAACTCGATTTTTGGAGGAAGGCTCTCTCACAGAAAAGTACTACACCTTCTATTGGAAAGGTCTTCCCACCAATTCAAGAAGACAACATGGAGTAGGATTTGCCGTTCGGAATCAACTTGTATCCAACTTAACACAAGTACCACAAGGCCTATCCGAGCGCCTAATGCTGCTACGCTATGAGCTATCAGATGGCAACGCGGTAAATCTAATAAGCACTTACGCTCCCACTCTGGATGCAAGTCACGAAACCAAGGAAAGCTTCTATCAACAGCTGGAAGAAACCCTCTGTAGAATATCTAAAACGGAACGACTCGTTATTCTTGGTGATTTTAACGCTAGAGTAGGGAGAGATGCAGACACCTGGCCAGGCATCATAGGCAAGAACGGTTTAGGCAACATGAACGCTAACGGTCAACTACTCCTAACTAAATGCGCCGAACATGATCTAGTTATAACAAACACCATTTTCCGACAAAAGGATAAATTTAAAGGCACCTGGCGTCACCCCAGATCAGGTCACTGGCATCTACTGGACTATGTTATCGTACGTAGGAAGCATCTCAAGGACGTCCAAATTACAAAGGCGCGCATTGATAGCGAATGTTGGACCGATCATCGTCCTGTTGTCTCTAAAATGAAAATTGTTATGAGACCCAAACACCGAAGAACTCAAGTAAAACGTAGACTCCGTCTCTGTATTAGTAAATTGCGTGACCAACAAACCGTCGAACAGCTAAAGCAAAAAGTTCAAGAGAATTTGAGTGCACTAGAAGAAACCAATTCTGTAGATGTCGCTGCTACCTGGACACAAATTAAAGACAGTTTAAAAAGTGCGAGTGAGGAAATTCTTGGCACTGCAGCAAGTAAAAAACAGGAGGACTGGTTCAATGATAATGAAGCTTTTATACAAGAACTTCTTGACCGCAAACATATTGCCTTCCAAAACGCTATCAACCACCCCAACGACTCATCAAAAGCAGAAGCTTTTACCCAATCTAAGTATAAAACGCAACGCGAAATCAGAAGAATAAAGAACGAGTGGTGGGCAAGCAAGGCCAGAGAAATTCAAAGGTACGCCGATTCACACGACTACAGGAATTTCTTTCAAGGAGTAAAAGCAGTGTACGGCCCCAGTCGGAAAAATATGTGCCCTATTAAAGATTTGAATGGAAATCTCCTCAAAGAAAACCAGGAAATAAGAGCCCGATGGAAAGAACACTACTCTAACATTCTTAACCAGCAAAGTCAAGCCGATCACGATATTATAAATCTTATCCCTCAATATGACACCTTCGAAGACTTAGATAAACCACTAACAACGGAAGAGATCTTAACCGCCATTGGGCAGCTAAAAAATAACAAATCTCCCGGCGCCGACTCACTCCCAGCTGAGATCTTTAAAGCTGTGTCGTCAGAGCTCATACCCTACCTCAAAAAACTGTTTGATGTCGTGTGGGAAAGTGGTCAAGCTCCGCAGGAGTTTCGTGATGGCTATAGAGGCCAATTCGGGAGAGCACATGTCGACCGCAGTCAGGACAAACATAGACCTGGTTAGGTCTTGGATTCGGCCTTCTTGCAGCAACATTTCCTTGATAGCTGGCCACAACCCCTCGCCATTCGGTTCTGTCCGCTGCAAGTTGTTGTGGTAAAGGTTATTTGAGTAGATTTATTGGTGTTAACGTTAATTTTCCAATCTTTAAGCCATCTTTGTAATAAATTAAGATGGTTTTGCAGTTTTTCGGATGCTCTTATAGGATCAATATCTGTTGATATGATTACGGTATCATCTGCGAATGTCGCTATTAGTGTGTCATTTGTTGTTGGAGTATCTGCTGTAAATATTAGGTATAGGAAGGGCCCCAGAACACTGTCCTGTGGTACAACGGATTTTATGGTGTGATAATCAGATAAGACATCATCGAATTTAATTTGGAAGTAGCGGTCACTTAGGTACGATTTTAATATTAGGTAAAGTTGATCAGGTAGGTTTATTTTCAGTTTGTATAATAATCCCTCGTGCCAGACTTTGTCAAAGGCCTGTTGTATGTCAAGAAAGACTGAGGCACACATTTTTTTCTCTTCAAAGGATTGTTTGATTTTATTTACGATTCTGTGACATTGTTGTATAGTAGAATGCTTATGTCAGAATCCAAACTGGTGTTCAGGGATTAAATTATTTGTGGATACTGAGTTTTTCAAATATCTTGGACAAAATAGGTAAGAGGCCGATTGGTCTATATGAGCTAGTTTCAGTTGGAGGTTTGCCAGGCTTTGGAATTATAATGATTTGCGCATATTTCCATTGAATGGGAAAGTAGCATAAACGCAACGTGCTATTACAAATATTTGTTATTAGAACAATTGCTTTTCTTGGGAGATTCTTTAATACTTCTCCAACTATTAGATCGTATCCTGGTGCTTTGTGTGGATTAAGTAGCCTTATTTCTTTGCGAATTTCCGTTGGTGAGAAGGGGTTTGTTGGAGGTGATAATTGGCATGGAGCATTTAAGTAAGTTTGGTTCTCCGGTTGATAAGATATTAAAATTACCTTGCTGTATAACTTTCATAAGAGTCCTGCCTTTTGGGGTGGTCAATCTGGATCCCCATGCAATATTTTTAGCATCCCAATCACCTGCTGTTATAAAGTGTGAGCCAGGGGCGAGGAAATAGTCCTGATATTCTTCCGGAGAGATGGTGTGACGTGGTGGACTATAGACTGAAGCGATTGTGACGGGTCGGGAAAGCGGCGGATAAATGCCATCCTTCTTAGAAAACAAATATTTTAGAAACTTCCTCTGAACTGACCCAATATTATTCACGTGATATACAGGGTAGCCCATTAGTGGGAGGAAGTCCAATATCTGGCCTATTATAAGAAATATAAAAAAAATATTATTTCCTATTATTTGGGTTTTCTACCACATGTATTATTATCCTCTTCAAAACAAATCACCGAATCTACAAAATAATAGAATTATTGGAAAAAAGCCTCTGCGCCCGTGACGTTTACGCCAAAGTCACGGGCGCAGAGGCTTTTTTCCAATAATTTTATTATTTTGTAGATTCGGTGGTTTGTTTTGAAGAGTATAGTAATACATGTGGTAGAAAACCCAAATAATAGGAAAGAATATTCGAAGAATGCCACAAATAACTTTCAGACAATATAAAAAAAATATTTTAAATAAAAGCTATATGACATACACTGTTGCCTATTTCTAAAATACTTTGAAATGCACAGGATGTTCCTATTAAGTGGGAGAGGTTCAAGGTCGAATTTTTTAAATGGCACACCCCATATATTTTTACACTATTGATTTCCACGTCAAAACAGTGCATTACAAATGACATAAAAAAAAATTGTTAATGATAGTTAAGATAAATCATTTAGTACGTGCATAGATAGAGATCAGATAAATGTTTGACAGGAGCAAACATTTATTTTTATGTACCGGAGATTTTATACAGGGTCATGAACTTGTCAATCTTCAAATATCTACAACTTCGTTTTTTCAAGTGGATCACCCAGTATATTATTCCACCATTTTATAAAACTATTATATCCCTTCAAATTAGTTCTCGTGATGTTAGGCTCCAAAGGAAGAAAATGAAATGACTTTCTGTTAAAAGTTACAGAAGATTCTCATATCTCGAATAGAGGAATATCAAAACAAGCTGACATAAGCCGGATCGTCGTGCAGAGAATTTTGAATAAAAACAAATTCCATCCGTACCATATACAAGGAATTTCTTTCAAGTAGTAAAAGCAGTGTACGGCCCCAGTCGGAAAAATATGTGCCCTATTAAAGATTTAAATGGAAATCTCCTCAAAGAAGACCAGGAAATAAGAGCCCGATGGAAAGAACACTACTCTAACATTCTTAACCAGCAAAGTCAAGCCGATCACGATATTATAAATCTTATCCCTCAATACGACACCTTCGAAGACTTAGATAAGCCACTAACAACGGAAGAGATCTTAACCGCCATTGGGCAGCTAAAAAATAGCAAATCTCCCGGCGCCGACTCACTCCCAGCTGAGATCTTTAAAGCTGTGTCGTCAGAGCTCATACCCTACCTCAAAAAACTGTTTGATGTCGTGTGGGAAAGTGGTCAAGCTCCGCAGGAGTTTCGTGATATACTTTTAATCAACCTCTTCAAAAACAAAGGGAGCGCTGCGGACTGTGGAAATTACAGGGGTATAGCTCTCCTGGCTGTTGGAGGGAAGATACTCACTAAAGCGATGGCAAATAGGCTAACACCTGTTATGGAAAAGTTACTTCCTGAAACACAGAGTGGCTTTAGACCAAACCGAGGCACATCGGATTTAATCTTCACACTTAAACAGCTTCAAGAAAAAGCACTCGAACATCAAGGAGAAATTCACATGGCCTTCATTGATTTAACCAAGGCGTTTGACTCGGTGGACAGGGAAGTGCTCTGGAAAATTATGTTCCGCTTAGGTATCCCTAGAAAATTTGTGGAAGTATGTCGCAGTCTACATACAAACAACAACGCCCAGGTTATGTATAATAATGAGGCAACCGAACCTTTCCAAACCCTCACTGGAGTTAGGCAAGGATGTGTCCTAGCACCCCTACTCTTTAATTTGTTTACCACTGCTCTAACAATTATTGTTGACAACAAACTGACAGTCAGAGGAATAGGTCTCAGATACCGTTTTGATGGCGGTCTCTTTAACATAGGGCGCTTTAGAGCTTTCACGAAGACACGCACACGATTCATTTGTGATCTCCAGTATGCGGATGACTGTGCACTTTTAGCCTCTACGCCGGAAGAGCTTCAAGAACTTTTAGATGTGTATGCCCAGAGCTATGATTCCTTGGGACTTAAAATCAACATTGGAAAGACTAAGATTATGTCAACTCCTCATCAAGTGAACCAAATAGACATTACACTTAACGGAAATTCTCTTGAAGTGGTGGATCAGTTCAATTACTTAGGCAACGTTGTTAATGACAAAGCAAACATGGACAGCGAGATTCGCAATAGAATTAACGCTGCATCTAGAGCACTCTGGGGTCTTAGAGAGAGAGTATTTGACAACCACGACCTTGCTTTGTCAACAAAAATGGCTGTCTACAGAGCAGTTGTCATTCCAACACTGCTATATGGATGTGAAAGCTGGGTCACTTACCGTCGTCATGTGAAAGAATTAGAACGTTTTCAGCAAAGACACCTCAGAAGTATGATGAAAATCCGTTGGTTCCATCACATATCAAACGTGGAAGTACTCAGGAGAGCAAAAAGCCTTCCAATTGAGGTGCTTATTTCAAGAGCACGCCTAAGATGGGCAGGTCACGTTCATCGTATGCATGATAACCGCCTTCCTAAATGTACACTTTATGGTGAATTGCTAAGCGGTAGAAGAAGGCGTGGCGGTCAACGAAAGAGGTTCAAAGACGTTCTCCATGAAAATCTAAAATCCTGCGGTATTGCAGACGAGCAATGGGAACAACTTGCAGCGGACAGAACCGAATGGCGAGGGGTTGTGGCCAGCTATCAAGGAAATGTTGCTGCAAGAAGGCCGAATCCAAGACCTAACCAGGTCTATGTTTGTCCTGACTGCGGTCGACATGTGCTCTCCCGAATTGGCCTCTATAGCCATAGTCGTGTGCACCGTAGATGAATGGGAATTACAATAAACTACACCTGTTACTTGTTTTTTATTGTACACAATTTATCGACTGTAACATTTTTATACTCGGACTCGAGTAACGGCTAATAATAATACAATGAATGCAAGAGTTGTTTGATGAGGATTTCGAAAACATTTTGGGAATGGGCTCAGCAACAAATTCTTCGAGATAAGGATTTTTTAAATAATCTATTATTCGTTGATGAAGCAACATATCATAAAAACGGGTTTGTCAATAGACATAATTTTCATTATTATGCACCGAAAATTCAAATTGTATGCTAAGTACCAGTCAGACAAGGTAGTCATTAAACATATGGGGTGGCATAATAGGAAATTATGCCATTGGGCCTTATTTTTTTGAAGTAAGGGCTAGCGGCCTGATTTACTAAAATTGTTTGGAGTATCAGTTGACGCAGTTAATATGTCATTTACCCATTCCACTCAGACAGAGAATGTGGTATTTACACGACGGAGTACCAATCCACCACACGGTATCTATTCGCACACATTTAAATAATGAATATCCTGGAAGATGGATAGGTAGAGGAGGACCTTTCAAGAGGCCGCCTCGCTCACCGGACTTGACAAAAATAATTTTTTTTATGTGGGGCTACGTCAAAGATCAAGTGTATAAAACACCACCAACTACAAAAGAGGATATGAAAGTTCAAATTAGAGGAGTACTCCAAAACATTAACATCAATATGTATGCATTATTGTTTAGAAGTAGCAGGTGCTAATTTTGAACATTTGTTATAGTAGTTGTTTTATGTGTTTTTTCCTAGTTACCGTTATTGTTATTTTTATATATTTTAATTGTTAATTTAAATTATTTTATTTTCTGCCTCGAAAATTGTGATAAAAAATATAATACAGAATCGTTTACTCTTAGTTTTTATTCTCAGTTTTAAAAGCTACAGTTACGTAATGACAGAGTCATAGCTTACTTGTGCAAAATCGTAATAATTTTGAGTTATCGATTAAATTGAAAATATCTCAAAAACCAACAATTTTGGTACCTGCTATCACGATAACTAATTTGTAGGGATATAATAGTTGTAAAAAATGGTGTAATAATATACTGGGTGTTCCATTTGAAAAAGCCAAAAGGAACTAAATAAAATTACCTTTAATATAAAAATTAGTGACTGCAGTGAAAAAGTCTATTGAATTCACTCAAAATCATCTATTATTTTACTTACTTATCTAGTTTTGTACAGGAATGAGATGATATGGATAGAAGCGTTATTTACGTAAGACTCTTAGGACATAATGTTTACTCACCCCTGTTGCTGCTCCTAAACGACTTGAGCTGACTTGAGAATCTTCAGCCACACGAACTAAAATTTCTAGTTCTTGATCTGGAGTAATTCCTCTTGGTCGTCCATCGTTTTTAGGGCGAAATGAGCTCGTTTCTACCAAACGACGAAACAGACCTTTGAAAATCTTATGGTCTGCCTGTATTCTATTTGAATATTGCAATGAGTATTTCCTCGCTGCAGCACGTCCGCTAAAATTATTTCGTGCGTAAATACATAACATATCCCTCATTTCCCTATTTGAAAAATTATTATGTCTAGGCATTGTAAATAAAGAAATTAAAGAACTTAACTCGAGGAACACAAGAACAAAATAAAATGATTAAATGACGTAACCAAAGCACACTTTTCAATAAATACACTTTGTTTCATTAAATTTAAATTTGTTTTTCAAAAAATTATTGAAATGTTTAACGGCATTTTTCTCGAAAACGGTTGGTGTTATCAAGTTCTACCCAGTATACCTTATACACGTAGAAATGACGCCTTCATCAGATTTTCTGGTCAGAAGTACCACAACGTTTCGTCAAGAAAAATATGAAAAAAATTCATCATCAGATACAGGTCCTGCGGCGCCCTCTATGATCTAACGTGACGTAATACATGAATTATCGTTTCTTAGAATAAAAAAGTTTCTCTAGCAAATTTGGTGAAGATCAGTCAAGAGACTGTTGAGTTATTACAAAAAAACGAAAAAATAATTTGAAGTCTGACACCTTGTATCTTTTTCCACAGCAACATTTTATTAAGGCATATTTGGTTATATCCCCATATTTTGGCCCAAAGAATCTACCCCTAAACTATGGTCTATTATTAATGGTCCACCCTATATATCTGCGAAACTGGCACAATAAACGGTATGTAGTGATTAAGTTATACATGCTAGAGGGGCTGCAATTTAAGTGAATAAACATTTATCCTTATATCGGCGGCAAGACCTAAAAAACTATTTTCTTTTAGCTATAATTTTAATTGCATTTATCGCACATTTATAAAAGCATATGAATAATTTCCTTATTAATAGTACTAATAAATGGTACCGCGGTACCAATATGGTTCTATTTGAAAAAATTGCGATCGCCCCTAGAAAATTTTCTCCCGATAATACTAATAAGGTTAGCGAAATGGACAATAAGTAATGTATTCCAGTGCAGTGATTAAGTAATTTGGTGTTTTGTGAAAGTAGTTCTCTGACACTAAATACATTGATTTCTGTAAAATGGCTTCAATTTCTTACACAGAAAAAAGAAAAATAAAAATTAAAGGCTGTAATTTTTCAAAACGTACTTTTTATTTATATTATTCTCACTTTAAGTCACAAGGTACAAATTATTATTAAGTTAAAGAAATTTAAATTTTCTGAATGGCTTTAAAAGTACCAGTTGAATAACACTTCTGTGAGGAGATAGTTATCTGGCATTGAAAAAAGTGCTACTCTTATCTTTCAACAGAAAGATCGATTTTATCTAAAGACAGAGCTCGGTTATCCATTAATGTTGAAATAGAAAAATCGACTTGTTTTTATTTTTAATTTGAACATAAATAGTTTTACGGCATGAGGAACTTTTCTAATGATTCTATTTTTAATCCTATACTTTTGAATCGTCTTTTACTTTACGTTACGATAAAATAACGTTAAAAATATGAATTATAAGAACAGTAACAATAAATTATGATAATTAATATGTAATTATTGAAATATCGAAATGTGAAATATTGATAACAAAATTGAAAAAATCCAGCTAACATTTTAAGGAGATCTTAATATATAATATATTAGACTATACTATACTATGAACTTATTTTTTAAATTCTTTAAATCATTGATATGTAGAAAACCAAGCTTGAAATTATAAATACTTGTACAAATACGAAAAAAAAAAACATTACCAATTGTAAAGTATATACGACCGGAATTGAAACCGTATAAAAACTAAAAGCCGGCAAAAACAGTCGGTATCTCTTTATTGTACATGGGCGGAGGTAAATAGAAATGATTGTCATAATAAAATGTTAAAATTGTATTCATTTTTATTATTTTTTGTTTATTAGATTCATTTCGCCAATAACATATATTTGAGGTATTATATCAGTTTTAGATATAAAGTCTAAATATTTAAATTTATTGGTTTTAGTTTTAAAGTTAACCCATATTATATTGAAATATGTTATTGCTCAGCAAGGACCAACGAGAAGGTATGAACATATCTTGCCAGGAGGGGATGGGACAGGCTAGATTAACGAGGGGCAACGATTTTAGTCAAAAATAAAATAAAAATTAAAGTTTTTTCTAAAATAAAAACGTAAGTTTCTTGGACAAAGTAAAGAATTATTATATGAAAACAAAAATAAATATTTGTATACTTATATAAAACATAAATAAAAACAAAATTAAAATATCTCTAGAATGAAGTAACTTAAATTAAAATTTCTTGTCAACTAAATAAAATATATTCCACGAAATGTAACAATAAAAAAGTGAATGAAAAAATGAAGAAAAGTTAAATGTTAATTGACGCGTCCGAATCTTCACTTTCTGAGGAGGAATCATTATCCAGTTGAATTAAAATCGGCGTACTAGGGGGTAGCGTTGGATATCGATTTTCTTCTCCAATTACATGCCTAACGCAATTTTTTCATAAATCAGTATGATTGTCAATGTCATTTATTACTTCTCTTATATGATCAACTACTATCGTACTATCGCGGTTAACGTTGCAGAGTTATTACATTTTCGTAAACGTACTTTTAGTGTTCCCCAAACCATCTCGATAGGATTAAATATGCAATAGTATGGAGGTAACCGCAAAAGTGTATGACCGTGTATATTGGATAAGTTATCAATAACATATTCCTTTTTGAAATTCTGTTCTTTTATTCGTTTCAGTAATTCGCGTTTTATTGGAACTTTTACAGGAATTTCCATTTTTTTTTCTCATGAATTTTAAAATATCTTCCTTTCTTGTGCTGTTATTTGGTACTTTATTTAATATACGCGAGTGATAAGAAGCATTATCTAATACAATTACCGAATTTGGCGGAATATTTGGTAGAAGCTGTTGAGAAAACCATTTTTCGAATAGATCGGCTGTCATGTCTTCGTGATAGTCTGCAGAAGACTGCGATATTTTTTTGGCCGACAAGAGCAACGCATTGGGTACAAACCCATTTTCACTTCCTGCATGATGTATGATAACGCTTTTTCCTCTAGAACACGGAGTATTTAAAACACAATTGTGCGAACTATCTTTCCAACCATACTGAACAACATCATGCGTGTCAAACCACGTCTCGTCTAGATACACTATATGCCTGTTTAGTTTACGATATTCTCTAATTTTTTCCATATAATCTACTCGAAGTGAAACTATACGTCGCGATTCCATAATTACCATACGACTGTGAAGTTTTTTATGTGTAAAACCGCATTCTAATAAGACATTTCGTAGTGTATCTAAAGACCTATAATTATAATCAGGATAATCGCTCAATTTTTCTTGAATCATTTTTAACGTAGGAACTATATTTTCTTCATACATATTATAAATTATACGCCGTATTACATCTCTAGTGGCATCATCAATATTTTTTCATTTCGTATTTTTCCGTTTCCTCTTTGCGCTGTGATCTACAACATCGCCTTCTTGAATTACGCGATAAATTGTTGATTTTGATATTTTAGTTAATTCGTCAATACGTCGTATTATTTCTCTCTCACATTGTTCAGGATTTTCTCTTTTCAAACATTCATGTATATTTAAAATAATACGTTGACTTTGTACTTGTAAATTTTGGTTTTTAAACTCTAAATTTATTTCGGCTTTTTCGACAATAACCGGTTCAACTATTTCGGGATTTTCGGACGTTATTATATTATCCTCTGTTTCAAATGGTCTCCAGAAAGCCATGGTAAATTAGTAAATAATTAAAATATTTTACCTTTTATACAGTAGTAAATATTTATAAATATGAACAGTAACTAACTAAACTCCTACGCTTGATATTATAATAGGTATTTATGCACTGCACTGGCATATAGACAGCACGTTGTTAGACTTCCACGTTGACTGATAAGAAACGATTTACGAGTTTTTTTGTGATAGTAGGCCTGTCCGTTTTATTACCTTTAAACCAGTGCAGTCGTAAATGGTTCCTTCAGGCTGATTACATTGCCAGTCACGAACTCGCCTGCACAGTTTCAACTACCGTTCGAATCTCGATACCATTGCCAAATATATAGGACAAAATATCAAGTTCAGTGCGCACGGTCCTGTGCTTTAAAACTGACCAGTTTCAATTTTGGCCGTATTTACTATATGTATATTATGGTATTGGTAAGGATAAATTTTCTTAAAACATAAGGAATAACTCAAACTCAATACACCTGTCGTATACAAGTAAAAATGAAATAATAGAAACAATTTCTCAATTAAAATTAAAATAAAAGGAAACAGGGGCCAAACCGCAAACGAAAATATTGTAAGCAATGCTTGTTTATATTTTTTTTAATAGAAAACTGGAATTAATGTTTATTAAGAAATAAATTTGTCATACTAAACGGTTTATTTTCTACTTCAAGTTAATCCAATACAAACAACTATATTTTCTGAAAGGGAAGTGTAATTCTTTTCACGACTCCAATATGAAATTAATTTTTTTACAGACCTTTTTCGGCCTTTAGATTCATTAAGAAAAAATCCGAATTACAGTCAAATTTTTGTTAATAGAAGGGCCACGGAAGAAATATTTAAGTAGTCAAGTTTTTAACAGGCTGTCCATATGTGTGTAGAACAATGCCATCAATTTTTAAGTTAAAGAAAAATTTACTATTATAAAATTATTGAAGAAATCTCTTTAAAAGGAAAATCTCTCTTCACTTCACTAATATTAAATTTGAAGTGAAGCAGTTTTTTCCGATATTTTATTTTCGACAATGAAATGTGTCCGTCCATAAAATTTTACCATAATTTTCATCCCGCACTACATACTTCTGCACTCGTATTCAGAGCATTCTCAAAGCATTATCCGATATAAAATAGCTTATGTCTATTACCAGAAACCAGAATACTCATAGTGTAAGAATTTTTTCACCTAAATTAAGTTTGAAATTTCTACTACAATATTGCTCGTACGACATGAATAATATGTTTAAAAATACAAAAAGTAGCTTGATGCAACATTTTTCTCTACAAAATTTCAAAACTTTTGCGTTATTTATTGTTTCTTTGGAGACAGCAATAAAATAAGGTATATTTATATTCGAATTTATCTTCAACTGATAAATATAAATACACTACATATAACAGACAACCCCCAAGTTTAAAAGTAAGATTGTCTCGGAGGGTTTTTTTAATACACTTACTTAACGTCGGCCTATTTCCGCGGTTAAGGCTTTTCACCGACGCGCGACGCCTAGTGATAGGCTAGTGTAAAAAAGCTGGGGATCGATTAATGTATATATTAAACAGCTGACCGCTGAGCTACCATATCCACAATAAACAATATGTAAACCAAAATATTAATTTTTATTTCATTTATTCAAAGATTTTTTATCTTGAAACTTATTGATCTGTTCTGGGAGGGTGGGTAAGGCCTAGGGCCCAAATTACATTTGACGCCGACGGGGCCAAATGAGGTCATGCCGACCCTGAAAGGAAACAGCTTCTAAAATAGTAGCACCTTTAAAGTACTGTTATGTGCTGCCCTCTAACAGAGAGGAGAGTGTAATTACTCCCTGGCTAGTAGCGTGGCGCCATCTATGAGCCAATTGACGAACAGTCGCCTAGCACATAGTAGAAAACTGAGGTATTCTAGAATGTTATGGAATAGGAGTCTGGTACATTCTATGGGTATATATAAAGAGGTGAATCCAGCAGATGGGAAAACAGTTCAGTGATGTATACAGTACAGTTCTAGTATACAGATAGAGTTTTTAGGTTAGACAAGAGTTGACAAGTTTAAGAAGAAAAGTAAAGTACATAGTGTTTTAAAAATAGTGAATTTATATTAGATTAGTTATTATTAGTTGTGTGATTTTTAAGTATTTACTAGTGTAATTTTAGTGATTAATAAAATAGTGATTAGTGAAGATTCTTGTTGCAAGTTATTTGAACCCATATAGTATTTACTAAAGACTGTAAACACGTAACAGTACGTTAGCAATAAATGTTTTGAAACAGGTAACCGCCCATAGGCATTTAAAATAGCCGTAATAAAACCACAAGAATGGCGATAAACTGGACGTGACCAACTACCGGCCTATTTCTCTTATCTCCAACATTGCTAAAATTTTTGAGAAAATATTGAAAAACAGAATTACTAGCTTTTTAAATAGGTTTAATATTTTGTCAGAAAAGCAGTTCGGTTTCAGGAAGCAGAAGTCAACGTAAGATGCAATAGCCTATCTTACTACAAGGATTTATAAATATATGAATATTAGCAAACCAACACTGTGCATTTTCGTTGACTTCGCGAAAGCCTTCGACACAGTTAGTCATGTTCAATTATTGCAAATATTGGAAGATATAGTATATATTAGGGGTATTCCACACAAGTTAATAAATAATTGTATGTCGAATAGGCAACAATGTATAAAACACCTTCAGTAATAAAATGACTATAGAATATGGTTTACCACAGGGAACCGCCTTGAGCCCAATTATTTTTAATATGTACTTGAATAGTCTATTTGACTTACTCTTGTGTAGTGACATAGTAAGTGTTGCCGATGACACTGCCATAATATATTCTGACACTAACTGGAGGAGCCTTAAAGAAAAAGCCGAACACAATTTTAAAAATATCATTCACGACAGGTTACTAACAGTTAAGTATGCAAAAATTTACTATCTCTCTTTTACATCTTATAGCAGTAATTTACCTGATTTTCAGAGATTAAATACAAAGATCGAAAATAATGAAACTTATTATGTTAAATGTTAAATATTTAGGAATTTAGATAGATAATCATTTAAGATGGGCCAGAAGCAATGCAACTCGAGTACATAAAATAGAAAAAAACCATTGCTCAAAGACGATATTTCTACCTGTGTCCCAAAATTTACAATTTTATGCCATCTGTGTTTAAGAAAATTAAAAGGGCCATACAAAATAAATCTAGGACGAATATTCATAAATTAATTGATCCTAAATCTAAAAAATTTTCTCAACTATACGTGTTTATCTATGTGGGTGTTTGTTGTTAATTCTGTGCATATAATTTAATATGGACATTAGTATTAGGACTATTGTTGGCCTATGTTATTTAGTTATTATATTATTTTGTTTCTAGTATTTCTCTCTTAAATACATTTAGTGTTTAACATTAGTTACTTATTTATGGTTGGCATTTTTTTATAAGTTCTGAATTAATATAACTATAGATCTGCATACAAGAACTCTTTCGCAGAAGACAGTTTATCTGAGGTTGATGATGAGTTTCTTTGTACACGCAATCGTCTATAATGTTGTTCAATTCTGAAAACGAACCAATGTCAATTTGTGACTTGTGCTCGCCATTAGAAAGGCAGTAATAATCAGTTCCAGCGAAAATCTTATTCGGCCTTTATCCAAAAAGTCCTATTGAGGATCCTTGGTTTGCATTAATTAAATAATGGAGGCGACAAAGGACTTTGCCATAATAATTTTAGAGTTGAAAGGTAAACGAAATCAATTGGAAATTAAATAATCAACCACTCCCGTTTTGTCACAAGAATTGTGGTTAGTGGAATCCGTTCGTGGAATAATTTTTAAACAAAAGTATCGGTTACTAGATCATGTAATTGGTAACAAATTGCTTACGAAAGTTGAATTGCATTTTAAAATTGCAGCGTTTCTGCACCATCAATCAGATATCCAGCTTTAAGAAGAGATTGTAACGAGAATGAAGGATCAAATGGATGTTGAAAATACCTTGGCTAACGTAGAAGAGGAAAACGGTCGGGTTCGTAAAAGATACGTTTCAAAGTATCTCATCCAACGACATACTTGACGTTTCTGAGATGACGGAGGAGGACCAACCCCTACAAGCAGGTTCGTAAAACTGTTTACGCAAGACAATACGAATCTCGTGATAGAGGAAGATAGTGACGAAGATTAGGTATATACATACATATAACATATTAGATAAATTTTTATGTTAGTTATTTTATTGGGTCGTAAGTCAAAAATTACGGTGGCCTCCCATTCTCATGGAATTACATACATATTAGCTATGCTAAATAAAGGCTATATATAATATAAATAAATAATAATGTAATATATAATAAAATTAGGGGCCAATATATAGTTTTATTTTTTTTAGATAATGAATGATCATACCCCAAAAATATTTGTTGTTGCACTAGATAAGGAAAAAATGATGGTGTTCCAACAAAAAATTGTTACATTTCAATAATTTTTTAATCCCTTCTCATTTGAGGAATTGCGTGCCAATTTGTTTTAATTGTCTTAATCCCTGCACAACATATGCTTTAGCCATCAAAATCAGTTCAGCCAACTTTGTGAAAATCTATTTTTTGTTATATTGTAAAAGACGATAACAGCTAATTTGTTTATTTATATTCACATAAAACATAGATAAATAATTGAGAATTTTTTAAAATTGTCAATAGATATTCCTTGTATTAATATGCTGTGCATAGACTATCAGACAATTTTCAGTAAATAAATCAGTAACCAGACAAGAAATGAAAGTTTAATGAAAGAAACTGATAAAATCAGAATTAATAAAATGCACATAATAGATGGTTATAGTAGATGGACTAGATTTCGAATAAAAATGCCCAGCAAATCGAGTCGAAGACGAAGAAACACCTATTAGTTGCACTACCTCCGCCTATATTCCATCCATGTTATTGCATTCTCTCAGCGCCGACTCGGGGCTCCATAGCTGACTTTTCTTCAGCTCCGCAGAAGACGTAAGGGGACAATGGGTAACACGGTGAATAAAGTGGGTGGAAACCGGTCGTCTGTCTGATTGTGAGAAATGGTCGAGTCTTTAAGACATTTCTTAGGTGTTTGTAATAATCACCGCTAATGTATTACTCCGACTGCGGCTAATAACGTACTTATAAAAAACTCTCTTTGTAACACTATTCTTTGAATTTCTATACATAAGTGACTTTTGTTGCGTCTTTTTCAATTAAAAGGTTGTTATTACGAACAAAAAGGTATCACTAGTATTGCACATTCTTTTACAGGGTGGACAAAAAAATGCGATTTTTGTGTATAACATTTTTTTAGCTATTCGTAATCACATTTTAAATTAAACTATCGAAGTACTGTGACCATACGCAATTCAAGATCAGTCGAAGATAATATCACTAAAACCTAAACATTTATATTTCCCAATATACGATGAAGGCCCCTGCAGAATCAAAAATCATTTCCAATTTTATTGAATAAAAATTATAATCCTCTTCAAAAACAAATCACCGAATCTACAAAATAATAGAATTATTGGAAAAAGCCTCTGCGCCCGTGACGTTTACGTCAAAGGAATAGTCAGAGGTTATGTTTTGCAAATAATATAAATCGGAATAAACACAGAAATAATGTATTTTGCTGACGTTTCGGAAAGTAGTCTCTTTCCGTTTTCAAAGCTTTTTTTGGAAGAACTCTTATTTATATTATTTGCAAAACATAACCTCCGACTATTCCTTTGACGTAAACGTCACGGGCGCAGAGGCTTTTTTCCAATAATTCTATTATTTTGTAGATTCGGTGATTTGTTTTTGAAGAGGATAATAATATATGTGGTAGAAAACCCAAATAACAGGAAAGAATATTCGTAGAATGCCACAAATAACTTTCAGACAATATTTAAAAATTATAAAAAATATAATTTTCAAAAAAATTGGTTGTACACAAATTAAATGTTAACATGCGCAAGCAGACTTCAAATATAAATTATTTTTACACACGCTTTAAAAGTTTATGAAAAAACGAATAACGAGAAAATAATTTTTACCAAAGTATTTTTTAACTTTTGCGTTTTTGAACCGGTTGTTTGGAAATGTTTACATTTTCATGTTCGTAAGTCAGAACTATTAAAATATTACTAAAAGTTTCAAAAACGGTGTAGTCAATTCACATAATATATACTGAATATCAGAAATTTCATATCCATGACTTTAGATAAGGATAGAGTATTTGTAAAAATACGAAAAAGTTTCTATAGACGTGTGTCCGAAAATGCGACATAAGGGAGTGTTGTCGAACCATATTTTTGGTAAAATAATTAATTTTACTTTTCATTTTTATTACTACTGTGCACACAATGCACAGATTCTCAACGACGACAGCATCAATTCGAGATATGAGGCTCGGCTACACCGTTCCAAGCTCCGACCGCCCAGCTTTCAGAACTCTGTCCGCCCCGATCTTTAGATATATCTAGCGAGGTTTCGCAGCAGCATCTCAGTTCACCGTCACTACTTCAAGAACTTCAAATCAACTACGAAAGTATGCAGTCTACCAGCCAACTACAATCCAACTTACCAGTCAACTACAATCCAGTCTACCAGCATCTGCTCGACGCACCAAAACTTTCAACACGATGCTTTGTCTGCCACCAGCGTACGACACAAGGTTCTGTTATTGTTGCGGAGTAACATAATTGATGCAGAAATTTATGGAAACAGGATCGGTTGGGAACAGAAAGGATAACCCGACGCAAGTGGTTAATTTCGAAGCTATGGAAGTTGCAACTTTAGGAGAAGTTACTTTAGAGGATCGATAGCCTTTATCATAATTATCCACAGCTATTTTAAGCAGCGTTGTTTCACCCATACAAAGTAAAATTAGTTCAAATGTGCTTTTAGAGAGCGGAATATTAAAACAATATTTTTAGTCGCAAACTCCTCTATAAAATCCTTATTTTACCATAAGGAACGTAACCAGACTGCAACCAACAGCTACTCTCCGGGTTATGTGCCCGGCCGAGCGCTGAATTACAAGTTACAAGCCTGGCGCGTTATGTGTAATTACCATCAAAACGCTAATGCTTCGAGTAGAGGAAGTTAGCCGTAGGTCGGTCTCCCCCCACCACTGACCTTGACCTTGACCGTGCACCTGTGGTCCGTTCCTTCAAGGCCACGGTGGCATCGTAGGTTCGCATAGCATATACCGTGACCTTGACCTTGGACGGCCGCAGTGCGTTTCGACTTCAAGGGCGCAGTGTTGCTGTTACCCAGAACGATCACTTGCGGTGACCTTGGCCTTGGCTAACACTATTAGAGAATGCAAGGACGGAGCTTCCTCCTTGCCACGCAACTTGACCTCTAAAATTACATTAGTTCAATACGTACACAGTAAAATGTGGTGGGGTTCTATATTTTGTGACGTAGTATACTTTTTCTATAAAAAAAGCACGGACTATTAGAACAAAATCATATTTAGTCTGGTTCACCTACAGTTAATAAGTGAGCATAGTGTTGTGATCTGAAATATTTTAAGTAAGCAAAGTTCTGTAATATTTCTTGGTTAGTAATTCTTTCACTGTACTCAACTACTTAAATATGACTACCAATATCGATTTATTAGCCCTTAATGAACTTATTATTAAAGATACTGAAGTTTTAGACCAAAAACCTATTTCATCGTTAATTTTAAATAAGGTTTACGCCATTAAAAAAATGTTAATGCTTAATACACGTTTTGGAAAATCGATATTAGTACATTTATTTGATGAAAGTACAAGTACTACCTTTAAATCATTTTTGCCTAAACGTATTGCTGAACTATTAAATATAACTTTTATAGAAGAAATAAATTCGTCTAGTGGTAAATATGCGTTGATTTATTTAGGAGAGAATTCACCCATTTATACCGGTGCTAAATCAAGGTCACTAATAAAATTCGAAATTATTGCGTGATTTAAACTATTTAAAATATTTGTATACTTTAAATTATCAGACCAATAAATAAGGTATAGTGAAAGTATAACTTAGACTGAAATATTATAAATACACTACAATAGTAGTAGAGATGTAAGTAGTTTTATCATATATTTGATAACTTGTTCTAATTTTATTTATGTAATTTCTAGCCTCACTATAACTGGCAAGAATGTGGATGCAATATTCAGCAGAACGTTGGGTAAGGGCAGAAGACATTAATTCGGCAATTGAAAGACTATCTTCTGTACTAGGCGACTTAAGTATGGATAGACTCCATGCAATAAATTATGATCTGAATTACTGCTTCGATGCTGAAAAAGTTAAACAGCTTAATGAGGATTCTGAGAGGTATTACAGAGGTGCACAACTATGTGGTAAATTCTCTCGTGGTATTGTGAATTTAGAAGAATTCTGTGAGCAACTAGTGGAAATAAATTTAAAACATTTCCTATGTGACATAGAAAAATACTTACCTAAGAAAATTATTGAAAAGTATCAACTCGACCAATCTGATGAAGAACAGGATGAAGACAACTCAATTAGTAGTTAATCACTTATTGTAATTCTTCTGTTAATAATATTAATATGTAAATGGTGTAATAAAATTATTATTATGGAAATATAGTTGTTTTTATTTTTAAAATTAAAATTGAAATAAATGAAACACATTATTAGATTATACATTAATTTATTTATAATTATTTTTGGTGACATACATTAAAAAATATTAATTATTAATCCTAAATATAAACATATTTAAAGATATTTATTTTAACTCTATATTTAAATCTATAATACATTTGTTAAGAAAGTGAACGTTTGCAAGAGAGCAGTGACTATATTTTGGTTGGGTGTGTTCCATACATCTTGGTACCTTTAACGATTTTAGATTGGGTATGCAGGGTGAGAAGTCATCTAGATCTATAACTCTATTCCATTTTAGATGATGCTGTAGAACATTTTTCTTTAATTTGCCTTTGCATACAATTATAACATCCTCTGACAATACGTTGCGTCGAAAATTATTAACAGCGTTTTGACAAAGTCGATGAAGTATTAGTGGGAATTCTGACAGTTGAATATATCCATCACTCCATTTTATGCCCCCATGGTAGTTGTTTTCTAACCATCGGTAGTGAGTCTGTTCACTTTGGGTTAGTGATGAGAAAGGATTTGGTGGTTTGAAGAAATAGTGTGCTTGCTGATTAGTGTTACAACATAGAACAGCTAATTCTTTAACGGTAAAATCATTTGTTTTATATTGAAACCCCTGCAAGTCAACTATCAAAGTAGGAAATTGGCTACCTAATGACGTCATGGTAATAGGTATTCGTTACTTAGCACCAGCAATGCCACACTGAACTGAACCATCTAATGCGCTATAACTTAAATACGCATCGTGAAGTATAAGTGCATATACTCGAGTTTGTTCGGGAAACTTCGTCTTCCGTGTCTCAAATTCAATTTTTATATCGACGGTGGATGATTTCATTGCATCTGGTTGGTGTGAGCAATCAATAACAAACAATGGAATTTTCTGAATTCGCCAAGGTCCATCATAGGTTCACTCATATCTTTATCGTAATAACTACGTTGGAAATTTTCATAGGCGTAGTAGGCTGCAGAGTCGAGTTTCTTATCGAAATTTAAATTCCAACGTTCATATGGAAATACTTCGGCATTTAAATATAGCCGAATATTATTTATATCTGCATGTATAAAACTTGCGGCGTCCTTGGTTCTGTCACTAGAGTTGCCATTGTTTTGAAATCCGATAATGATGTATCGAGGTCTCTCAAGACTGTTAGTGGTTTTAACAGCCCATATATCAGAAGCAGTATCACGTAGAGTGGGTAGCTCATAGAGATCCCACATACGGTAAGCCATTTTAACTTTAGCATTATTACTGCTCGTATCAATTTTCTTTAATAGTTTAACCTTTTGTCTAACTTCAGGCACAATATGTCTTATCTTCCATTCGATTTTGTTAATTTCTAACTGTGCATCAACTTCTCCAATGTAAGAGTCTTTAAAGGAACGTGCTATAATTAAAATTAATTCCTGTTTTGTATTTAAAATACCTTTGGTATAATCTTCTGCAAAACCCATGAGGTACTTAAGAGGGAGTTTACCGCTGAAAACGTGGCTGGTAGTATCTAAAATATCCTGTTTTTTCTCGGTGAGACCCCAACCTATAGTTAGTAGCGATGGGAGGGATGTTTGTCCATATGACACCCTAGTTTTCATTGTAGTAGTGATGCCAGGCTTCCTAACGACAGCGACCTGTTCACCACCCATTTCATATCTTATTTCTTCGAAGAGAAAAGCTAGCGCATTGTTAGATAGATAACACTTCTTGGTAACATCACTAGGGGTAAATTTTCCTTCTATATAAATGTAACTCTCTGTAATGTCAAGTATTAAGTCCTGAAAATTGACAGGAATGCGTACTTCATCAGAGTTTCTATAATATGGTGAACCGTGTGGTTTATATGTATGCTCATGTAAGCTAACGAGTGACTGATCGAATACAGGTTCCTCGAACACCTCAAGTTTTTCACTAGATGTAAAAGTCACCATTATTAACTATTTTTCTCTCAGTTTCAATCCGATGGATCGAAGAAATGCACGATCTTTAGCTGGCAGGTTATGTCTTAACCGTTTAAGCTCTACACGTTGAATGAGTCGATTTCCGCAGTCATTAGTCTTTTTATCGTCAATCACATTGAAACGATTGTGTGCTAATCGTTGTTGATTATATCGGAAACCCATTGTGTTTGCGATTTTAAAACTGTTTCAATTCTAGCTTTACGATAATCTTCTCACCACGAAAATTGATTAAATCTCCATTATCATCCAATATGCGTAGTGTAATGTTGTCGATAAACTGACGTCCTTCAGGTCTAACAGGCAAATATATGATGTTCGCTGGCTCTCTGGTAAGTTTGTAACCTGGTTCAACGTCTATGTCGAACTCGAAAAGGGTATGGGATTTAAGGGTATTCAGATATGCTCCAGAGATAATGTTGCAATCTACACGTATCATCCTTACTTTCATAATATCAACAGGTAATGTTGATTCATGATTAGTGTTTGGATGCAAATAAGTCGATTCAAATCCCAATAAATTACCAATAGAGTTTGCTTGTGTAAAGTCAATTCCATATTTTGACCAAATCTCACACTTTAGCGTATTGTTGTTCGCTCGCAGTCGAAATAGTTTTTCTTTTTCCTCTTTCTTATCACCGGGCATAGCTTTCAGTATTGCACGATATATCTCTTCAATTTCATAGGCTCCGCAAGGTATGTGGATAAGTGTGGGGGCTACTTTTGGTCCAATTCGATAGCAAAAACGATTGTTGGTTTCGTCCACATTGAATATAGAATTGTAAGAATAGAAGCCTGTTAATCCTAACCCATATCGACTATTAGTATCTAATTCAATGGGAGGATAAAACTCAGCACTGAGCACACTAGATCGGTTTGATAGAGTGAACGTATACGACATGACTGATGATATTTAGTGTTCTCTCATGAATTTATTGTGAACTACAGCAATAAGCGTGGTGTAATTTTCGTTTTTTGCTGGATGACGGAGACGTTTGTATCTCATTATTTGATGCAACATTGACATCGCGCACTTTACAGTAGCAGCAAAATATTCTTCGAGGCGGCGGCCCATCATTAACATCAACACTGCTACCACCGCCATCATCATCATCATCATGATAATGTTCCTGACAGTATTGATATTTTAAAATATCAATATCATTCTGGAGATGCTGGGGTAGTTTGTCCCATACTAATGCAATTTCATGTGCAGCACATCCAATCATTACTTCTTTAGGCATATTTGCCAGTTGTTGTTTGCTCATCTTCAATAGACTGCGTAAACGGGAGAATGCGATTAGTGATTGACCCATCTGCTTGATGCTTTCCCGATCCATTTCAAGGTCTGCAGATGTTATTTCACAAGCGTTTGTAGTTATTTTGTAGTGAGAAACTTCAAACACAAATGACCACACCACACTGTGTTAAAATTTTGTTGGCGTTCATAGTTATAGTAAATTTTGTCGGTCGACTTTGAACCTCTGCGCAGATATAAAACTAATTCTGTCGGTGGGGGTAAATCACCAAAACTATCGAAATATGTGACTAAACTACCACGTTTTTTAAATGCAACCCAGTGTGTTCCAGGGCCATTTATACTGTCTAGATTTATGATGGCCGACTCATTATGACGTGGTCCAGAATATGGTAGAGTGTCCCGCATAAATATCCCCCGAAAATAGGGCACTTTCATCTTCTCTGCATAATATTTAAGATCGATATTAGTGAGAGGTTTTCGGGGTAGAGCATCTAGAAGTTTTTTGAACTTTGTGGTTTTAGATAAAGTCCTAGTCCTTTGCGATATGGTTTTAAATATAGCCCTTTACCACTTTTTCCTATAGAAATCGCCTCCATCTGCCTATTATGGCGATTTTTTTCAGCTAATTCCTCTCTACTCGTTTTAACATCATTTACAGCTTTAGCTATACCAGCAGCAGTGCCAGCTAAACTACCCAAAGCTGATAATCCAGCAAAAATGGGTATTAATGGTAGAATTCCACCCACTTTCGGTATTGGTATTATCCTAGGTGTACGAATATTACGTTTTCCACCAGCTGCTCTCATGTGTCGTCGTGCTGCTTGAAGCGCAATTTGCGTAACTTTTTTTGTGTCCTTAGCGATTTTTCGTTTACCACCGGCTTTACGTATGTCATCACGTACTTTACGTACTATTCCAGCACCAAAAGCTATATTTCTAGTTTTTTTCTTGTTTTTCTTTTTAATTATACGTTTCTTTGTAGTACGGGGTGTTGTTGACGTACAACCCATACCAAGACGTTGCTTTCCCTTCATTATAGTTGTAACTAACCACGCGGCGGCCTTTTCTTTGAAACTTACGTCTTTTGATTTAACTCGTTTCCAGGCAGCTTGTTCAAGTTGATAGTCTGCTTTGTGTCGGGCTGCTAAATTACTGGTGTTTTGATCGTATGCAATATCGTGCTGCTTGCATGCAGCATCGAGTTTGTTTATGCCTGGATCACCTCGGGCTAATCTTTTTTGTAATTTGGTGCCTGGACCGCAATACTGGTAACCTCCCGGTAAGTGTAGTTCAAATGGGGGCTTATTTATTAGAGAATTGACTACCCCCTTACCAATCTTTAAACCACGACGATTTTCACGTGTGTGCTTCTCGGTTGACACCATTTAAATAACAATCACAATACGTACATCTATTTATATAGTATCCATCCGTGCTACGATGCGCATTGTGAAGCAGAAACAGAAACTTGCTGTAGATAATTTAGATGAAAAAGTAGGGTGTGGACTACAAGTCGAATCACGCCATGGCCCGCTACTTCCCTCAACTATTCGCGGACTCTTAATAGGTCCAAGTGGTTGTGGCAAAACAAATTTACTAATAACTTTGCTTACTCATCCACTTGGGCTACGTTTTTCAAACATTTACTTATATTCAAAGTCCTTACATCAACCCAAGTATGAATATTTACGCGATATATTAGCACCGATTACGGGGCTAGGATATTACACCTTCAGTAACAACGCGGAAATAGTGCAACCATCCGACGCTGAGCCTGAGTCTATATTTATATTTGATGATGTTATATGTGAAAAGCAAGATGTTATTCGAGCATACTTCTCAATGGGGCGTCATAAACATGTAGATTGTTTCTATTTGGCACAAACGTATTCCCGCGTCCCTAAACAGTTGGTAAGGGATAATAGTAATTTCATAGCAATTTTTAAGCAGGATGATATGAATTTACACCACATTTTCTCAGACCATGTCTCACCGGATGTGACTTATAAAGAATTTCAAGAAATGTGTGCAGAGTGCTGGAAAGACAAATATGGGTTTCTTGTAATTGACAAGGATAGAGAAGTAAATGAAGGGAGATATCGCAAAGAACTTGATAGTTTCATATATCCATGAAGTATTGTAATTAAAATTTTAATTGGTCTACAGATAGCATCGGGATAACTTCAGCAGTGAGGCTGCATTTGTTAGACATGAATGACAATGGTGAGAATAAACTCAGTAGTGCTATAGGTAGAAACATGAGAGAAGAAATAAGACTGAAACGTGAATTGATTGAGGCCACCGATTCAGTGCGCAAAAAATTCAACTCTGTGAAGAGAAGAAACGTTGAGAATCAGTTAACACTCGAAAAAATTTATGAACCCATAACAAAACCATTAAAGGTTATATCATCTGCTTCACATAACCAATCGCTAACACAACCTCAGAAACCAACACAACCGATAGAAAGTGCAAGAGCTAGTACTAGTACATTTAAAGCAACACCTGAAACTAGTGATGAAGATGGTGACAAAAATGCAAGTCAACAATATTTTTTGGAAACACCACCGGGATCGTCGTTAATGAGCACTCCATGTTCAGAAAGTTCTATTAGTGGCGCAGAAGGAAAATGTGATATAGTGCAAACACATTTAGAAAATCTGAAATTCGACAATGCTAGGTATGATACTATATACGGTGTACGTTTAGACCCCCATACAGAAAAACTACAAATGGGTAATGCTGAAATACGCTTTTCTAATGGAAATATCACATTGTGGCGTGGAACTAAGAAGGTGGGGACGTATTCTGGCAGTCCTAAGTTATATGATATGATATTTATGAAACAACCACAAATTTCGCGTAGTAATGAGGCTATTATTGGCGACAAAGAGTGTCAATTATATGGGGGGATTTTAAAACAGACAAAAGCACCATATAAAAATTATGATATGAAACAGGGTTTGAATAAAGCTAAATGGAAGAAATTCACTAATATTATAGAACCATTGGTATCTTCTACAGTTGTGACGAGATCTAAAACTGGCTTAGGTGTTCCTATTAATAAATTATACAATAATAGAGGTGTTGACTATGTATATTGGAATAAACCGAAAGAACTGGTGGACCGCCTACGCCTGCTCTATAGCTCAAAAATGGTTGGTAACAATGGTGTCAATAACGAAATAGTCAGTTTATTGGAAGAAATGAGGGAAGAAAGGATAATCTATTAGTGAAGTTAAAATTCATTTCACACTTATTTAATTAGTATAAAATATTGTGAAATGCTTAAACGGGGTCAGACGTAAACAGAAATGGCTGTTGTAAACAACACAATTGACAAGTTCGGTAGACGAAGAAGTAATAATAATAAATCGATTATCGTACATGGACCTCCAGGTATTGGTTTTAAACTTACCGCAGATAATCAATTTGATATGCAAAATAAGCGTTTACTGAACATTGGTGAACCAATAAATCAAAAAGATGGTGTAACTCGTAACTATGTAGACGAAAATATCGATAAATGTATGAAAGACATTAAAAAGTCACACATTGCTTTTATGGAGAATCAGTGGACTGAATATAGTAAGTTTGTACACAGCAAAATTACCGAGATGATTAATGACGCTCTGCAACACATTAATAAAGAAATTTCTGGAGTTAAGAAATTAACCGAGGACAATTATACTATTTTATATGATGCAATAAGCAAAGTGCACCACATTCTCGATGAATCCCGTCTGAAAGGTATGACAGTGCGACAGAAATCACTTGGAAATATTGTGGCACAAGCTGGGAGGAACGATCGTAATCAACAAGTGATAGATGAAATAGTGGCTGAAGTCACGGACAACGCTGCTACATTAGGAAAAAAGTGAAAAAACAGACCTAAATTATCTATATAAACGCCTGACTTAAACTTCAATTATGGTGATTAGTAATGAGAAATTACAAGTTGTTAACGAATTGCATAAAGCTTGTAGGAGAAATTTCCGTAGAAGAAGAACAATAATCAAAGGTTATGGTGATTTATGGCAAATGGATTTAGCTGAAATGCAACCATACGCTGATGAAAACAATGGTTATCGATACATTCTCGTAGTGATCGACTGTTACTCAAAATATTTGTGGACTAAACCTCTAAAAAATAAAACTGGTGTTGAAATTACTAAGGCTATGAGAAGTATTTTACAAGAATCAAATTATTCTCCTAAAAATCTACAAAGCGATCAGGGTACGGAATTTTACAACAAAAACTTTTCTGCTTTAATGAAACAGTACATCATTAATCATTACTCCACGTATAGTACGAAAAAAGCAGCAATTGCAGAAAGAGTAATACGAACATTAAAAACCTGGTTATATAAAGAATTCTCAGCTAGAGGTAAATACAAATGGGTTGACATTCTATCCGACATTACAAAATTGTACAATAATAAAATACATCGTACGACTGGTATGAAACCTGCTGATGTTAAACCAACTACACGTTTAAATGCTTATAATCACATTAAAATTGCTTTGAAACCTAAATTTCGTATTGGCGATATAGTTCGAATCAGTAAATATAAAGGTATATTTGAAAAGGGGTTCACACCAAATTTTTCAACTGAACTTTTCAAGATCGTTAAAATAAATGTAACAAATCCCACAACATATACACTCCAGGACATTCATGGCCAACCAATAAAGGGGTGCTTTTATGAAATGGAGCTACAAAAAGCTAAATACCCTGATGTCTACTTGGTGGAAAAGGTTTTAAGAAGGAGAGGGAACAAGGTTTTTGTGAAGTGGCTCGGATTCTCTAATGACCACAACTCTTGGATTAACGAAGCAGCTCTTATTTAATATTGTCACATTCTTTATATAAAATGTGTATATTTATAACAACTAATATTTTACTTATGTTTAGAAATTTCATAATAAAATGTGTGTATTCCATTAATATTTGTTTTATTTATTTTCCCCATATAAGACTCCAAAGCCTTAGTAATTATATACACATTAACGAAAAAATATATACAAATGCAAATTTGTTAAAATTTTTGAATTAATTTTTACTCCTAAAAATTATTAGATGAAATCAAGAAAATCATTTTAATAAATTTTATTGAGAAGAAAATATTTACAACGAATTATAGATTAAATATATTTATTTAAAACGTATATAATACAGAAAAAATACAAATACATATTTATGGAATTAATCAGATGAAATCCCCCCGTCTCGACAGTAACGCTTCCTGACAGAAACATTCTCTGTTGTGTTTCATCACACCTCCATAAATATGTCCAACATATTCACAAAGTAAAACACTGTATGTCTTCTCGTCTCTGCATTTGCTGCAAATATTGTTCCAACAATCACCAGTGTACTTGTTGCAAACCAGACACCGCTGCCTCAATGGGTGCTCCACCTTGCATGTCTCACAAACATCTCGGATAATTCCAAAATTTGTACGAGTCGTGGGTTGTAGACACTTGTAGCACTCTTGCTCCAGACGCTCACGTGATGCTGCTTTTCGGACGGTATTCACTGGCACTGGATTTTCTTTTATACAATTTGAACATAGTCCAGTACATGGATTAATTTGCTGCTTTGCCCAGAATTGGGAACAATTATAGCACAGAATTGCACCATCCATACTATATGGATATACGGCGATTGTTGGTTTCGATTGCCACTCTCTTGGACAAGACATTGCTGTTTTAAAAACAAGTGTACGGTATGACAGCTGAATAATAACGGAGTTCCTCCTCATGGCCTTGTTTGTTTAAGTAGTCGCTGGAATTGCCGATATTAGAGCCATGGTATGTCGTTAGAGATGATGTGACGTCACCAGCAACATGTTTAAAAGAGGAGGTGTAACTCCACGTTAGATCAGTTGCTTTGCAAACTTCAACGTTGATCATTCCGTCTACTGTCTTATATATTCGTTTCCAAGTATTAATATGGCTGCTGCACCTGCTGGTTGGGCTAACCTCAGATTCCTGGACTGGTTAGCATCCCTAGATGTCCTCAACAATATATGGTACCTTGAAGAGGTAGAGGACGACTTGGCTGCTCCCGAAGACGACGAGGTAGAAGTTGAAGACGATGAGGAAGGCGATGAGGAAAGCGACGAGGAAGACGATGAGGAATTTTTTGACGCTGAAGAGGGTGCAGACGATTCAAGTGATGATGAGGGTATCGTCGTAGATGTTCCCCACCAAAGAGGGCAGCGGTGGATAACATCAGAATATTTAGCAAGGGTGAACCCGATGGATGGCATCTTCTGCACCACCATGACCTTTGTTGCGGTCCAAGTAGTGGGTGGTATGGAATACAATCTTTGCCACGGATGTTTTCTGGGATACCAGTCTAGGGTGGATCCTGGGAGACATCGTCATGTGGACTACCATGCCACTACAAGGATAATGAGAGGCAGGCGGGGATATTGCAAATCTTGCAGAGATCCACTCTATCAGATTAGGCGAGTGGAAATCTGCAATATTTGCAATATGGACAGATAATTTGTAGTTTTTTTTTGTAAATATGTATATATCTCTTAGTTTATTGTAAATAATTATGTAATTAGTTTTAGTGATAAATAAATGTATATATTTAATTTTTAGTTTATTGTAAATATTATATAACTAGTTTAAGTGTTAAATAAACGTTAAATTGAATCTTATTTTTTGTTTTATTTACTAAATATTTAAATGTAAGTAACACAATGTTACTAGAGAAATCTGTGTTTCACTTCGATTATTGCTTATGTTGACAGTGCTATTGATATTGATGGTGTTAAAAATATGAGTATTAGGACACTTTCTACTCTTATTTGTGTGAGTAGTGAGGTGGGGAGTGATGAGGTGGGGGTGGTGGTAGGGGCTATATATACATAAGAAAGCCCTCACCATCCTCAGTTTACTTTCTACGCTCCAACATGTCTGAAGTACAAGACAATACTGTATCTTCCACTTCAACCATGTTCGTTTTGTGCGAAAGGTATCGTGCCTACCTGCAGCGCGTTAGAGAGGCGACAAGGGGTGGTGTAGCAGATAGCACCACCTCACCAGAAGAATACCAACCATTGGAGAGGTCTCCGTCCACATGGTCGATGGACACTGTGCCCAATGATGATTCCGAAGACGAGATGGATGGAGTAATTCTGGAGGAATCATCGACGGACACAGCGGAATCGTCTGACTCGGAAGATGATGCAGCCATTCTGGTGGAGGAATCTACCGATGAAGATGAGGATGCAGCCATTCTGGTGGAGGAATCTGCCGATGAAGATGAGGATGCAGTCATTCTGGTGGAGCATGATTCGGACGGATAATTCTGTTTTATTTTATGTATATATATTTTTGTTATTTATAAATAAATGTATTAAGAGTTATTCTTTTTTTATTTCATTTCATATACAATAAATAACAGTAGTAAAGTAAAGAATAAAAAATTGCTTTAATATAAGAAATAACGGGGTACTTATTTAAGTAAATTGGTTATTCGTATTTGGACTGTCGGTCAAAAGTGTTGCAAAAGGTGTATCGAGGTCACAGTTGTCCTCCAGTACCGTTTCTACTCACTTCCGACCTTTAGTTTTGCCGCAGCAGACTTTTTCCCGGAACGGCTAGTCGTATCGCTCCGAAAGTGGTTGCAATCGCTTCCCAGTGATCGATTTAGTCGAAAACGATACCTCGCGTGTCCTCGGGCGTCTTCGGGTGGCTTCGGGAAACTTCGGGAGTGTTCGGCATGAGTTCGGCTTTTCGCTTAAAATTGCAGCCTTTGCATGTGTGAACTCCCCTGAAACGTGTTTTGATTTTTTTATTCCCCCAATCCTTGACAAAACAGTGAATAACGCGTTCGGTAGTGTTCGGATCGATTCGGAAATTATCGGAATCGATTCCCAGTGGTCAGTTTAGTCGAAAATGACCCCTTACGCGTGTCTGAGTGTACTTTGGAAGTTTTTCAGTTGTTTATATATATATATATATATATATATATTTTTTTTTTGTCCAATATTTGTGTATAAATAAATGTATTAAAATTTATTTTTTATTTCATCTACGATGAATACAACAGTTCTAATCTAATTATATACTTAAATACACAATTTACCAAAAATTCCATGAAATATATATATAAACTCGCGTTATAGGTAAGTATAAGAGTAAAGTATAAGAGTTTCCTAGGACCAAGGTAGCCCAGTGGTAACGTGGCTTGCTTTGTAAACTTTGTGAACGAAGGTTTGGTAGTTCAATCCCTAGCACTTGCAGGGATTTTTTTCAACACGTAAATTATAAAATTATAGAATTATAAAATTATAGAATTATAAAATTATAATTATAAAATTATAGAATTATAAAATTATAATTATAAAATTAAATAACAATTTTCCGCTATACCACTGCGCTACCTTGGTCCCCCCCCCCCCGGGTGGGTGGGTGGGCGCGGGGGGTTTTGGCAGAGGCGGGGGCGACGCTTGCAGCCTTCGGTCGCTTCGCCCGCATAAACCTTTTTTTAATTTTTTGACCCGCTTTTTTTTTTTTTTTTTTTTTTTTTTTTTTTTTTTTTTTTTTTTTTTTAATATATAAACCTGAACTAACCATAACCCAGCGCGTGACGCGGGGGGGGGTTTGGGGGGGGGTTTGGGGGGGGGGTTGGGGGGGGGTTGGGGGGGGGGTTGGGGGGGGGGGTTGGGGGGGGGTGTTATTACTTTCTACATTTACATTTTTTCTAACCTAACCTAACCTAACCTAATTTTTTTTTCACATTTTTGCATTTAAATTTTTTTTTACATTTTTTCTAACCTAACCTATTTTTTTACATTTCAATTTTTTACATTTTTCTAACCTAATCTAACCTCATTTTTTTTCAGTTTTACATTTTTACTTTTATATTTTTTTACATTTTTTCTCTTAACCCTAACCTAATACTAAATTTATGTACAAACATTTTTAATGCAACATTCTGTAGTGTGTTTACGCACTACCTTATTCCCAGTTTCTTTTTTATAGCATTTAGCTTCCTTGTACATCTCTCAGAGGCTTTGCGACGCTTCGCAATGCCTCTGAGCATTTCATCGGCCCGAGAATTCAACATCTCCGCCTTCCTTTTGAGGGACTGCGCGTGATCCTTTAATTTGCTGTCATCATCAGTTGCACTTTTAAGTTCCCTATCCTCCCGCTGCAACTGTTCATACATGTTCAAGAAATTTTTGAAAGTTTCATTTTGCTCTTCTTGGGAGAATAACTCCGATTGTGAATCAGAATCACTTTCATTCACAACCAGAGCACGGTTACGGGGTTCCTGCGTTGGCAACACCGCATGAGAGCATCCTGGCAACGGCGCGCTCGAACATACCGGTTGCACTTTCGTCGGCTTTTTTGCAGCATCTTTTTTCGGTTTCTTAGCTACCGACTTTTTTGCAGCAGCTTTTTTAACCACCGGTTTCCTTCCCGATAACGGCTTTTTATTTTTAGCTGCTGCTTTCTTAGGCTTTTCAGGTATCTCTACCTGCCCCTCGTCTGAGCCAACATCGGGAATAGGGCTCAGGCGAGCAGGTACAGATGCTTGCGCCGATAAAATTCTTCTAAGAATCGACACGTCATCATCTTTCTCGGTATTCTCTACCTGCGGCTGCTTTGTAGATGTTGAAGGATGCGTCGTCATCTTCTTTTGGCCTTTCTGCGAATAAATCTTTGGTTGGGCAGGTTGAAATTCGTCCTCAGAATTTGTCTCCGTAACCGTAGGGAACCTAGACCACGCGGCGTTCGGGTAGGCCTCTCCATTAGATGTACTAGCTCTGGCTTCATCTGAAGCCAAAGCCTGCGCGTCCAATTCGGAGAAATCGAAATCACCCAGCAAATCATCGTTCAAATCGGTCAAATCCGTCGGGATTTCAATATCCGGTAGTAAACCCATGCCAGGACTCGTCTGGTTGTTCGCCACACCATTACCCGGACAAGCGTCGCCATTGTCACCCACGCCAGGGCTCGTCTGGTTGTTCGCCACACCATTACCCGGACAAGCGTCGCCATTGTTCGCCACACCATTACCCGGACAAGCGTCGCCATTGTCGTCTTGCCCTGGCATATAATTAATTAAGTATGCAGCCACAGCACTCAACAAAGCGCCTCCCTTACCGCTACCACCAGAAACACCAATCTTTTTTTGTCCTACCATTGTCACAACAAACACAAAACGGACACGAGAAACGGGCACGAAACACAAAACACAGAACACAAAGAATGCTAGGAATAGAGCAGACAGCACTATTTTGCACACTTCCTTACAACTCGAGAGCTGGAGACGGAAAGAATCTTTGTAGCATCTCTGAAGCCCATAACGCTGAACTAACCCCTCCACTCCCTACCACTCTTGTTCCTATTGGTTCAAATTATTTCCCTACACACTCTAACTAACCCCCTACTTCCCACCCCACTCTTCCTATCGTCTCTCTCTATCTTATTGCCTACAGTACTCATACAATAAAAATACCATTTAGTAATTTAAATCTTTATTTATAAATTAACATTTTATTTCATACAAATATCTCTTACTTCGACTTACACATAACATGAAATATCACAATGAATTTTTCAATTGAATATTATAATTGTCGACCTTTGCGTTAACAAGTAGAAACATTATTAACAATTAATCACTCAACTCATTCATTGCTTTGAGTAACACATCTAGTTTATCATCATCCTTTAAAACATTTCGTTCAACGACACTATTTAAGGCTGATATTAACCACTTTAAATTCTGCTCTGGTTCACTCTGAAAAAATGTTATGTCTGAGTGACCCCAGGGTAGAGTTTTAGTGGTATTGGGAATCACAAAACGTTTATCGTCATAATAAGAAAGAGCAACTTTATTCCGCATCTCTGTATAGATATCATGCAAGTGACTTCTGAAAGTATTCATTTTACGAAATATTAACCCGCCCTGCTCAACAATTTTTCTGTAGTCATCTATTGTAAGTTGTTTTTCAATCACAGATTTCTTTACTCCCTTGGCTTTTTTCAACTCATTACCGACCGATTGCACGTAGTACGCTTTCGCTCCAGTACCATAAAAGCTGATAATAGGATCTTCGGGGAATTCGTCTTTCATATTCCCAAGCACAGACGAGCCTTTTGGAATATTAAATTTATTTCCCTCCCTGTAATTAGAAGTATCAAATTTTTCTGGATTTTGTACAATAAAGTCATAGAAGTTATCTGTATAAACTTTCATAATTAAGGAATCGGTGTCGGTGTACAACAAAGAAGCATTAGCACCGAATTGACGTTTAATAACACCATAAAAAAAATTATACAGTACCGTCTTCGATAATTCAAGAATACAAAATCCTACGTAAATTGGTTTGTTATAGACTACTTGCAATTTGCTCATTTCAATCGCTACAAAATCCTCAGAAAAAATTGTGCAAGATTTGAAATTTGGACGAGCGATTAATGCGTTTGCACCTATAGTTCTTCTAACATTTTCCCAATGAGTAATCAACTTTATATCTCTTCTATTATCAACATTTTCCATGGTTTTACCAAATACTGCATTATTCATTAATTTATATTGGTCTTTTTCAAATTTATTGGTCGCTGAATTTCTCATTTGCGTATTTAAATCGATGTATTTTTTTAACCAGGGCGACTGCTTGAACTTAAGTACTCTATGGGTTTTTAACACCATTAAACCATTTTCAATGGCTTGTTTCAAGTTTCTATAATGCACAACATATCGTCTCTTATCATTCAAATTTGGGATTAATTTTGGTGATTTTGATTTTGATTGGGGGGGTATAATATTTTCTACTAAGAAAGGGAGATCTGAATGTAAATCGTGTAACTCTTGCGGATAATGTATGTCTACTTCAAAAACATACCCGTGTGGACTCTCGTCTGAAATATTAGTAACATCTAAGTCGATAATTTCTCTTTCGGACAGCCACTCAAATCCCCCTGTTGGTAATGCTTGGGACATACTATGACCGTATAAGTTCGTAGCATCAAGATATGTGATAAATGACGACGGTTCTGAGGGATCATAATTGGGTACAAACTTATTATTTGCGATATGCTTCCTTTCTGTACACTGGCTGACACCACCGCGTATAGCTTTTTTAAAAAAATGTATCATATCGATATCTGTTAACAATTCAAGTTCTACCGCTGTTAGTTTCAACATAGCGTCCCAAGATAAACCTGGAGCTGTGTAATATTGAGCTGGATCCAATTTATATTTATTCACGCAAATTTTACGAAAATTTTCAAATACGTCACACAAAAGAAGGACATCTGATTTTAAATACAGGTCTGAATAGTCACCCAAACTCTGGCACTCAAACAATTCCCACACATTTTTAGCCCTTTCATAATCGTCATCTGATATATGTGTTTCATTTAGGCTGTCATAGAATTCCTGCTTGGTGGGTAGAACACGATTATTTAATTTCTCTAAGTTATCTACGAAACTATATGGAAATACACCCTTCCGTCGCATTAAAATAAATTTTGCATTATCGGTAAAAAAGTTCTTCATTGTAACCATTTGACCTTCATTTAAATTTTCCCCTAAATTTTGTAGTGATGCTGACATAAATTTAAAACTATCGATGAAACGTAACCGCAAATATTTATTTTTTGTTTCCCCCTTGTCAGTAACGTAATCATGCATGTAAAGATGTTTTGTAAAAGATATATATTTTTCTTTGTTTTGTGGTATTACGTCAACTTTATCTTTATGAGCGCATAACTCTTTTACAAATAAGTGAATATCGTATCCACTCATGTTGTGAAATATGATAGGTACAAAATTTGGTAGTTTATAATTTAAATTACAGATCGAGTGCGCGGCACCGAATCGTATCTTACCAGTTAAGTGGCAATGATCTTTCACCTTTATATCACCTTCTGCAAAAGGCTTCTCACATATACCACAGATGGTTGCATTGTCAAAATTTTCTCTTTCTATCGCTGTAAGCGGGGACATGGGGATTACATCTTTCATATATCTATTATAAATTTCCCTTAAATCAGCCTCTATACATGATACAAATACTTTTGCTGCATCAGATCCGCGATATAGTTCAAATTTAGAAATGCTATTATCAAAGGAACATTTTATGTAATACGCGAAAGAGTAAGGTTCATGAATAAACGTTTTGTTGGTATAAGAGCGTTCAGGATTTGGCTCGCAAGTATTTATCGGTTTCAAAATGGATTCAAAGTCTGCATATACTACAAATGGTACTTGCATTTGTCTGTCAAAATTCTCAAATTTTAATATATTTTCCGGTACACGTTTCCCATATTTATCAACCCGAAATTGTGTCGATGGTGTTGTAGTGTAAATATGATTACAATCATTTGTTTGGTGAGACATTAGCTGACGTTCGTTACAGAAATACAGCAAACACCCATCACAAAAATATTTTCTATGTCCGTGAGCGGATATTTGATTTGATACTAATCCAGATAAATTTTTTATCCAACAATAGTGAGTTTTAGCACAATCCGATTTACAATGATGATTCTGATCACATTCCGCGGAAATTAATAATAAGTTAACATGAATACGTAGTTTCTTCTGAGAATAACGCAAAGGTCCGACAACATCATATTTTACTTTATTATTCTCGAATTTCTTTTCTAACCCATACACATTAATAGATATATTATTCAATTCCTCAAATTTTGAAATGTCTCTCAATTTCATTGGAAAATTCATACCTGTCAAATTTAGAACTCTTGAATAATGTGGATAAGATGACATTTGAGATGTACCACCATTTGCAGGATACAATGCTGAAGTGACTGCCCAAGCAAAACAGTATTGGTCCTGGTTTTCTATATTCACTACGGCCTTCTTATTTGCGATGAACTTTGGTAACTTGATATATGATGAACCACCCATTGGACTGTACTTGTTTATATTAATTTCAACAAATTTTATTTGTTCGAGGGCCCACCCTAAAAATAAAAAAAAAAATGTCAATTGTTATTCCACATACCAGAAGATATTTACATACCAGAATCACGCTCTTGGAACTCAGTAGTTTGCGCAACCATCATGTCTATAAAAGTGTCGAGTGCAATGTTTAAATCCACAACTTGATCCAATATTTTATTACACGTATTAAACGATTTAATTTCAGCTATTTCTTGTGCTTGTAATATATAGCTGGCAAATGTCTCCATGTTTACTTTCACAGTTTTATGAAGTAATAATATTTCTTCTAGTAAATTCAATATTTTATGTCGAATTTCGTTGAAAAATATTATATAGTCCAGTTTCTCATTATCACTATGCACTCGGTATGTTATGATTCTATATTTGAAAGCACTGCGAACAATTTCTGTACCATCCATCAAACGTACACATGAATTTGTTCTGTGTTGTAGTGTTCTTTTATGAGACTTCATTTGGTTAGTTGTTAAAGTCACATTACAGCTATAACACGTCTGCATAATTACCGATGTTGATGGATTCGAATCCAATTTCACTTTCTTTGCTGGCGGTCCATTACCATTTAAACTGTTACACGCCTCCCTCTGATGACGTCGCATATTGTCACTGCGAGTGAAGCTTGCACCACAAAAACTGCACGAATACATATTTGCTTCTTTACTCTAGGAAATTGACGTTAAGAATGATCCCATATTAACTCCTTTCACTCTTTTATAGAAAAGATATACTACGTCACAAAATATCAAACCACGGCACATTACGAGTTGCGTGGCAAGGAGGAAGCTCCGTCCTTGCATTCTCTAATAGTGTTAGCCAAGGCCAAGGTCACAGCAAGTGATCGTTCTGGGTAACAGCAACACTGCGCCCTTGAAGTCGAAACGCACTGCGGCCGTCCAAGGTCAAGGTCACGGTATATGCTATGCGAACCTACGATGCCACCGTGGCCTTGAAGGAACGGACCACAGGTGCACGGTCAAGGTCAAGGTCAGTGGTGGGGGGAGACCGACCTACGGCTAACTTCCTCTACTGCTTCGATTGCAACAAACACCAGCCGAAAGACTGATCCTAAGCAAGCGCTCTCGTGCCAGTCATCCCGCACCACTTGCAGACTGCAGTTTCGAGCTATTGGCTCTCGTCAGTGCAATGTAGGCATGCGACGACCGACACGAGGATCCCTGACCATTTGGTACATTTCGGTATCGTTAGGATAACGACATTTAAAATAGTCAGCCATCTAGCGGTCCAGTGTCTGTTGCAATCGAAAAATAATAAATAGCCTGACTGGGCTTAGCATAGTTCAAATGTGCTTTTAGAGGGCGGAATATTTTTAGTCGCAAACTCCTCTATAAAATCCTTATTTTACTATAAGGAACGTAACCAGACTGCAACCACGAGAGCACGAGAGTTCCTTAGGATCAGTCTTTCGGCTGGTGTTTGTTGCAATCGAAGCATTAGCGTTTTCATGGTAATATGCAATTATTACACTTAACGCGCCAGGCTTGTAACTTGTAATTCAGCGCTCGGCGGGGCACATAGCCCGGAGAGTGGCTGTTGGTTGCAGTCTGGTTACGTTCATTATAGTAAAATAAGAATAGTTTGCGACTAAGAGTAAAATTAGTACAGGAATTGCATAAAGATGATCCTGACCATTATTTGTTTCTCCGATGAATGTATATTGGCTCTCAATGGATTAGTCAACACATAAAATTGCAGATACTGGGCTTCGACATAGTCTTATACAATCGAATTTATTCCAGTGTAAGTCAATAGAGTCCTCTTTCTCAACATGGCTTTGTAAGAAATAGATCCACTGTTAGTAATCTTAGTAATCTAAAGGTATTTACTCAATATATATCTGGACAGGTGGATGCTGTGTACACTGACTTCTCGAAAGCTTTTGATAAAATTGCCTTACTATTAATTAAATTATATAATTTCGAGTTTAGTACCTTTCTAAGACTGTTTTCCATTTATTAGACAGGAAGCGGTATGTCTCGTATAATGGTTATCGGAGATCTTCCTAGCCACCTCTGGAATTCCACAAGGCTCTTATCTTGGGCCTCTCTTTTTTACCATTCATAAATTATGTCTCCTCTCAATTTAACTGCAAGAAACTACTGTTTACAGACGATCTTTGCTGTATTGACTCAGTGGATGATTGTGATAGTCTACAGCCTGATATTAATAAATTACAAGACTGGTGTGTATTAAGTAAATATCTTTTGAATGTGAACAAATTATTTACTAATAAGAAAACTAGTTTTATTTATAACTATAGTATTGGTAGTATTGTTCTATCACGTTGTACAGATACTAAAGGTTTAGGCATAACTTTCATTTAAATTACATATCAGGTCAAAACATCAGAAACTCTGACAATGCTTGGTTTCATAATAAGGAATTGTAAAACATTTAATAACTTACAAGTCTTAAACATATTATATTATTCGATCCTGCAGTCGAAGCTTGAATATGGTTCTATAATTTAGAATCCTCTTGCTATCAGAAAGCTGTTGAAATAGTTAAGCAAAAATTCTTGAAATTTCTTTATTTTAAAATTAATGGTATAGGTATATTCTGCTAGACGCGTTGAGTATAGTTTTAGCTCATACCCTACCTCAAAAAACTGTTTGATGTCGTGTGGGAAAGTGGTCAAGCTCCGCAGGAGTTTCGTGATACACTTTTAATCAACCTCTTCAAAAATAAAGGGAGCTGCGGACTGTGGAAATTACAGGGGTATAGCTCTCCTGGCTGTTGGAGGGAAGATACTCACTAAAGCGATGGCAAATAGGCTAACACCTGTTATGGAAAAGTTACTTCCTGAAACACAGAGTGGCTTTAGACCAAACCGAGGCACATCGGATTTAATCTTCACACTTAAACAGCTTCAAGAAAAACCACTCGAACATCAAGGAGAAATTCACATGGCCTTCATTGATTTAACCAAGGCATTTGACTCGGTGGACAGGGAAGTGCTCTGGAAAATTATGTTCCGCTTAGGTATCCCTAGAAAATTTGTGGAAGTATGTCGCAGTCTGCATACAAACAACAACGCCCAGATTATGTATAATAATGAGGCAACCGAACCTTTCCAAACCCTCACTGGAGTTAGGCAGGGATATGTCCTGGCACCCCTACTCTTTAATTTGTTTACCACTGCTCTAACAAATATTGTTGACAACAAACTGACAGTCAGAGGAATAGGTCTCAGATACCGTTTTGATGGCGGTCTCTTTAACATAGGGCGCTTTAGAGCTTTCACGAAGACACGCACACGATTCATTTGTGATCTCCAGTATGCGGATGACTGTGCACTTTTAGCTTCTACGCCGGAAGAGCTTCAAGAACTTTTAGATGTGTATGCCCAGAGCTATGATTCCTTGGGACTTAAAATCAACATTGGAAAGACTAAGATTATGTCAACTCCTCATCAAGTGAACCAAATAGACATTACACTTAACGGAAATTCTCTTGAAGTGGTGGACTTAGAGAGAGAGTATTTGACAACCACGACCTTGCTTTGTCAACGAAAATGGCTGTCTACAGAGCAGTTGTCATTCCAACACTGCTATATGGATGTGAAAGTTGGGTCACTTACCGTCGTCATGTGAAAGAATTAGAACGTTTTCAGCAAAGACACCTCAGAAGTATGATCAAAATCCGTTGGTTCCATCACATATCAAACGTAGAAGTACTCAGGAGAGCAAACATCCTTCCAATTGAGGTGCTTATTTCAAGAGCACGCCTAAGATGGGCAGGTCACGTTCATCGTATGCATGATAACCGCCTTCCTAAATGTACACTTTATGGTGAATTGCTAAGCGGTAGAAGAAGGCGTGGCGACGAAAGAGGTTCAAAGACGCTCTCCATGAAAATCTAAAATCCTGCGGTATTGCAGACGAGCAATGGGAACAACTTGCAGCGGACAGAACCGAATGGCGAGGGGTTGTGGCCAGCTATCAAGGAAATGTTGCTGCAAGAAGGCCGAATCCAAGACTTAACCAGGTCTATGTTTGTCCTGACTTCGGTCGACATGTGCTCTCCCGAATTGGCCTCTATAGCCATAGTCGTGTGCACCGTAGATGAATGGGAATTACAATAGACTACACCTTTCACTTGTTTTTTATTGTACACAATTTATCGACTGTAACATTTTTATACTCGGACTCGAGTAATGGCTAATAATAATAATAAGGTTTTTGCTTAATGTATTCAATTTTTACAGCTTGGAACTGCGGTGTAACTGTCCTGCTGTGTCGTTATTTATCCATAAAATGTTGCACGGTGAAATTGGCTGTCCTGACATTCTTGCTCAAAAAGATTTCCTGGTACCTAGAATTGGTGCTAAACAAAACATATTTTACATGCAAGAACTAATATGCAGCTGAAGTCACCTATCACAAATATGTGCCACAATGTTAATAGAATTAATAATTACTTCGATCTAAATATATATCCCAAAAAACAACTTTTGGAAACGGCTATGACTCTCTTATAAATTAGTTTTTCCTTTTAATTTGTTGTAGCTTTAATTTAATATTTTATCTACTTATCTTTTGTTTTCACCATTTTATTTTTATTCTAAGGTTGTTTTTTTTTAAATCGCCTTCCACGTTACCTGAATGACCCTCTTATGTCTAGGAGATTTAGATTTGTCTGACTAAAAGAGGTGTGGTCCTACAGTCTATAGTGGAATCCGAACCACTTCTTTAGGAAAATTTTACAACTGAAAGTTACTTCGCAGTAGGTGGGGCTCGAACCCACCCCGTTAGGTATGCTCAAAGGGAAAGCCAGGGGCACTAACCGTTGAGCAACCGTGCGTGTGGTATAAATGAATTTTTTTTTTTTATTTTTACTTATATTCAGCATTAATTTATAAGTTTATATACTTTATTATATATATATATATATATATATATATATATATGTACACTTTTATACATTGCCCTGTAATTGGGGTCATCCTATTGGACAAATAAAGATTATTATTATTATTATTATTGTAAGTGATCCATATATAATGCGAGAATTTTATAATCAAAAACTTCAAAAAATGAATCTTTGATGTGGTATCCAAGAATATCATATTGTTAAACCCTCTTTTATTGGCGGAAACTTAAATGGTGAATCTTATTTGAAATTATACTGAAGAGTTGCAGTTGGTTCACAAATTACTGAAATATTAGAAAATGATTAGACTTTCTGAAAATCTCCCGGCATTGCAACAAGACGGAGCACCCCATATTTTGCTGTGACTGTCCGTCAACTTCTTAATGATACATTCCCTGGTCGTAGGAAGGTAGAAGAGGTCCGATGATGGAGTATCCACCTCGGGCACCAGATTTGACTCCTTTAGATTTTTTGTAGGGGTATTTGAAGATGACGAAAGTTTGTGCAATTCAACCAGAGTCGTTAGATGATTTACAACAAGAATATCAACACTTACTACCACATGTTTTAGTAATGACAGGAGTTTGAAACACAACTGTATTATTGAATGCAGGTCAATGGAAGTTAATTTGAACACCCAATAAAGTAATTTTTGGTATTGATCGTTTATTATACTAGAACTTTTTTCATTTAAATAATGTGTAGCTCCCAAACTATTCAAAGGAAACTAATGATCTAAAAAATATGGGATGTTCCATGTTTCATTAAATGTAGGAATGGCGGCTCTGTAGATGAGGGGGTGGATTTTTTGCAAAAATAAATATACCTATCCAAATTTCTTTATGGTGGGCAGTTCTCATTGAAATGTACTGTATAATCAAAATAGTTCATGTTAATTTTTCCCATATTTTGTTTAAGGAAATAATCCCGCTCTAATCAGTATATCTTAACGCTCTTGCGATATATTGAACGATAATTTTTAATAAGCCTTCACTTTTTATGAATAATCTAATCAATATTCCCACCTCGTTAATTAAAACTCAATAGAACCCGTAAGATAATAAATTCCGTTTCCAAATACGGCTCACACACTATCAAACAATTTCAACGTGTAGTCGTAATACACATCTATAGAGGAATGTTCTCAATCATTGCTTAATTAAAGAGAAGAGAACAGAAGACGCGTGATTTAAGATTTAAAAGGGTCTCCTCGGGTCGGTCTGTAAAAATAGCGTAAAATAGTAGGTAGGAGTACACAGAAGCAGACAGTAGTCAACAAGTGGACCCATATGGGGCCATACAACTCCGTGTGAACCACCTGCTTTTGCTTCCAACGGAGCAATCTGGTTGCTGTAAAAAAAACGCGTATCGGTAGATACTTGGTAATATGCAAATTTTTGTGGCACGTCCCGTGTATTATAAATTATCAAATTTTGGACTGCTCATCGAATGAAAGTTTTGAGCACACAATATTAAATGTTTAAGAAACAGCTAAACTATTTGTTTGTTGTTATACGCTAATTACAAAGCGCTTTCTCAATGAACTGAAATTATTAGCCGAGAGAATAACAAATATAAGTATACTAATACACCTCTGGATAAAACTAATATATTTTTTCCCCATTAAGGCGCTCCTCACCTCCTACTAAAAGGGGAAGTGTGCACAGTTGTAGGTATACCGCGAACACAAAGTGACAAAAATTCGCTGACACGTCGATTTTTAAATGCATTTCTCAATTTTTTATGTAAAAAAATTGTCTACAAACTGATTTAAATGACTTCTTCCAATTTCGCAAATAACTCTATCTTTTAAGTCCTCAAAATTGTTTAGTTGATTAAAATAAATTTTGAACTTAAGGTAAGGGGCGAGCGTAGGTGCGTCTTTACTATGTACATACTTCGGTATGCGATGTAAAGCAACGACAGGCGCAGTTAGTACTTGGATGGTGACCATTCCAAGGGAAACCGCGTCCTCGCCTCACACATCTTCCAGCGGCTTGTATATCAGTGTATGCGCGGAAGCTATACAACCTTAGGCGAGGGTTGTATAGGAGATATACCATCCTTCGGAGGAGATGTAAAGCCGTCGGTCCCTTGTCTATTAAAATTAGGCAAGTAAAAGATCCCTACTCTTCTTAAGGGAAGAGGTTCGGCAAAATTCCTGGTTGGGGGTAGCTCGTCTACAGGCGTCGGTGTTAGGCCTCAGTAGCGGAAATAGGCCGACGTTAAATAAATGTATTAAAAAAAAAAAAGCTTAAGGTAAACCCATAGAAAATAATCCAATGTTGTTACGTGCGGAGATCTAGTTGGATTGATCCGTGTGTACCAATTCATCTGCGTGAGAAAATTTCGCTTAAATAATTACGTTCTATACCGAATAATGCGGTGATGCGCGATATTGGAGAAAGTTATTATATAACATCACATTTTGCTTCTTACATCTAATTCTAAATAGCAATTTAGGATCTAATAGAAGTACTAATGTCGGTGTGGCCAATCCAACTAAAATACTTGCACTTGCTTATTTCAAATGGAACACCCTATTATTGTTAGGGTTATCGAAAGAGTATAAAATTCGTCGAGTCGAAAATATGTAGCATATCATATACCTAAACCTAGCCGTTTCAGAGATATTTGACAATTTATAGAAAATTTGACAGGTGCAACGGTTTGCAAGAACCGTTATAACTTTCTTCGTGTAAAAGATCCTAATTTGCTCCTTGTCACGTAAAAAGAACACAAGGAGAACTACGTTCTACAACTGAAATGAATTCAATAATATCATACCAAGTGTTCCGTTTTTCGCGATACATTTTGTCAACTTCAAACCGCGAAAACTTGTTTAGGTCAAATGGAACACCCTGTATTTTTTTACGTCAAGTTGTGTAAAATTGAATTCCCTTTTTTCTGATATTAGCATTGTGGGGGTTAAAGTTACAACTTTTTGAAATATTTGCGATTTTATTAGAAATTCATGAATTGTTGTAATCGCTTCATCAAAATAGCCATGATTAGAAACAATCAGTCATTATCTTATGTCAAAAAAATGCCAGCACGTTTAATTTACACCCACGAAGACTTTTTAAATTTGTTTATTATTTATGGAGAATGTGATAAGGTAATATCAAGAACTTGCAGCACATTTGCTACTCGATATCCAGAAAAACAGAAACTGTCACCAAACGCTGTAAAACGCATACTGGAAAATTTTTAAAATTATGGCTCTGTCAAGGCAAAAATGCAAAGAAGAAAGCCTATTGTTGATGACGAAAACATTGAAATAGTCATTCTGGGATATTTTCATGCATTTCCGCATGGATGTCATTAAGACAAGCTGCTCTGGAATCGGGACTATAATAACTAATAGAATAGAATAGAATACAATCCTATTTTTTCAAAGACACGGCAAAAGGGTGAAAACAAGCTTAGTGATAGAATAATCTTAGAAAGTGGACTAAAGAAGCAGCCATGAAAATTGGGCTCGATGTCGAAAACAATAAAATAAACCATTCTAACAGGACAGTAAAGTTTCAAATCCTGCTAAATCTAGTACTTCCAGTGAACGTTTAATCAAGATAACTGATCATGCAAATACCAAATCAATAAACCCGTATCTCCAGCTAGATATGGACCATCACTGAACGTTAATTATGAATTTAAGAAACCCGTCAATTACAAAAATAATTCTGTTAATAACTTAAATTTGGTAAACCATGAAGAAGAATCTAAAAGTAATAGTATTGTTTATAATAATCGTTTGTTCCATATAGACACAATGAATATGTTTGATGATAAAAAACATTAGAAAAGTTTCTATTTTTTATTATAAATTGTTATTTTTAAAATTTTAAATAAACAGTTTTGTTGTTGTAATAATTATGTTGCATAATATTTTTAAACCATATGTTAATCTTCTGTAATATACGCGTGGTTGATTTTCTACTGGGGTAAATTTTTTTGAGTGATTCAAACCTGATTTCCATGAAAATTTTGCTCGAATTAAGGACTTCGGAAAAATCGCTCCATTTCGTGTTGAGATTTTTCCATGCCCTTCATTCTCGAATAATTTTCATGGATAGACGGATTTTTGCCAAAAATATTCACCCGGTAAAAAATCGCCCCCTTGGGTATTAGTACCTACCCGAAAAAATCAAGAAAAACAGTGAAATAAGTACCCTATATTATGGTAATTGAATAAGTTGAACCGGAAAATTATTTAAGTTTAAATTACAGAAAAAACTAATATTGGGTGGAGAAATAAGTGTATATTTATTTATGACTATTATTTAGATACACTGGTAAACCAACAAATGTTTGACAAACTAAATATTTCATTATTTTCAAAGCCACCTTATAGTTACGTTTAAATACATTACATTTAATTACAACAAAATTGTATTTTCTTTTAGCTGTAATTTTGATTGTATTTATAAACATGCAATATAATTTTACAAAAAATTAACAACGTCGGAAATCATTTTTGAAAATACCAAAGGCTTTGCGAATTTTAGAATGACATTTTTTAATAAATAACACTTGTTACTTTTCAGCTATTGCGTATGCCTCTTAACTGTATAATAATGTCGCATTTCGATCTCAAGCAACAAGACTTGAAAGGTGAACGTGCTTCTTAAGTTCTCATGGAATCGTTACATCCTCGCATATTCCATCCATGAAGAGTCATCCTAAAACACGTTTTGAACGTCTAGAAGCCACCAAAATTAATTTCCCAATCGTCCTGTCGGGTAACAACAAAAATTTAACACATACCTGAGACCACTACCAGGCAAAGCGGCACAACCGCTTTGCAAATAGAAGATAATAATATAATAAAACAACAAAATGTTTACGCATCCTGAAAATTGTCTAGAATAGAGATAATAGGTGCCAGTGGCGGGGATGGCAGTTAAGAAATAAAGAAAAATGTGCGTACACTTGATTTAAAAAAAAAAGTAATGCAACTCTTAGATATGAAAATGGCATTTTTAGTTGTCTAAATTGTTCTTTTGACAGTAAATTATTGAAATTAACTTAATAATGGAAATATAGATGTCAATGATAGTTGTTAAGTTCAATGGGTTCGAATCCTGGCTATGGCACTGGCTTTGTTGTAGGAAATGGTTGTATGTCCACGTTTTTTCAATGTGTAACCCCCTTCCGCACAAGCCCTGGCTTATGGAATTGGGGGTTGTCTAATTTCTGTGGTGTTTATATATAAGTGCACTAGGGTGGTCCTTATTTATATGGGAATTTATATTTCTTTTAATTTCAGGCAGTCTCGCCCCTTAAAATTTTTCCAAATAGAAAAAGAAAAAGCCCTGCAAAACCTTAACTCAGTCAGATAACTGTAAGGCGTGCCTCAATGACCATGTCTTGGAGATTGATATAGGAAAATATTTAAATAATAAATATATCATCAAATGCTCACAAATTTATAAAAATTTATTGAAGAACCAAAATCAACACGTTGTATTAAGTATAGAAGAGATAAAAAGAATTCTTGACTTCAAAAAACTGCCAAAAATTAAGTATAAACATTCGATAAAAGGGCATTTTTGCTACTGCGTGGGAACTTCTTACAGTAATCCTTTACAACTTGTAACAGAAACTGTTTTTGATCCTCTTTCTATGTTAAAACGTTATTAAACTCCTCCATTATATTAACACTTCTTTCGGGAGTGTCACTAACCACTTTAAGATTTTTAACGATAACCAGTCCCTTTTGAAAATATTCGAGAGAGGCCCAAGTAGAAGGACAGCGTTTCAAAAACTCACAGGAAATTTTTAATCATTTAAAAAATGCTGCAGTATTTTTTGAAGCGATGATTGATGTAAGTGGCAACATCTTTTTCTTGGATTATAACATTTGTATGATGAGAAGTGTCCTCCCCACTGTCTTCATCCTCATTGGCCTCATCTAGCTGCATCACCTTAATAAGTTCAATTTTTGTTTCCAAGAGGACACTCTCATCGCCCGAGAGATACCAGAGGTGCCCACAAAACTGCTTCAAAGCTTTTCTTAATAAAACCTCGTGCAAGTTTGTATAAGAGCATAAAGCCTTAAGAAAACTGAGATTTTGAAGTGGTGTTTTAGCTGCTACTGGACAACAAAACTAGGCCTTTAAGTACAGATGGATGAGAAAAATACAAACATCCCTAATACCTTGGAACGTCAGTCTGAACTGATTCCTGAAGATAAATACCTTGAAACAATAAATGGCCTTGGCCATCCACCTTGCATGGTGGAAGGTACCCGGTATATGAAACTATATCCCTCGGGGCAGCTGACCACCCAGAAATATCTCTGCAAGCTCTAATAATTCGTTATAGTCTTCCCTGGGATGATGAAGTTGCAGCTGGTCGAGACAAAATTGCCAAGTGTGATCACGGTCATCGCCAGTTGTGCTGCTCACATACTCATCTTGGACTCTAAGCTTATAACGATGTAAATCAATTTGAGATCATGCCTGCTGACACACGGCACACGGACAAGTCAGGTTAGGTTGTCATGTTAGTTATAGGTTATTTGTTAGTTTTTACATATACAGACACCCAAAAAACATTTTTACGCCTTTAGGCTGGGGCCGTTACCTTTTTGAGATGAAAAAATTAATAGCAGGCAACGGTCGGCTGGAATATATAGTTGAGGTCATAAAAAATGAAAAAAAAAACTTTAGAACTTGAGATGAAGGGAAGTAGTGAAATGGGGTGCTATTTAAGGGATGAAAACAGTTTTTCGTGATGTGTGGCGAAACGTGACCTTTTAGAGAAAAGTATTTCATACAAAAGTTGTAGATAATAAAAAATCTAAAACTTTTATAGTATATATTTTCGACAAAGTTTGCGAGAAAATGACGAAAAACCGATTTTTCTGTTTTTTTTTTTTTTCTCGCGTGAAAATTATTTAATTTAAATGAAACTTTGTGAAAGTACGTAATTATTTGAATATAATAAGCATGAATTTTTTCAATTATGGGAAATAAATATTTTTCGAGATTTTATAATTTTTCCGAAAAAACACCCCCATCTTCGGCGAACAACTTTATTGGATTTTTTTTTGGATTTTGATGTTCTACTAGTGCTCATTTTTTTCGTCGAGATGTCTACTTTCAAATGGTACGTGATGTTAGTGATTTATTGTCATTTAGCAGCTTAAAATTAAGAAAAACCGAAAAATTTATTTTTCGAATCTCGAATTTGTCGATATTTTTCATTATTTTCAATTATTTAGCGTATTTATGTTAATAATTCATAATATTTTAATGAAAAAACTTACTTTGGTATAAAATAAATAAAGTTGAATGAATTTCATCACGGAAAGATAGGGAAAACTTCATGAAACTTAACATTTACATGGAAATCAATAGTACTTTATTAATTTTCATAAGCTACAGTTAAGTTTCGAAAACTTTATATGCATATTAAATTATTGTAAATACATATGATAAAATACAACATACAATTTATTTATATAGGCTACGAATTCTTTACTTTGTTTACAAATATTTACTTTATTAATATTGGTTGTGTATAGCTTATAAAAAGAAAAATCAATAAAATAATTGTTAAAATCTAATCAATTTTAGGCCTTTTTTGTTGTGGTTCGTTTTCTTCATCGATCAAACTCTCAAATTCTATATTATCTTCAAAATCATTGGCATTTTCAGGCTCTTCAATTTCGATGTCATTGGTACATTTTAAGCCGTGTTTTCGGGAGCCACACCTTTGATTATTGCATCCACTTTCACAAGTACAGCTAACGCTTTTTAACAACTTTCCGGGAATCAAGTCGGAACTGTCAGAGATATATTTCGGCACGAGTCTTCCTACATTTTCGTTCCAGCAGTCCTTTGCTTTTTTGTTGTCCTGATCGTTGTCAAAATTACCCAACCAAGTTTGCAATTGGTAGTAGACTCTGTAGGAGTGTTGTGCAGCTGCTTCTTCAGTTGGAGGAAGTTTTTCCAATTTAAAAGTGGATTTGTTTGTAGCTTGCTGATACAGCTCAAATCGTAATTGATTTAATGAGTTATAAATTTTCTTACTTTTGTAAATACTAGCTGTAAGTTGAGATCCATTTTTTGTTATGGTTATGTGGTCTGCATATTTTTGATAATAAACACTGGTTAGGTTTAATAAATTTTTATTGTCCCATAAAGATCTTACTATTGTTTTTTTCCCTTTTCCAGCAAAACTTGAAGTTGTATCACACCCAGAGAAAGCATGAATAAACGCTATTACACTTGTATATGGTTCGTGTTTAAAACAATGGGATGTATAAAATGAATCTTTGACGTTGCTTGAGCCTGGTTTGTAAAAATAAATATCCAGCCCATTAGAATTTAATTGGTGTAAAAGAACTAGTAAATCGATGTCTTGACCCACGATTATTACAGTTTTATTATCTTGTTTAGCTAATTGGATCACAGTATTAACAATCAGTGCGTCGGCGTCTTCAGGAGCTCGCTTACACAAAAAGCCTTCGGACTGTAATTTTTTTTTTTTTTTTGAATACGTAACAGTATTTTTTTTGTTCGTATTCAATTTTAGCGTGGTTTCCAATAACTAAATTCACTCAACTTTAGTTATTTTATATCAAAGTAAGTCTTTTCATTAAAATATTATGAATTATTAACATAAATATGCTAAAAAATTGTAAATAATGAAGAAAATCGACAAATTCGAGATTCGAATTTTTTTTTTTCGGTTTTTCTTAATTTTAAGCTGCTAAATGACAATAAATCACTAATATCGACGTACCATTTGAAAGTAGACATTTCGACGAAAAGAATGAGCACTAGTAGAACATCAAAATCAAAAAAAAATCAATAAAGTTTTTCGCCGAAGATAAGGGTGTTTTTTCGGAAAAATGGTAAAATCTCGAAAAATATTTATTTCCCATAATTGAAAAAATTCATGCTTATTACATGCAAATAATTACGTACTTTCACAAAGTTTCATTTAAATTAAATAATTTTCACGCGAGAAAAAAAATAAAAACAGATTAATCGGTTTTTCGTCATTTTCTCGCAAACTTTGAGGTTATGTCGAAAAATATATAAAACAAGTTTTAGATTTTTTTATTATCTACAACTTTTGTGTGAAACACTTTTCTCTAGGAGGTCACGTTTCGCCACAAATCACGAAAAACGGTTTTCATCCCTTAAATAGCACCCCATTTCACTACTTCCCTTCATCACAAGTTCCAAAGTTTTTTTTTTTCATTGTTTATGATCTCAACGATATATTCCAGCCGGCCGTTGCCTGCTATTAATTTTTTTTTTCAGCATTAAAAATCCGTAACGGCCCCAGCCTACTTACCACAAAACGATACGAAATGTATGGAATTTTCAGCGACATAGGTAATAGGTATATCGCGACTTACGTGAGGCACGGTTTCCCATTACCTGACTTGTCTAAAATTTGGATGGGTTTTATATGTTTATAAAAGGAAAAAAATTAGGGAGTGAGACAATTGGAATTCCGGATTTCAAAAATAAGGACCACCCTAAAGTGCACATGTATTATATCAACAAATCAAATAAATATTATTTGCTTATTTTCAGGTAGGTAGATTCCATAGAAGAAACGTCATAAATGAAGCAAGTCTTCTAGAAGATAGTACCTATTGTATTACCGTTTTCAGACATTATTGATTTCTTTTAAAGAAGAATAGCCAACTTTCTTAGTGCTGCATATTGTGGCAACAATAGCTGTAAAAAAATATTTTTTTAAACTTACTTTTCTATAAAAAGTCGTACTAAAAAGTAAATAATTATAATAATGTACGACTGTAAGAAAAGCAAAGCGTGCGCACTTCGTATGTTTGTATGAATAGGGTGGAATCGTTGTACACATACTGCCTTCAATCATGAGTACATAAAGATGATACATATACTTATTACAAAGTGTGCACGCCTTGCTTTTCTTGCAGTCGTACATTATCATTTTTTACTTTTAATACTCGAGTCTTTTAACCCAGTCAATGAATACATAAAAACAGGGTTTGTTTGCAAAAGGTCGGGAAGTTTTTAAATTTGGCACATACCTAGATCTTGAAGTCCTTAATGACACCTGATTTTGTGAATACTGCATCGCGCCGCTCGCGACGCCATCTTGGAAAAATGGCGCATGAAATTAGAGAATTAGCCATATCTTCCTTACCGTACATTTTATTGAAAAAATACTTCTACTCAAAATTATACCTTATAAAATTACATACAATTTAGATCTTCACTATTTTTTTGTACGATCAATATTTACAGAGATATAGCTACTTAAATTCGGAAACAAAGAATTTTCCCGTTGCGTAACAAATATAAAGCAATTGTTTCAGCAACTATTGGCAATGTTTGCACGACGTTAGCGAGACAATGTTTTATCACTTATAGCGACGCTATATGTGGAAAAAAATTGTAGGTTATGATATTTTTCTCGTTTCCACGCCACCTATGAGGTAGAGAAATCGGCGCGTTTTTTTATGTGGTATCCCCAGTAGAGCCAATCCACAGTTCCGACTCTAAATCAGAGATCGTCGGACAGGCGCAATCATCATCCGACATCTCTGCATCTTCTATGACATCCTCAGTAACACTATTTATGTTCTGGAGCACGTCAAGTTCGTCGTTATGGTTGTCATCCAAACATATGTCGGCTACATTGCTGCATGCATATCCGTTGCAAACAGCACACATTCTGGAGCATTTCAAACTCGCCTTGCGGCAGCTGCACGCAGAACCACGACCTTTTTGACATTGACAAGAAATGCAATTGAGAAGGCTAGCTGGAGCAAGTTCTTTCTGCGTAGTTATGACAATCAGGCCATCTCTGGATTTTTTCCACCCCCAAAATCAAGTGGATTTTTCTGCACACCAAGCCACTATTGAACTTGATGGTAAGTTCTATACAAATGCTGTCGGGCAGCCTCGCTTGTTGGTGGTAGAGAAGCAAGATGGAAGGTACATTTTGCAGCACACTTGGCAAAAAGATTATACCGAAGTAAGTTGAGGGCGGAATTGGTTTCAAAAATTTTCACGTATAATTCAATTTTAAAAAAATCGCCAGCCGCAGCTATACTGGCAGGTTCAGCATCACGACTTTTGAAAATTCCAATAATGTCACTGAGACCGAGAGTTTCCGAGTGTTTTAAAATTTTTACTTTTCCCTGATTGTAGATAGACGATGTGGTATCGCAACCGCTGAATGTGTGAAGAAACAGAATATTGTCTACTACAGTTTCATCGTATTATAAGCTGCGTGAGGTGTATATTTTCTCGGACTTTTTTATTGAATTACACGCGAAAAATTTCGAAACCAATTCCACCCTCAACTCACTTCAGTATAACCTTTTTGGCAAGTATGCTGCATAACGTACCTTCCACCTTGCTTCTCTACCACCAACAAGCGAGACCGCCCGACAGCATTCATATAGAACTTACCATCAGGTTCAACAGTGGCTTGGTGTGCAGAAAAATCCACTCGATTGGTGGTGGAAAAAATCCAGAGATGGCCTGATTGTCATAACTACGCAGAGAGAACCTGCTCCAGCTAACCCTAGCTAACCTTCTCAATTGCATTTCTTGCAAATGTCAAAGAGGTTGTTCCGCGTGCAGCTGCCGCAAAGCGGGTTTGAAATGCTCCAGAATGTGTGCTGTTTGCAACGGAAATGCATGAAGCAATGTAGCCAACATATGTTTGGATGACAACCATAACGACGAACTCCAGAACATAAATAGTGTTGCTGAGGATGTCATAGAAGATGCAGAGATGTCAGTTGATGATTGCGCCGGTCCGTCGAGTCCTTGATTTAGAGTCGGAACTGTGGATTAGGCCTACTGGGGATACCACATAAAAAAACGCGCCGATTTATCTACCTCATAGGTATCGTGGAAACGAAAAAAATATCACAACCTACAATTTTTTCCACATATAGCATCGCTATAGATGATAAAACATTGTCTCGCTAACGTCGTGCAAACATTTCCAATAGTTGCTGAAACAATTGCTTTATATTTATTACCCGAGGGGAAATTCTTTTTCCGAATTTGAGAAGCTATAAAACGTAAATATTGATCGTACAAAAAAATAGCACAGAGCTAAATTGTATGTAATTTTATAAGGAACAATTTTGAATACAAGTATTTTTCCAATAAAACGTACGGTAAAGAAGATATGGCTAATTCTCTAATTACATACGCCATTTTTCCAAGATGGCATCGCGAGCGGCGCGATGCGGTGCTCGCAAAATCAGGTGGTCATTAAGGACTTCAAGATCTAGGTATGTGCCAAGTTTCAAAACTTCCCGACCTTTTGCAAAATCAATTGTATTCATTGGCTAGAGTATTTACCGAAAAGCAAGTTTTGAAAAAAAAATTTTTATTTCCTACTTTTTAGTCATACTTTAATTAAATTATTATCATGCATTCGTCTCTTAACGATTGTTTTGCTTTCTCGCTCCTTTGTTTTGCAGATTTTTCAATTTTCACCCCCCCGCGCCTCCACGTGCAGATATTTGCAAAAATAACAGTGGAATGTATTGTTATCCGGTCTTAATGTGCAAAATTTGATCAGTTGATTATGTCAGGAAGTGTTAAATAAAGGATGCAAGATTTGAAGACAAACATTCAATTTTCACCCCCGCGCTGCCTACGTGCGGATATTTGCAAAAGTGACAGTGGAATACTGTATTGTCATCCGATCTTAGCAACTGTGCAAAATTTCATTAATTGATTATGTCAGGAAGTGTTAAATAAAGGATGCAATATTTGAAGACAAACATTATGAAAACTGTAAGGTACATTGTGAGTTAAAGAAAAACAAGTAAAAATGAAAGATTTTCAAGTTGAATTTTCAGAAATTAAGATAAAGTTTAAATCATAAGCATAACTCCTTGTTCAAAATCAAATTCTATACAGTTTTTTATAGCTGTTTCGTGAACCTACAGTTGCGTATGTCTCCCCAACACTGTAGTAACCCAAACTATCAGAGCCGTAAAGAGGAAATCGGGACCCGGGATAACTGAAACACGGGGTCTTATAGCGTTCTAAAGTTAATTTTGAAAGTGATAAGTGTCATCAGGAACGGATGTTGATTTCAAGGGTCTTAAATTTTTCCTATTTTTTAAAAACAACACTATAGTCACTTATATTTAAGATTGGCGGGCCCCCTAAATAGGATCGTGCCCGGGAGAAAACACCCCACCCCGTCGCCTTTCCTCTTACCGAGCCAGCAAACAATTATTGACCTTTCCCTAAAAGTATTATACACAGGGTGGGACAATAGTGCGTCAGACATGGATAGCTCGAGTTCTATGATACCTAGACATAAAAAAATACGGGTAAACTACATAAAAAAATTATAATTGGAAATTATTTTCGAATATACAGAGTAAACCAAGACGATTGTACAGGACCAAGTGCTAGTTTTTAAAAATGGTACATTATAAATATCACTACATTTTTAGAAGCCTACTTCTAGACTCCTTTTACTCCTCTAGTATAGATCGATCCCATCGTGACTACGATCTGTTAAGAATGTGCATGCGCTTCCCCCTCTTTTGAGGGGAAGCAGCCAGTTACTTGAGGGGAAGGAGACAGTAGCAAAGTGTTAAAATCCCTAGATGCCCAAATTGACTTAAATGGATCGATCAGCTGATCGCATTTGGAGTTGCAGTCTTTAAAAATTGAAAAAACGTTGGTGCCCCTTGAGTATTAAGTGCACTGAAGAATATATCATTTAAAAGTCATTATTTATTATTGCAAAAACTATAAGGGAAATGCGTATGACGTACATGAATTTATTCTAAACTCAACAAGGTCAACTCAACATGTAAACAATTGTCAAATTCGGTTCTAGGCTAGGGGATTTTATGCGTTGCCAACGGAAATTATTTAAACAAAACTTTGAAAAGAAGGAGATCCACGGGAATGCGTCCCGCATTCTTAACTCGTACTTGTAACAAAATGGGATCAGTGTATTATTGACTATCTCCCAACCATTTTTTAATAAATAAATAAACACCACAGAAATTAGACAACCCCCAATTCCAGAAGCCAGGGTTTGTGCGGAAGGGGTTACACATTGAAAAAACGCGGACATACAACCATTTCCTCCGACAGTGCCGAAGCCAGGATTCGAACGTGGTGGTGCAATGTCCGTGTGATTAATCGCGATTGCCACCTCGCGCCTTAACCCACTCGGCTATCGACCAGACAATATTTGGATGTAGTGATTTTTTTTTGTTGAAATAATACCAATCTTGTTTATACCGATTACGAGACGTGTGGTGTTTTTGAGTCAGTTCCACTTTCTAAAATTATACAGAGCGGCCAAAAATATTTTTTTAATTTAGAACTTCTTGAATTGAATTTTTTGAAATCGAATAGTAATAATTTGGTATATGCGTTTACTTTCAGTGAAACTTGCTTTTCTATTGAGGCACTTGAAATTTTTACAAATTTTGACGCCGAAATTTTTGTTTTACAAGGCGGCGTACCAGGCGACCGCCCGGACCTACAGTCCAATCATCGGCGTCGTATAGTTTCCCCAGTAGCACAATAGTGGAATAGATCTGGCTTTGAAATAAGGAAACGTCCGATTGTTATTTTTGCCAATGAGTAAAGTTGGGTCCCCCCAACATTCCGACACATTTGTGCAAAGGAAGTCAAAGGAGGGGAGGGGGAAATGACATGTTAAATGTATGGGAAGATGGTTTTTCGAAGATAACTCGGCGGCATTTGATCTGACGAAAGAAATCTTAAGACCAAAAATGTAGGGCTCGCGAAAATAATCAAATTTTGTTCCCAACCTCATCGACGTCAGTCCATTGATTCGCGAGATATCGCGAATCCAATGTGCAAAAATAAAAAAAATTAAAATTCTTTTTTTATCATGAAGGAGTGGAGTTAAGGACCCAATTTTTATTTAATAGAAAGGTATTGGCGGATATTCTGTTAGGCCGGAGGCTGGAGACGGTGGGATAATTAGGAGGGGTGGGAGAGGGGGAAAACGAAAATATTTCACATGCTGATAACTCCCCGTATAATTGACCTATCGCGATCAGACCGACATACATTTTTTTATTTGCTACAAGATAGTACTCGCTTAAAATGATTTTTTTCGCAAACAAACGCTTGGTACGCGAAATAAAAATTGCAAATTTTTTTCCAAATAGTTTTCTTTGGCACGGTGGGTGGAAAATCCTTTTGGCCACTTGACAGCCTTTTTGTTAACGTTTAATTTCCGCCCGGCCAGAACGCGATAAAATGATTAGGAGGGGAGCTAGAGGACGGCAAAGAAACTGTTTGAAAAAATGTGCAATTTTTATTTCGCTCACTAATCGTTTGCGTGCGAAAAAAATCATTTTATGCGAGTGCTATCTTATAGTAAATAAAAATTTTTTAAAATATACGTCGGTCTGATCGCGATAGGTCAATTACACGGGGAATTATCAGCACGTGAAATATTTTTGTATTCCCCTCTCCCTCCTCTCCTAATTATCCCACCACCCCGAGCCTCCGGCCCAACGGAATATCCCCACTATCCTTCTATTAATTAAATAAAAATTGGGTCCTCAACTCCACTCCTTTATGATGAAAAATGAATTTTAATTTTTTAATTTTTGCACCTTGAATTCGCGATATCTCCCGAATCAATGGTCTGACGTCGATGAGGTTGCGAACAAAATTTGATTATTTTCGTAAGCTCTTTTTTTCGTCAGATCAAAAGTCGCTGAATTATCTTCGAAAAACTATTTTCCCATACATTTAACATGTCATTTCCCCCTCCCCCCCTTTAACTTCCTAAGCACAAATGTGTCGGAATGCTGGGGGGATCCAACTTTACTAATTGGCAAAAGAAAAAATCAGAATCGGCCGTTTCCTTATTCGGGTCTGGTTTCCTTCCAGATCTGCTCCACTACAAACATATTGGAAAAATATTGTTCCTCATATTGGCCTAACATGTAAACGACAGATTTTTTTATTCTGGTGTAATATAATTTTATAATATCGGCACAATAAATCACTACGATATTTCCCCAGTATTGTGTTGAGATATGGGTCCAACGTTGAAACACATCAATGGGTCATTTCAGACCACCATCACCTCTCCACTTTTCAGCCAATCAGAGAGCACGAAGCCACGTCCCCTTCTATAGCGGGCAATTCAAAAATCATACGCTCCCCACCTCCGGTCTCCACCATACCCACCCTCGGCCCCCCCATCTCCACCGTTCTTAGGGCTCCCACCCAGCTCCTTCACTGACTTCACGAATTTCAAACTGTCTGATCGCCACGCACCCTACACGTAGCGCTATCTAGTGATTAATCCCTAAACTCTTAATACTTTCAAGTTTCTACAGATCTCATCACGTGTTAATATATTTAGCGCAACCGACGTTGCGGATTCGACCACGGTTTCGACCCTGCGATCTTCCGTTTACAGACACACAGCGCTCTAACATATTATGTGGTTACACAGACTGTGGCTATCAGAATAGTTAAGTCTAAGGCACGGTACGTGTAGTATATTAGGTGGTCCAACACACGGCACTTGCCATGTTAATCGATGGCTTCGTAAGTGCTTGGTTTCAATTTAATTCAGTAGATGGCGCCCGGAATATATACCTTGCAATTACCTAGGCAGAGATCATGGCATAGACGGATTTCCTTTGATGCATGTAGTGTTGCATATACACAACTAAACGGCAAAACTAAAACAAAAAGAACGAACTAAAAGGTTCTTTAAATATAAATAAAACAAATTTACAGAGCATTAACTATTGTATGTATGTAAACTGTATTTCTAATATTTCTATGCGTAAGTAACGACGAGACTTTATTTGTCCTACCATCTATTGCATTACACATAACTAAACACTTACGAGCCATTCGTACCTACGGGTCTTGTCGCAAGTACACCGCGGTCTAAGGACACAGATCCATGTCGTCCATAACGTTACAAAGGTGAACATAGCAAGGAAAAATTATCTCTGGTTCTGATTAGTGGATCTCTACCTGTTATGTTAATTATGGACTTCAAATTTATATTTTAAACTTACTATTGGGTGATGGTAAATGGGGAAAATAAGGAAAGGAAGCTAGTAAGAGTCCATAAAGTTGGGATTTAGTGTGTATGGGAGAAGCCAATATATCAATTTTTTTTTTAGCATCACCCATCCCCAATACCACGTGAAATGTGGCATATATATACCTAGTTTTATATTAGTTTTTGAGGTTGGCGGTTTGAAAAGTACTCGAACATTTTCGTTTCCATATATTGGTAACTATAGCTACGGCGCTACCCGAAAAAGAAATTTTTTTCATCCACTATATCTCGCTCTGCTCTATTAACAAAATATAGATTTGTACATATTAGGATTAAATTGCAGAACATTATGTGCCCAATATTGGTTATAAATATTCTGGAAACATGGATTACACATTGATGAAATATAGATTTTGTTCTTATTGGGATACAATTTCAGAACAACATATGTCCAATATTGGTTATAAATATTCTAAACATATATGGATTATATTATTATAAGTTCTATATTTGTGAAATTATAGATTTGTACATATTGGGATACCATGTCAGAACAATATGTGCCCAGTAATAAGTGTTCTGAATATATATGGATTATACTGATGGATCATATATTGGTGAAATATAGATTTGTACATATTGGGATAAAATTTGAATATGTGCCCAATATAGGTTATAAGTATTCTAAACTTATATGTATTACACTGATGGGTCCTATATTGGAGAAATATAGATTTGTGCATAATAGATAAAATGACAGATTAATATGTGCCCAATATTGGCTATAAATGTCTAATATTGGGCCACCATTCATATCTAGGGCCAAGGCGGTTTGCACATTGGTCCAATATTTTGTGCTACTGGGGTTTTTATCAAGCAAAAATTGCAAACAAGCTGAATTTTTGGATTTAAATAGAAATTTGAATATGAAGCCAAATTTAAAAAAAGTTATGTAGGAAATATTCTATATAAAGTAGAAAACTTATTGAATTACCTTTAATTTGAATTTGTTACATCCATTTGTGATAGAAAGTAGCCAAGATATCGCCAAATGTTCACTAAAAGTGCATGTTCATGAAAACTCGTTTATAATGCATTCAATCGAAAAAACGGATGAGTGTTTTTTCATTGCTTTTTCAACGAAGAGTTTTGTTATGCAGTTTAAAGAAAAAAGATGTGGAAGTTAGAGACTTGAAATTAGCACTGAAATTTCGCAATTATTATATTTAAGAGCAACAAAAATTAATTCTAAGCAAATGAGACTGATGTAAATGTCGAAAATTAAAGGTAAATAAAAAAAAGCTTTCTATCTTATATAAAATATTTTTGACATGTGATACAATGTCTTTGAATACATTGCAAAAATATAGCATAAATGTATGTCATCAAATTGCGGCAAAAGAATACCATAACTTCAAAATCCCAATATTTATTGTAAATATATGAGACGGAAAAATTACCAGAAATTCACAAGCTTTATATATTATGCAAGATCTGATATTTTTTGCTAAAATACTTATTTTTTGTGATAAATGCAAAGATCACATTTCCATCCCCTTCCCCCCTAAAAGAAAACCTTCTATCCTGAGGCAGACTCATCGCCAAATAAATAGTAATAATAATAATAACAATAGTTTTATTTTCATGGACTTTACCAAAAGTATTGAAATATAGTCGTTACAAAATTTATGACACTAAATTGTGAAATATTAGTACAAATTTGTTATAACTACTTCTTTAAAAATACAAAATATAAGGAATATAAAAAGTAAGATACAGTACATTACACATAAAATTAAAGTATATCAAACAATATATTAAAACTAAAATATAATGCTAAATCTCAGGCATAATAATGTTATTACTGCTCATATACTCGAATAAAAACTGTTTTTGATTGAAATTGTTCTTATAGTCTGGGGTGTCTTTTTAAAGTGATTACTAACCGGCTGAATTTTCATAAGTGGATTTGTTTTGGCGAGTCTTCCAACTTTTCCCTCTGCGTAAATTCTTGGTAGGTAGACAAAGTTCTAGGCAGCCGCTAAACATGTTGATGGTAGAACTGATACTTTCATGGTGTAGGACTGGAAAATCTGCCAGAAAATTTGTAGGACAATTTACATCTCAGAATATACAGTGATGAAATTGTTAAAAAGTTAGTTAATGTGTACTATTTTTTTCTGCATAAAAAGAACTTCTGTTACTCTACTACAATTTCCTCCACACATTATGTAGTAATTAAGGTATGATTGAACGTATATGTTTAATAGTACATTATTAAGATAATTAGACTGACTTGTTAATGCCATAAAAGCAATGTTTTTTTTTTTTGACGAGGAGGGGAAACCCTCATGGGCTCCCAACCTGAGCTGGGTCAGTGTCAGACTCTTACTGACTAAAACCCCTCCTCACAGGGTCGTCTGTAACACTCCGAGGGCACTGCAGCCTCTTGGGCTTATTGTGCACTCCCTGTTCCGATTTACACTGCCCATTCTAATACTCCTGTGCCACTGATGAGGTGATACAGGTCTGAGAATGGGCGAGTTTTAACGCTTTGCGGGTCTGTTTGTGTTTGCCCGTAAATATTACATCTTCTGTGGGCCAATGCCTCACATTCATATATAATATGATCTACTGTCTCTGGTACCTTGCCACATAATCTGCAGTCAAGGTCGCCATCGAACTTGCCAATTCTGTACAGGTGTTTCTTAACAGGAAAATGTCCCGTCAAGAGGCCTGTTACAATTCTCAACTGTAACCTGTTCTTTGGGAGCAGTTCTGCAGTTGGTCCTTCAATAAGTGTTTTCCCATGTCGATTACCTGGTATGTTCCTCCAGTAATGATGGTGTTTATTCCTCATCCAGTCTTTAATTACCCCTCTAGCTGAGCATTTGGTAATGCCCAGCACGGGTTTTGGGCCATAGAATGTGTTAGCTGCTCCTTGCCTAGCAAGTTCATCAGCTTTTTCGTTGCCATCTATTCTGGTGTGTCCCGGCACCCAGAGTAGTTTAACTCTGTTCTGCTCATCCAGAACTTTGAGCTCTTTATGGCAGTCCCACACCAGTCTGGAGGACACTTTATTAGAGGCTAATGCCTTAAGTGCCGCCTGACTGTCAGATGCGATGCAGATCTGCTGGTTCACATATCGTCGTTTGACATTCTCACGTATACACTCAAGTATAGCCAGAATTTCAGTTTGAAATGCAGTGGCATGAAGTGCAAGAGAAAGGCTTATACTTGCCCTCGGTCTCACTCCATGTATTCCTGATCCAGCTCCTGATTCCATCCTGGACCCGTCAGTATACCAGGCCAGGCCTTTGCGTAGTAACTCAGGAGCTCCTGTTGACCAATCCCCTCTCTCTCCAATAGAGATACTGAAGGGCTTGTTAAATGTGATTTTTGAGACCATGCAGTCTGACCTCATACTCAATACAGAATCTGCTATAATGTTGATTATCCTCATGTGTCCTGACTCCCCTGTGTGGAGAGCCAAGTCACGTGAGTTTTGTACCCTGTATGCCCCCATTCTTGCCTCTCCCTGAATCAGTATGCTGAGTGGGGGGAGGACCAATAGGGTCTCCATGACTGCAGTGGGAGTGCTTTTCATGGCACCCGTGATTCCCAAGCAAGCCAGTCTCTGTACCCTGCTTAGCTTGTTGGCTGCAGTTGTTTGAGTGGCTTTAGGCCACCAAACTAAGGCAGCGTATGTAATGGAGGGTCTTATTACACTGGTATAGAGCCAGAGCACCATACCAAGCTTGAGCCCCCATGTTTTGCCATATAATCGTCTACATGTGGCCAATATGGCCACCGATTTATGTGTTACCCTGTCTAGATGTTGGTTCCAGGTAAGTTTAGAGTCTATGATAACTCCAAGATACTTTACCTCCCCCGACATCCTCAGTATTATACCTTGAAGAACCAGAGAACCCAATCCCTCCAGGTTTCTCCTTCTAGTAAATGGAACGATATTGGTTTTTGAGGGACTTATTCTCAGCCCCTTTTCATCGGTCCATTTCTTGACCATATTCAGGGCCCTTTGTAGACGGTCCCTAACTATGTTATTAAACTTTCCTCTTGATATGATGGCTATATCGTCAGCATACCCCTGAGCTTCAAACCCCTCATTGGTAAGTTTCACTAATAAGTCGTCAACTACCAGGTTCCATAGCAAGGGAGATAACACACCCCCCTGCGGGCAACCCCCTGTAACTGAGGCACCTAAAGTTTCACCCATCATGGTAGTAAATACCATCCTGCCCTTGAGCATGCAGCCAACCCACTTGCAGCAGGTGTCCTCAACGCCACGCTCTCTTACAGTTCTGATGTAGCAATGTTACCTAATACTATATCTGTGTGATTGCCCCAGGACATGGTGTAGTATACTAGATGATGCGACAAGACCCGTACGAACGGCTTCGTAAATGTTTAGTTGTGTGTAACGCAATAGATGGCAGAACAAATAAAGTCTTCTCGTTACTTACACATAGAAATATTAGAAATACAGTTTACATACAGACAATAGTCAATGCTCTGTAGATTTGTTTTATTTATATTTAAAGAACTATTTAGTTCGGCATTTTTGTCTTAGTTTTGCCGTTTAGTTGTGTATATATGCAACACTAGAAGCATCAAAGGAAATCCGTCTATCTATGCCTAGGTAATTGCAGGGGTATATTCCGGGCACCATCTACTGAATTAAATATAAACCAAACACTTAAAAGCCATCGATTAACTATCTGGATCTGGAAGTCTATCTGGATTCCAAGATATTTAACGGCCTTAAAATTGACATTAAATTTTTCTTTAAAAATTGACGAATAAAGGTGAAATTAAATATAAGCTAAACCCACCAAACTATAGAGAAATTAACGAAGAAATGTCAGTTTTATTTTGCATTTTGTTAAAAAAAAAATTCTATAATTATTAGGAATGTTGATTCTATTTTTTTGCGTACAGCTAGAGAAATAAAATTAATGTCCAATATCGTGTAGTGTCATGTAGTATTTAGTCTTTGGGACAGGCAACGTTGAAGTGATTACTTTTCGGGTGGTGACCAAAATACAGTTCTTTGCCGATTTTCCGCCATTTCATTAATAACGTACTTTTTAAAAAGTTCCCTTTATTAAGATTACTTTTTCACTGTGCTAGATTCGAAAATAATATTCCATCTGGACAGCTATTGAATGGCTTCCACCAAGAAGTCGAAGGTGTCCGCTCAATCTGCCTAGAATGGCAACTAGCATTATAAAATTACAGATCCCAAAGGTATAAGATCCATCTTTTATATAACGTATTCCCCTTCAGTTTTTTGGTATAATGTGTTTTTTTCCAAATAGTCCATGTATTGTGGCTTCAATCTGAGCAAGCTAACATATTAGGTAAAGATAAATTAATAAAAGAATTAAGACAACTTTTAAAGTTATTTAATAACATCTAATTTATTTAGTTATAACTGTAACATACGTTATAACAATAATAAAGAATAGAAAAGTTTTGAACTATATAAAAATGATAAATATAAGTACCTGTATTAAACAATATACACAGATATGTTTTAATAAAAACTTATGATTGATAAAAAAACAATACTCTCTATGTTGAAAGCTGCAAATCTCTGATTTTAGAAATATTATATGATTTTACCCATTTCATTTTAGAAAACGCAGTAATAGTTTTTTGTGGATTTAAATTATAAACATCTTTGTAAACACCCTGCTTTCTTCTCAATGGAAGTAGTTACATAAATATTTATAACATACATGTATAAAAACATAAATAAGAGTTGTGTAATTTTAAAAAGATTTTACATCCTTATTTGGAACCTGCCTGCTTTAGTGATGTATTTTACGCCTTTAAAAGGCTTATACTTCTCACCATACATGTCCAACCTGTTGACTTTCAAACCGCTGACAGCCAGTTGACTTATTGTGAAATGCACATTAATTGATGGATTTATTTCTGCTGTGTTTGCTCCACTTGCTATAGAAACCTACAATAAAATTATACCAGGTGTAATTTCAATTACATATAAATCATAACTGGATTTTCTTAAGTTGAAGATATTGATTTCCCTAATTAACATCAACATCTGTTTTTTGATAATAATGATAGGTGATGACTATTAGGTAGGTTATTTTTTTGTGTGCGTTCTGCAAAATTTTTGTAGAAAGTTATTGTTAGTAGGAAAATAGTGGGAATTAGGAAAATGGTGGGGAACCAAGATGCACCACATGTAATTCCTTTTGTCCTTATCCAGCCTATGTGATTCACGTGTGTACAATCTCACCGTTAATTGAACCGAACAAAACAATTTCATAGCCGAGAACAGGTGAATACATGAGTATAGTCGAGTTAATCTATCTACGGCAGTCAAAAAACGCAACAAAAACTTTATGACATAATTATTATCGCCGTTGGGTCAAGTGGCATGCTCACATCAACCAAGCCGACGCATATTAAAAACCTATAAAGGTAAACGAGTCGAATTTGAAAACAAAATTAGAATTAGGGGAATTATTAAGAAATTGGTATAATATTAGGAGAATTACCGACTATCTTGGGAATTAGTGTACCCAATATTTTTCCTTGAAATATCTCTCGCCCATAATTTCATATTCCATTATCTTTTATTAACATACTTAATTTATCTCCAACTAAACATATAACTCTTAATATACTTAAATATAACGATTTTAATATCAATATTATTTTCAAAATTTATATTAAAGAGGTCATCTCGATGGACATATGGGAGAATAAGGTTAGTAGATAGGATGTATTTTCTGGACCACTGAGTATAGAAACACTGTGAGTTTCTAATGACATCATGAGGTGGATGACATGTGTTCATCTGGAGTGATAACGGGGATTGTTGAAGGGGGTGGCCTTGGCGAAGGAGAAGTAGTGTCTGGAAGCCGCTGGACAGGTGTTAATTAGAATCTATCAGGTGAGTTGAGTTTGTGGAATCATTTTGTTGGCATGCATCAAACACAAGTCGCCCAACAGGTGTTCATTAAATCCTACAGACCTGTTTAAACTTGTACAGGCATGTTTAAGATATGTTTAAACTTGTTCCGACCTGTTTAACATCGATTTTATAGACATTTAAAACTTGATTAAGCATGTACAGTAGGGTGGAGCGTCGGCATATAGAGTGAAAATAAAAGTTTAGTTTCAGAAACGTAATAGTGAGTAAAATATGCCTCTTTAATATACTAAGATATTGCCAAAAATTCAGATGAATCGGATGTCATCTTCAGGCTCCGCACTGACCTTTAAAATACGAAAATGACCTTTAAATCATATATTCATTGATTATTTTTTATTATAAGAAAAAGTTGTATTTTAGGGTTGTAATAGTCAAGACAAGTTACCTACTAGAGGTATTAAGTCTCTGAACAAATTTAAGACGTGTCGGATTTCATCTTCAGTCTCCGCAATTGATCGGAAATATGGGAAAACATCCATATTTTCCTGATGAAATATTGCTTTAATTCTCGAAAAATAAACGATAATATTTATTGTAAAAAATATTTATTAATTTATAAAAGTAATAAATTTAGCAAAATAAAAGTCTATGAAACAAAAACTAATAGCACATTAAGGGTGAAAACATTTTAAAATAAAACTGGGAATAATTTTTTTTAAATGAAACTTAAGTTAGATGGTACTCGGCTTTAGTGTCAAATTTCGGCATCATTTGTCTTGCTTTCAATGTAGCTTTAATAAAACCATGTCTTGCTTCTGATCCACAAACTGAAGTGGAAGCTTTAGTCACAAGATGCACACATCGTTCCACTGCTTGAATGTGGCAAGGTAAATCAGGAAATTCCGAAGTAGGCACTTCTGGGGATTTTATTGCCAACATTAACTCGTCTGTTGTAGCAGTTGATAATAATGGAGGAGCACTTAAATTTGTTTGCCAATCAATTAGTTCCAAATAGTTTTGTGCTTCAAAATTCAAAGGTAGAATTTGGAATTTTCTAACTCCTTTCTGTAAAACTATTTGTCTAGATTTTACAATTCGACGAAGACCTAATTGTCTAATTTCCGTTTTTTTGTCAGCAACCATAGCAAGTAGTATGTTTTCGGGATGTTCGAAAAAGCCATTTCGTTGAATTACTGGATCTATTATACGTTTTAAATGTTTAGGTAGATATCGTGAAAGGTTAATAGTTTTCCAAAGATGAACTGCGCCGTATTTACATGATGAATTTAGTTTGATCATAAACCACATCGGTGCATAAACCTTCATGACAAAAATGCTAAAATTTTGAGCTCTTCTGAGGGCACTTCCATAGCGACATACAATCTTAAGATTCTGTTTGCCATAGTCAACCACCTGGAGTGACATAATTTTCCTGGATCGCGAAAACCAAAATTTTCTAAACAGCTTCCACTATTTACAGCAAGACATATTTCCAATAAATACCGTTGGTCGCTGCTTAAATTGTCAATTTTCTTTATTTCTGGTAGTTCGCTTTCAATTTTCTGAAAGACTGTTACTGGTTGCAATTCACATTTGGCTAAATCTTTTCCAATAGGTCCTGAGAAAGCCTTGGGACCTGTTGTTGGACCATCCAGATATGCCAATAAATGTCTGAGGGGTAATTCATTTGCGTGCAGTTGGCAAACTAACCACTGCAGCGGTTTATTGAGTTTTTTTTCAAACAGGCAAATAACACCGCCAACTGGACCTGTATTAACTACGGTTCCGTCGCAGCCCATCGCTAATAAATGATCAATAGAAAGTTTCTTCTCCGTGAAATATTTGAAAATACACTCACAAATGTGTTTTGCTGACCCTGAAGTAGGAACAACATGACCAATGTATATAGATTCGGGTTCTTCAATTAATGATGTGTTCCTCCGTAATCATTTTTTAAAATTTTTTATTCCCTAGGGTTGTAACACTTAAAGTCCGGTCCTTGTGGCCATCGAAGTACAGAGCTTTAATTGGATTCAATTGGTATCCTGCTGACAGTATCTCGCCTCTAACTTTATTTCGTTCACGTTGCACTTTGGAGCGATCTACTACGTTGCTAGTGTCTTCTATTGTAACAATGCTGAAATCTTGAAGTACTGCTGATGCAACAGCAGCTGCAGCTCGGTCCGATATCCCATAGCGGTCGCAGGTTCTTGCCAAATTCGGAATCTGTTTTTTAATTCGAGGCTGAACCATTTTTAAAGATTGAATCGAATAATATTCTGATTCTTTGGAATTGTCTTCCATTTCATTACTTTCCATTGTTGATGATTCCATTAACTGTAATTCGTCTTCAGCAAATGCTGATGTGGATGGCCTAGGTTCTCTGGCTGATACTGACGACTTGGTTTCATTTACCACATTCAGTAGCCGACTGTTTTTTGATTCCCTCTCAAGTTTAGCTTGCAAATTTTTTGTCGTTTTCAAGTCAATTCTACCAATTACCATTTTTCTCTGAGTCCTTTGGTCCGACAGAAACTGTTGTTCAAGTTTTGGTATCTTACGGGACTTTTCACAGACACATGATGAAAAATCACATTTGCAAGAGGCTGTATCAAATAAGACATTATTACTATTCCGAAAAGTACTAAGTTGCGCATTAAAGTTTTTCTGCGTCTTTCTAGCCTTGTGGGACTTCATAAGATTCATGTATTTATCGTGACAAGTTTTGATCATTTGGATCATTCTTTTTTGAGAAACAACTGGAAGCGACGCATTTTGTCACACTTTCTCGATACCACTAGCTACAGTTGTGGCAACTTGTAGAAAAGATGGTTCCTTCTGATTCTGAGAAGCTTTCAGAAGGTGGCGAACCCACTGGTAGTATCTCATTACATCCGCTTTAGTAGGTAATACATTATTTGGAATTTCTTGTGCCATCCCAAATATTGGGCAATTCAAAGTGTTTCGAGTCGTCATTTTGATCTAAAAAAAATAAAAATAAAACAATAACTAAAAATGCTTCATTCTAATTTCTCTCTATAAAAGTGTCAGATATTAAAATTTTTAATATTACAACTAAAAATATTACGTCGAGTTTCCATATCTTTCTTTATTTCAGATATAATAATTAATAAACTGAGTCAAATAAGTCTACCAGGTAGATTTTTAATTTATTACAAATGTATATTTAGAAAGAAGTAGGATTTAATGTATATTAATAATATAAATAAACGTCTCACCTGCTTTGTTTACAAATTTTGTAACAATAACACTTATTTCATTAGAATAAAGTCTGTAGTTGAAGATTTACACTACCACTAGCTCCCTACAATCGAATAGTTCCAGGAAAACGACCCAAATTTTAACACATAAACACTTAATTGTTTGGAACAATCTCTGCTGTTAACGTTTACACTACTACTAGCTACCTAAAACTGAATATTTCCTAGAAAGAAAACAGCAGATCACACAAATTGTATATTCTAACGCCTGCGTGCTATACCTGATGTTCTTACAATGTTGAAGTTCGTTGCGGAGGCTGTTAACATTAATGTATTTAAAACATATTTTACACATAGGATAGTCATATACATAGACAACTTTTCTGTACTATTACGTTTGAAAGTTACAACTTTTATTTTTTCGCTCCACCCTAATGTACAGGTCTATTTAAGATCAGGTTAAGACCTATTTAAACTTGTTCAAAACTGTTTAACATCAGTTTTATAGCCGTTTAAAACCTGTTTAAACATGTACAGACCTATTTAAGATCTGTTTATATATGTTTAAGACATGGTTAAACGTGTACAGACCTATTTAAAATCTGTCTATATCTGTTTAAGAGGTAGGATCTAATTAACACCTGTTTAGTGGCATCCAGACACTTCTTCTCCTTCGCTAAGGCCGCCCCCGTACTCCACCACCCCCCCGCACCATTCACCAGCAGCCTCTGGATACTTCTCCTTTGTGCAAGAACCCCTTTTCAACCCTCTCCAGTGGCCACTCCAGATGGACACATGCCATCCATCTCATGACTTCATTAAGAACCCACAGTGTTCCCCTACTCAGTGGTCCAATACATACACAGCCTATCTACTAAGGTTCACAAGGTGAAGGTAGGGTAACTGAAGTGGAGAATAAAATTTTAGAATTAGCAGAATCCTAATTTAAGCACTTGCTACATTGCACAACCATGTGAGAGTGTCCCATTTTGTGGTATGGAGGATATTGAGAGAAATGAATTTACAGCTCTATGATTATCAATGTGTCCAAGCCCTAAAACCACAAGATTATGCACAGTGAATTGAGATTTGTATGTGAACTTTGATAAATCATGCAGGAAATGACGATTTTTGAACTTCCGTGTTTCTCTGACGAGTCATATTGTATAAGGAATGGTGTGCTTAATTTTAAAACACGCATTATTGGACAGACAAAAACTCGTATGTAATAAAGACGCACTTTCAACAGTGTCAGAGTTACTTTGTGAGCAGGAATTTGCAGTAATGAAATTAATTTGACACCCGCTAGATTAATGGTGAAGTCTACTTCAATTTTTTGTGACAAAAATTGCCAGAATGTCTGAGTTGTACAGACGAAGATAGTAAATACTGAATTTTTCCGATAGATTCTACATAGTGGGCCGGTCTTATGACCTGCTTGGTCACCTGGCTTAAATCTGATGGATTTTTATTTTTGGGGGATCTTAATGACACCATTGACCCTCCGGAACAATTGCGGCAGTGCATTTTAATGTGCATAGAGATCATAAAAAACAATCCTAATTTACCAAATGTGTTGAACAGAGCACATCTTTACATCCTTGTGCCGGTATTTTAACGACATGAAACTAATTATACCCTGTATATACATGACATACCCTTGAAATATTATTCAAATAATTATTAAGTACTTTCTAAGAAGTCTAAATACCATGCAAATATGTTCGAAGTGTGTATTTTTAAATTATACACGAATCATGGGAATCTATGTTCTTAAAATGTTATCGATTTCATACCTATCATTAGAAAATTGTCTTCTAAAACGAAATTGAAATATGCAGTTGAACCTTTAAACTTTTCGATTTTTGTTTTCTTTTATTATTTTTGTTGACAATAAATGCCTTAGATGTAAATCCTAAATAAATAAATAAATAAACACCACAGAAATTAGACAACCCCAATTCCAGAAGCCAGGGCTTGTGCGGAAGGGGGTTACATGTTGAAAAAACGCGGACATACAACCATTTCCTCCAACAGTGCCAGTGTCGAAGCCAGGATTCAAACCCGGTGGTGCGATGTTTGTGTGATTAATCGCGATTGCCACCTCGTGCCTTAACCCACTCGGCTATCGACTAGACAAATAAAACAATAAAATAAATAAACACCACAGAAATTAGACATTATAGAAATCTGAAGGTTTTCTAGCTAATATCTCGAAAAAAAAAAAGCGTTTTTACACGTAACTCATTTTTTCTTCAAAATTTTACATCAAGAATTATTAGTAGAACAACAAGATAACACCTTGAGATTCTGCTACATTTCTCTATATTCCTTTTATATGCAGATAGCCGCAGCAAAGTAGGTACATGGGTGAATTTATGGGTATCTAAACATTTCATATTTAGATTGCGCCATATAAAAGATCGCTGCGACTTATTGCATGCTATACGAAGGTATTTACATTTATTCTGGGATCACACCTGCATGTGCTGCAAGTCGGTTGCCTATTTATATCGCACGTAAACTTGACCCAATGTACGCACTTGCTTGCCGCTTACTGTATATTATTTCTTAAGGTGGGTATATCCAAGGGAGAGAGATCCGATAAGGAAATATTTATCATTTTTGCCCATGGCTTTTTTTTAAATACATATATTGGTAAAAAATGTATATAAGACTACCTAAGTAGAACTATGACAGGTATAGTGACATGAATGCTCATTCAATAATTCCAATTGTTTGCAAAATTAATTAATTTAAAACTACAGGATATGAAGAACGGTACCATTTTTAAATGTAAATTAACTAATTTGGAAACAACTGAAATTATTAAGTGAAAATTCATATCACTACACCTGTCAGTTCTACTTAGGTAGTCTTATACTTTTTTTACCAATATATTATGTATTAAAAAAAAGTCATGGCCAAAAATAATAAATATTTCCTTATTGGATCTCTCTCTCTCTCTCTTGGATATGCCCACCTTAAGATGTGAATGTTTGTATGAAATATTGGTCAAAACTTACAGATCCTCTAATGTTCGGCAATTTAGTGAAATCAATCCTTCCAATCTCCCAATGTAGTATTTTAGACACAGGATCAAAGTTGTATTTGCCTTGGTTTGCCGTTAATACACAGTTCAGTATACATTTTGGCATAAGTACTTCTAATTTTACTCCTAAAAAGAAACAAAGTGACTAAACACCTAGTCTTCATGACTAAAAATAATGAAAATAATGATAATCAAGTAAATTGCTTTTTTAATTGCGATTTTCCACAATTTGATATTTAACTTATCTCAATTTCTGTTACCATTTTAAAACTGAAATTCAAAGAAATTTTTTAGACCCTCTTAATAATAATTAGCAATATTGTCACTCTGTCTAATATAAGTAATGGAATTTATAAAAGAATTATTAATTTCACTGACATTCTTTACGTTATCATGAATCGTTTTATTTTTTTCGTTAATGTAAACATCCAAATTTTTAAAAGCTTTACAAATTACTTTGGTATTTATTTGTACTTAATGTCACAAATATGCTTTTTTTTTCTCTGTATATTGAACTAGTTAAGAAAATTTTTAGCTCCTTATATTCCAGGAAATGGAGGTTCTTGGTTCTTTTAAATTTTTGCAGAGCTTAATTTTTTAAAGTAATAAGTAACTTAATATTATCTGTAATTCAATGCTTATATGGTTTCTTGAAAATGCAAGTTGTTAAGAGTGCAGGTATGTGCATAAGAAGTTTATGTTTTCATTAAAATACGTTACTTTATCATCAATATTATTCATATCAAATATATTGCTCCACAAAATAGCTTGTAAATGTTTATAAAGTATATTTTCATCAATATTTTTAATATTTCCATAAATGCTTGGTATAGCTTGACCACCTGGTAGTTTAAAATTCATATACACACAAACCAGTTCATGATCAGAATTATTTGATAAAGATATTGTTAACGCACTTAATCAAAAAGGAAGATGCGCAATTCAAAATAAAAATCGATCAGTTGGGCCTATTCTGTGAAATAGAATAGAGATCAACAATATTATAAATATGCAAATAATCAAATTTTTTATAAAAAGTTGTTGAGTGTATGTTTCTATCTCAAATACTTAAGTCGCGAAGCATTCAATGATATGGCATAGAAAAACTGTTATGCATGATCTGTTCATGACTTATATAATATAGAGGAGAAGTATATACATATATAGCAGTACCTTCAACTGTCCTTCCCAATGTCTGCTTGGGCCCTACGGTCAGATCTAACCTAGCCTGCTCTCCAGTTTTAATTGACAAATTATGTCGGACGTAAATAGGAATAGCAACAACACTTTGGCTGCTTATATGATATGAAATCAATCTAAAATTTCCATCTGGAGGTATGAATGATAACAGCCTTTCAGCCTAAACAGAAAAAAAGAAATGGTTAAATACAGCTAGTACTTGTTTGTTTCTTTCTTTATACCTCCCATCTCTTAAATCTAACACATGGATGAAAACTGACATCATCAAACAGTCTAGGGTTTACAAATGATAGGGTTAGATCGGGCATGCCACTGAGTTTAATGCAGCAGTCAATCTGGAAAGAAATGCAAAGGAAATATTATCTTTGCGATGTACATATTAGGTATGTTCTATACGAGGTTCTGTATTATGATTTTTAACCAGTAAATTTGTAAAAACATAATATTTTTAGTCGCAAACTCCTTTATAAAATCCTTATTTTACTATAAGGAACGTAACCAGACTGCAACCAACAGCTACTCTCCGGGCTATGTGCCTCGCCGAGCGCTGAATTACAAGTTACAAGCCTGGCACATTAAGTGTAATAATTGCATATTACCATCAAAATGCTAATGCTTTGATTGCAACAAACACCAGCCGAAAGACTGATCCCACTTAAAGGAGCTCTCGTGCCAGTCGTCACACACCACTTGCAGACTGCAGTTTCGAGCTGTTGGCTCTTGTCAGTGCAAGGTAGGCATGTGACGACCGACACGAGGATCACTTGACTATTAGTATCGTATTTCGGTATCTTTGGGATAGCGACATGTAAAACAGTCAGCAGGCGCCATCTAGCGGTCCAGTGTCTGTTGCAATCGAATAATAAATAGCCTGACTGGGCTTAGCATAGTTCAAATGTGCTTTTAGAGGGCGGAATATTAAAACATAATATTTTTAGTCGCAAACTCCTCTATAAAATCCTTATTTTTAAGTAGGATCAGTCTTTCGGCTAGTGTTTGTTGCAATTGAAGCATTAGCGTTTTGATGGTAATATGCAATTATTACACTTAACGTGCCAGGCTTCTAACTTGTAATTCTGCGCTCGGCAGAGCACATAGCCCGGAGAATAGCTGTTGGTTGCAGACTGGTTACGTTCCTTATAATAAATTTGTGTTAATTTACAGGTTCTGAGTATTACAGAGTCCCATACTTGATGCTCGAATTATAACAAGGGGTGAAATTGGTATAAAAATTATAGATAAATAAATATTTTTTGACCGAGCGATTGTTTATCAACTATCTTTATGGTGACCTCAATAACATAACAGAAAGTTTCATTGTATTCAATCAACTTCCCAAGAATAGCAAACAATATAATAATTATTTAAAATTTAAAAAGAATTGCTTATGTCTTATTCGTTAAAAAAGTTATTATTATTATTATTATTAGTTAGTTAATTAAATTTTTAATGGTTCTTGTTATATTCAGTAATCTTCAATTTCTTAATGTAATATCTTTAATTTAGTAATTTAGATACCAACTGATGAATTTTGTTACTGTTTATGAATGCTTGCCTCACTCATAAATTTTTTTGACTAACAATTTGTGAGCGAAAAAAAACAAAATCAAAATAATTATATGACACTTCTTTTGGTTAAACTTTTATACAGGCATGATAAATATTCAAAAACAAATTCGTTAAAAATGACTATGTCATGATCAATACCATTAAAAAATTACTGTGAATGATCCAGCTTTAGAAAACTTGAATAGAATAATTCAATACTTGGAGGAATATTTGAATTCAATTTTGTATTTTAAGTGCCACTATATTTACACTACTACACCTATTATGATCATATTTTCAATAAACTAATTTACTACTTTTTACCAGTTTATTTAGTAATACATTGCAAAATTTTACAATACCCCTGCCGAATCAGTTGAAAACTACTTACATATCCTTGAATTTCCGCAAATACTGTAGCCCCAGATTTATCAATAATAGCATCAACTTCTTCTATCACATCAAAGTACGCTTCATTATTTGTATACTTTACACCAGACCTTCTCCATGGAATGTTAGACAGCTGACCAGTCGGTAAAATATCGCTTACACTGAAAGGGCATGTAGGTATAGTGTACATAAATATATGAGTACATATTATACAAATACAAAATCATTAAAAATTCTCTCCATAATGGATGCTATGTTTAATATATGCCAAACAAAGCATGTATAATAAGTTACTTATGAAAATTTGTGGTGTTGACAAATTGCATTGCTTAAAAAATATCCAAAACATAAATTATATAGGTATACTGACTTAGTTTTTCCTGTCACTGTATTGGCTATAGTTCTTAATATATTTGGTGGTTTAATAAGCTCTTTAAGTATATTACTTTCAGTCGCCAAAGGAAAACCATTATCTAACATTTCATCTAGAAGCTAAAGAAACAATTATTGTAGACCTGCATTTTAAAAAGATAATTCTCTTACCTCATATACTACTACATAGTTTTCTTTAATTATAGATTCTGTACAATCTGAAAAATAGTCCTGAAAATAAATAGATGATGGTAAATAATCCTTATTATTTAAATGCAGTAAAACAAACAAAAACAGCGAGTATGTGTAACCCTGCTCCACAATCAGTAAATCATTCATCACATGGCTGATATCTGTCAAAGGTAGTTGATGGATTTTGTAATTCTCGTATTTCTTGTGCAAATATTCGATGATTTTATATATTTCGTTTATTAACTGTGCTATTATACCTTAGTTAAAAACTGAGTTAATGAAACTGTAAAGGAACTTAACTGGTAAGTAGATAATGAAACATCTGTATTAAAGTACGAAACAGCTGGGTATAGTCGAGTACACATTTGCTGGGCACTCAAAAAACGCAACAAAAACATTACGACCTCATTAAAATACCATTACTCTTTGTGCTATCTCGACAACAAATTGACTCACTTACCTTTATAGGTTTTTAATGCGCATCGGCTTGTTTGATGATACCATGCCGTTTGGGCCAACGGCGATAATAATGAGATCGTAAAGTGTTTGTTGTGCTTTTTGAGCACCCAGCAAATGTGTACCTGACTATACTAGGACTTTGGATATAGCTAGCCTTAAACAATATTATATTTGAAAAAATAAGTATTACCATTTTTGTCTTACGAAATATAGTTATATTATTATAAATAGTCAATTTGATTTTACCCTAGGACATTTTTAATTGCTTAAATGAAAAGTTGAAATTGCGTAATATGCCCTATGAAATAAGGGCTTACTTGGAATGTGTCCACGATTCGATGCAAAAACTCAATAACGAATAAAGGTGGTATTTCCTCCATACAAACTGCAACAAAACTTACTCCACCTCTTTGAATAGAAATAAGATAATGGTGAGGGGTAGCAATAACAGGGTTAATATCATTTCCATTAGCTCTTTGTGCCTCTAAGTAATAATCACACACTGATCGAGATATAACACTTCTCCAATGTTTTTCAAGAAACACATCTCTAAAACATTTAAGTTATTTCAAATACACGCAGTTGATTGTAGTAAAACATACCCCTGTGAATTTATTATAAACAAACTATGAATCATTATTTTTCAAAATATTCTTTTCTGCCTAAAAAAAGTTAGGTTAACATTCGTATCACTAAAAATAGTTAGTTACTTTTGTTGTTTATCAATACACAATAGAACTAAATGTCCCTAACTTTAAAAGGAGAAAGTTTAAAATATTTTATAATGTGAAATTGGATTTAGTTCAAGTAAATCACCTAAAAAGGTTACTTATCCAGTTTTTTATTTTATGAGTAAATTCAATAACACTAACTTGGTCTTATATTTTGTTTATATTTTTGTTTGCTAGGGATATTGCATTTTGTTTTACCGTCACGTCACCGCCACACTGTCTTTTCTGACATATGACAGTGACAGCTGTCAACAATTGTCGGATGTCAGAGTCAGAGAGATAGTTTTTATTTTCGGCTTAGAAAATGAACTCTTTAATAAACTCTGCAAAATTATCAAAATCATGGTTGAAAAATAACGCAATTTTCGTTACAGCAGTTAGAAATCGTACGTTATAGAATGAATTACTTAAGTATCTGATATTTTTTTAGGTTATATTATGTAATTACCTTGATAATTGACTTACTTTAATTGCCCATTTTCAGACTGGAATAAAGATTATAAACCGGGCCCATATCCTAAGACAGAAGCAGAAAGGGCAGCAGCCGCTGAAAAATATGGAATCCCTCTTGCTGAATATAAACCTTATCCAGATGACGGCCAAGGAAGAGGAGACTACCCAGATTTCCCTTTAGTGTCTGCAGATTCAAAAGATCCGTATTATCCCTGGGACCATCCTGAATTGAAAAGAAATTTTAATGAAACTGTAAGTACCTATTATTATATGGCTTTATTTATTAAAATTATATATTTTTGTTATACTTACTTTTGTAGTTATTATACTATATGCTATTTTTCGCATACTCTCATTTTATATACCATTAAAATTAAAAATCTTGAAAGGCAAAATTACAGCTTTCAAACACCAAATGTATTAATTTCAAAAAGACAGTTTCAGTCTGACATTCATTATTAATCTAGTCAGTCCTAGATCCTTTTTGACAGTTAGCGGTAATGTATATTTTTTCAAATTGGGAAATAATATCACAAGCACATTCTTTGCGACTGATTGCCTAGATGTAAAGAGACAATTGCTGTGAAATGCAGTCACTTTAAAATTATTTGGACGTTTGATTATTAAAACTTAATATTTTTTTATGCATGGTTCAATGGTTCGCTAACTATTTAGCATGCACTTTGAGCGTACCTAGTGAAATTATTGAGGAAATTATAGCTAATCCAGTTGCAAAGAAAAATGTAGTTATTACTTTTGGTAATCTTTATCTAATAAGTAAAGGATCTGGCGATCTTAAAATCGCATAATTGAACTTGTGTAGTAAGTTAAGTGACTATGTATTAGGAAATTTGACAGTACAAGTTCGGTCATCGATGGCATCATATTTCGAGCCACCCTGAAAACTAATATTAATATATAACATTTGTATAGTAAAATTTTGTTTTGTTATATCCATAACACTGACCATGACAAGTTCATTACTGTAGTGTTTTCTTATTTCTGCATTATTGTATATATCGAAAGCATGTGATGTATTAGATATAAATTTCCTCTTAGCAATGTTAGCATTTTATAGTGAGAAAGAAGAAAATTCAACGAAAAAACAAACAAAACTCAAAACTTCAAAAACACGAAAAGAGGAGTAAAATAAATCCTCCATATCATGACACAGTATAGCAACACATCTGACTATACCTACACTTCCTCCCATCCCCTACTCCTCTACTATATACCTCTCTATATAAGAGAGATCTATATACTATCAGATAGTCGGCAAGCAATAAAAGCTCTAAGGTCCTACACCTTTGAGTCTAAAATTGCCTGGAAATGTAAACAATCCCTGAAGCAACTGGCCAACAACAACAAGGTTACCTTGATGTGGGTTAGGGTGGGCCGAAAACGCATTAAAAAATTCAAATACATTATTTTATATTCTGATAGTCCAAAAATGGTACCTTATGAGTCTCTCATGAACTCCCTAAAACATTTTTTAAAACAAAGTATTCCTTGAGGGGGCGCAGTCACTTTGAAATTTATCATCATAATATGTACCTAGTAATTCTTTTTATTTATTTGAGCATTTTGCCTATTACAATACAAATCAATAGTAATAACCCAAAACCCACCATGGGGAGGTAGTTGCATAACGAGTTCCACCCATACCAATAACCAACCACCCACCCATGTTGGGATTTTACGGCTTATAATCCATTTTCGAATCAAATTTAGGCATCTTATTGCGGGATGCTATTCTAGATCTAATAAAACCGTCTCTAGCTGCGAACCCACAAACAGCAGCTGAAGCTTCTGTAACTAGTTTTACTCCCCGTTCTACACTTTGTGTATGGCACGGAAAACGTGGAAACTGCAAGACATCAATTTTTCCTGTGGCAACCATATCATGTAGCTCTTCATCAGCCAAGGTTGTAATGATAGGTGGTTCTGTTACTACTATATCATGCCATTCAATTATATCTACGTAATCCTCACAACTAAAATTCAGCTGTGGTATTTTAAACAATCTTACGTTTTCTGATTTATTTTTCCTAACCTTAATAATTCTGCGCAGTCCCAATTCACGAATATGTTTTCGCTCATCAGTAATCATCGCCAATATAATATTCTCGGGATGTGCGAAGTACGCGTTTCTGTGTATGACAGGGTCTATAATTTTGCGTAGGTCGTCTGTAAGATAGCGGGAATTTTTAATCAATGTAAAGAGATGTCTTGTGCCGTCTTTACAGGATGGTTTGGCCTTAATCTCAAACCATATCGGAGCATAAACCTTGACAATGTAGTCTGCTAATATTTGTAAGTTTTCGCTTGGATCCTCGGTAGCAACATATAAGCGTAGGATGCGGTTAGCAGCTGTTAACCAACGTGAATGACCTAATTTTCCAGGATTTTTTAAGGCAAGACTTTCTGAACATTGACCACTTATCACTGCTTTACAAATTTCCAATAAATAGCGTTGGTCTGTACTGAGATCGGATATTGCTTCTATATCACTGGGGTTTTGGGCGTCTATTTTCTGATATTTCACAACTGGTCGATTTTCACATTCTGACAACATTTTGCCAATAGCCCCAGAGAAACATCGCGGTCCAGTTGTATGGCCGTCCAAATTCTGTAACAAATGGCGCAATGGCAACTCATTTGCATGCAACTGACACACTAGCCATTGCAATGGCCTATTCAAGGAAGTTTCAATAATTCTAATTACACCACCTTTTAAACCAGTGTTAACTGCTGTTCCATCACATCCAATTGCCAAAATACTGTCCGATCCTATATTATTGTCTTGCAGAAATTTTAAAATTGCCTGAGAAATATTAACTGCTGAACCAGTTTCTGGAGACACATGCCCAAAATAAACAGACCCTGGCTCTGAAATAAGTGTGACGTGCTCTTCTGTTATAGTTTTTCTATAATAAGTTTTTTTTTCTTTAGTATTTACCAAAGTTTGATCTTTGCGGCCATCAAAATAAAGACCCTGCAAAGATTGAGCTTCAATTCCTTCGTTACACAATTTTTGGCGGTGACAGTTTATTTGTCGTCTTATTTTATTTTTGTCTATAACTTTAGACATATCCTCTGAAGTAATAAGACCCACATCTTTGAGTACAGCATTTGCAATAGCGGCAGCTGATCGAGAAGATACTCCAGTTCTGTCGCAAGCCATTGCTAGCGATGGCAGTTTAATCCTCATTTGCGACGGTCTACTTACTATTGGAAAATCAATATCAGCTTCATCAGCAGATGGAGATTCCGAAACCGATATTTTATTAGAAACGGATGGTAGCACTTTTTGCTGTTTTTTACAGTGATTTCAATATCGGATGAATCGCTATTATTTTCTTCTACGAACAATGGCCTTTTCGTAGTGGTAGCAGACTGTATTTGATGTTTCATAGCACGATCAATTTCTTTTTCTTTTCGGCTCTGAATCCTTTGGAGTTTTTTTGAAATAGTCGCATCAACACAGCCGATAGCCATCTTTCTTAAAGTTCTCTGGTCTGTGAGAAATGTTCTCTCGTCTTCAGGCACCCGTTTTACCTTTTCACATTTGCAATTTACAAAATTCGTGCACTTACAACATGAGATGTCAAAAAGACTCGTCTGCGCCTCCTCTATAAATTTGCGGAGTTTTTCTCTAAACGAAACATTTTCTTTTCGACCTATGCTCTTTTTAATATTCTTGCACTTGGCCCAGTAGCTCCGTAACATCTGAAGTATGCGGTCACGAGGAAGAGCTGGAATAGATGCTTTCGCCCATATCTTCTCCAATTCCTTGGCAACAATAAAGGAGATATCTGCTACAGTCGGTTCCTTGGAAGCATCGGTTGGTTTTAAATCATTCCGAACGTACTGATAATATTTCATAACGTCCTCGTAAGTTGGTAAAACACGGTCGCTTAACATCTCTGGGGAACCAAATATTGGACAGTTTTGATCACGTCTTGTTTTAATTTGCCGTGACGCCATATCTTATGTGAGGTTATAACAAGTATAAAATCAGTTCTTTTTTATTGCAATCAACACAAGTCACAATGTTAAACAATCACAAACACAAACAGTTTTCACATTAAAATAATGCTTTCATTTCTATTTAAAAGTACAGATCAGAACAGCACACTTGAAGCTCAGATGACAGACTGCTTTATAAAATAACCTCGATAATAACTCAAATAAATAGTGTGTAGGCATTAGAGGGGATTGCGCTGGCGCACAGCACGAATTACTATCAGTGTCCTTGATGTTTTCGTACTGTACGAAAGACGCTGGATACAAGTAAATACTAAATTAGAATAAAAATTCTTTTAGATAATGTCGTTTCATATTAAAGAATTTTAGAAAATTTCAAAACCTCTGCGACCCCTCAAAGACTTTTTGGAAATGAACCAATTTTTTTTTTGTTAATAAGACTAACTAGAGAAATACTTTTTTGGCTATCAGAAGTTGAAAAAATATAATCGATTTTTTCGGCCCACCCTAATGTGGGTGCCAGGACATGAGGGAATACAAGGTAATGAACTTGCTGACAGCCTTGCGAAAAAAGGAGCTGAAGCACAATTCATTGGACCTGAACCGTTCTGTGGCCTGGCCACGAGACACATAATGGAGGAGACCCAAAAATGGGAAAAGAAACAAAAAAAGTCCTACTGGAGGAATACTCCAGGCCAAAGACAAGCGAAAAAGTTTATAACTTATTTGACAAAGAATGCCACGAGGCTTCTCGAACTTGAAAAGTCCGAATTAAGGCTGATAATAGGCCTTCTAACTGGCCACTGCCCTTAAGGTATCATCTCAAGAACATGGGCAACGCAGTAGACAACAAATGCAGATACTGTGATACTGCAACTGAAACTGCGGAACATATACTTTGTGAATGCACTAGGCTAAAGTTCCTAGAGCAGGCGGAATTAACGCCTGAAGAGATAGGGAAACTAGCCCCCAGGAAAATCACGAGCTTTGTAAAAAGTTTTGGAATCCTGGGCAATAACTAGTTATTCACAAAAGATCTTTTAGGCCGAAGTGAAGTGTAGACGTAGCCAGCTCAGTGGTGGTTTCCTGGGAGTGGCAGCAATGCCTACCATACGCTGCTAAATCCAATCAAAATATTGTGCGTGATATGCTGATGCTTCCTAAGCAAACTGCACAGTCACTCTCAAAACCTAATATATTCAGCTTTGAGAGAAAGTCATTCAAGTGTCTAGCCCAGGCGGTATTTGTTTTGGGTTAGGTGAATCGGGTAGTATGGCAGATTTTTTACTTAATCGCTCCTAATATTTATAAGAAATGATTATTTCACTTTGCGTTAGTTTGAAAAGTGGGCGTAATTTTTTATTAAACAAAATGTGAAAAAGTTCCGTTTTTCTCTTCCTATTTTTTCATATATATCAGTAATTATTGCTTTTAGAGAAAAGTTATAGAAAGGAAAAAGTTTTGTAATTAAATTTTAATTGTGATGCAGTTGGTTGCGAATCCAAAAATTCACTTTACTATTGCAATAATAGTAAAAATCGCAAAAAAAATATTGAAATTGTGGAATTTTTTTCAAATTCTTATATTATATGATAAGACTTTCATACTTGGCTAAAGAAAACTTTATAATATATTAAATCTTCCCACCACATTTCATCAAGATTGGACTTTTAGTTTTTGCATAATAATTTTGCAATCTAAACTTCGCAAAAAATTTGCAAATTTTCAAAATGTTGCCGAGGTTAAACTAAAGTATTTAGAAAGTTGGAAATTTTTTGACATATAAAAGAGCACTCAAATTTTCAAATCCATTTTGAGATATTAAAATCTGTTAATTAATAGAGCTTAGGGAATTGTTTAAAAATTTGGCAAATTTTTTTGCTTATAAACAAATGCAATAAATTTTCAACGGATTTTTATTTTTAAAATATATTTTGAAAGTACTCGGAAAGACGGTTCATTAAAAAAAAGCAGGAAATTCGGTTCGATTATAACAGGAGTTATGATAGATACTGGAGCAGATCTGGAAGGAAACCAGACTCGAATAAGGAGACGTCCGTTTGTGATTTATTTTTGATCTGACAAAAAAAATCTTTGGACCAAAAATGAAGAGCTCATGAAATAAAGCAAATTTTGTTGTTGTTTTGTTTAAAAAGTGTTCTTTAGCCAAGTATGGAGGTCCTACGTATAAGTATTTGAAAAAAATTCCACAAATAACTTGCTATTTCAAATTTTTTTGCGATTTTTACTATTTTTGCAATGGCAAAAATGAATTTTTGGATTCACAACCAACTGCATCATTTAAAATGGGATTACAAAAACTTTTCAATTCTACAATTTTTCTCTAAAAGCAATAGTTACTCAGATATATGAAAAATAGGAAGAAAAAAACGGATTTCAAAAAAAAATTCACATTTTGTTTAATAAAAAATTACTCTCATGTTTTCAAACTTATGATTTTTAGGAGCAATTAAGCCGAAAATCTACCATACTACTTGATTTACCCAAACGCAGGTGACTTTAAGCAGATACCGACTGGGCTAATCCCTCGAGACTCGTTTTTGGGTCTACTCTTTAAGTCTTACCTTGTTCCTTAGGATTATCATAAGAAAATTGAATTTATTTCTGTAATTCTTCTTTTCTTACAGTTGCATGCAGATTTTGATTTGGCTAGAGAAGATCGTTATGATGTAAGTATAAGATTAAAAATACCATTATGGAAAATGTGGGCGCAGTTCTTAGGAGTTATGGGTGGCTGTTTCATTGTGTATTATTTAGCTGAATACGTGAAAATGTTCCCAGCTGTTGTTCCCAGACAGTACCCAAGAGATGGAAAGACACACTACACTTTTGAACCAAAGTAACTTGTACTACTATGCACGTAGTCAGCTAAGTCAAATGCCCGAAATTCTTTATCTGCAAGAACAGCCGAGATACAAAAAATCATTTTATTTTACATATAATATGCTATTTTTTCTTCAAACGTCGAATAATGAATTGAATAGTGTTATATTTTCCTCAAATACTTTTAGTGCCGCTCAGAGCTCGTTAGCTGCAATAAGAGATTAAGTAAGCCGGTCAGATGAAGCGTCAGAGAAATGACAGTTTATATTCAAATAATCTGTCATAAATTCGTGTTTTTTCTTACTTTTGAAGAAAAGACTTTTTTATAATTTCCACAAAATGTTTGTTTATATATTTTTTTCAAATAATAACTACGTACATGACAATTGTTTTATATTGTCGTATATGCAGATGTGGGATTAGCAAAGGTGCAAAAAAAACTGAGGGAAACTTTTAACTATGAACATATATATGCTGTAGTCAGAACGAGGGCACTTTATATTTTTTCGTGTATATACGGCATTGGGAGTGAAAGGGTTAATAGTTGCGAGTACACTTAATATTCTTATTGTGTTCTCAGTGCTTTATAATTTGCAATTTTTCTAAATTATCATGAAAAATTTGACACTGGCTTGTCATCTCTTGATCCTCTAAAAATGTGTAAAAGTGATTCTCTCAGTGATTGCAGAGCCCTATTTGACATTTGAATCAGTTTGATTTGGCTGGCTATATGGTTAGTGAAAAAGGTCTAATTTGTAAATTCTATTAATAAAATAAATTATGAAACCTGGAATTATTTTTAATTTTTTTTTTTTTTGTAATAATTTAGTATAGTATACATGCTGTGGTAATGCTGTATATTTCAAATGTTTTTAGAGGAAAATATACATGTAACCAAAACGATAAAGCAAAAAAATGTGTTAATAGTGAACACAAAATTATTGAAAAGTTGCAGAAAATAAATTGGTATTTTAAGCGTTGTAACACAGCAATACCTACCCCCTGCACCCTCTGTCCTTTCAGGTGAAAGAGGGAGGCTGGTTACTTGAAAAGGGTAGCATGTTTGCTGCCACCAGATTAGAATATTATCCTTACGCCTGACCCCAGAAGTGCGGAAGGGTGCTTATCTTTTGGCAGTGAGTTCGGCCATGGCTTATATGCATGGTCTTTTGGAGTAGAGCGATTAAATGAAACACCACTTAAAGGAATAAAGTATATATGTATTACTTTTTCAGAGAAAATTTTAACAGTAACAACAGAATATAATAAAAAACTTTATATATATTTCCCTATCATTCCTTGAGGGTTTAACAAGTTCTAAACAAAAGTGGATTAACAAGCAAAGATAAATTAACTTTATTTTTTAAAGTAAAAACAGCCTGTATATGCCTCATCACTACCCAGAGAGGATTTTAAAGCCAAAATAAATCATGTAGGGAGAGTCGCGTACCCCTGAGCTGCCCTGTAGTGATTAAGCAATTCACATTCATATGTCAGAAAGAACCCCCTCGAAGTGTTATTTTTTTTATTAATGACCAGCTACTTAAACCATAGAAACCAAACCCATCTGTGTTATCAACAACTGAGAGAGAGAAGAAAAATTTACCAAAGGTGTAATAGACGCTTACTGACTCCCCTTCAGTTCTCCGCTACTACTGGTTGTTTCCTTCTTTTATGTATGCCTATTCTCCCCTAGGCCGACTACCACACTCGAACTAGTAAAAAAAAAACTGGGTTCGCTCTGATCACTTTTCCTCGAACAATTTCTGTGCTCGATTATAAACTTGAATTTCTTTTAAATATCCTGACACGAACTCTAAAAGCCTTATTTTAACGGTCTAACTAATGCACGAACTTTCGTAGAGAGGTCCCGACCAACTCTCTCAAGAATCCCCAGGAACCCTCTTGCCCCATTCACTCAACAATTACCCCGGAACTTCTTCGTCCAACCAAGTCAATACTTCTCCAGGAACTATTCGTCCAACCAATTCAACGTTTTCCCGAGAATTATTCGTTCATGCTCCGGTTCCCTTGTAGCCCTCCTCTTTTTTTTAAGTTTTTTGCAGATCTTTTCAAATTCATATTTCTTTTCACTAGTTTAAGTTAAATTCTCATTTGGTACTCTAATCGCCCTCTCTACACATTATTCTCAATTTCCCTCTTTAGCTTCCTGCAGCCAACTAGCTACGCAGGTATATTCACATAAAACAACCACATGGGTGGTTAATATAGTTCAATAGTAGTTCAGTGGTTTACCCACAGATGCCACTGTGTGTACCATATTCTAACAATTCAAACAACAGACGTTATATTATAATCCCTTCATCAGCAAAAGGCTTACGTAAAATGTATCTGGGAACTTATATTGAAATCTCTTATCACACCTGATAAAATAATCTCTAAAAATGCGATCATTTCTGTTAAGGCTAGACCAGATAGTGCTCATCGCACTTGAGCGAATCAAATGCTTTAAACAGTCTTTACAAAATAAATACCTATATACATACAAAATAATATCTTTCTGAATAATAAATCTGTACAGAACATTTCTATAGTACAGGCAAGGCTATGCTAAACATTGATTTTTCCTTAAGGTTTACATTCAATCCATATACCCTTTCAGTTACAATATAATCCGAAACACAAGCCATAAAGTCTATCACAAAATTCCTTTAAGAAAATGTATATAAAATAAAATTATACATGCAAATTACTTTTAACGTTTTATCAAAAATAATTTGTACTCAAAAAAACATACCGAGGGGGAGGGGGGGGGGGGGGAGGGTATTGCTGCAGAGTGCTGTAACAATATTATGGTTGCAAACATCTGAAACTGCAAGTAATTTAATTTATTGTGTATTGAAAACAGTAAGTCTGCAAACGAAACACATGAGCAGAACAATCCCTAAATATGGTCAGAGAAACCTAATAAATGATTATAGGATGCTATAAGTTTAGAATTGTTCTATTGTTTTTTAACTCTTTGTTTAATTATCTTTTATCCGAGATCTTTAACACCTGTATGTCTTTACAAATGCCCTGATAAACCCCTGGGAGAGAAGAAGGTGTCCCTGTTTTCTTCCCTATTGTTAGTCTTCTGTAATTTCTCTATTGTATTATTTAGGTTAGCTTTTAATGTATGCAATTGACTAATAGATTATGTCCAATGCCACTCAAAAAATCTAATAATAGCATTCTTTATTCATTAATCAACTTTACGTGTAAAGGTAGAACATATCAAGCTAGCCAAAATAATACAAGAACACACAATGCACGCACTCGTACCTAGACAGTTTCAAATATATTAAGATACTATAAGTGCTGTAACACTCAACAAACTCATGAATAAAACAGTCAGTTACCTAAATATTCAGCTACAGATTAAAACGCTCTACTACTAGATATTCATACAATTTCTTAAAAATATTACAATTTTCCATATTATCAATATCGTTACGGATATCTAGAAACCTATTGAAACATATTATTGAGAAAGTTGCAGTTGTTAAATCAATCTATAAAAAAGGCGACCCGCTTCAAATGGAAATTCATTGACCTATAAGCATGTTAACAAGTTTCTCTAAAGTGTTGGAAATAACCATGTGTAGAAGAGTATTATCCTTTCTTAATCGTCTCAAAATTATTGTTACGAATCAGCATGGCTTTCAAAGGGGAAATCAACAATTGCAGTTTTCAGTTTTGTTGAAAAAATTTTAAAATTGGTGGATGAAGGTTGCCTTGCACTTGGAATTTTCCTGGATCTTTCAAAAGCCTTCGACTGTGTGAACCATGACTTACTTTTAACTAAACTTGAAAAAATAGGTATACGTGGATCAGCTTATGTAATTCATACCTTAAAGGACGTACACAAAAAGTAAGAATTAGACAACTTCATAGACTATTACTCAGAACAAGAATACGTAACCATGGGAGTCCCGCAGGGAGGCCCGATTTTATTAATAATTTACATAAATGACCTATCAAACGTAATCAGAGACAGAACAACTTTCTTAACAAACTATGCAGACGATACAAACGTTTTAATTGCTGGAAAAACTTTTGCTACAATAGAAGAAAAGACACTTACTAGTATATCACAAATTTCAGAATGGTTTTATAACTCATTACTATTAATATGGAAAAACCCAATTGCATTTTTTTCAGACACAGTAGGAATGGTAGTACATATCCAACAAAAATTAAAATTAATAATGTGAATGTTATTCTCACAAAATCAACAAAATTTTTAGGTGTCACAATTAATCCCTATATGAATTGGGCGGATCATGTACAATTTCTCTGTGGAAAACTCGGCAAAGTTTGCTACTCCATTAAAGAATTAAAAAAGGTTGTAGATGGGAGTACACTATTAACAGTCTACTATGGCAATTTTTATTCATTGGTGACATGGTATATTGTTTTGGTACGGTTCACATAGTCAAGAGGTGTTCAAAATACAAAAAATAGTAGTCAGGACAATGTCAGGCCGCAGAGTCAGTGAATCATGTCGAGTATTAAACATCTTAACTGTCATATACAGAAGTCTCCGTTTTGTCTATAATAATCAGGGCTGGATGAACATGGATGGGGCCTGTACGCAAAATTGGGGTGGAGGTTAGCTCAAGATCGGTGATTTTCGGAAATCAACCTCCCCCAATCTGGGGTGTAAATCATGAGGACCTTTTTGTTTACATATTGTTTAGTAATGTTTTGAAAATGATCTCTCATCAATACAATCTGTGGTCATTATTACAAGATAAATTTTTAATAGCGTCTCCACATTGGGGAACGAGTCTTTTAAATTTCTACTTACCAACAACTGATACAAGCGAACTTCATAGCTATTTTTTTGCTCATCATCATCTTCAGAACGTGGAATCAATATTCTTGCTAATTCTTCAAATTGGAGTAGCTCAGTGTACAAATATTCATCCAAATTAGTGTTATAAATATTGATGACTAGATTTGTCGTGTGTTTTTTAATATCAGCATCTTCAACTTACTCAGAAAACCAAAACGCTCATCAGCTTCTTCATATGTGGATATACGATTTGCTAGACAAGTGAGTAAATTATCAATGATAGGTAGAAAACTCTCTACCCGGAATTTGTTAGTAGCGACCAAAATAAATCCTTCGCCTCTTTCATCATCGAAATTAGTATTATGCCTGCGTACTCGGCTTCTTTGGTCACTATATTGCTGACAACCAAACAGTACTAGTACAGTAACTAAGGGGCGGAAGTTTGATTTGCCATTCCAAATTTTGAAATAAATCAAAAATCATTCGTTTTTTTTTAATAAAATGAAATTTCAAGGGAATTTGGTATAGGCCCCATTTTGGCGGGGGCCCTAAAACAATGCCTCATTGCCTTGGGGTTAATCCGGCACTGATAATAATAGAAAAATCTTTAAAGATGCTCTGATAGACCATCAACATGACACTAGGCATAAAGATAATTTTTGTTACCCAATTATCAAGAGTACCTTACTTGAAAAGGGCTGTTATTATAATTGGCTGAAATGGAATAACTGCATCCCAAGGCACATAAAAGAAATAAAAAACTTTAAGTATCTTTTAAATAACGCTCAAAAAAATATTAATACAGTGTTGGAACCATACAATTTAGATAAGATTAACAGTGCTAATGTTCCTATGTGAGTCTATAATTATTTAATATATGGGGATACTAATTAGTAAAATATTTTTTTCTTTCGTTTAGGTGTATTTATATATTAACATATTGTTACGTGTTTACAGTCTTCAGTAAACACTCTGTGGGTTCAAATAACTTGCAACAAGAATCTCTACTAACCACTATTTTATTAATCACTAAAATTACACTAGTAAATACTTAAAAATCACACAACTAATAATAACTTAATCTAATATAAATTCACTATTAAAACACTATGTACTATACTTTTCTTCTTTCACTTGTCAACTCTTATCTAACCTAAAACTCTCTCTGTATACTACTACTAACTGAACTATTCCCCCATCTCCTGGATTCACCTCTTTATATCCACCCATAGAATGTACCAGAATCCTATTCCATAACATTCTAGAATCGTACAGAGTTTTCTACTATGTGATAGATGACTGTTCGTCAATTGGCTCATAGATGGCGCCACCCTACTAGCCATCAACAGAATAACAGGTTTCCCTTCACTTTGACCAGGGACTTAATTACATATCTCCCCGTTGAGGGCAGCACATAACAATATGGATTGTTTGTTACTATCTAGTATGTATTAATTTTATTCATGTGAAATTTTTTAAAAATACTGGTAAACTAGAGAAAAAAATTTATAACTGAAAATTATTTTCACATATACCTACAGGGTGAGCCAAGACAATTGTACAGGACCTAATACCATTTTTTAAAATGGAATGCCATGAATATCAGTACATTTTTAGAAGCCTCATTCCAGTCTTCTTTTACTCCTATATTGTTATTGACTATCTCTGAACCATTTGGATGTATCAATTATTTTTGTTGAAGTAATGCCATGTGCAGATGCATTTTGAAAAAATCGCTACAGATGAATTTTAGGAAATTTTTTTGTAAATACCAGTTATGAGATATCTGTGTAATGTTTTTGAATCATTTTCGCTTCATGAAAATATACAGGGTAACCAAAAATGATTCCTCAATTCAGAACTTTTTAAGTTGACTTCTCAGTTTTTTCAATGGAACACCGTGTATATTTCTCGACCATGTTATGTAGAAATGAAAAACCAAATTTTTTTTATGTGCACATCTATGGCTATTTGTCACCATTTCCAATTTATTGAGCAATAAGTACAAAACTCAGGAAGAAACTTAAAAAATTAGGTTTTTTTAAATAATGATCAGAAAACATTATAATAGTGTTCCTCCAGATATTGCCCATTTTGATTAACTCACATCTGTATGCATCTTTGAAATGCAGTTCCTACTATTCTATAATTCAAGATATGAAAGAAAAGTATAATAGATGATTTTCCATCGATCACACAAGCAATTTTAGAAACAATTGCTCCACTCTGTATGCTCTACCTGTGTTTGCAGAATAAATTTCGTCTTTCACATGACTAATATGTTGAGTTATCGTGCTTGTTCTTACTTACTTTTATCTCCTGAACAAATGATTAAAGACTCGTTACTATGGGTAATTATATATTTCTTATGAACATTAATTGATTATTTTTATTTATGATTAGTGTCTTACCTTAAGAAGCTTTCTTCGACATACTGGCAGTCTAACTTACATTGGTTCACTACTATTATTAAAAGCGTTCTTTTTATTATACTCTTGTAACTAAAGACTAGCTTAATTAAAAAAGCTTAATTTTGAGGGGACCACCAAAAATTTTTAAAAAGCCAATCAATAGTAAATTTATTTTATCATTTTTATTAGCATTTTTGCTAAAATAAAAACGTTACAGTATATTCAGCAAACTGTGATGGTCTTTTCCTACATTCACATTTTTGTTGACCTTCATCATTTTTTGTAAATAGCACTTAAGTTCAAATGAAATTCTAGCCTCAAGTGCTTTAGTGCTCCTGAATTTTAAGCTCTCTTTTAGGGAGCTTAGTAATTGCAAGCACTTTTTGTAAGTGCTTGGCACAACTCTGATTAGTATATGCTGTAATGTCCTCTTTGGATTGATTGTATTCACGAAGGAGTTAAAATACTGTGGTGTAAGCAAATTCCCAATTTTTTGTGGTTTTACTTTGAACGCTGGAATCATTTATTTTGCAATGACTCATATCATCTGCAGTGTTTCGGTTCCATTTAAATAATATAAGATCCTAAGCTCATAATCATCAAACCATTTTTTTTATTAAAATTTCTGTTTGACTGTTGACCTTGTCCTGATTAAGGACGAAATTTTCTTATCTAAACTGCTCTGTGCCATTCAGCAGTAGATTTCTTACCAAAAATCTTTCATATTTTTGATATGTACAACAAACTTAAATCTGCCTAAAACTTTATTTGGCATGTTACTCCCTGCGACACTAGTCCAATAAATGGGAACTTTTAATTATCCATTCGTATTCCACGGCTGAATTTTTGGTCAGAAATTAGTTTTAAGATGTACATCGAAGCATCTGTAGTCACAAAGTAGAAATTGATTGCAGGAATTGTAAAAAAATTAATTAAGGGTTGAAACCGCGATATGTCAAAAACGAAAAAAAGTTTTAGAGAAAAATGTCTGTGCAAAAAATTACTTAACTTTTTTTTCTATAAGTGATTGGCGAGCTGTGAAATTCGACTGGAGTTTTTCACCGATTCAAATAATCAAATACACCGCTGGCGCATATGCCCTATACTCGTCACCAGAAAGAGAAGCGTATAAAGTGAGAACGACAAACGTCATGATGCTTTCTCTCTCTGGTGGCGAGGAGAGGGCATACGCACCAGCGGTGTATTTGACTGTTTAAATCAGTGAAAAACTTGAATCGAATTTCACGGCTCTCCAATCACTTATAGAAAAAAAAAAGTTAAGAAATTTTTTACATAGAATTTTTTCTCTACACCTTTTGTCTAAAACTTTTTTTCGAAAATTTTTCCATTCTTGACATATCGAAGTTTCAACTCTTAATAATTAATTTTTACAGCCCCTGCAATTCAATTTCTTACTTTTTGACTACAGACGCTTGATGTACATCTTAAAACTAATTTCTAGTCAAAAATTCAGCCATGAAGTACGAATGGACAATTAGAAGTCCCCTTTATTGGACTAAAGGAGGAAAATGAATAAAACTTATTGACTATTACTGCTACTATTCAACAAACAGTTGCCATTTTTTTTTACTTCAACTTCTATTTATTACGATATCATTTTGCATACATAAACGTCCAATTTGATGAGAATTTTTCGACATCCCACTTACAGTTCAAATCATGAATGTTGTCATTCACGTCATCATAGTTTAATTTCCGAATCAAATCATTTCAAGGTCACATAGAATGGCACGTATTTTATGATGAAAATACCTGGACAATAATAGCATGTGATACAATGAATTTCAACATACGTTGCCGCATTTACTTTTACAATCCGACTCATGGATTTCTTGAAAAGGGAACAAACATCCACAGAGTTCGGATTTCTTGTAGCCAAAAAAATCACCCGAATTTTCCAGGTTTTCCATGGCCAAACATTTTTTTTGCATGACATAATTTTAATTTTTTTTTTAATCTTTCTGGGGGTGTGAAGGTGATTTTTAACCGAGATTTTTGTAAATTTTATTTTTTATAGTTGCCCTTCAAAAGATATATGTATTTTGTGAACATTGAACTGAATAACATTCCGACTGTGCCCATTACTAGAATGTATCTTTCTTTGTTATTGACATGTGGACAAAATAATAAACAGATATCCGCTTTTCTCATTAGACGGAGGCACTTGATCATGTCCGCACCAATACAATAACCGATCGAATGCAGTGGTGGCGTAACTGATTCCATTAAATCATTTTTTATTTAATTAAATTTATAACTGTTAATTTTATAAATAATTTAAAGTAACAATGCAAAGTCCTACGAAATTTGTTTTCCACATTGAGACGTAATATTCCAGGTTTTTGCAAAATTTATGAATTTACTTGTAATTTCCAAGGTTTCTTTAGGAATTTTAAAATTCTCCTTGTTTTCCATATTTTCAAGATTTTCCATATGAGACCGAACCATGATCCGTTACGTTTTCTCTGATTAAATCACTCGTTTAATTTCACCACCATGTCTCTGGCTACTGCTTTCAATCTTTTATCCACCACCACTACTGAGTTGACAGAGAACTGATAGAATGCTCAAAGTTGGTTGCGGCTACGACTAACGCTTATAATATTTATTTGTAAATGAATCAAAACTTCTGTCGCTGCCACAGCAGACGTGACTTTCTATTATTCACATCGTATGTACTTTGTATTTGCAGAGTATAAAAATTGCATATCATTAATAAGTACGTATGTAAATTGATGGCGTGAATGACAACATTCGTGATTTCATCTATGTAATAGGTACTTTTGTCAAATTAAAATCGAAAACTTTTAAAATAAAAAAATTTAATTATTAAAAAATAAATTTAATACAAATTAATCAACATATATACATAAATACAATTTAGTACTTATTAATTAACTAAAAATTAAAATGGACAGACAACAACAAAATAGGGTACTAATAATACTATTACATTTAGAGACTAGGCTTGAAGTTTTCAAAAAAAAAAATAGAATAATTACTGTCAATATTGTACTATTATTAAATATTAAAAAACTTAATTAGTAAAAATATCGAAAAAAAATAGTCTTTATTCCGTTTAGACACTTTAAGAAATCACAGTATTTCAATTCTCACTCTTAAAAGAACTAAAACAGTTTTTTTAAATAAGGCATTTCCGCTGAGTTAAGTTACACCTTATTGGTCCCAAAACAGTAACTTAAATTTTGACTAGAACCATTTTTAATTGGGTCTCCCTGGCTGTGGCCTGTCAGGTATTCTTGGTGGAATATGTGGCACTGGCCGACTGAAAGTTCCAAAATAAAATAAAATAATGCCAATTGGGGAGGTTTCCGGTCAACATTTCTCTCCAAATCATTCCAGCATGAAAAACAATTGCAATAATTTTGTCTTTTCTATTTAAAAATTTTAAAAAAACCACAGGATGTCATAGAGGTGTAGCGATTGCTGTCTTGCCTTATGATAAATTTTCGATAAATATCACATTAACTTGCACTTTCCATTAAGTATATTCATTGTAACCTCCATATTTGTAATAAAACTGGTATATTAATATAGGTTTAAGCAAATGAACATCAAAGAGAATATGAATAGTGTATCAGGTAATTCGAACATTCTTATTATTAACTACAAAAATGGTTGTTTTAGGTAATATATTTTAGTTATTCCAACAATGTAAGAACTAGACAATTTATTTACATTTAAACTACTAAAAATGTTCATTTGTTTAACTGTAACATACCTGTTAATATTGTGCTAATTATAAATAAGCCAAAAAAATTGGTGTATTTAAAATATTTTGGTTACTTTGTTATAGATATACATCATAACACATCATATTTAATGTTTATCGTTGCAAGAGGGAAATGAACCATCATTTTTAGAACTTTTGCATCCAGAGAGCAAATAAAAATTGTCATCTAAGACCAAAATCTCATTCAGGTTTCGTAAGATATGCTTTCAGAAGGCGTAGATATATTATAGGCCACAATCTGTTTAATCCGAAACAATAACAAAAAAAATGGGTTGAAAATATATACAAAATTCATAGCTGTATTGTATTAAATCACTTCTATAATAATAATAGTAATAATATTCACTATAAACTTCTATACTTCTACTACTAAAGAAGTACATTTATTACTATTTTGAATTTAATGCAAAATATGTTAAATTAATATCTATTAAATTTTTGTTCTCATCATGAAATGATTTAGAGAGTTACGAACCAATTCACCTCTCGAAAAAACATAAAATTTACCTTCTATTACCAGAAAATAACCCAAATTGTTATTAAAGTTAAATATAAGTTAAATATCTAAACTATGAAAAATAGTATATAGGTATCAAAAATTTCACAATTTGGGTATATTTTTGAATTAAAAAAAGTTATTACCATTTTTAAGTCAATAGCTCCTGGCCATGCAAAATTTAAGCAAGAAGTGGAAAAATATAAAATAGTGCAATTCAAAACATTAATACTTTTGCTCATGAACAATGTTAGGATGGGAAAATAATGTTACTCGCTAACATAGTGCAAATTTTTTTTAAAAAAAGGTATATCTCTTAGTATTTCATGCCTTTTGCGAAGCCGATTATATTGCAATAGAAAATTCTCCATTTTACTATGTTAACCCTTGGGCTACGAAGCCTTTTAGTACACTGAAACCGAGATGGAATGCGAGGGGCAGCAACGTCAGCATAAATTTATATGCCAAAGGATGAAAACATGGCATAAATCTTACTGCCACTCTCTACATCATTTTACAAACGAATTGGAAAAAAAACTTAAACCTATTTTGTAAACCACCAGTGTCGGTGACCTTTTAGCATAGAGATAAATTTTTTAAATTTTGACAGTTTTGCGAGGCAACGGAAACGCGCGCGTTTTTCGCTAAAATCTCGAAAATGGTGATTCCAATGGCAAAATGTTTCAAGTGAAAGTTGTAGAGAATGGGCTCATTTAGCACTTTTTTTTTCATTATCGGAAAGATCTTAAAATTCTGAGACCCTGTGCAAAAAACTAGAATTTTGTAGGACCCGAAAATCATAAACATGGACCGCACCCGCCTTGTCGAGTCTCGGCACTCAATAGTAACCCGCCAGCCAGCTAATTATGTGTTATTACTGTTTCACAATATTACAAATTGTTAACTCAAGCAGTGTGTATTGAAACTTATGCGTATTTATGAAGAATTACGGATTATCAAGTATTTTCACCGATTTATATTAACGATGTATAATAGTGACAATAAAAGGAATTATAAATATTGTATTGTTCCTGAGTATCAAAGCACCATAGTGAAAATAACTACTAAAACATTTATTACCGTTCCTAGAGATTTAAAAATGCGAAGGAAATGGCAACAAATTATGAAAAGAGAGCAAAAGCTTACTACTAAATCAACATACTTTGTTCGTGAAGACCATTTCAATGTATGTATCTATATGTTAAATTATTTATTATTAAATACAGTATTTTTAAAATTTAAACGTAAAGTATATTTTAAATATTAAGTATTTTTCATTTTGGTTTAAAAAAATGTGAGAAATACGCTACTTCATATTTCAACACCGAACTGCTATTATACAGGGTGTAACACAAATATATTTTAAATAATTATTAAATTTTGATTGTAGGGGAAAATTGCAAATTTCATGTGATCGTTTTATATACTGTTACTAAAACGTGTCCCATAAGTTAATAATATCCCTTTTATTCAATTTTTTATAAAATTCTTTAGGGCTAGGAATGAGAAAAATCTAAAATACTAAACTACTAAATAAAACTCATTAAATAAGCCCATTCGGTTATGAACAATTTCCTTTTATTTTTCATTTCCATTCGATTAATATTGACAGAGATCTGAATTTTTAAGCAACTTTATAGCGCGCTATCAGAACACATGTTTCATGATAAAAACTCGAAAACGATAGATCATACACATATAGTGTATCTAATGAAAGTTAAAGAGAATCAAATTTTGAATATGCTGCTGTATGTACAAAATTGTTTTGATAAGGAGTGAATTATCTGTAAAATGAGCTCCAAGTGACCTTCATACGATGAATGGTTCGCGAGTTACAGCTGTTTAAAGCTATAAGCAAAAATTTCTTTTTTTATTATAAAGTAAGATTTTCCTGCAAAAACTGTGCATAACAATATGGGTCCAGTATGAAACGACTCAGAAATTTCCACAGAATAACTTCTAATACTTCAAAAAGTGAGAAAATATTATTAAATGTACTTTTTTTACTTCAAACGTGACTAAAATTGCTCGTTTGCTGAAAATTAAAAATCAACTGCATTTTCAGTTGTGAGTTCCTTGTCACTACTTATTGGAAAATCATACACGAAAAAGTGTTTTTGTAGGAAATTTTGCAAGCTTTCTTTTAGGTCTTATGAAATTTTGTCGTAAAGTCGAAAGTAAAATTTCCAAGAACCTGTTTTTTTAAAGAAAATATACCTTGCGAATGACTTATGCTATTGTATTATTTTCATATGTATAAAAAATGTTATTATACATTAAACGAATATTTTTCTGACTATGAATTTTAATGCGTTATTGTGTCTACTTTGTTATTTTCTAAAATATTTGTTAGTTAAGGTGTTTTATATTTATTACTGCAGATTGCATTTTTCTTGTTTTGACGTGTTTTATACCTTGTATGGTTTTTATTGAATAAAGCTTATTATTATTATTATTATTAAACTAATAAAAATAGGTCAAAACCAATTTTTAAAAATTGTTATGCACAGTTCTTGCAGGAGATCTTAATTTATAATAAAAATGAAATGTTTGCTCATCTCATAGCTTCAAACAGCTGTAACCCATGAACCATTCATCATATGAAGGTCACTTGTAACTCATTTTACAGATAATTTAATTCTATTCAAAAATCTTTAGTATCATTATTGCCTAAAGCAATTCAAAAAATAGCTACTTATCAAAATGCACTTGAAAATAGCAATTTTTCATGTTTTTCTCTTTTATCTCCATTCATTCGACATCAAAACGATTTTGTACATACACCAACATATTCAAAATTTGATTCTCTTTAACTTTCATTAGATACACTATATGCGTACAATCCACTGTTTTCGAGTTTTTATCGATTTGATAAATTTCATAATTCATATCTCTGCTAATATTGATCGAATGGAAATGAAAAATAAAAGGAAATCGTTAGTAATCGAATTCTCTACACCTCTCATTTGAAATATTTTGTGATCCGCATGACCATTTTCGAGATCTTAGCGAAAAACGCGCGCGTTCCCGTCGTGTCGCAAAATTGTAAAAATTTCAAAAAGCTATCTCGGCTCCAATAGGTCGTACGAAGTTAAAAAAAAAAAACAAAATTGTGTGGACTTTTATTACCCATAATTTTCATGTGTACATATTATACAGTAAAATTGATACTTTCCGAGTTTTTTGCGAAAAACCGATTTTTTTTTAAATTATTTTCTCTCCCCTCTCCTCCGCCGGCGTCTACGGGTGAGGACTTTTAAAATGTTGAAAAGTACCATAAAATAGCCTGTTTCCAAAATTTCAGCCCGCTCTGAATTATTTCATTCAAATCGACTAATTTCGTCCCATTTTATTGGGTTATGTGCACTGTAAATATTTCAGAGTATTTCCACACATTGACACGATCAATACCAGAGAAAAATTTGTCTACGCATGAGGGTGTCTATTCAATTATATGGCATTCGGCACCAATTTCAATGTTGCAAGTCCTTAGTGCCAAATCTCTTTATAAAAAATTATATCTAATTAAGATGAAATGCTCAATGGGACTGCTCAGATAAAAGATTTTATAAAGTTTTGTCAATAAAAAGCATTTAGTTTGCGAGATATCAGCAATATAATTCTTTTTAGTAAAACTGGCAAGTTCAGATATTTACTTCCAAACAAAATGTTGGATTAACTTTATATTTTGCATTTTAAAGTTGGATTTTTGGACGGAAAATTCTAAATATTTAAATCTGATAAGAATTGTTATTATGACTAAAGAACCTCTTCGTAGCACAAGAGTTGTGTCCAGCAAATTATCCCCACAATGACTCCCACCAAAACACAATACTGATGCGACAAAATTTTATGTTTTTTTTTCTGTAGAAAGATAGACAAGTGTTTTAAGTCTCATACTATACCAGCTACTGTAATAATACTCTACTAGTTTTACTTATACCTATTCGTCAATGAAGAGATTGAACTAAATTAGTAAACACTGCAAGACGAGCTTTAAGCGTGGCTCCCACACCAACACAAAAAAAAATTAAAGGAAGTAGGAAATTGTTAGTCGGGTAGAAAAATAAAAAAAATTGTATGATACCTCTATATTTACACATTCAAGAGAACTACATAAATATGTGCATAGAGTGCACATATTACAACTGACTTTAAAATATCACCGCCCTCTGCAAAATAATCAACTTTCAAACTTTTATGTACAACAACAACATTCAACAAAAATAAACTTAAAGCTCTTGTTAGCGACAATGTAGCATTTCGTTACGAGGATGGTGACGTTTTAAAGTCAACCACAAGTCCAAATTATCTACAGAATGTGTTAATAAATACAACAGTGGCATTACTTGAATGTAATAACATGTCTTCAATACGGTTTGTCCACTTATGTAACTATAAATATTTAACAACAATAATTCTCATATTACAATAGGAATATATTTAAGCATAAATAAAAAATATATATTATATTACAAATAAACGTCTCAGTACACAATTTGTCATGAAACAAAAGTGGGTTTGTTAACTTCTTAAGCTAACCTTATTCTTAGGGACTACTCAAATATTGCATAACAAACCCCAACCGGGTTAAAGAGTCTCCAAGACATTTTAGAAAGCTTATTGCATCAACATGTTCGTGGAAAGATTTTTCCTTGTTTACTGTAATAAATTATTTGGTTATTTGGTGTTTCAACACTGATTTGTTATCCGCAAAACATCAAGATATTGAACAATCTATTTAGCATGAAACATTCGTAAGAATTAATATTTTAGTCTACTGTAGGCCAAGCATGGAAAGTTGTGTCCGAGGCTGACTTGTCAATATCTCAATTCTTAACTAACCAGAAAATAAGTAAAAATTGTAAAATCGTGGAGTTTTAGCTTTGATAGTGTATAAGTAACGAGAGAACTATGAACTTACAGACAGAGGTGCTTGTTCACCAAGATACTGGGACCCGAAAGTGTTGCAGAACCTAGCTGAGTTTTAAATTACAAGAATAAAAATAGACCCCGCTGTTTATGCCCCTTGCACATACCCCATATTCAAATATTTTGCCTATATATGTATATGCCTGATTTTAAAGGAAATACAACTTGTGGCCCATTGTAGATGTTCCTGAGCCTTTAAATCGTCCCTGAATTTATAACAACATTCAATAAATTATTAAATAAATAAATAAAGACCACAGAAATTAGACAACCCCCAATTCCAGAAACCAGAGGTTTGTGTAGAAGGGGGTTACACATTGAAAAAATGCGTACATACAACAATTTCCTCCGAGTGTCATTGCCAGAGCTGGGATTCAAACCTGGTGGCGCGATACCCGTGTGATTAATCACAATTGCCACCTCGCACCTTAACCAAAGCGGCTATTGGCCAGACTAATGATTTACAATGTTGTCTATGTACTTTTGCCCCACATCTTGGGCCGTTATTCAATCTCAAAGTACCTAAGTACTACTTTTAAAACCAGCTAGTAACATTTTCTTTATTTATCTGCCGTGACTGCAGCTTTTGATTATTAATTAGGTAAATTGTGATTTATCATAATTATTTCCCCTGTAAATAACTGGACACAACTTTCCTAAAAAATAGCACACATTTAACCATTTGACTCTTTGAAGCAGATGTTGCTTGGCCTACCACACATGGTTCCAAATTTATTACAGAAATACACACCAAATAATGTGCTTATAGCAACCACTTCAGTGTTTGGGTCAAAATAAAAAAATCCAAGATTTCATGTTTGATATATTCGCCTGCCAATTTTGTTTTAAATTTTATTTTAGTAATGTAAAATTTTAGTGTATTTTATATTGCCCATTAGTTTATCCATTAGAACAGGAAGGAAAAAACAGTTAATCTGACTAATAACGACTATTTTAATAACTCCATTCCATCAGATATTTCATCACTTTGCTACATACCGAAAGTTTCTAAAGACGGGTCACGGCCATTCTACTTAAGGGTTACTCCAATAGTATTCAAATTTGTTATGTCAATATATGTGTGTACATAGTGGTTGATTTATTAAAGGAAAAAGTCCCTGTTTCTTTTAATGTTGAATTTACACTATAAACTTCTTTGCAAATTTTTTTCTATATTGATTTATAAACTGTGGAAATATGACCTTAACTTTCAAAATTTAAGCGTAGCACCTTGTTTCTATTTATACTGTGTTCCTGTGTTTATTCTTGCAAGTGGAAACATACAGTTAGAGCACAGTAGAGAATAGACCAGTAGTTTCACTCCTCGGCAGTCCTTTTGATGTTTGTTGTACTCGACTTTATTTTTTTTATTCCACTGCGCATCCACTATTTCCATCCCACGCGCATTTGCTTGTACACTACTGGAGTAAACAATAACCATCAACCCAATAACATCACTGTTGTCCACTGAGCATCAGATAATTTAAGCCCAGGAGCATGCTTGCGCACTGAAAATCTTATCCTACTGTACCGGCCGAGTGGGAATACTGGTCTATTCTATACTGTGATTAGAGCTCCCATGATAGCAAAGTTTACTGGTCAACACTACTAAAATATTGAAATTAGTGAATTTAATGGATATGATGGAAAACATCAAATCGATGGGAGACTAATTGGATTTTTTTATCATTTTTTATTGAATTGAATTAATAGGAATAGATCACTATTTCATATATTACTTAACGCTGCAAGTTACAAGTCAAACGTTCGTCCATTTTCTTTTTATGTATGAAATACAATTTTGGTGATTTTTATTTAGTATTTTTTATGAGAATTGCATTTCGTACATAAAAAGAAAATGGACGAACGTTTGACTTGTAAATTATTTCTACTAAATCTGCATTTTATTTATAATAAGCTGATTGCTTTCATTGTCAGTTATAAACCACATAAATCTTTTTAGAGCGATTTACAGTTTTACGTTGGATACCTGCTCAATAGACATTTCGTTCGTGCCTTTAAAGTTTACAGTCAGGTCAATATATCTTTCTCACTTAGACTTTTAATGATAAACAGATTGCAAATAACAGACAAGTCAAATTCTCAGCATAGTCCCCACACTTAAATCCTTGTTTTTTTTTTGAGCTACATTAAAGACCAAATTTACAATTACGAACAATGTAATAAAAAATAATAAAAACCGAGTACAGAAAATATTACAAATTATTCCAAAATTTTTAAAACTAATCTGTAAATGCCTTATTTTATAAAATACAATTGACATTGTAAATTGAAGCAAAACAAATAAAAATAGTTTTCTTACATAACCTAATCATTGCTGATTTTAAAGATACGATTCCACTTTCAAAATTGTTAAGTATTGACTGATCTATAATAGATAAGTTTACAAATCAATATACAAAGTTTCACAGAATATTAATAAGAATATGAGGGTTTTTCTTTTAAAAAAATCACTCTATATATGACCCACTCGTGCAGAATGTGAAACAGCCATCCAAATTATCTTGGAGTGCAAGTAATAATTTAATAACGTCAATAATTGACTCATTCTAAAATACACAGACACTACATCTCGACTTTTTTAGTCTCCTAAAACCTCTATGTTCTTCCTGAACTGTTATACCAAAACACAGCTACAGCTCAAATAATAACTGATATGCCCAAAAACGTGAACTAATACAGTGCAAAAACTCGCTACATGATTTACAGACCCGAATGACATCAAAAATTTATTTAGATATAGGGAATTTCAAAAAGACATGTCCATTTTTTAAACTGCGTATATGGTTAAATCTCTTAACTACATTTATAAATGATCGGCTGCTCATGACAAAATGATAGAAAGTAATAGTCTAATTTTCTTTTAAAGCTTTACTATTTTAAGTATAATTTCAGTCCCATATCATTTTTAAAAAAGTCAACAGTCAGTCTTTTCAATAATTTAAGTTTAGTTCAGGCTTAACAATTTATGAGTAAGTAAAAATTCAATATATAATAAAGTTTTAAGAGTAGATAATCATGTTTTTATAATTCTTATGTACATAAATATTATGTAAGATATACTTGCCGTCCAATCAGTAGGTCAAATAAAGTGGGTTTATAATGTAAAAATTGCACAAGCAATCTTCTTTTCTTAAAAGTGTTTAGGAGTGTTGGCAGTGCGGTACGTTAGTCGACATCTTTACAAAAAGTTCAAACGTAATATCACGTGAACCGTTGTTCTTACAACATAGACTTCTTTGTTCAATGTGAAATCCTCTACAAATTTCTTTCATAGTGATTTTCGTAGATCCAACCGTTTATAAGTTACAGTGCGACAAAATTTGAGAAAAGCAGTATTTGCCAAATATTATTACATAAATTATTGGTTGCTCGTTAAAATGTCAAATAGCAATCTTGTAGAGCACTCAACTTTCTACAGTTTTTATTTTAAACTTGTTTTTGTAGCATCAATAGTTTACGGGCTACATCCTGTCATACGCTATAGAAACAAATTTTTAAAAATATAGCAAACTGTCCACCGTACACTAAATTATGTTATCAGCCTCGTAGAGACCTAAATTCTCCATAATTTTTATTTCAATTTCTTACTATACAAGGTGTCTGAAAATACTGGGGCCACCATGGGTGCGTCTTTACTATGTACATACTTCAATATGCGATGAAAAGCAACGTAAGGCGCGGTTAGTAGTTGGATGGGTGACCGTTCCAACGAAGACTGCGTCCTCGCCTCACACATTTTCCAGCGGCTTGTATGCGCGGAAACTATATAACCTTAGGCGAGGGTTGTATAAGGGATATACCATCCTTTGAAGGGGATGTAAAGCCGTCGGTCCATTGTCTATTAAATGTTAGGCAAGTAAAAGATCCCTACTCTTCTTAAGGGAAGAGGTTTGGCAAAATTCCTGGTTGGGGGTAGCTCGTCTACAGGCGTCGGTGTTGATATATTAAAAAAAAAGATGTCTGAAAATACTTATTATTAACTTTAGATGATAACATTTGCAAAAATATATTAAATAGTTTCTAGAAACAAGTGTCCGGAAATCCTTCCTAAGGATACAGGAGCATTGGGAAGGGGTTGTTCGCTCATTTTTATTTCAATGTTTGTACTTTTAAAGCCAATTTACATTAGTAACTAAAATCAGGCAGCAAAAAGACTTTACAACTATTTTAAACTATTTTTTGTAAAAAACTCTTGATCTTATGGTATTTAACAAAGACTGCTTTTTTGCTCCATTTTATTTTTAAATTTTGGTACCAGATTGTTTCTTTGTGCGATTTTCATCAGGAAACCAATATAATACCAAAATTTAAAACTAAAATGGAACAAAAGCGTCCTATGTATTAAATACCGAGAGACCAACAATATTTTACAAAAACTGGCTTAAAAATATGAACATTGGAATAAGGATGAGCGTACAACCCCTTCCTAATGCTCCTGCTCCCTTAGGATGCAGGTATTTCTGAACACCTTGTATAGTGAGAAATTGAAATAAAAACTGTAAAGAATTCAGTGCTCTATAAGACTGATAGCATATTTTAGTGTACGATGAATAGTTTAGGATATTTTTTAAAAATTTTATAATAACTTTTTGACAGGCTTTAGCTCGTAAATCATTGATGTTGCAAAAAGTTTCTAGTAGAGGCTATTCAAAACTGAGTGCTCTACAAGACTACTCATTGATATTTTGATCTGTACAATCATCAATTTACGTAATAATTCGCTACTTTTGTAAAATTTGACATGCTGTAACTTGTAAACAGCACGAAAATGAGCCTATAAAAGGAAGTTGTTCTGAATAAAAAAAGGTCCTTACTATTTTTGTCGTTGCATCAACAGTTCACGAGATATTTATGTTCGAAATTTTTTTGTAAAGATAGTGGCTAACACAAACCCCGCCGGCCTCACTAATGTAGCAAAATATTCAGTAGGTACTCCTGAATATTTTAAGAAAAGAAAACTCAATGACACTGTTTTTGCAAAAAGTATCCACTGATTGAACTACTACTGTCATTGTATATGAAATCAACAAAAGCTAATAATAAATTCAATATAAACTCTGTTAAAACCAAAACGCATTTTAAAAAACTGACATTAAAATCCCCCCAAACTACATAGTTAGTGAATAGACATTTAGATTAGGCGACTGTATACACTACACGGAAGATCTCATTTTATCAGTGTGTGCGTTTTGGTGAATTTGCACATATGGCTTAATGTTAATATTTAAAGATTATAGTTATCTACATTTAGTGAATTTTGGAATGTTCTGTATGGTTTTTAAACGTTTATTTTACTTTTCTAAGGCAATATTATACAATTTTGCAATGCAAGGCATTTAAAAATACTGACAATCTACGACTCTCTACGAATGAGATATTTTTCGAATTATGATGAGATGAATATGATAATCGCAAAAATAAATATGTTATATTTAGTGTAACACATGTAAATACATAAAGTCTGTCTTTTAAATAATTTCTGGCATCTATTAAACCTATAAAATTCAGCTCCGTCAAGCAGAAAAAACTAATTAAACTTACTGAGATTATATTTTAATGTTGGTACTAAAAAATGGTTTTGTAAAATAATTACCAATGCCTGTAATAGCACCAAATTCATCTGTTGCCGATTATGATTGAACTTAACTACGAGCTCACTTTCATTAATTTGTGGTTTATAATTTTTTGTAAAAAAGCTCTGAAAAAAGCATAGTTTGACATATATAATCCCAAATATAAATAAACAGACAAAAAAGGCAAGCTAAACTTCAAATGTTTTGAACATTGAAGAAAATCGAATAATTAACTTTCAAAAATGTTCTTAATTTGAACTGTTTTAAGCATTATTGTTAAAATTACACATCCAACAGTAAAAGTTAAGATAAATTTAATGTCTAATATCACCGATGTTACAGTGGGCAAACTAGCTCTATATGGACAAACTTTATGTACTATTCACAATCGCTTCGGCAATGTTAGTAACTAGCTTCAGGTTAATCAAACACGAGTTGCAAAGTACATAACATAAAAATAAGGTTTACTTATGGAATTTGAAGGCATTGGAAAGTTCGTTGACAGCAGCATTGGTGACGGCACGTCCAACAGCCATCTGAACCTGCGGAGGCACTTGATAACCTCCTTGTTGTTGGCCTCCAATTCGACTGAACAGATGAGAGACAACTCTTAGCCTCCGGATTATATGCATACACTACTGAAATTATTTACCGCACATAACCTTTATTTTTACTGCAGGTTTTGGCCCTGAACTATATTTGCTACCAATTGAAGAAAATAACGGATGATTTACTAATTAAAAGAAAACCCTCTAAGTAGAAGTTAACCATCATTTAGATGTGAATATTATGATACCACTAGACCTTTATTTGTCCTTTGCTTTTGATTAGTTTCTAAACATCCTTACTTAGCTCACAAATGTGTTTAGAAATAGGCTATAATAGAAAATTGACCCGGCCAGAATTTTTTTGCATTCACGAGTATATTTTGACGTACACATTAAAAATTGCTAACATTAATCAATGAGAGCAAGATAGATACTTGTATATAACACTGGTTCTTTTAATAAATGGTTATACAGGGTTGGACAATAGTACGTCCGACTTTGATAGCTCGGGTTCTACAACAGCTAAAAATATATTTAAAAAAATAGAGATAAACTACAAAAAAAAGTCTAAAACTGGAATTTACTTTCGAATATACGATGTAGGATTGAAAAACCAACATTTTTGTATGTACATCATGGTTATCTGTAACCATTTTCAATTTAATACACAATAAGTAAAAAATTCAAGAATAAACTTCAAGAATTAAACAGATAAAATTATAATAGTGCCCCACATGTTGCAGATTTTGTTTGACGCACATCTACTTTTCGGGATATTTTTGTACTTTTGAAGTTACAGAATAAAAAATAAAAGAACCTCCTTATTTTGCATTTGTTTTAAAATCTCTCCTGATTTTGTTTCTATCAATTCCATTTTTCTGACATCAAAATACCCTTGAAAATGTAAAAAATCCCAGCTCTCAGTATATTTTTTTGTCGAAATACTAGCAGCTTATATCTTCAGTTGGCTTTTGTTATTTTGTAAAATATATTAATAATTTCTTATGTATTTTTATATTTCCCATTTAACAATTAAAAATCAGTTTTAAATAATTTTCCATTATAAATCACCAAAACTTCCCCAATTTTGACACTAAGCAAATGGATATTGTTCAGAAAATACATTCCTTCTAGGATTTATATATGCCATAATAATTTCTAGCAGTGTGTGTAGTTTTATACAAAAAATGTTCTGTATATTCCTTATTATATAAAATGTTTCAGTGCATACTGTAAAAATTTTGTGACTGTTCAACTTTAATACTCAATAAAAATAAGTTCTCTTCTAAAATATCGAGAATGTTAGGGCATTATAGGCAAAAAGCACCAATACCCCAAGAGTTGAATATTAAATGAAACATTCACAACACTTTTTTATTCATAGCAATGAATTTGTGAGTTTTTAAATTCAACAATGCATTCATCAATTGGGTCCGGTATTCCTATGGATGACGTGCGATGGTGCTTTCGATAGAACAATTAATGAATTTAAAAACCCACTATTCATCCTTTCTTAATGGAAGGGTTGAGAAAATGCTATCGCCACTTTCACATCACTCATATGAATGCGACCAAAATTAGCCAACAAGCGATATATAATATTGTTTTAAGAATATACAATACACAGGTCAATGTACAATAATCGATAACAACATTGTTTTCTTTTAAATGTTTCACAAGACACAATTCTATGTGAAGCAGAGCATGTGTAACAAACATAGCACCCTATTTAATATTCATAATAACAATTATGCATAACTGATTTCAAAAGGGTCGACTCCATAAAATGAGTAGAATAGTTCAAGGGAAATTGGGACTCACCAACATAGGTATATTTAAGTATTGAAAATTTACATATTCTTTATATAAGAACAACCTAATTTGAATAATCACATATTGTTTACCCAAGCTATCAATCACAGTAACGTTTAATCTCGGCCAAAGTTGATACAGTTTGAAGAACAAGAAATGTTATATCGAATCTACAATACCTAATTGGGTAGTTGCCATTTTCTTTTTTATGGTGAAATGTAATAAAACTGTCCGCAACAATTTTTCAACAATTTTTCGGAAGTATTCATGACAAAATTTAGTAACAAAGCAAATCTGTTTCCATCTTATTCACAAAGTGAGGCCAGGATGTAATGAATGGGTATTGACTTTCGGAATATTTACCAATTTAAAGACATATACAAGAATATTTATTGGCCTCTTACAGAAAAGCTTAATAGAGTTTTGGGAAATAAACAGGTCCGTAAATCACGTGATTAGAGGCAATAAAAATATCACACAGAGCTAACTTAAACCATGCCCAGAAAGTAAATATTGGGCTAATCTACAGAAAAAAATGTGCAAGCACTTTTCAATATTTAGCACACTCATTTTCTCACTTATCTAAATTAAATCTAAACTAAACTAATTATAGCAATAGCAAGACGTAAATTTTTTAAAGAAATCTTACCAATATTTTATATTTCACAGCAACAACCCAATTATATAATCATATAACCATATCCGAAGGAATCAAATATCTGATACTGATATTGATATTGATTCTATATATCGGGTGACCCAGGAAAAAAAGTAAAATTCGGTTTCCATGGAAAAATAGGAAAAACATTTCTAAATCCAAGCAAATGAACAAAATAGGCCAATTTTACATTTAATTTGTTGAGCAATACGCTTTTATTCAAATTCAAAGTCTACTTCGAAATTTTTTTAATTTGTTCCTGAATTCCAAAGCCAACTAGAAATAGCAAAGAAATGCCATTTCCAGGATTACTTTTCATCCGATTTTAAATCTGAAAAAAGCGTTAGAGAAATTACAGCTTTATGAGAAAAGTGACTTAAATAACACCCTGTATTATTTAAAATAAGAAAGTTATGGCAATTTTCGTCCATACCGGAAGTGATTTTTTTACCACGAAATGATGAAAATGTGGCCATTGATACCTATATTTAATTTCCAAAATTTAAGATTTTTATTTTTAAAACTGCAGAAAAAATTGGGGGTGAAGGTACTTTCTGGGTCCTCCGGTAAATAAGCAGGGAGGTAGTAATTGTACTTCGAGTATTTCTATATTTTATATAAATTTTAGCAAACTATCAATGCATAAATGTGCTATTAATTTTTTTTTAGACACGATAATTAAAGTTTATAATCAGTGCTGTTATTCCCCTTGCTTGTGTATTTCAGATTTCCCACTATTTAAATTTTCAAAATATTAAACGAGAAGGATAAAAAAAATAAATTACATATTTTTGTGATTTAGTGGTTGATGTCCCTTGCAAAACAACAAAATTATTTCTATTTCAAGGATTTCGTATGAAAAGACTACTTGCCTTTCTTTTAAATTACACAGAATGAAATCAATTATGCAGGAATAATATGTGATATGCCCTAATTCGGACTTATACATAATATTGTGTGATGACTAAAAATTAGTGTAGATTATGTTCTTAACGCCTCCTGAAAAGAAAACCACAAGCTCAAACCAGCAACCTGTGGCTACGTTCACACTTCCATGCATATGATGTTATGTCAGCCATGAATGTTTTATTTTTTCAGGTATTGATTGAAATAAGAGCAAGTAATTGAAACATTACACGTTTACTGCATGAAATTTATCTGATATAGGAGCTAAAATATGTTCAAATCGAAATGGTCTAATTCATGCAATTTAGCCCCAAAGTTAAAAAAATAGAGTAGTTAAAAAATACTAGTATGCTCTAAATTTTGTAACAAATGCATGTAACCCATAGCAAATGTGAGAGTCCAATATGATATCAATATATATGCTATGCTTATAGAACTAGATGGCACTGATGAGTAATGGCGCATTTCGTAATTTTCGTTTTTTTTTTTTAGTTTGTTTTCCTAAATCTAAAAAAATTTTCTTTGTCGCCACAAATTTATGTGATTGTTTTTAACTTTTGGAGCAAAATTTAAATAAAAAAAAAAAAAAAGTTTGAATGCAATTTTTTCGTTAACGTTGCGAGACCAAATCTTTTTTTTACCATAAAAGTGTCATTCCAAGATACGTATTATAGAATTTTTTAAAGATTTTTACAGTGTGGAGAGGCAAAAAAAAAAGCTTCCAAAATGTGCATTTCTTCACTTCAAGCTTGTAGAAATAAGTTAAATATTCCTTCTTGGGGTAAAATATTATGATGGAAGGCAATGTAGAACTATAAGCCAAAGAAAATCGGCCATGGTATATTTTTTGTATATCTTAAGAGTAACACGTCACCAAAAGTAATGGAAATTATAAAAGATATTATCATGGTCATGATCAATAAAAAAATGGGGTTCCTATCTTGGTTTTTATGGTATTGTGGGTTCTTTGACATTTTTTTTTAAATAAGAAAAATCTAGTTGTCTGTTCAGCTACTGATTATGCCCAAAAAAATATGACACACAAAGTTGCGTACCAGATGCCTTTCGATATCGAGACACACAAAGCATCAATGTCTGCCAAGGTTCATATCATGGCCATCTAGACCATGGTGTAGTATATTAGGTGGTTCGACACAAGGCACTTGCCATGTTAATCGACGGCTTCATAAGTGCTTGGTTTCTATTTAATGCAGTAGATGGAGCCCAGAATATACCCCTGCAATTACCTAGGCATAGATAGACGGATTTCCTTTGATGCATGTAGTGTTGCATATATACACAACTAAACGGCAAAACTAAGACAAAAAGAACGAACTAAAAGGCTCTTTAAATATAAATAAAACAAATCTACAGAGTATTAACTACACAGAACCTGTAAAACTGTATTTCTAATATTTCTATGCGTAAGTAACGACGAGACTTTATTTGTCTTGCCATCTATTGCATTACATACAACTAAACACTTACGAAGCCATTCGTACGGGTCTTGTCGCATGACCTAATATACTCACCGTGATCTAGACTTAATACAATAAAATCGCTATTAACTGTCATTTCAAAAACAACTGCCATGTTGCGATCCATGGTTGAAAAGAGAATTTAAAGACGAATCAAATATGTCAAAAATATATACAGGGTACCATTTAAAATAACAAAGTATGGGTCAATCCCGCTTAAACCGGAAGTTGAAGAAAATGCTTGATTGGCTCAAAACAAGGAGAATTATGTAAAACACAACTCTATCAAATTTAAAAATTTTAACTTCTCAAATGGCAAAGTTTAGTAAGGGAGGCCAAATGAATTAAGAATTAATTTCGTGAGACTGAGTAGTTTTATACCAACAAGTGGTATTATTGTAATCAGCGTAATGTCCTGAGCAGCAAAAAGCCTGTTGTCGCTTCCTCAACTTGTGGAGTAAGTAGCTATGACGTCACAAAAATGGCGTCTCTTGGTATAAGATGTTGTCGATTATCTCGATAACTACTTAACCGATTTAAACGAGTAAGGTGTCATATGATAGGTATTTAAATGCATAGCAAAAAGTGTTATAAGATACTATATGTAGGTTTTATACTAAAAAAGATATTTACAAAAACTAATTATTTTCAAGGATATATTTTTGACTATTTTAAAATAACGCAATACATAACAACCATCTGAAAAATACTCTATTAACAAAAATCTGGCTGCATTTGATAGCTAAACGATGAATTTTGAATTTCTTAATTCAGCCGAAAAATGAAAAAATTGTGACAAATTAACTTAAGAGGTGACACATCAAAAGTAGGTACAATTTTATCTGATTAAAAACTAACAACTAACTATATTCATAGCCATACGCCTCAAATAAAATGCAAACTATTCTAGTTAAGCTTCTTTATGAACTAAATAACATACATATACATTTTTCAGAAAAAACAAATCAGTAAATTTTCACAACGATTCAGTATCATCTTGGCTTTCATAATTATACTGATTAAAACATTCCACACCGATATGGCAAACATCTTCCATACATTTCTGGTTTCTGTCAGCACAACCACAACGGAATGTCTTACAACCTGTCTTGCAACTACAAGAGATTAACTCCAAGTCTTTGAGCAATATTGGATTTTTCAACGATGCTATGGGACGTAGTTGCTCGTCCAGCATCGTCCAACCGCTATCGACAGGCAAAGGCAAACTTTGCATCGCTATGTCAGCATTGTTCCAGCAAAATGCAGCAACTTAGTGCTTTTTAAATAGAAGCCAACTAGATTTTTTTGTATGACCAAAGAAGGCATTGTTGCTATTGTTAAAGAACACGCTATAACCCCGATATACTTTTCGACGTTGTAACAAAATCCGACTTAGGAAATACTTCGTACGAAAAGCGTGCTTCACGTAAAAATGCCGTGGAAGAGGTTTTTAATACTTGTAATCATATTTTCGCTCTTCGGAGAGTTTTTTATGCAAAATTTTCAATAACTCCTCAAGGAGCGTTAATTTAGCAAGTGTAGCAAATGTCGCTGCACAGGGACGTAATGTCGCCCCGACCACCTAAATTTAGAAAGTATAATAAAATTTGACTTTAACTTCGAAATTTTCAAGATTAAAAACCCTTTTACGAATCCACGTTGTCAAGCACTGCAACTCTTATGAGGTATTGAATATGAGGACAAGTTAATCCAACGACTATTCAAAGTATATAGGAAGTTATAGCGAAAATAGCCCTTAGCGACATGGGACCCCCATCATTTCCTAGCAGTCGGTTTTGACGGGGAAATGATGAGTTTTGACGGGGTTTGCCCTAAACCGGTTCCTCAGTAATTCGGTGTCAGAAAAGTATTATTACCATGTACTCATATGTGCATGGGATCTGCCTTGCCTGAACGTAAAAAGTTGTTATTGCAGAATACAATTCGAAGTAGTAGCGCTTCAAGCATTTTTAAGCTCTGAGGAGCGACCAAAATTAATGTGAATTAAAAAATACGTTTATAAGACAGACAAGCAAAAGCCCACCAAAATTTCAGTTACATTGAACTTTCTCTGAATCTTTTTGTGCATCGCTAGCTTATAAAACCGCATATTGGATGGTAGTTGGTACATTATAAATCGTTCCGTTCCTCACCATGTGTTGTACACGGGCCAGACTAGTGTTTGTTAAACATTTTTCTTGAAATAAAAGTTGTTGTAAAAAACATAAATTTTTTAAAGATTTAATATATATATTTTTTAACTTTATATTGTCTTTTAGTTGTGTTTTCTAACAAAATTCCCTTTCAGGTATAATTTTAAGAAAATGTGGTACAGACAGTGTTAGGTTTATAGTGTTACGATGTCCAATTGATATCATTAGAGCAGCAGTTAAGCATAAACGACAGTAAGTATGATTTTTTATATTATTCTCCGTCTGAAACAGTCGTGTTGAACCCTAAAAATTTTGTGAACGTAAATATTCATTTTAAAAATAAAGATAGACTAGAGGAAAAAGAAAAATTTGTTTTTCATTTTCCTGTTTTTTTTTTTTTCTTTTTTTTTCTAACTTTTTTAAGATAGAAATATAAGTCCTTCAGACACCCTAAAGATGGATTGTTCACACTATCACATCTGATTATAGCATAGTAGGCAAGTAAAGTATTTCTCATATCAAGATCCATATTTTTTGCAATGTCATGAATTGGTATAAATTTGGGTTTCTTAGATATTCCAAATTTTATCCACAGTGGATGGCAGCTTTTCATAAAAGTGGATCATCAATAATAGCATGTACGTGTCACAACTATGTACTACTAATCTATCGAATCCAGTTAGGTTGCAATCTATTCCATGGATGACAAAACGAGTATCAGCTTTCTCTTGATTGGATCACAAGTGGTCAACGTTTCAAGGGATATTAGTGCTTACTGTCTCAAAACCACCAGAGGTCAAAAGTTCGTGATTGGTATCGAGCTTTGATGCTTGCTCAACAATTTCCTTGGACAGAAATTCAGTCAAGCTTGCTTTATTTTCAATTGAATGTATGAAGCAGTCCCATTTTCTAGGAAGGAGTATATTACGATTTGATATTTTGTGTTCAATTGGAATAGTCGATTGCCTATGTTTTAATCGAGCTCCAGACTTGATGGATGCTTTGTTGTAGCGATCGAACAGGACATGAACACTTTGACACTCATTTTGCTTGAAATTCGACATGACAGCCCGTAAAAATGCATCACTGAGATCTCCAAAAGTCTTTGCATATTTCAATTTCCTAATAGCCTGAACCAGTGCTTGACCATCGATTAAAGTAGCAGATTTCATTTTCAATTCATTAACTAATGTTTGCAACGTATTTACTTCCTCTTGTAACTGGTTGGTTAATAGTGCTTTCGAAGTTTGTCTGAATTCCCCATTATTATTGTTATGTGCTGCCCTCTAATAGAGAGGAGAGTTGTAATTACTCCCTGGCCAGAAGGGTGGCGCCATCTGTGGGCCAACTGGCGAACCACCGTTTAGTAGTGCCTAAGAAAATTATAGAGAATTCCAGTATATTCTGGAAAGTTCTACAATGATATTCTGGACATTCCAAGTGGGTATATAAAGAGGTGGAGCCAGCAGATGGGAGAACAGAACAGTACAGTGTAGTGAAGTATAAGGAACAGTTCAGTTTAGTATCCAGTACAGTTCTGGTTACAGAGACAGTTTGTAGAAGAAGAGTTCAGTTGAGTGAAGTAGGCAATACAGTTCAGTTCAGTGAAGTAAACAGACAGAGAGTTTTTAGGTTAGACAAGAGTTGTCAAGTTTAGGAAGAAAAGTACATAGTGTTTTAAAAGTAGTGAAAATTCTTGTTGCAAGTTATTCGAATCCACAAAGTGTTTACTGAAAATTGTAAGCACGTAACATCATTAACCAAATAAATTTTCAGTTTAGTGGAAGTACTTGAATTGAATTGAGGTGTTTGGCATAAATCCAAGGCTAACAATGCAGGCTTTAAAATAGTGAAAATTATATAAATATCAGCGTTCAAATAATTAAGTTTGAATTATTTAAACTAATTATATTAACCCAGCAAACAGAATATAAATGCAAAAACTTATCAGTTAACATAAAATAAGTGATAAAAAAAAAGAAGAAAAAGTTTAAAAGTTTTTAATAGCGATTAAAATTTTATCAATGCTAAATTATAAAAAATCAAGTAAAAGACAGGACCGGCCTTTACAGAATGATTGCAAAATTCAAATGTTGTAAAAAAGACCTTAATAATTATTGCTGCGTGTATTGCAACATTTTCCACAAAAGTTGTTGGGATAGAAAGCCTGATGTTATAAAAATAGACAAGTCGAAAATATACTGCTCTAGACCTTGTGCAGAAAAATCAAATGAAGACGAGGAAAGAATTAACGAATTATGTCTAAAAATAAAAAATCTGAAACTAATGATTCAAGAAAAGGATCAATTCTTAACCAATTTAAAAAGAAGAACTCAAGTATTTGAGGAGGATGTATTTGACAATGAAATGAACAAAGCTTCTTGACAGAGATTAGTGAAAATAAAATTGTTATAAGTAATCTTAATATAAAACTTCACGAACTAATTAAAAAAAAAACATTGGTGAAAAATAAGTTACTGCAAAATTTGGAAAAATTGAATTCATATGAAAATGACATTAAAGAATTAGACTTAATTAATAAAAAAATGAGTTATCAACTGGAATTTCTTAAGGCACAAAATAAAATAATCCAAGATGAACTAGAGGATCTGAAAAAAAATAATATAGAGAAGACAGCATTAGTAAATAAACATGACAGGAATCGTATCAACTATTAATGATAATATCAACAATTTATGTAATCTAACAAATTGTACTACCCAATTGATAATATCAGCAAAAAACTCAGGGACCATAAGAAATATGGAAGCTGTAATGCCCACAAAACTAAATAAAATATTAATTCTAAGTGATGATTATGGCCGCCACATCAACAAAATTGTAAATAATCTATTGAAGCAGAATTCAGTAACATTTTTCACGATACAAACTGGGGCTACCTTTAATCAAGTTACAGAAAACGTGCAATTGTTGATAAAAGACTACTTGAAAGATGATTATGTGATTGTTATTGCTGGATATAACAATTTTGATGAAAAAACAAAGTACCCTTCATTTAGAAGAATTTTAGACATAATTAGAAGCCATGCCAACACAAACTTGATAATTTCTACTGCCCTCTATAAGATGTCACATGTAAATAAATATATACATAAGTACCACAAAAAACTTAATGAAATCGTTACTTTGATCAAAAATAATGGGAATAAGGTTGATATACTTAATATAACGGACAACAAACCTTAGCAAGAGACAGATTGGTAGTGAAGCGGGCCACCCTGGGGGGCATCCTATATTAAAAATAAGTCTTAAATTTGTTTTAAATTCAGGGAAATATCACTTTTATAACTACAATTAACCAGAAATTATTTAAACATTACATTCTTAATTTCATTTCCAAATTTATGCAAATATTAATTTTACAACAGAAATTATCTTGTCAATACCAGATAATAGCCGACTTCAGGGCGCCGTTACGTTTTAACTTATTGGGGTAGAAAGTTGTACATATGTCAAGTGCCACTTTAAAATAGCTTGTAACATGGTTATTAATTCTTATCTAAAACTTGGCAGTTTTAAAAACAAGACTAATGCATTAGTAAAAACAGCAAAGCGTCGAGAGTTGTGTATGAAGTGAATAGGGCGACTTTAAGCAAACGTATAAGACGAAGATAGGGCAGGATACCGAAGCCACGTCTCATGTGTCAAATATACAAGCCACGTTCAGCTAATGGGAGAATTGGCACTGTGATTTTGGAACCGCGTTGTTGGAAGAACAGAATAAAAGCCAGGCGATGCTATACCTCTTGGCAGAACTGATAGAGGATGCTTGCCGATGTTTACCTGCGAGCCCTCTCGGTTTGCCCGGAAGAATGCTTATTCATCGAGGATGTTTGTCGTCGATTTTCGAATCCTCTGAATTTGCTAATTAGAGAACTAATTGCAGGATGCTTGTCAACGATCAAATACTCGAGCCCGCCTTAGTTCTCTAAAGACATCAATTAATTCTACGAATAAATCCAATCTGGCTACTAAAAGATTTGGACTGCTGGAGCGTGGCTTGGCAATTTACACGACGACAATTTCACCAACATAACTATTTAAGTATCAAACCTATTTACTTCTCTGCGTTATTATTTAAAATTGACTTTACATTCTGGTTTGGGGGGGGATAGGGGAAATTGGCTTATTTGTGGTATCAAGGATATTCATTTTATAGCAGGCTTTTAATAATATTTATGCAACAAGTTTTAGCAATAACTAAAGGGCTGCTTTTCTGTGGGCATTTGGTTGTCTAGAGGACTCACTTGAAATAGGTGCATTTCAAGGGAACCGGACCCCCCAACACATTACTTTTACTTTTAAATCAGGTATAACTGCATTACACTTGACTCGACGCTCCGTATAGTCGTCGGCTCCCCAGATGGTCGGGTGACCGGTAGTTTCTTACTACAATAAAGTCATCACAGGCACAGCTGGGGTTCTGATTGACCCAAATGTTAAAAACACCGCAGTTGTAAAATCTCATAAGGCTGTTTGCTTTTAACTACGTAAATAGTCATAATCTCTTGATTTATTTTCATTGTTGTTATAACCACAAAGAGTTCCCTGGCTCTAGTTCAAACACCGCGATCGTGGGTTTGTTCTCATCTTCGATAAGTGGTTGTTGTGACAATTAAAATCAACCCGGAGATTTTCGTGTTAATATAAACTTTAGGGAAATTTCCCTGCAGCTTATGAGCATTTACACTGAGTCTTGGCACGATGGCCACTTGTGACGGAGACGTCTGTCTTGTTTAGTACGCACCTAGTTTGTTGAGTCTTTTACTTGCGCCTGCAGCGATGTCATCACTGGAAGTTTATGGACAGAGTGCTTAACGCTCTGTCACCACAGTAATTGTCCAGCTAGTTTCATTCGATTATTTATATAAAATATTAGCTTTGTTATTTAACAAGAAAATAGGATACAATTATATTTCAAGCTACTCCGTTATTATTTCAATCCTAAGTTTAGGTGAAATTTCACATACTGAATATTTTGTTAGGAAGATTTACGTTTGCACCATAACAAGTTTATATTCTAGAACTATATATTTTCAGAGTTTATGCAATGACAAGAAACTTTAGCTTCCATTATACTTCAGTTGTTTATTATCAAGGGCTTGCCGTGTGCCTGGATTCACCTGTAAGGTTTCACTAGAATATTTCCAGTCAAACTATTGTGAGATATTTCTCACCTGCGAATGCCTAGTTTTCTATGATTGTTTAATAACGATCCATCAAATTAATAAAGAGTTCCCTGGCTCTAGTACAAACACCGCGATCGTGGGTTTGTACTCAACTACGTTTCTACCTTACAAACTACAAACTGTTCAGGCCAACGGTCAGTACTGGGGTCCCCGTACCCTGTATACTTGCTTTTATTTTTAGGGGTATACTTTTCGTCGAGTACTGAACCGGGACGTCTTGTCTGTTTGATTTACATCGACTTTCCCTGTTCACGTTGTTGAACAATCATATACAGTTTGGGATTTGCAGTTGTTTATTCAATTAAGGGAGCTTTTCCCCAACATTCTATGATCTCTTACATGAGTGTCTCATTATTACTTCCATTCTCTAATGCACGAACAGAACATTGTTCTTGTCCTCTGTTTTGCAGTAAACTTATTTTATCAGAGCGATTGCTAACACCAAAGTTCCAATTACATTTTAATCGGCTATTTGCCGCATCTTTAATTACACCTACAAATAACACGGCCTATGATTGTGTTACCTTAGTACTTGTTATTGCATAACCAGCTTTGAAATATGTATAGTATGTCATTACTATAGCGACGTAACCCTTCCTATATAATATTTAGGCAATTGTCTCAAATATTTGGATTGTTTTGATTTCATGTACGGCTATTTGCCGCATCAATTTATATAAAATAAAAATGGGTTTTTTTGACTACTTTTTCCCATCAATTATTGTCTTTGCTTTCACCTTTACCTTTTTTATCACACAAGTAATAAATTAAATAAATGATTTCATTCTAATCAAATAAATTAGAAGACAAACTTCAACTATAAATGTACAGTGCAATCTTGAGTAATAAAACAACACATAAATAACATAAAACATTAACTAGGTTTCTCAAATAATAGACAGTGTATCCAAACTTACAGTGTATTTACAATAACAGAGTGATTAATTTTCCCAGTTACAGTATCAGACAGAAACAAGTAATACCAAACTTTAAATCAAAGAACCTGGGGTAATTATAAAGGGTTACTACACACACACAACGTAATTAAGGTCCTAACCACATAAAACTAGATGATCACGTAAACGGCCAATTTGTTTATTTATCTTGACATAAAATTGAGATAAATAATTACTGGGTAGGAATTAATAAGTTCTTGATTGCTTCTCGATCAAGGATTTTGATATTAATTAACACCTGGGGGAGTGTTATTTCACTGGTTTACGTGACCAGGATTTTTATTTATAATTAATGGAGGGGGGATGGGGGTGTTTCAGTAGAAAGGTAGTGGAAATAATATTAAAGAATGAAAATACATCAAACTTAATAACGATACAACCAAATTCCCAGCTACCGATAGAAGACCATCAGTCATTAATAGAAATAGTGGAAATTACTGATGAAGAAAATATGCCAACAGCATCTCTAATCAACTCTCAGCCAGAGGTAGAGTTTGTAGAAAGTCCAAATGGGAACATACCAACAACTCCTCTAATATTAGATGCAGAAATTCGACAGTCATTAAATAAGTCTACTTTTTTAGAAAAAATTTAATTGTAGTGTTAAATGCGCAAAGTTTACTGTCAAAATTTGACAAAATATCAGATTTAATATTAAATTTTAAACCACTAATAGCTTGTTTAGGTGAAACTAGATTAATAGATATAAATAACAATGAAATATTTATAGATGGATATAATATTCTTAGGGTTGATAGCTGTAATAGACAACAGGAGGAGTCCTAATGTATCTAAGAAATGATGTAAAAATATTAACATTTTACAAAACCTCATATGCAAAAAACTTTTGGTTGCTGAGTGTTAAAATACATTTAAAAATAAACAATAAATGCATTTAAATACCTATCATATGACGCCACACTCATTTAAATCGGTTAAGTAGTTAATGAGATAATCGACAAAATCTTATACCAAGACATCTTTGTGTTGTCATATTTACTCATTCCACATGTTAAAAAAGCGACAACAGACTGCTGCTCAGGAGGCACCGTTAATTACGATTATATCACTTGTCGGTATACAACTACCCAGTCCCACGAAAATTGTCGTTTGACGAGTTAGTTTGATATGGCCTCTTAACTAGTTACAGTGTTACATGTCTTCCGTATCACCCGGTATACCTGGAACATACGAGACCTTAATAAATCTTGATAACTTTCTTATATACCCTTGTTACCTTTATATATTATTTATATAACTAGTTGCTATTAGTAGCGAAAAATTTCTATTTTTATAAAGCTCCAAATAATGAGTTGGGGGAATTTTGATGACACTCGGGGAATTCAAATGGCGTGTTCAAGTAATTCGAGAATTGAATCACCACACACAAAATGATGCTATAAATTTTTTTTTTGCAAATTTGTTACGACAAAGAAAAGTATTGTGATTTTTATTAGGATTTCTTATATGGATGTGTTGAGTTTAAAAAAAAGCGCACATTATAAAATCCGCCATTACTCTTCCAATATGGCGACTAAGAGTCTCAAAATCTAGGAAAACAATGTAAGGTCAAGTGGTACGAAAGGTTTTATACCAAATTTGATTTGGTTTGGGGGCAGACTACATGGAAATCTAAAATTGTTTAAAAAAACATGCTCCTGACCGATATGCTCCTACATTACTGTGAACAGCCCTGAATAATGAACATGTGGTAAATAAACTTTTCATTCTATTCGAGGCGACTGTCAAAAAATTACTTACGTACATTTACATTGTTTAGTAAAAATTTCTAGATCTAACAAAAACAAAGTTGTTAGAACAGCATGTAAATAGCAAAGCCACATTATATTAGATATTTCAACAGCAAATAGCTCCATTTCTAACTAAAAAGTTACATTAATGTCTGACCAACAGTTTGTTTGTATATATGGATTAATAAAAATGGTAATGTTAGTGTAGAAAAACTTACGTAGGGATAAGTGGGGCAGGTAGAGCCTGTCCTTGTGGTCTGCCTGGTGGCATAGGGGGAACTCCTCCACCTGGCCTATTGGGAATGGCAGGAGCCGGTCTACCTGTACTTGGAGGAGGTGGAGGTGCCCTAGAGCCTAGTGAACCTACAGAAAAATAAATAATTCGTTGTGTTCTCTGTCAAAGGGTCAGTTAAGAAAAAATACATTTTATGAAGATTTACTCCAAAAACCGAATTATCATTATAATTCATACGTAATGATGACTGGCAACTCAAATGACTGATCAAAATTAACAAAAATACCACAGGCAAATATTAAATAAAATTTTGGGCCCTGAAAACTAATTTTTTTTTTTTTTTTTAATTATTCTGAACCAGAGTTTTTAAATATATTTAACACGTTTACTATTTATAATAATTACCAGTATTACCACATGAATGTAAATGTTTAACTTGTGGGAAATTACTATTAAAAACAAATACAGATATACAGAAAAGTACTTTTTATGCTAATATTGACATGTTATTTAACTTTCAGACAATATGTTATTCTTTTTGTGGAAGCCGTGAAGCCTCTTGACAAAAAAGTATCTTTTTTAAATGACCCATCATAGTTGCTTATAAATGAGTATTAGCAGCAATACCATTTATTTTTGAGATTCAGCACTCCAACTCCACATAATGATTTAGAAAACAAAAGCCGTGCATTAGATAATGGAACAACTACGTAAACGTGCAACTAAAGAGAAATGCAAAATGATGTTAGTTAAAAAAAATTAAAAATACATTAATTGACCTTACATCTAACTAAATTTTCACTTATACAGGGTGTGAACGAAAGCTGTTAAACAAATTAAATGCAAGAAAAAATGTTTTTCTTTACAAAATTGTTTGGAAGTAATTCGTTTTCAATGATTTTACAGAAATTAAACATATATCAATATTTTAAAAATGGGCAACTACTAAAACAATCGTCTAGTATGAGGAAGCTGCACGAAATATGACTTCTAGCCTCACCCCTCCTAAACATAAGGAATTACCAATTGCAGCATTGTGGGCGGTAACAGATAGACTTTAGTTCCAATGAGATATAAATGGTGGCAGTATCTGTGTCAGGTGACTTCTTCATAACTGGCAATTGCTTTAATCAATTTTATCAATTTTAACTCGATATCTATGCCAATAACCTCTACAATTAAGATTGTGTGACGCTGACAATTACTGCTTTAGATACATCATTTAACAAAATGTCAGATAATATGTATCCAAAAATAGCGGCCGCAAAACATAATATTTTTAGTCGCAAATTCCTCTATAAAATCCTTATTTTACTATAAGGAACGTAACCAGACTGCAACCAACAGCTACTCTCCGGGCTATGTGCCCCGTCGAGCGCTGAATTACAAGTTACAAGTCTGGCACGTTAAGTGTAATAATTGCATATTACCATCAAAACGCTAATGCTTCAATTGCAACAAACAGCAGCCGAAAGACTGATCCTACTTAAAGGAGCTCTCTTGCCAGCCGTAGATGGCGCCTGCTGACTATTTTACATGTCGCTATTGTAAAAATACCGGGATGTACCAAATAGTCAAAGGATCCTCGTGCCGATCGTCACATGCCTACCTTGAACTGACAAGAGCCAACAGCTCGAAACTGCAGCCTGCAAGTGGTGTGTGACAGGTGGCAAGAGAGCTATTTTAAGTAGGATCAGTCTTTCGGCTGGTGTTTGTTGCAATCGAAGCATTAGCGTTTTGATGGTAATATGCAATTATTACACTTAACGCCCCAGACATGTAACTTGTAATTCAGCGCTCGGTGGGGCACATAGCCCGGAGAGTAGCTGTTGGTTGCAGTCTGGTTACATTCCTTATAGTAAAATAAGGATTTTATAGAGGAGTTTGCGACTAAAAATATTATGTTTTGATAACAGTTAATGTGCGTTCGTCAGCTAACATGATGAAAAATTGATGTTTTTTTTTTTGCATAAAGATACAAAACGGTCTTAGAAGTAATGTTATTTAGGAAAGGATCTTAGGTGCTGCCATTAAAATTTAGTAACAACTTTTGTGAACATCCACGTATAAGTGAAAAGGTTTAACTCAACCGCCTGACAAACCAAATTACCATTCTATAATTCACCCGTGTACTATTCGTAATGTATGCTGATTCTACAATTTTGTAAAGATACAGATATACGGATTCGGCAAAAGTGTTTTATATATTATTCTGAAATAAATAAGTGCTAGAAAGACAACAAAAATCACTTATATGAAAGCAAAACGGATGATGGTTATATTATCAGTACACAAATGAGAGTTTCTCGACCTCCCGTCTCACCGTGACCACAATTTACTATACCAATGCTCTGCATCGATGCACGACATGGTGATAAAAATAAGATTTCACGAATTGTGGCACATTGGGAGCAGTATATCCGACATTCTGTTCCTAATTTTTGTTTTTTCTCGCACTCGTTTACTTCAGGATAAAACTACTTTTGCAGAATCTGTATGTTATACAAAGTTTACCAAAATACCTGAGATCAACAAATTAATGGTTTTTTAATTTGTCATGGGGAACTAACTTAAATCTTGTGTATTTTACATAAACTCCTTCTTGAGGTGACTCATTCAATCGTATAAATAAAAATTAACAGGTAAACAACACATTTTCCACCAATGTATAACATCACAGACACACGGTAAGTACCGATGTAAAAAGTATTATATATCGCAAAATGGTAATTTGTAAATTGTATAGCGGTTTCCAATTAAATTATAAATTACATAAAGAGATGCATTATTTAGGAATTATCCAAGCAAAGCTTGCATACAGTAAGAAATTAGTTTCCTTACATGTGGGATATGGTTAATGAACCTATATTTGATTTTTAAAACATAAACAAAGAATCAAGAAAAACATCCAAAGTGAGTCTTTTCGAAACTACTACGAAATTCGTGGTAATATGTAGCGTCGAGTAAGGTCTTTGAAAAGTGGGAAGCACACTAAAAAATTGACTGTTTTACCGTGAAACGTAAAAACACTTCTCGGACAATTTTAATTGAAACTGCATCAAGAATTAACTTGGCCGATAGGAATATTTGCAACGTCATAGAGAAACTTCTGATGAAATATTTTTCGAAACTACACTGAAATCTACCTTTCGTTATTTTGACAAAATTGAATGTTTCTTTTTTTCAGATGAAGTTTTGCATCAAAGCAATTAATGCTCACTTTTACCGAGTTGACGGATATGGATTTCAATTTGAACGCAAAAATTTGTCAGAAAGGCGTCTTATGTCTGAAATGGTGTGATTAGGACCTGTAACGAATATTAAGTTAGTAGTTGCAAAATGAAATTAATAGGACATAAAAACGCCTTTGGATATTTTAAAAGTGGAACTACAATGAAAGTTGATTTCAGTTTTTGTATTCTCATCTATTAATGTCCCTTGCGCTGAAAGAACCTTCTTGAGAATGGAAACACCACGTATAGTATAGTATGACTAACGGATTGTCCACAATATCACAGTAACAGGAATTTCAAATTACGTTTTATGATGTGACATTGTTTAATGAGCTGATGAAGATGCAATGCAACTTTAGTCTTATAGATAAGATTTGAATCGATATAGTTGGCTTGGTTTTAAGACCAGTCGAAGTTCGCCGACAAAAGCTGTTGGTTGATTAAAACAGGCTCTGTTGGTGGAATATGTTTAAACTTGGACCTTGCTCGAACATTAATATCATAATTGCACGTCATGACTAGATGGTTTGTGCAAAATTTCAGAGTTCGACAAAAACGTGTATCAAAAATAAACTGAAAAAATTTTGTGATGACAATACATGAAGTTAAATAATATAATACAACTGAAATTTTTCTGCTTTATAAAACATGCATGCAGTGAAAAGGTTAACTTTGGTTTATTTAATTTCAATACTTAAATTGTCATATATTTTTTATAACCTACAAAGTGATGAGTGTGCAAAGTACTGGTTAGCTTTAAAAAATGCAAGTAGAAAAAATGTTACTGAAAAATTTACCACTAGATCCAACAGATCCCATACTTGGAGTAGCCTTTCTTGGTCCACCAGGGCTGGGCGGGGATAGCCTTGGATTATCTAGTCCACTAGCAAGCCAGTCATTTTTAACCGGTGGCGGCACGGGGGTTGAAACGGTTGCCATAGAAACATCGCCAATAATGTGGAGTGCTTCCTTGCAGGCGTGGTACATACGTAACATTTCTTCTCGCTTTTGGGCTTCCTCTGGAGCCTCTTCCATCATCTGGGCCTATAATTAACAAGAAAATTCATTATTAGAACTTGGATGCCAACATACAAACTCCCTTATAAATCAGTTTAAGTACCAAAGTATATCTATTAAACACTTAAACCTATATTTAAAACCAATATTTACCTGGTCTCCACTAGCATATATATGTGCTAATAATTCTCCGTTAATAAATTCTTTGGTATGGTTGATGATCATGTACATAATGGTTTTTGGCACCAGATCCCTTGTGGTTTTGGTAACAATCCTCATGTAGCTGTCTACTAAATTCCTTATGGTTTCAACTTGTCTCTCCAGCTGGGGGTCCATTGAACTCGTCATATTTTCACCAGACGACTAAACAAACCATAAAATTAAAACTACATAGTAGAAAATTAAAATTGTGTTAGTGTGTTATTGGTAAAAGTCTTTAGAAAACATGCTGTGCTGTTTTCATACAGTGTTAAGAGTAATATTCCATTCCAGAGAGGAAAAACCTCCAATTCATTCAGAATAAAAACTGTTACAGTGAAGAATTAATGTGCTAGGATGTTATATTAATAGGGAGGGGTGTAATTCAGAAGGTAGATGTTTACGTAAATCGAAAAATAATTAAATGTGAGGGATATATATCACTAGTAAATGTACTGCAGCAAGATTTACTCTAAAGTATTAATTATTAGTGACAGATCCAAGGCTTTCAAAAATGAAATTACCCATTTCAAAAAGAGGGCCCTTAGGGGTGTCAGAAATGACTTTGTTGAAAAGTTTGTGTTTTGAAACATGTACCTCTCGCTAATAAATTAGCTATTTGCTATATTGATGTGATTTATTATATTTATATACTAAAATTATGAGCGTCTCTATGCTAATAAGATATTAACATCTTCTTACATCTTACGGTTTTTTTAAACAAATCCTAAATTCACAACGAAATTTGTGCGCTGAAAATACATCTTAAACATTCAAAATTTTTATATGCTTTATGTGAATGAAACCTGATCCATAGATTTGCATTATAATTCTATTGACGTCGAAACTAGATAGTGTACAAAATTTCAAACGGACCAGATTATAGAAGTGGATCAAGAATTAGACACTAACAAAGTGAAAATGAATAAAAGCTTGTAAAACTGTCGTCATATATCAACCAAAATCCTACACCACAATTTCTGCTAAAACAATTGGTGAAGCAGTATATTCAAATGACAGAATAGAAAGAAGGATTGGATATTGGATTAGATATTATGTATAAAAAGGATGTATTTTGACTTGTGCAAAAATCTTGTTATTTAAAGCATTAATAAAACTATCTATCTATCAAGAAAAATGGTTACCGACCATACAAAGTAAGAAAACCCTATGAGATTTTTCCCAAGGACAATATCAGACGCACGATCTTTTAGGAAAGTGTAATGGAAAAGGCAAACCGTGATGAAAATTTCATCAAAAATATTGTTTTCACTGATAAAATCGTCCCTTGCATTACATCTATTTTTTGTATTACAAACTCAGTATCTCCAGAAATGTATGGGGTGGTATGCTGGAGGATCATAAGATCAGTCCATTTTTCATTAATGGTACACTAAACGGCCTTAAGTATTTAAATCTACTGCAGCAGTACATTGTTCTGAAAATTAATAGGCTAATAGGGCAAAGAATTAATTAAATCTGGTTTCAGCAAGACAGTTGTCATCCTCATGATCGTACTGTGGTTCAGGATTTTCTGAACATTACATTTCCAGGTCGTTTATTGAGTGGACGGGAACCATCTGGTGGCCAGCTAGATCTCCTGATCTGGCTGCAAATGACTTATTATGGGACCACATAAAATCTCAAATATATGACTTTCAGGAGAACAGTGTTAATAATCTCAAGGAGTTGCAGTTGAAAATCGCAAAACACTTTCGAACAAATTAGTCTGAATATATCGTTAAATGTCAGAAGTTCTTATGATAGATTAGGTTATTGTTCAGCTCAAGAAAGGTGCCTATTTGAACATTTATTATAATTCTTTATTTTTCATTTCAAAATTATTTTAAACTTCGCCGTACCGAAACCGGGTCATCAGTGACCCAGAAATTACTTTTATGTCAATATATTCCACACCAATTTTTTTAAAAGAATTTTCTTTTGGGAACTTTCCTACTTTTCTACAACAAATGTTACACATATATATCAGAAGTAAAATCCTGGTTTCTTTTTGTGATTTATGTAAGTCTTGTTGATATGGGTCAGAGCTGACCCGGTTTGAAAATTGAAAAGAAGCAGGTTTCTTGCCATTTTTGTCAAAAAGATGAACATGGAGAATCTTCATAAAAGTAAGAATATATCTTTGTTATTCAAATTATATAAAAATAATTATTTGCAGGTTTGAGAAATGTATTAGTTTGCTGGATGCTTCATGTATTTATTTTTAAATCAGATATCGTTTTGTTAATTTAATTTTAATTTGGATTTTAGTTCAATTAAATTTTTTCTAGTTGCACTTACAGTTTAAATTGGTAGACCATGCGCCACTATTATTATTATGGTACTGCGAAGGTTAAGAATATATTTTATTTTAAAAGCATCCATTTATAGCTTCCTAGGGCTGAGTCATTTGGCCCTTCATAAACTTTATGAGAATAATAATTATAATTTTCAGATGCTATAACATACGTATACATTATAATAATACAGGGTGGTCGCCTAATATTGCTCCTCAAATTCCCTGACTTTCCCCTGATTTCCCAGACTGAGAGACTTCAGTTTTCCCTGACTTAATTTTTATAACCAGGACCGCGGAACATTTTTTGATGAGCGAGAGGGGAAAAATGTATACACTGGACCCCTTAAACGAGCCCTTGCCGTGGGAATCATCCCCTTACCTCCCCCTCCCGACGGGCCTGTTTACAACCCAAAAGTCAATGGGTCATTTGGTCAAGCTTCAAATTACACTATTTACCTAATTTTTATGAAGCATTCATGGTGCATGTCAACCCTGAAAATTTGAAGTTGATCCAGTAAGTAGTTTTTGAAATATATGAGGTCAAAATCAGAGGCAGTGACGTCATTACGTCCCATAACTATTTTTGCAAGGGTTTGTTAGCTCATATTACTGTTAAAATTCACAATGTGCGAACGCTGCTATTTAAAAGCAGATTCGTCTAATCTACCAATGGTATATTTAATAATGGTGAGCGAGTATTTTAATACAAACCACCAATTTGTAAGTGCTGAAATGAGATGTGTAAAAATGCAACGGTAAGTTCTAAAGCGAAATCGTTAAAAGCAGCTGTTTTTTTTTAAATGTGGATAGGTACTTGTTACTAAAAAAATGCGCATTTATTACGTTACAAAATTTATAATAAAATGGAATTTCTTAGTTTCGAAAAAAATACAAACATTTACTTTTTTTTACTTCCATTGCACCTGCGATGTATTGTATTTATACAGGGCAAAAAATTTTTTGAACTCCTGTTTTTTTTACATTTCTCGACGAATAGTAAGTCTACAGTGGAATGAAATTAAATCACGCGGTTTTGTAGATCACAATTAAAGGTCAGATTTGTTTGCCTTACACTGAATGCCCATAACAAAACAATTTGACTGTGTGCTTAACCATCCATCCATCCATTGCTAGATGATGGAATTTATCATGGAGAATAAGCCAATGTGTTGCCTAGTTGCACAATTTTTCAGTGAAAATAACTTCGATTGAGTCATGTAAGTCACAAAAAATAAAAAAATTTTGGCTGCAAGCAAGAATAAATATATATTAAAATAAATGCGTTTTCCCTGACTATTTCTTAAAATTCCCTGAATTTTCCGTGAAAAACATAAAATTCCCCGACTTTTCCCGGCATTTCAGAAAAGTGGCCACCCTGTAATAATAATAATAATACGTGTGTGCACTGCAAGTTGGTTGCCCATTTACTTAGCATGTAAACGTGAGCCGACGTACGCACTTGCTTGCCGCTTAGGTACTGTATATTGCTAGGATATATTCACTCCCACGAAACAACTTAAATCATTTAGGATACACGTTGCAACATGCCGACGATGTTGTATTAAAAAAAAACAACTACTGAAGCAGTAAATCAATTACAGATAGAAAATAGACAAACAAAACACTTTTTGGCAAGTGCGATTTGTCTGTGTAAAAACTTAGTATATGACGAGTCTTTTAATGGGAGAATATTTACTGGCCCATAAATAATTGTATTTTAATGAGGTTTTTTTCGGCAGGTTTCGCAAAAAGTAACTTATGTGCTTATTATTACCTTGGCTGATAGGCAGTATAAGAAAGGTTTTCTTTTACAATGGACAAGTACTGCAATATTATTGATTGGTACAATTTCTAAGGTAAAATCGTGTATTAATTTGTTCCTAGCGCTTATTTCACAAAACGATACAATTAGAAGGTTTTAGAAAAGAAAGACAACTTTGACAAGTTTTGCATTGGTTTATCCAAAATTTTGAAAAACCGTGAATACTTAATTTTTTAACGAAAGATATAAATATAAAAAATGTTTGAAATATCATTCTGCCATTTCTTTTTCTATTTTTGAGTTTGAATTGTGCAAAAGTTAACCAACATTTTAATGAGCCATTTTTGATGACCCTTTTTCAATATATGACCTCAAAGAACATTTAACTTGCTGAAATGAGTTAGTTGAGGATTTTGAAAGATTTTCAAACTGTGGATTTTCCACTATATCATCTTCTAAGTATTTTTGAAATATATCTCAAAAAATATATGAATATGAAATGCTTCTCATGTTAAAGTGACATCACGGTATCCAATAATGAATTTGTATTTATTTACTAGAAACATCAGTCAAAACAAAATGAAATATTATTTATCACTAATTTTCTCTCTCTTTGTACCATGTCATGTTTATAAATATTGTTATGTGCTGCCCTCTAACAGAGAGGAGAGTTGTAATTACTCCCTGGCCAGAAGGGTGGCGCCATCTGTGGGCCAACTGGCGAACCACCATTTAGTAGTGCCTAAGAAAATTCTAGAGAATTCCAGTATATTTGTGGAAAGTTCTACAATGATATTCTGGACATTCCAAGTGGGTATATAAAGAGGTGAAGCCAGCAGATGGGGGAACAGTACAGTACAGTTTAGTGAAGTAAACAGACAAGAGAGTTTTTAGACAAGAGTTGACAAGTTTAAGAAGGAAAGTAAAGTGCTTAGTGTTTTAAAAGTAGTGAAATTATATTAGATTAAGTTATTATTAGTTGTGTGATTTTTAAGTATTTGCTAGTGTAATTTTAGTGATTAAATAAATCAGTGGTTTGTGAAAATTCTTGTTGCAAGTTATTTGGAATCCACAAAGTGTTTACTGAAAATTGTAAGGACGTAACAATATTGTTCTATTACTATCATTATAATAGTTAAAAAACTTAAAACATTGTAAAGTGGTCGACAGATTGTCGTCAATCTGTTCAAAGAATGCAGATTCTACTTTAAGGGTAGGATAATATTCTGTATTTCTCCCTTTCTCAATTTGGTTATAAACAAAATAGCCACTTCTGGTAAATGTAAGCACAGTGATACCCAGCATGTATACGGTTGTATTGAAAGTTTTCTTTGAGTTATAGTGTACCGTGACAAAGTGTCAATACAAGCCACAGTCTTCAGAATTTGTAGTTAAATTGTGAAACGCAAATGAATAGGATTAGACATTTCTATATTACATCATTTTATAGTTAGAGTGACATCTGAATGGTAGTGAAAATAGCATGTGAATGACTAATATCATACTATAAAATATTTTTTAAAAAGCATATCTCAAAAAATTAAACTTTAGATCCATGTGAATACTGTAACATTGTATTATACTTTTTACACAATGAAAATATATTTAATAAAAGTAACAAAACTGAAAATGATATTTCTACAAATGACTTTTTTCTAATTAAAATTTGCAGATGTAATATTAAGAATGAAAACTAGAGGAAATACTGATATATGTTCAGTTCAAAAAATTTAGCACAGTTGCAGTAAACTCAACAACGCGCTGTGTTTTTTGTAAAATTTTCTGTACTTTTACAAACCTGATAATTATCTCCCTGCAGCATCAGAAGCAAAACACACAAATACACACGTTAAATGCAAGAAACTACACACAAGGTATAGCAAACACTGGGTATATTAGTTACAAAGTTAAAAGCGATTAAACTTCATCAAATATTAAATCTACATTTACCCTAACTAAGGAATATGATCCGATCGTAACATAACTTCACAATACTTGGAATCAATACGGAAACTATAGTTGCATATTCTTTTTTAATTACTCATTTAACGTCATCCTAACTTCAATCACAAAGGCACATTTATTGTCATTACATAAGGTCATTTCTCGCATTAATACTGTTAAGATATAGTTTTTTTTATACATTTATTTAACATCGGCCTATTTCCTCTACTGAGACCTATCACTGATGCCTGTAAATGGTGCCAGGAATTTTGTCAAATCTCTTCTTGTTTAAAGAGTAGGGATCTTTTACTTACACTAACATTTAATAGACAAAGGACCAACAGTTTTACATCCCCTCCGAAGCATGGTATGTCCACTACCCAATCCTCGCCTAAGATTGCATAGCTTCTGCGCATAAACTGATATACAAGATGCTAGCTCACCCCTAAATATATAATTCTTAATGCAGAAAAAAAATCAAAAAGTTACCATTTGCTGTCACCTTGACATATGAATATTTATTTCAAAGCTTGTGAAGTTATGATACTGAAACAAATTTTCTGAAAAATCTACGCTAAATAGAAACCAACAAACTCTGAATTACTGGCTAACATTTGAGTAATCAATTTTCAAAAAAAAATTATTAATCAAGGGTAAATGTAGACAATGAAAACTGCCCACAACTAGAACTCTCCAACAACAAACAAAGTCTGACCATTGAGAATCTTCTATTATATACTTGCCCGCTTTTTCTGTAAGACATTAATAAATTACATACTATTCTATCTGCCAGGTTAATTTCATACAGTGTAATTAGTTTCCTATCATTAAAAAAAAAACTGGTAATAGAGAACGAACAGACAAACAAAAAACCTTAAATAACAAGGGGTCTAAAGCGCATAGTTTTCAGAGGAAAAAATAAAAATGGATTTTCAAAAATTTACTTCAGAGCTTCTAGTTGGATAGCGTTTGTATAATTGTCGAACTAAACCAAGTTCGAGGTCTCTTTGCGACCTACATCTTTCTTTCTTTAACAGACGCATTAATGATAAAAATTAATTACTTGAATACTGCCAACGTTTTTTGTATATCAAAATTTGTTACTTTCTTATAAAAAAAAAACGTGAGGACCACCGACTTCTGTTCTTTCAATTGGATTTAATGTAGAGTCAATTAAATGTGATGAATTGTTTTGGTGTCTTTTAGTACCTTGGACTGTTGGGCTATAAAATTTAACTGTCATGAATACCAAACCGTAAAGATTTGTTCACAACTACACGTCCATTGACCCATAGTAGTATGGGGGCCATGAACCTTCCCGTGGCCCTTTGAGGTTGCGACGAGTAAATAGGTGTTTTCGACGTATTTTTTCATGCTGAATCCAAATAAGCAACTCAATTTTACGGAATCATGCAAGAAAAATTGTTATTAACATTTTAATTGTTTATAAGGCTATAACTTCAAAGTTAACAATTGAAGGGAGAGTTTTCAAATTTTTTATGATTTCTGATACAAAAACAAAGAAAACTCTTTTTGAAAAATTAAAATCGACTTATTAGAACCGGAGATATTGCACATTTATTATTAACAAATTGCATAATTACGATTTTTCCGCACTATTTCACTCATAACTCGGCTCCTATTCAATGTAGAAAGTTCTACCAGGTCTCATTTTAAAGCTAAAGCTTCAAGTTTTAAAATATTTTGTAATGAAACATCCCACCATGCTCTTGAAAAATTTTACAAGTGATGAAAGCCTGAAATTTTTGCGGAAAAAAGATAAGTAATTTGTTTATACGCATTTTGAGGAAAGTTAATCTATAAATATCAGCAATTGAGTTATACATTATTATTGTACATCTCAAAACGAAAATTTTTTGACTTGCTGAATGTATTTTGATTGATTTTTCGCCGAGTAATAATTTGTAGTTGAAGCGCTTTCGCGCGCAACGCGCACACTGAGTACGCGTTACATGTAGCGACTACCGTTTTATTCCTGGCTTTACTTAATAAATAATTTTTGAAATATTTACATTAATAAATAATTTGTAAATAATAATAAACAAATACATAATTTTTTCTAAAGTGTAATAATGAAAAAAAAGTTAATTCATTCTCTCATACTATGACTTTCTAGACTTTCTAGGCGAGGTAATTGTTTATTATTATTATTAATTTTTGAAATATAATAAATACATCACTTGCATCAATACTTGCTAGTAAAGATTGCGTGAATTTTTCAATATCGCCCTATCAATTTTCAGCATTTTTGAATACATCAAAACATTTTTTAGATGTAATAATAATTACTCTTCACTATTTAGTTCTTTCAGATTGATTTGAGAAGAGGAGAGGAATATTTAGTGGAAGTTATGAAAAAAATGCAGGCTGTAAAACATTTGATGAATTAAGATTTAAAATATATTCCCATTCCAGTAAACACCTCATCGAGCAGTTACCACCCACATCTGCTACCATTAAATTACATATTTTAAGATGTTTATATATAACTTTTGTACAGACTAACATTTTATCGGTTAATATTAGCCTTGTAAATCCAGAAAAATTTGGATGGATCAAGGAACAAGATTTACTTTTGCCCCAAAAAATGCATGATTTGTTGCCCCGATGAGTGAACTTGTACCAAATTGTACATGTAAGATGTGCACAACTAAATGGTGTCGCTGTAAAAAAGCTAATTTATCCTGCTGCATGTTTTGCACATGCAAAAAAGACAATACATGCAAAAACAATCAATAAACAGTTAGTATTAGTAGAAAATGAATTAACTTTTTTTTCATTATTACACTTTGGAAAAAATTATGTAGGTATTTGTTTATTATTATTTACAAATTATTTATTAATGTAAATATTTCAAAAATTATTTATTAAGTAAAGCCAGGAATAAAACGGTAGTCGCTACATGTAACGCGTACTCAGTGCGCGCATTGCGCGCGAAAGCGCTTCAACTACAAATTAATATTACTCGGCGAAAAATCAATCAAAATACATTCAGCAAGTCAAAAAATGTTCGTCTTGAGATGTACAATAATAATGTATAACTCAATTGCTGATATTTATAGATTAACTTTCCTCAAAATGCTCATAAACAAATTACTTATCTTTTTTCCGCAAAAATTTCAGGCTTTCATCACTTGTAAAATTTTTCAACAGCATGGTGGGATATTTCACTACAAAAGATTTTGAAGCTTGAAGCTTTAGCTTTAAAATGAGACCTGGTAGAACTTTCTACGTTGAGCCGAGTTATGAGTGAAACAGTGCGGAAAAATCGTAATTATGCAATTTGTTAATAATAAATGTGCAATATCTCCGGTTCTAATCAACCGATTTTAATTTTTCAAAAAGAGTTTTCTTTGTTTTTGTATGAGAAATCATAAAAAATTTGAAAATTCTCCCTTCCATTGTTAACTTTGAAGTTATAGCCTTAAACAATTAAAATGTTAATAACAATTTTTCTTGCATGATTCCGTAAAATTGAGTTGCATATTTTGGATTCAGCATGAAAAATTACGTCGAAAACACCTATTTACTCGTCGCGACCTCAAAGGGCCACGGGAAGGTTCATGGCCCCCGTACTATAGACAGAGGTTCCTAAATTAACGAGTCATATTTATTAAAACTATTGAGATAGGTTAACCTTTTTCAAAGCGTTCCTAAAAGAATAAAAGAAAAAAGTTATATACATTTTTTATTTGTCTGGTCGTTCTCCATAAGTTTCTTCAATGACATAAAACTAATTACACCCTGTATGTGCAAAAATATAGTTCTACAAACACTCTACTTAAATTATTCTACTCAAAGATTAATTTTGAATACTTGGTGCAAAAAATCAATTAGAATTTTTTTTTTCTTTGTGCTTGCTTATGCATATACCTTGGTAAATAAGCAAAAATAAAATGTAAGCAGCCAAATGACTAATTGGACAAAAAAAAATAGTTGAAAATTCGTATCTTACTTACATCAGAAGACTAAAAAAATTAAAATATTTAATAGAATAAAATAAAAAATTCGTGTGTATTGTGTTTGTTCTGTACATGCCAATTATTTGTCATGCTTAGAATAAGAATAAGTATATAAAATAGCCGCTCACCTCTTCCCCATTGACTGCCTCGGTTTGTTTTTCAGGGTAAACTCCCGCTCTTAAAAATGAAGCTTTCCAGGAATCCACTTCATCTAAAGTTTCGCAGCTTAATTCCAATTGTTTATAGTCCTAGAATATAAATTGATTGTTAGAGATTTTAAAAAATAAAACAAAACATTTTCACGATTGTAACATTTATTATTGTTACTAACATTTTGATATGAAATATTCCAACTTACTTTATAAACGTTACGTCCGTCAGGATTGAACAAGGCAAACATATGCCTCCTGGACATAAAGCCCTGTTCAATGTCCCTCAATTTAAGTCCATCCAAGGGTAGCATATATTTCTTTTCTCGCTCCTCTTCATCTTTGTACCAAGATATGCTCTCTGAAGTGAGAACAAACCAGTAATCCCTCGAGCCGCCCTTCATTATTCCTAAATTGTGGATGCACATGAAGCCTTTGCGGATGACTTGATTGCCTAAAGCTCCTCGAGTACCTTTGGCACTAGCATTTTCCGACTGATTTTGAGCACTAAAAAAATAGGTTTATACTAATTTAGAACTGCTAAAAAAAAAACAATTTGCACCTACTTTGCAAATCCGATAAAGTCCTCATGGTTCGTGTTCATGTAAGCCAATTCGCAGTCTATTAAAATGCATAGTTGTTCTTTGCAGTATTGTTCTCTTTGCCTAATGTGAGTAGTAATAATTCTTTCCGCTTCTTCTCTTAAACGAGGATAACGGGACATCTATAAAAAATATTATTAGATTTAAATTGTTTAATAAATTACGTTGGTTTTTCGTTAAACTAACCTTATCTGTACACAGTCGAACGACATTGGATAATTCTGTAACCACCAAATCCACACACTTCAGCGAAGGCTCTTTTAAACGTGAAATCTGTTTTTTCACAATTGCTTCGAATGCCATATCAGGCGTGAACAAACCCACCTGGAAGTAATTGCATTGTTTAAAAAGCTAAAAATACTAATGCTAAAACTTACTCTGATACCGTGTATGTTTCTAATGGCGAACGCTATCTCTCTACGTAATTCCTTCTCGTCGAATTCCATTTTGACGATTTCAAATGGAAAACGTTCGTGAAATAAGCGGTTAATTTTAGCACCACCAGAGAGCTCCATAGTGTTAATTTGAGCAGAACCTGAACCTTCGATGGTTCTATCGAAATCTGTTTGCAACTGTTGAATCATTCTAGAAAAATAATACAATATATTATTAGCTTCCCTTAGCCACTATAGACTGGTGTCAATACCTTTATGGAAAAAAAAAATATATTAACAGACAAGACCCAGCCGGAACATTTAGTTAAGAGATAAAATAAAAATTAAACACGAGATAAAGTGAAATTGTGAAATGGGGGCGCTGTTTAGGGGTTAAAAGTGATTTTTTTTGCGAAACATGACCTCCTAGCGGAAAATGTTCTCTACAAAAGTTGTAAATAATAAAAAATCTAAAACTTTCAAATTAGGTATTTTTCAACGTAACCTCGAATTTTCTGAGAAACCAGCAGAAAACCAATTTTTCGGTTTCTTATTTTTTTTCTCTCCTGAAAATAATTTAATTTACATGAAATTATGTGAGTGTACCTTTTTTGCATTGAATAAGCATGATTTTTTTGAAATTTGGGAAAGAGTAGTTTCCGAGATATTTACATTTTTCAAAAAAAAAAAAAATTTATGGAAAACTTTATTCTATAATATTCTATTCAGGCCCATTTAAACCTTTTAACCGTTGAAAGGTCTACTTTAAAATGGTCTATATATGTTGATGGTTTATTTTTCATGATGTTTATTTTTTTCTCAGCGAAACTCGATTTTTGGAGGAAGACAACATGGAGTAGGATTTGCCATTCGGAATCAACTTGTATCCAACTTAACACAAGTACCACAAGGCCTATCCAAGCGTCTAATGCTGCTACGCTATAAGCTATCAGATGGCAACGCGGTAAATCTAATAAGCGCCTACGCTCCCACTCTGGATGCAAGTCACGAAACCAAGGAAAGCTTCTATCAACGGCTGGAAGAAACCCTCTGTAGAATACCTAAAACGGAACGACTCGTTATTCTTGGCGATTTTAACGCTAGAGTAGGGAGAGATGCAGACACCTGGCCAGGCATCATAGGCAAGAACGGTTTAGGCAACATGAACGCTAACGGTCAACTACTCCTAACTAAATGCGCCGAACATGATCTAGTTATAACAAACACCATTTTCCGACAAAAGGATAAATTTAAAGGCACCTGGCGTCACCCCAGATCAGGTCACTGGCATATACTGGACTATGTTATTGTACGCAGGAAGCATCTCAAGGACGTCCAAATTACAAAGGCGCGCATTGATAGCGAATGTTGGACCGATCATCGTCCTGTTGTCTCTAAAATGAAAATTGTTATGAGACCCAAACACCGATGAACTCAAGTAAAACGTAGACTCCGTCTCTGTATTAGTAAATTGCGTGACCAACAAACCGTCGAACAGCTAAAGCAAAAAGTTCAAGAGAATTTGAGTGCACTAGAAGAAACCAATTCTGTAGATGTCGCTGCTACCTGGACACAAATTAAAGACAGTTTAAAAAGTTCGAGTGAGGAAATTCTTGGCACTGCAGCAAGTAAAAAACAGGAGGACTGGTTCAATGATAATGAAGCTTTTATACAAGAACTTCTTGACCGCAAACATATTGCCTTCCAAAACGCTATCAACCACCCCAACGACTCATCAAAAGCAGAAGCTTTTACCCAATCTAAGTATGAAACGCAACGCGAAATCAGAATAAAGAACGAGTGGTGGGCAAGCAAGGCCAGAGAAATTCAAAGGTACGCCGATTCACACGACTACAGGAATTTCTTTCAAGGAGTAAAAGCAGTGTACGGCCCCAGTCGGAAAAATATGTGCCCTATTAAAGATTTAAATGGAAATCTCCTCAAAGAAGACCAGGAAATAAGAGCCCGATGGAAGGAACACTACTCTAACGTTCTTAACCAGCAGAGTCAAGCCGATCACGATATTATAAATCTTATCCCTCAATATGACACCTTCGAAGAATTAGATAAACCACTAACAACGGAAGAGATCTTAACCGCCATTGGGCAGCTAAAAAATAACAAATCTCCCGGCGCCGACTCACTCCCAGCTGAGATCTTTAAAGCTGTGTTGTCAGAGCTCATACCCTACCTCAAAAAACTGTTTGATGTCGTGTGGGAAAGTGGTCAAGCTCCGCAGGAGTTTCGTGATACACTTTTAATCAACCTCTTCAAAAACAAAGGGAGCGCTGCGGACTGTGGAAATTACAGGGGTATAGCTCTCCTGGCTGTTGGAGGGAAGATACTCACTAAAGCGATGGCAAATAGGCTAACACCTGTTATGGAAAACTTACTTCCTGAAACACAGAGTGGCTTTAGACCAAACCGAGGCACATCGGATGTAATCTTCACACTTAAACAGCTTCAAGAAAAAGGACTCGAACATCAAGGAGAAATTCACATGGCCTTCATTGATTTAACCAAGGCGTTTGACTTGGTGGACAGGGAAGTGCTCTGGAAAATTATGTTCCGCTTAGGTATCCCTAGAAAATTTGTGGAAGTATGTCGCAGTCTATATACAAACAACAACGCCCATGTTATGTATTATGTATAATAATGAGGCAACCGAACCTTTCCAAATCCTCACTGGAGTTAGGCAGGGATGTGTCCTGGCACCCCTACTCTTTAATTTGTTTACCACTGCTCTAACAATTATTGTTGACAACAAACTGACAGTCAGAGGAATAGGTCTCAGATACCGTTTTGATGGCGGTCTCTTTAACATAGGGCGCTTTAGAGCTTTCACGAAGACACGCACACGATTCATTTGTGATCTCCAGTATGCGGATGACTGTGCACTTTTAGCCTCTATGCCGGAAGAGCTTCAAGAACTTTTAGATGTGTATGCCCAGAGCTATGATTCCTTGGGACTTAAAATCAACATTGGAAAGACTAAGATTATGTCAACTCCTCATCAAGTGAACCAAATAGACATTACACTTAACGGAAATTCTCTTGAAGTGGTGGATCAGTTCAATTACTTAGGCAACGTTGTTAATGACAAAGCAAACATGGACAGCGAGATTCGCAATAGAATTAATGCTGCATCTAGAGCACTCTGGGGACTTAGAGAGAGAGAGTATTTGATAACCACGACCTTGCTTTGTCAACGAAAATGGCTGTCTACAGAGCAGTTGTCATTCCAACACTGCTATATGGATGTGAAAGCTGGGTCACTTACCATCGTCATGTGAAAGAATTAGAACGTTTTCAGCAAAGACACCTCAGAAGTATGATGAAAATCTGTTGGTTCCATCACATATCAAACGTGGAAGTACTCAGGAGAGCAAATAGCCTTCCAATTGAGGTGCTTATTTCAAGAGCACGCCTAAGTTGGGCAGGTCACATTCATCGTATGCATGATAACCGCCTTCCTAAATGTACACTTTATGGTGAATTGCCAAGCGGTAGAAGAAGGCGTGGCGGTCAACGAAAGAGGTTCAAAGACGCTCTCCATGAAAATCTAAAATTCTGCGGTATTGCAGACGAGCAATGGGAACAACTTGCAGCGGACAGAACCGAATGGCGAGGGGTTGTGGCCAGCTATCAAGGAAATGTTGCTGCAAGAAGGCCGAATCCAAGACCTAACCAGGTCTATGTTTGTCCTGACTGCGGTCGACATGTGCTCTCCCGAATTGGCCTCTATAGCCATAGTCATGTGCACCGTAGATGAATGGGAATTACAATAGACTACACCTTTTACTTGTTTTTTATTGTACACAATCTATCGACTGTAACATTTTTATACTCGGACTCGAGTAACGGCTAATAATAATAATAATTTTTCATGAAACCCTTAAAATTGAGAAAAACCAAAAAAAATACTTCAAATCACGAATTTTTCAACATTTTTTTTTTATTATATATGTAAATCAGGAAGTAAATTTCAATGGTAATAGTAAAACCATTAAGCAACAAAAATTTATCAAACTTAGCTAGTATTTTTTTTTTAAGATGAATGAAAAGGAAATAACCATTGCAAAGAATGAATCTCAACTTCTAGCAGGTATTTACAAAAGTAAAAAACGGATATGTCATTGAATCAATTAAGATTTGAGCATTACCAACTAGCAACTAACAAAATCTACTTTTAAACTGGAAAAACTTACCCCAACTGAAGGGGCAGTTGCACAACACTCCTATAGAGTTTATTACCAATTGCAAACTTGGCTTGGTTATTTGGGCAACGAGCCCGATAACAAAAAAGCTAAGCAATGGTGCTGGAACGAACATATAGGTAGACTCGTGCCCAAATTTATCCCAGACAGTTCAGACTTAATTCCCGAAAAAAATATCAACAGTATTACCTGCAGCTGTGAAAGTGGTTGTAATAAACAAAGATGTGGCTGCCAAAAACACGGCTTAAAATGTACCAATTTATGCAGTAATTGTCATGAAAACTGCTCAAATAGAGACAAAGAAATATTTGAAGACTTAAGTGATTCAGAAGAGATTATCTATGAAGAGACAGCAAAGTCTCGATATTGAAGAGCTCGAAGACGTGGATAATCTCGAAGATCTTTCGGAATTTGAAAGTTTTATTGATGAAGAAGAAGAAGAACAACCACAATGCAAAAGATCTAAAATTCATTACAATTTTATAATTTTTTATAAATTGTTTATTTTTATAAAAAATGATAAAACAATATTTTTCTGAAGACGAAGCGAGTCAAAATTTGTAGAAAAAACATCAATAAATTAATTGTTTTACTTAATAATTATTTGTTCGTAATACATAAAACAGATTACTCATCGTTATAGCATTTATTTAGTGAAAAAATATTAAAATATACATTAATAACAATGCACACGGGGCCAGTGAATCTTAACTCTAGCTTACGATTTTCAGTATGGTACGGTGCATTACCATGAAGTTTCAGAAATTATTTCCCCCACTTTCTTCATTTAAATTCATTCAACTTTAGTAATACTACATTGAAATAAATTTTGTCATTGAACTTCAATCCATTATTTACATAAATAATAAAAAAATATTGAAAAATTTGTGATTTGAAATGTAATTTTTTTGGTTTCTCTCAATTTTAAGCGATTTCATGAAAAATAAACCATCAACATATATAGGCCATTTTAAAGTAGACATTTCAACGGTTAAAATGAGCCCAAATAGAATATTTAAATCCAAAAAAAACCAATAAAGTTTGCCATGAAAGATTTTGATTTCTTTTTCGAAAAATGTAAATATTGTTATGTGCTGCCCTCTAACGGGGAAAGATGTGATTAAGTCCCTGTTCAAGGTGAAGGGAAACCTGTTATTCTGTTACTCCCTGACTAGTAGGGTGGCGCCGTCTATGAGCCAATTGACGAACAATCATCTAGTACATTGTAGAAAACTATGGAGGATTCCAGAATATTATGGAATAGGATTCTGGTACATTTCAAGTGTGTATATAAAGAGGTGAATCCAGCAGATAGAAAAACAGTTCAGTTCAGTTCAGTATACAGTACAGTTCTAGTATACAGACAAAGAGTTTTTAGGTTAGACAAGAGTTGACAAGTTTAAGAAGAAAAGTAAATAGTGTTTTAAAAGTAGAGAATTCATAATAGATTAAGTTATTATTAGTTGTGTGATTTTTAAGTATTTACTAGTGTAATTTTAGTGATTAATAAAATAGTGGTTAGTGAAGATTCTTGTTGCAAGTTATTTGAATCCACAAAGTGTTTACTGAAGACTGTAAACATGTAACAATATCTTGGAAACACTCGTTTCCCAGATTCCAAAAAAAATCAAGCTCATTCAATGCAAAAATAAGTATACCTTCACATAAATTCATGTAAATTGAATTATTTTTTACGAGAAAAAAAAAACCGGAAAATCCGTTTTCCGCCGTTTCCTCAGAAAATTTGAGATTATGTTGAAAAATGCCTGAATTGAAAGTTTTAGATTTTTTCATTACCTACAACTTTTGTAAAGCACATTTTCCACTAGGAGGTCATGTTTCACCAAAAATCACAAAAACCACTTTCAACCTCTAAACAGCACTCCAATTTCACAAGTTGACTTTACCTCGTGTTTAATTTTTGTTTTATGTCTTGTTATAACCTTAACTAAATATAAATTTTCAGGCTGGTCTTTGTCTGTTAATAATTTTCTTTCAAAAAGGCATTGGCACTAGTCTAATACAAAAGTAAATTCTTTAAAATCCTTATTTTAAACTTCCTCATACCAAGCAAAATACAAACATATCTGCGATATCATACACTACCCAATGTAATAAATTAATGTCAATCTCTAAATATAGTGGATGAATTACAAACAAATACTAAAAGTTTTATACTTACTGTAACATGGCTTTCGTTTTTATTGCTGGATCATCCGGCCTAAAATGTTTAAATTGCTCTACGTCTTTCTCTAATGTTAATAACTGTTTCTGTAGTTTGTCCCGTAAACTAGGTAAGGTATCTCTGATATGATTTGTAAGTTGTTGATTCAGAACTCTTTGAAGATATGGTGTTCCCAGGCGGTCTGCGATGTGTCGATAAGAAGGATGACTAAAAATCATAATTTTAATTTAAAGATGCCAAGTATTAATGAATATATTATTGTACCTGTAGAAAAATTTTCTTTCCGCAGCAAGTGCTGCATTAATGTCTTTACGCCCTTCTATATCTTTTTGCGAACGATTAACTACACCGATGTAGCCCCTTCTAAGTGGTAATAGCTTATTCTCTAAAATATCACGAGCATCTGTGCCCTCATCCATCAAATCTAACTTAGTAATTACACCGATCGTACGAATACCTGAAAAAAATGTCAGTGAAGTCTATAGCAAAAATAAATGCTAGTTTAACCCACCTTGAGGATCAACCTCCTTGGCTAATTTTAGAGCATCGGAATTAGCTAAATCTGTGTTGGCTGGTGTAACGGCTAAGATGAGGCATGATTCTCGCTTGATGAATTGCATAATCATTGCTCTAATTTGTTGTTCTATGTCAACGGGCTGGTCCCCTATTGGCACTTTGGTCAATCCAGGCAGATCGATGAGTGTCAAATTTAATACTAGAAAAAAAAACAATATAATACAGATTGTAATAACTGTGGCTTAGAAAAAACTACACATCTAATCAAACATAGAGCAAATTCAGCTATTTGTGAGAAAAACATACATACAAGCGACAATATTTGAAGACATTTTATCCCTAACTAATAATCAAAAGCCACTTGTGATTTTTTGTCGCCATTTACATGCTTTTAAATTCCCACAAATATATTGTCTGTTTTGTAGTGTTTTGAATTATATTTATTTGAAAGTAGTACTGCTTACTTACCATTTGGAGAATATACTCTCAAATTAATGGGTATGTTAGATATGCCCTTATTGCTTCCAGTAACTCGATCTGTTTCACCTTCAATTTCTCTACGGACTTCATCAAAATCCACAAACTTCTTGCCCTTGCAGTGTAAGAATTCTGCATATTCTGTAGAAAAAAAACATTATTACTAACAGGCCATATTTAATTTATTTAAAAATTGGACAAACATTAAATTCTTAGTAAGTTTATGTGACACTATTTGCGGTTTTTTAGTAAAAACTGTTTCACTTTATAATATATGATTTGCAGGAAACAAGTACTCAGCGGGCAAATACCCCGACCTGCATTGAATTACACCTTACAAATCATGAAAGCGGTCTATATCTGGTCAGAGAATTGACAAATGATATTGGCTACCATTCTTTCATGATTTGTAAGGTGTAATTCAATGCAGGTCGGGGTATTTGCCCGTTGAGTAGTTGTTTCCTACAAATCATATATTATAACAGTAGGTTTAGTCTACCTAAGACTGAATGGTCGCCGCTCTCAGGTACTTGCAGAATCGAAAGTCCCTATACGCTCATGGAGACATCTATGGTGTATAGTAGCAATTGACCATATGAGAGGATTCATTTGCCTCTCACCACGTTACACTTTATGTTTAAAACTTTTTAAATTTAAGAATTTGATCTCATCAAGTAATTTATTGAAAAATGTTGGTCTAAAATCGTTCACACCATTCATTGATTTCGTGAGTTTATATGCTGTTTTTGATACACTAGTTTTATTGCGGGGATATCTGCATGAAATTTATAACTGTCAATGTTTGTTCTCACATAAACAAGACAATCATATATATACAAACAAGATAAAGTATTTTATATTGAATAAAAAAAGGTCAGCAAAGTTCTCTAATATTTACACCCATGATGACTCTCACAGCCTGTTTTTGCATTCTAAATATATTTACTTTGTTGGCACAATGACCCCAATTTAGCAAGCCATATTGTAGGTGGCTGTGAAATAGTGCAAAATAGGCTGTGCGGACCATCCCCGGGAAGACAGAGCTACTTAGTTTCCTCAACAGAAAAAGGTTGGACGCCAATTTTTTGGATAAACTTAATGTATGAGCTCCTCAGTTTAATTTGCTATCAACATGAAAACCAAGAAGTTTCGCTGGATCTGTATTTGTGTTATTCAGTTTCAAATTTATTGTTACCTTCTGTGTTTTATCAGTATTCAATTTTAATTTCATGGAGGAAAAATATTTCTCTGCTTGGGTTTCAGCATCATTAGAAGTTGTTTTAGCTAAATTTTCATCTTTGTGACAGTTTATTAACAACATGGCATCATCCGTATAGAGGACTAAGCATGTGTTCATGATACTGTCTGCCAGATCGTTGATATATATGATAAGAAGAATTGGTCCTAACACAGATCCTTGAGGAACCCCATAGGTAATTCTCTTAAGGGTTGACCTACCTTCAGTCATTTCAACAAACTGCGATCTGTTAAGTAAATATGTGCGAACTACATCTAAAGCGAACCCTAATAATAAATGAATGCACATAAGCAAGAATGTTATTTTATTCTATTTTTAAGAATTATTTTTATATTGAGAATTACCTTGTTAGTTTCCAAATTATAAAATTTGTCCATAAAATACACATTTAAACTTTTTACAAAAAAAAAAAAAACGAATTATCTACGCAATTTATTTGATTTCGAGAGAGACATCCTAGCGTATGTTGTAAAACAACAAAGTTGTCTGAATGAATCGCTATAGTAGAAAAAGCTGTACTTAGTAGAGAAGAGAAAACAAAAAAAAATTGTCAGGTTTTAATTTTTCAAAGACCATGTGCAAACAAAAGGTACCGACCGACTTGAATTTTTATTTTCTCCCTTCTACTAAGTACAACTTTTTTCTATAGCATTTTATTCAGACAACTTCATAGTTTTTCGGCCCATACTAATACATACTGCCACGGGTTTAGGCTACTAAAAATTAAAACGACTACAGACATAGTCTTACGAGTGACCTTGTGTCATCGCTGAAGTAATGTTGCCAGATTTTTTTTTCATAGTAACTGCTGTCATTTTTTAAAACCCAATTCTTTTTTAACGTTTTGGAAAGACAAAAAAGGAAACTATATAGAAATACTTACTCCACTGTTTACTTTAAGTTTTTAAAGCATAAATATTATTTAAAAAAGATTCATTTTCATTCTCTTCTTCTGTGGATCCCAGCTCCCTTATAGCTAGGGAGGTGGTAGAAATACAGGTATATGATTTTATTGTAGCTGGCAATAATATGGGATGAAGGTGTTAATATAACTGATCGATTAGAGCAGCTACCGAATTCGGTAGCTGCTAAATTTCTTATAGTAACATCAAAAATTATTTTGACAAGAAATCATTGGTGGGTATCACAATGACATTGACACAAATAAAAATAATATATTATGAGTGATGTGTCACTGGTGAGAACTATATTTACAATGGGAAAATCAGTCGATTACTTATTCTCAGCCGCAACAGTTTGTGGCATTTGGAACGTCAAAAATCTGTTTGAAACTTATTTATTTATGGATATATTTACTCCAATATTTTTAAATGTTACAGAATTATTTTAAATAAAAGAAAATAATTGTAAAAAACATTAGAATATTTAAAACAAGTGGCTGACACAATCAAATTATATGGGAACATATTTTTTTATTACATTTTTAATTAACTGTTAATTAAAAACTCAGCAATGCCATACTCACTGAAATGGTTTTTCGTCTTTTTTATTATGACGTCTTTACACTTTTCAACTTCACTCACACAATAAAATCATATAAAAATTTCTGCCACCAGCTCTAGATTAGGAAGCATTTTCAAATATATATTTGAACAATTTTTTTAGAGTTCTGTACCAAAAAGTGAAAAACATTATAATAGGATAAGCAAATTATTTATCACATCCATTACAATATGTATTTCATATTAATGCTATAAATGTAATTAACAGATCCACAATCATGAGTTACTGTTATTATTTGGGTAACAATAGATAATAATTCATTAAAAAAGTCAAACTAATAAATGTATTTGAACCTGCATGTTAATAACTTCTTCAATATTCAACTTTCTATATGTACTATTTATTACTACCAGTTTATGCAAAATATAACAGTCACAGAATTTTTTGAACTACAGTTTGAAATACATTTTATATGTCCATGGATGGAACCTAACTATATCTGTAAATATTTTATAATTCATTTTTTGGGAAGCCATTCTTTATAAAAAATTTTGCTTATTCTGACAAGTGTTTAATCCAAATGTGCTTTTAGAGGGCGGAATATTAATACATAATATTTTTAGTCGCAAACTCCTCTATAAAATCCTTATTTTACTATAAGGAACGTAACCAGGCTGCAACCAACAGCTACTCTCCGGGCTATGTGCCCCGCCGAGCGCTGAATTACAAGTTACAAGTCTGGCGCGTTAAGTGTAATAATTGCATATTACCATCAAAACGCTAATGCTTCGATTGCAACAAACACCAGCCGAAAGACTGATCCTACTTAAAGGAGCTCTCTTTACACTTCTTGATGAAATAATAATACAAAATATCATACATAATAATACAGAAATAAAGGGGAAATCAAAATATAGTGTATAATCCTAACAGAGCGACGTCATTTGTATAGCATCGTTCAAAGATTTCCTGCAAATAAAAAATGCAACAAAACTTTACAAGCTCATTATTAACGCCGGAGAACCAGTCGGCATGGTGGCATCAAACAAGCCAGCAATCATTAAAAAACTATTAAGGTAAGTGATTCAATTTGCTGGCGGACTAGTATAAATAGTAACAGTATTTTAGTGAGGATGTAAAGTTTTTGCTGCATTTCTTATTTGCAGGGAATCTTGAACGATACTATAAATCTTACTTTGAATTCTACCCCTTCTGAATTGAAACGCCAATAGGCTTTGTTGTATGTGCTGATCACGTGCATCTATTACTATCTTCCTTTCACGGTTTGAGTATAGACCCTATTTTTTTGTCTTTCCAAGAGAATCTTGAAATTAAACGTTTTCTTATTTATATTACATTGACAGATTTTTGACAGTTATCAATACAAAATGTAAACAAAAAATTAGCTACATAAGTTAATTTGTTGTAAAACTATGGTTACTACGACATGTGTTTATAAAAACGGAGGTAATTTCGGAAGTTTGCTAATGATCTAAATGCATTTTTAAGTTGCTATGAATTGTCTAACGTATTTTGGATTTTATCAGGTGCTCCAACACTGTAGATGGTTAATAATAGATATGTGCATGAGTTGTACATATGTCTAACCCCCTTTCCGACAGTCTTGGCTACAAATAAATAAACATAAATAAATAAACACCACAGAAATTAGACAACCCCCAATTCCAGAAGCCAGAGGCTTGTGCGGAAGGGGGTTACACATTGAAAAAACGCGGACATACAACCATTTCCTCCGACAGTGCCAGTGCCGGAGCCAGGATTCGAACCCGGTGGTGCGATGTCCATGTGATTAATCGCGATTGCCACCTCGCGCCTTAACCCACTCGGCTATCGACCAGACAAAGCTGTCTATTATACATGATGTGTGTGTTTATTCCCCCAAAAAAATTCAAAAACAGAAATGCAGCATAAAGATACCGAGTATCAATTATACAGGGTGTTTGACGGATGGTTTTCCAAATGGAAAGGGTGGATAGGTGAGGCCATTTGGAACATATTTAGAACCAATGACCTCTATACAAAGTCTTACGGTTTTCGAGATATTATTTTTTTTTGTTAATTTTGAATATTTCCCAAAATTCAGTATTTCAGCTGTTATAACTAATTTTTTTATGGTTCTAATAGCTAAAACTAATTTTTATCTGTACCTTTAATGTTGAAATGAGATCGATAAGTAATGTTGACAAAGAATGGAAAAAAAATGTGAGCTAACAAGTTCCAACAATAGGTACAATTTTTTTTAAATGCAACTGCATTGCTTTTTAAAAAAAGTAAAAGAGATCAAGATGTTCAAATGCTTTTAAAATGTTCACTAGTTTACGCCCTTTCTAACGGTATATCATCACATTCCATACAAACTTTTAAATGACTTGAGAAAATCGGTGATACGCTAACAATTACAGTGGAAATAAACTGATTTGTGGGATAAACATGCAATGAGTATATACAAAGAATTTTTTCGCCTCTTGCGCAGGTAAAATCTTTCTCCTGTCTCTTTCGTTCGTTGTCTTTACTGTCTCAGAGACGGCCGTGGTACGAGCCACGGGGCGTTAGTCTCAATTATTGAGAAAAATAATAAACACTCTGTATTATATTGCACCAAAACTATCCTGGGAAGTTATAAATACAAATCGTAAAAAAGTAAATGGATTTAATACTCCATGAAAAAGTTATAAAAAAGGGCTTAAAACATAAAAGATCTGTTACAGAGATGAAACATGGGTGCCCCCTCCCCCGTTTTCAAGGGCGCTGAACAGTGATATTTTCAAGGTTTCCACCCCTGAGCAACTACCCCTAAACTCGAAAAAACACCCCGATTTTGCGTTTTTTTCCATCGTGGGCATGTGGATCGTTTTTTTGGACAGGACTTGGGTAGACCGTATGAAATTTAACCATACAACATCTTATCCATCCCCGGGGTTGAAACTACCACCACCCCTAATATTAAAATATCCCCAAAAAAATCAAAATCCATGAAAATCTGTTTATCTCCGTTTTCGAGAGTGCTCAACATGACGGTAATATTCATTTCTCCCCCATCCTCCACCAACCACCCCCTTTCATATTTCTTGATACTGGGCATGTGAGGACTCGTTGGATCGGGCTTTTTAAGGGGATTTCGAAATGCTGAATTTTGGGAAATTTTCAAAATTAGCAAAAAAAAAAATAGTATCTCGAAAACCGTGACTTTGTATTGAGGTCATTGGGGCTAAATATGTTCCAAGTGACCTCACCTATCTACCCTTTCCATTTGGCAAACCATCCGCCAAACATCCTGTATAAATGATAATGTGTACTTGTTCGCAAATATTTTATTTTTATATTTTAATGTGTTATTACGACTTGCCACATGCACAAAATGGAATAATTGCATAATAAATATATATCTGTCCATCTAATAATGATACCAAGAAATAAGTATGAAATATGTTATTATATTCAGTCAGTTTCTATGCTTTTCCTTATAAGAAACTAATCAAGTTGTCATTAATGATAATGAAGTCTATTAAATCTAAAAGCAGTTATCAGCAGTGATCTATCTTAAAATAAATAGATTTTAAATCTAAGTTCATATTGCTCCAAAATGATCAATTTCTTAATAACACAAATAAACCACCGTCAAATCGAAAGCTAAGGCTGTTCGGAAAGGGGTTACATGTTTGACAAAGTACAACCAGGCATTCAATACCCCGTAACATTGTTAGCTTCGGAGCTGGGGATTGAACTCAATATACGATACACAGCATGAACAAACGTGCTCACCAAACAAAACCACACTGCCCTGCTGCATTTTAATGATATTAGTCAAGTTAAAAGTTTCTTAACTAAGAGTATCTTTTGCCATAATCGGAAAATCCTAAAATGCATTCGAAAGTGTAATTTATTGTTGAATGTTTTAAATTGGTTGAAAATAAATATCTAGTCTGAAGGATTAAACAGCTATAAAATTTATTTTTCCTGTAATTATCTACGTAATTATATAATAGCTAAGTTTCTCCTGTTTAACAATAGGCTTATAATTATATAAGTTAATCAACTGCACTAAAAATAATTAGCAAGAAAATGAGAAACGAAAGTTTTCTGTAATAACCATATTATTAGCGACTCTGGCAAGACATTTTTTTTTAACTGTACATCGGAACTGCACGTTACGAATCATGTCTGGCATATTTTTTCATTTTTATTGTTTCTTTTCATCTAAACAAACTTTTGATGTAGCTGGAATGTATGGGAGTGTGGGGTACATAAAATAAACATATTTCTGTTTAGATTCGCTGCTTTTTACTTTCTCAAATACGAGAGGGAAGGTACTGTGAGAGTGCAAAAATTAAATTTTCGGTTTTTGATGAATTTCCAAGGCTCCTGAAATTGTGTTGTCGAGTTCTAAGACAAGTATTATATCAGTAATTATGGTGTACACCAATAATAACAAATTCGATATGATTAGCATTTATTGTCAATGCAATTTTGAAGCCGAGATTGCAGTCACGGTTTACGGAGATAGATTTCCAGATGCTCCGTAGCCAAATCGAACTATATTTAGGAAGGTAGTTCAAAATCTAAAAATGCACGGTTCATTTTCAAAAAAAGTAGTACGGCTAGGGTATGTTGCTGATAATGTAGGAAAAGTGAATAGAGTATAGAATTATGTTAACCAAAACCTCTTTGAGCCAAATTCAAAGAAACTGTCGCATAAAAAAAGACAGTGCAAGAAAAATATTTTAGAAAAACCGATTTCTATACTACAAAATGAGGAAAGTTCAACATTTAAATGAGGAAGATAAGCCGAGGAGAGTAAGATTTTGTAGATGGTTGTTAAAAAAGGAATAACCCGCTGATATGTAGCAAAATTCTTTGGTCGGACGAATCAAATTTTTCTAATAATGGACTTTTCAATAGAAATAAGCATTATAAGTGGAAACGAAAAAATACACACTGGTGCAGAGAAACTGCTTTCCAAGAAAGATTTTCTACAAAGGTTTCGGTGGGTGAGACTAAAGTAATTGAACCTTATTTTTATGATGGCACATTAACCGCTTGTAGATACCTTAATTTCCTGCAAAACGATTTTCAAGATTTTCTTTATGAATTAACAGTGGCAGAAAGATTAAATTATTTATATTTTCAACAAGATGGGGCTCCACCTCGCACTGCTCTAATATGTACAAATTATTTAAATCAAGTTATGCCAGATAGCTGGATAGGCACCTATGGACCCATTCTATGGCCAGCTCGATCACCAGATATTACTCCCTTGGATTTTTTCGTCTGGGGTTACATTAAAGACAAGGTATTTCAAACTGCCTATGAAATTATTGAGGATATCAAAACTCGAATTAGAAAATGTGAGGCAATTACTCCTGAAATGCTCCAAAATGTAATGCGTGAGGTGTCTCGTATAACACGTTTGTTTGAGCATTTGTAGTTAGAAAAATAAATACACACATTTTCTTTTCAGTATGGTAGTAGTTAGTACTGTTTAGTACAAGTATTTTTATTTATGAGATATTTGTTTGTTTGTATTAAATGGTAATAAACAATTACTGAATTATAATTATTATAAAGTGAATTTTTACTATTATGGCATAGCTGATTTTTACGATTCTATGATATGAATTGTGGTTTTTGTAAAATATTAAATACTGACAACTATCAATTAAAATCTTTGTGACATGTTTTATATCATTGGAAAGAGAAAAAATAAACGGAATTAATGGTGTCATGGCCTACTTTGAGATTTGTTCTTTTCATTTTTGCACAAGAGCGTAGGTATGTCAAAGCCAACTCCGTTTTTCGAATTTTTATACACATTATTATTTTTATTGTCTTTCCCGTCAACTTTCATCCCTTTAACTTTTTTCGTGTCTCCTCAAATAAGGAAGCTATAACCATTTGTGGTTTTTTTATTTTTCAGGTTTTTGTAATATATCTCACAAAGTAGGCTATGGATTTCAAATTTCTTTTTACTGAAATATAGCTCACAAAAAATGGGATAACTGTTTCTAAAACTTTATTCTTCTACAACAGATATTAGATGATATATTTGGTGTGGCCCTCGTAAAATAGACAGACTGTATAGCAGACAACCTCCAAATTCAAAGCCAAGGGCTGTCCAGAAGGGGGTTACACAGTTGGAAAAACACAGATAACATCCATTAGCCACTGACATTGCCAGTGTCGGTGGCGGGATCGAACTCAGAACACAGCAGAGTCTGACCAAAGCAAATTTGCCACACGCTCTAAATGACTGAGCTACCATATGGGAACGTTTGTCCAAAGTTGTTTCAGCAAGTCTATTAAATCTTACTTTCTCTAAATTAAGTAATTATAGAAGATCCACTATAGGTATCACAGATACTGATTGATTAAAGTGACAAAATGGGATTTACAATACTAAATACTAAACAAATTTGGATGTACTTCACTACAGAATATCTAAGAAAAATTCGTCAAAACAGTTTACAATCTTGTCTCAACTTACTACTTTGAACACAATTCAAAAATTTCGATTTTTTCTGATTTTTTTCTATGGTATAGACTTATTTTTGTTCAGAAATATTGTCCAAAGTATATATGAAATAAAGTAAATAGGTATTAAATAGTTGAGAAACAAAGTTTGTAATTTGGATTGGTTAAATCTATTATTACCTAGAAGATATTTTTATCTAAAGTAAAATTGTTAAGAATTTATCTGGTATAGTTTCCCGTATTTGCTATATTTCACAGTATCTCTTTAATTTGCACTAAATTCACTCGACTTGAGAATAACACTTTAACAAAATAGCTCTTTATATTATATGTAAATACATTTTTCAACATTATAATAAACCTTGCAATAGATATTCTGAGCATTTACTTATAAATTAGATAATGTGTACCTTATATTTATGTATTCTATGTTAATTGTGGAAATACAAACCACAAACTAGACACCATCTGTGGAAATTGAATTAACCACAACTTATGTATTGTCTGGCCGATAGCCGTGTTGCTAAAGGTACGAGGTGGCAATCGGGATTAATCACACGGGTATCGTGCCACCGGATGGAATCACGGTCCTGGCACTGTCGGAAGAAATGCTTGTATGTCCGCGTTTTTTCAATGTGTAACCCCCTTCCACACAAGCCTCTGGGTTCTGAAATTGGGGGTTGTCTAATTTCTGTGGTGTTCATTTAATTAATAAAGAATACAATTCATAATTCTAACAACTCTTCAGCACTAAATCAAGCATATCGCCTCTTTTAGTACATAGGCATACCACTCCATCTCTAGCACCTCCTATGGATTATAACTTTATATCTAGATAAAATAATTTAAAACTGCAGATAGATGGATAAAATTGTCAAGAAGTTATCTAGCCACTATCTCAAGTCAAATTATAAGATTGATAACACCACTTTATTATCTGTCATCTACTTATTGTAATTACTAATCAGAATTTGCCTTTTCTCGAAACACTACAAAGGCGTAGAAAAATCACAGTGGACTTTACTTATTTTATAATCTAGCTGCACTTTAAATTGGGAATTATCTATAATTTATAGTTTAAATTGGGAATTATGTACAATTTACAGCTTAAATTAAAAATTGTGCATACTTTCCACTTTAAACTGTAAATTGTACATTTTTCCCGGTTTAAAAGGGAAATTATACATATTTAATTCAGAGTTCAAATTATAAATTTATTATAAAATAAGTACCATGGCCTTTCTATACCTTCATAATGCAGACAAAATAAAAATTCCATCAGATTTATATTTACCAAGTTTTATTATAGTTATATTTTTGTTTTATTATAGTTTATTAGTTTGCAGGTATATATAAAATATTGTAAAATACCTGCAAACAAAATACCAGGAATTTAAAAACCCTATCTACAAGACTATAATTTTATAAATAATCTTACCAGTATTGGAATTTATCAGCTGCAAGATTAGTGGCCTACGAGTTACAATGCCAGATCCTCTAGGAAGGAAGTCTCTGCAAGGAAGATTAAGTATGTCATTCAACTCATTATCTCTGTAGCATAAATTTCAGAAATCAATATTCAACCCACAAACCAATTTTTACGTTTTATGTGTCAAGGAAAACAGGGATGAAACAAAAGAAAAGCTAGTGCATCGGGTAAATACGCCCCGTTTCTGTTTTCTTGGAAAACGTCAAATTATCGTGAATCTGACTAGTCAATAAGACAGGTCAATATGTCAAAAGTCAAAATGAAATTGATTTAACCACAAATCTAATCAATAACTAATTGGCATATAAACAACAATGTAAAACAGTTAAAACATATATGTTTATTTTAACTCACCTGCCAACAAAATTTTCTAATACTGAACTTTTTCCTGCCGATTGTCCGCCCACCACAGCGATCTGTGGCAAATCCAAAGTCATATGAACCCCAAGTTGTGTAAAAGCATCTTGCAACTTATTCACAATCGGAATAAGTTGCTCCATTCCCATATTCCCTGCCATTTTAGGCCGGAATTTCACGTATATCCCTTCGAAAACAACACTGAACTTCTCTAGAAATGTATATCAACGAACATGGCCGAGCTAATAACTGTCTTGTCTGACGACTGAACAATACCGCGCATGACTCATTCGAAATCTTAATGTGTATTTTTTATTGAGCTAAATTATCTATATTCGTAATAGGCATGGGAACTAGAACAACAGAGAATTCGGCTATTCAATTTAAATTACTCTCCCTATCTACCAAAGCAACAGATAATATGTGAAATGATAAATGAAATATATTTAAATATTAAATATTCGTTTAAATATCAATAGTGCCACGCAGGCGCACACTGAATACTGTTTTATTGGTTGCATAGTTATCTCCCAATCTTGACGATGCAGAACCGTACCAAGGGTCGGTTTACCAATGCAAGGTTAACTCATAACTAGAGGGTAAATGTCAAACAAAACAATAGATACCTAATTGTTTCATTTGACATTTATCCTCTAGTTAAGTGTTAACCCTGTATTGATAAACCGGCCCTAAATCAATTTCTTTGGGAACTATTTTGTAAACTTTTAAACTTGGTTTTACTCCTTAAAAAAACAAAATTTCATTGTAGACGAAAACGATAGGGAGTTATCTGAGAGGGAGGCAGCATTTGATTTAATAAAATGGGTCAGTAAAAATACTTGATTTAGTCATCACGAGACAAATAATACAGAAGAATATATTTTTAATACCCTGAATTTTTAATTCAAACACCAAGAAGAACGTAGTTTTATGTCTCTGTATATAACTACTTGAATGTATAAATAGGGAGTTATCGCGAATACAATAGATGCCGTATTAACGTATTTTTATAACTAGGCATTCACAAATATATTTTTAACATATAAAAACAAATGTGCTCTTCATTAGATGCTAAAATACTGTAAAACGTAAGTATGGTATATACTTAGGATTTACTCTGATTTTATGACTTCATATTTACCTTAGAAAACGCAAATCTGTTGCAATATGGGCAATTTAAGTAGCTACATTAAACACATTTCGAGTTTCATAGTTGTTGATGAACTTTTGTGTTTTTCTTCACTGAGAATTGAGCGGCTGCCACAAGATGGGTGCTAAAACGTAGCGTCATTAGAGTCCCTATAAAATAAAGTCTGGCCACTCAGCCCCCACTCCATCCAAATAGATATATAATGGAGGCTATGGTTGTGCAGGTTCAGTATCTGTTTTGACAAAGTGGAAAAATATATGTAAGTAATAACGTTACCATTAATTGTTTCGTTACCAAATCAGTCATAACAGACTGTTATTTTAATTTTAACCTATTATGCAATTATCGTCCCATCTCGCTGTTATCAGTTTTCTCTAAAATAATTGAAAAATTACTTGCAAATAGAATTGTATTTTTTCTTGAGTCAAATAACATACTATCACCTAATCAACAGGGTTTTAGGGAAAGACGATCTACAATTTCTGCTCTACTAAGTTTTCTAAATTATATTTATGTAAATATATGGTCGAGAGGTGAGCGCACTTGCCTCTCACCCAAAAGTTCCGGGTTCGATCCCCGGTCGTGGCAGTGGAAAATACTGTGAGAGGGATTTTTTCACTATACATGAATATTGGGTGTGTGTCCCTTGTCTCTAAATGTGTAGCCCCCTCCCACACAAGGCTCTTCTAGAGCCTTCCGGGATAAAGGGGGTTGTCATTACCTGTGGTGTATTTATTATTTATTATTATTAAAAAAATCTTGACAAGGGTAATAAAGTCATGGCCTTATTTGTTGATCTATCCAAAGCTTTCGATTGCGTAAACCACGACATTTTGCTCAAAAAAGTGGAGTGTTATGGTTTGCGTGGTCAGTGCAATATGATTTTGCGATCATACCTTCTTAACAGAAAACAGTTTGTTGAATATTATGGAAAACGATCCCATGAAATGGAAGTTGATATTGGAGTTCCCTAGGGTAGTGTTCTGGGTCCACTTCTATTTTTGCTATATATAAACGATGTTGAAAATGTCATATCCACTTTTTACTGTGCTTTTGCTGATGATATGTCCTTTGTCTCATGTAATCAAAATTTAAATTTAGTATCTGAACTCCTGCAGGATAATCTGTTTTCTCTTTTTAAATATTTTAATTCAAATAACCTGGCAATAAACCAAGAAAAAACGTTTTCGTTGCAATTTCATCCTATTACAGCTAACTATATATCTAGTCCACTTATTAAACTTCAGCATAAAACAATCCAACAAGTTGCAGATTTTAAGCTACTAGGTATATATGTTGATATGTCATTAAACTGGAAAGTTCACATTGACTATGTAAGCAAGAAGTGTGCAAGTATTTGTTTTGCTCTAAAGAGATTGTGCCAAATTTCAAGTAAAAATGTTGTTAAAATATTTTATCATTCAAACTTTGAATCAATAATTAGGTATGGAGTGATTTGTTGGGGTAATGCTAGTACAGCTAGCCGTGTATTTGTGCTGCAGAAAAGAGCGTTACGTTCTATGTACGGTTTGCAGTTTCGTGAATCCTGCAAACAAACCTTTATTGCACAAAAGATTTTAACATTGCCCTGTTTATATATACTTGAAATATTGACTTTTGTAAAAAAAAATCTCAATCTATTCACTTTTCAAAATATCTCTCATGAATACTACACGCGTCACGGAGAAAATTTGCAGCATACATTACACAGGCTAGAACTTTATAAATCCAATCCTTATTATGTCGGTACGGTTCTGTATAATAAACTAGATCTAAGTATTAAAAGCTGCAGTATTAAAAAATTTATATCTACTGTTAAAAATATGTTACTCACCAATGCCTTCTATAGTGTAGATGAATATTTAGCTTTTTAATTTCAATTTCTTTGTTGTTGTTTATACTATTTTTTCTTTCTTTCTTTTGGCTTATCCTATATCAATATCTGTTGATCTTTTGGATTAATAAAGGATTATTATTATTATTATTACATTGAGTCTAATGACACTATGTTCGTCAAAACAAAAGCAACTCCTATGTGCGCCGCCATTATGCATCCACTTTTCATACGGTCCAATCAGTGCCTCCCACTACTAGAGTGACCAGACTCCAGTTTATAGAGGGAATCTAAGGGCCGGTTTATCAATTTAGGGTTAACACTGAACTATAGAATAAATATCAAACGAAACAATGGGTATCTATTGTTTTGTTTGACAGTTATTCTTTGGTTACAAGTTAACCTTGCATTGATAAACCGGCCCTAAGCCAAGGTTTGTAAAGTAAGGTAGGTAGCATGGTAACTTTCGACCAATCAGAGATCACTATTTAAAATGCGGGAACGCGTCACTCTGCCTGCTCATTCGAATTTCTGGCATTCAAACCATTAGTATAGAAGTATACTTAATTAGATATGAATTTGAATTCCGTATTTTGTATTTTTTAATATACAAGCACAAATTAATAAATTGACTTTTTTGATTAATGATTATTAACATCGATAACTTTTCCTTGGAATTTAAAATTGACATTACTATATATCAAATTTATAACTAATTAATGTATGCAGTTAAAGAAGTACATTTTATATCAAGGGACTGAAGTAGGTTCTTTTAATCTTGTGTGCAATTTCTTGCCCGAGACTTCAGTCTTGATTTCATTGCATTATATAATTCTTAGCGAATTTAATAAGTTATAAGATAGATGAAGAAACATACATGAACGAAAAGAGTTACTTAGAAAAATTTCTTATTTTATGACGTACTGAGTAGAAATTTTTCCCCAAGCCAACCTTTACAATTATGTAGTATTAAAAAATTTTAATGCAAATTTTTTATTAGAATTAGATGTGCATACAATAATTTATTAATAACAAGAGGGCCATTAAATTTTATCATGTGTCATATTAGACACAGTAATTAATAAGAAAAAATCACTCATTGGTTTTTCTAATATTTCCTGGTATCATATGAAAATAAATTGTATTTCCTGTATTAAGTAATTTGTTTAGGGAAGGAAAAAAACATCAACATCTCACCACTCTCTTTTGCCTTTTTTGAGTTGTTTTTGCAAACAGCTACACTACAAACCTTTCCTCCAGTCATCTAATAATTGTATGTAACATTGTTATTTGTTATTATTATGAACGGAAAATAATAAAAACTGTTTACCTTAAAATTATTTCTGTAAATACATAGGTTACAAACTTCTATATACTATGAGTCTTTTCTCTTTAACAGTAATTGTCAATTAGATTATACACTAAATAACTATAACTGCACGATTATAAACACAAAACAACAAATATTTCGAAATAACTCAATAAATAAGAGCAACGTATCATAAAATGCATACGTTGTACGTACAATTAAGTTTCAGCAGGCACGATGACGCGCAAGATGGCCGCCTTCTTCGTAACCTAACCCCTCCATTCCGTTCAAGTTACCATGCTACCTATCTACTTTACAAACCTTGGCCCTAACCGCCATTCGGCATGGGAACTGGAGCGGCCGCCGCTAGACGACGCTGATATCGTCGATAGATTAACTTTTAATAAGTATTTGATTTATTATAATATAGAATTGTGATGAATCATAAAAAAGATATAGAAATGATAGTAACAGAATCTACACTGTTGCATTTTTAAATTATAAATAACTATTGTAATGAACAATTTTTGCAAAAGAAAATCTGTTACTTTTATTATAGTTAGGAATCCTTGAGTGTTTTAGATGCACGGTGGATTTCTTTAGGTTGTATCGAAGCACGGTTTATATACATACGGTTGTATTATGCCCGCCCCTACCAATCAGAAAACGTTTAGTGCATTGACGTCAAAGTAGACCTCGTTTACGCTCGCATATAATGCTATCTCGTTCTCGTCTCTTAAGTCGTTATTGCTTCCACTTATATATCTTGCAATTATTATTTTATTTTAATACAAAAAAACAGGCATTATTTATTTTATACAAATTTGATTTAATAAGAAAGGGACGCACTAGAATCGGACAAAAAAATTTTAAGTTACTGCACAAAAAGTCTGTATTTCTTATTTTAACATAGTCCAAAAGCGTGTAAGCTATCGTTCTATCTTATCATAATTTTAAAGCAAAATATATGTTACCCCAAGGTTTTAGGTATTAGCATAGCACACAAAAATACGGAGAAGTATAAGGAAAATGTTATATACAGTATTCTCACGTACGAACGAACTTTATATTAGGTGATATATTAAATTTATTTTAAGATATTTTTAATTAAGACTATTAGGAAATGAGTGAAAATTTGGTAATCGAACGTTGCTGACTGCGAATATCTATCTGAGCAATGAAAATAAAAATATATATTTAGCATTATGTAAAATTAAATAAAATAGTAATATACTTCCTAATACTTCCACCACAATACTTCCTAATAATAGTATTTTTAAAGCGTCTTTAAAATACACCGAATACACAAAAGTAAAGAAACAATAAGTTCACAATGCACAACCAAACCACAGAGTATCTGATAAACCGTGTCTGTGACCAAACAAACGATACAAATATGGCGCGTTCCAAGGTCTACTGTAACGTCACAGTCCCCGCCCATTAATCCAACCGTATCTATACTAACCGTGGTATCGAAGCGCAATACGAATTTTTGAATTGTATGGATGCGCAGTGGGTTACCAAAGGCTACACCAGTACACATCAGTAGTTATCTTAAAGTTATACCGATGCTCAATAGTTATCTTAAAGTTGTGTGGATACGCAACAAATTTTCTTGAATTCGATGGATGCACATCTTTCAAAATTTATGAATTTTAAAAAAATTATAAGAGTGAAATTTTCAACGATTTCAAATTTTCGAATTTAAAAAAAACTTCCAGTTTTAGAAATCACACTTTCTGGCGTAAAACAAAAAGAAGTGATATCCTAAAACATTCAAAAAGTAGTTTTTTTTAAGACAAAGAGTATGTACACTTATATTGACAACAATATGGAGTGCCGCTTATAGTATATTTTGGTCATAAGGGACTGACTTTGGGAGCCTCGAAACGCGTCAGTGTTGTCATTTGTCATGTATTACCTATTACTAATGTACCACAACTGAGGTGGATGGCATTTATTAATGCATAGATGATTACCCTATTCACACTAACGCGCCGAAACTTGACCCATTTGGAGGTTCGCCAAGCTGCTGCGCGTCACATAACAGGCGTTGCAGGCGAACTGCGAACTAAGAATTCATTTGGTTCAGCAACTAAATAGTTAAAGTGTCCACGAATCGATAGTGTTAGTGAAATTTAATAACAGGGGGTACTTCTGCGTCTGGTTTCATCATCAAAAAGTCTTCATGAAACAATTGAAAATTTGACAGTTTGAACAAAATTTCCGCATTCAGGAGCTTTCAAATGAAGTGGTGCGGTAGACGAAAAGTCTTTATAATACAGTACACTCTTATAAACTCTTTAACTCTTTTATTTTTGATTTGCCGAGAAATAGTCAGTCCTTATAATAAGATTTGCTTGTCTTAGGATTAGGTATTAGGAAGTCACAAGCAGTCACAGATCACATACACTCGATGAGAAAGTTAAATAGGACCACGTGGAATCGAATATCGGTGGTTTAAATCTGTGCTAATAGTTTCCCCTGCATCCACAGGGTGGCTCTGTGCCTCAGATCTTGAACTTGCTGATTGCAAAGTAACACTACATTATCAACGTCTGTCACTGTGTAGTGTCAAATGTCAAATATAGCAATTTTCATGTTTATATTTTTCACAATCTGTTAGTTTTGTGCATAACTCTTTAATCTATGTTTTGTGGTAATGAAAATTGTGGAAGAAAAATCGAAACTTGTTGAGTTGGCGTTCGTTGTCCTTGTTGGTGGTTTGTGTTGCAGTTGTACACGTATTTGTTGTTTTCATTATCTTTGCAATTATGAATACAACAGACGTGATTTACAAAAACAAGTGTTGTGTACTGGGTTGTAATGATAAGACAAGTAAATATACCGCTTCCCCAAAGACGTTAATTTGTTGAAAAGGTGGGTTGACAATATTAAGCAGTCACGTTTGAGGGAATTGCTCCCGGAATAAATATATTCATCTTATTACGTGTGTGATAGACATTTTGTTCAAGAATATTTGGTACCAGGGACAAGAAGAGGACTTCGTCAACTTTGTGTTAATATATAATATGTTTTATATATTTAATTCAATATAAATTTTTCTATTGTATTCTGTTATAGAATTTAATTCCTCATCAACTTTTCGATACTTTCAATAGATTATCTAGAACTCTATTATAATAGAGTCCAGTGGAACAATAATGTTGTATTCAAATTACCCGCCTGTTGTGTTTTACTTTTCCTCGCAACCGCCAGGCGGCGCAAAAGTTAGTTCGCCGCTTTACAGTGTGCAACTTTCTTGCAAATTCTAGAAATCTTGAAGCGCATGCGCAGTTGAGAGCTGATCACATTTGGTAATTTACTTGCTTACAGGTTCCAACACCCTGCAGAAAATCGGTTCTGCTTTCTGCTTGATTTTTCTTGCAACTTTTGTGCAAGTCTAATGGATAATTTAGTGTTTTCCATATTACCAATAGACAAAAAGTTACTTGAAGCACTTGAATATTACTTCATATTGCGTGTCCCGATTAAGTGCATGTTCCCACTGCACTCTATGCGATGCGATTCGATGCGGTATTACCAAAAAGCTTGCTATAACATCAGATGTGTTCACAGTACTCACTGCTCGAGCTCCATTAGGCGTTCTGCTTTGTTTCGATCGGCCATGCGAATTATTATAAATATTTTTTGATCGAAAACTGCATTAAAATACATGTTTCTGAAAAACAGACGCAGAAAAAGAAATATCTAGGTTCATAAAATTTACGAAAACAGATCAAGATTTGGGGAATGTCACCATTTATTTAAAGAGCTTCGAAAACATCCGTAGAAATTGTGGAATACTTCATCCTACAATTTTTTAGGAATATCTCTATTTTGATACAACTTTGACCGTTGATCCCACAGAGAAGCACGAGCTCAAATGGCTTCAAGCTTCAATAAATTTTTCCGCATCCATCGCTACTAGTGGTGGCACATATTCTGACATATATGAGCAAATAGGTGCGATAAAGTCAAACCCGTTTCGTTTTCAACCAAACGCAACTAAAAGCCGCAACCAGCAACGCACCATATCGCTGTTTATAGTGCGCAATGTGAACATTTACATTAATAACTGTGTATTTGTTTCTATCGCATCGCTTCACATAGCATAGCATCGCATTGCATGTAGTGGGAATGTACACTAAGAGGTTATAAGAAAAATAAGTTAGGTTAATGTATTATTATTTAATTTGTTAGACATATAGTACAATTTATTTTTACAAAGTTGGCAAATTTTGCACAATATTATTAGTACCTACAATTACAGAATTTACGACTGTAAAACGCACTGTCAAGAAACTTACCTGCAATATCTTGCTTGTAAGAAAGTTACAGACTGTAAAGCGGCTTTAAGGTAAATTACACAGGGCATTCTAAAAATCAGAAAATATGAAACCGGCTATAAGAAAACTACCTTATTCACATTTTTAATGAAAATTTTATTTAACATAGTTTTTCAATTATATGAAGAAAATTTTTAAATACGAAATTTTACTGCAAAATGAGGAAGAACCTCTTAAAAAAACATTTTATATAACCAAGTTGAACATTATTCTATAGACTTCCTACTCATACATGTGTTTCTAATCTTTTTTCTGAATTTTTCAATGGGTAGGCCAAAGAGGTTTAAAAAGACTTAATAAATCTATGGGGTAGGCAGAGGACAAACATCCGGTCAGGAAAAAATTGTCGAATTGTAATGGGTCAATGGCCTCTCAGAAAACCAGCCGGCGCGACAATTTTTTCCTGACCGGATGTTTGTCCTTCTGAGAAGTATGGCTGTCACCGACCAAGAACTGTTAAGTACAATCCTTGGTTGCCGACGACAGACCATTTAAGCCAAGACGAATTAAGGATTTCGGTAACGTGTGTTCAAAATCCTTGGTTGTTATCTCGCCGACGAGTCTTAGAGGTCTCAGATGGCGTTCGTAGGGAGTCTTTTAAGACCTACGACGGATGCAGTAAAATGCTACTTACCGCACTCAATCTAATGTGGTAAATCTCACATTACCGAACGGTTTTAGTTAAAAAATGTTACTGGTGTGCTGACAGGTAAATCACTAAACATTTGAATTAATTAAAGAAAATTATTTAATTTAAGTCAATGCTTATAAAATATGTACAATGCCAATTAAAATAATAGGAAAGTATAGTCGACGAAATCACTATACTAGAATGCGGTCGCAGGGAGGGACCTAAATGTTTTTTGTTTTTTAACCGCCTTCCAAGTCACCTGAATAACCCCCCTTAAGTCTAGATCTATATTTGTCTGTGCAAAGGAGATGAAGCTCTACAGTTTATAGTGGGATCGGAACCACTTCTTGGAGATAATTTACATTTGAAAATTAATTCGCAGTAGGTCGGGCTCGAACCCACTTCGCGAGGTATTCTCAGAGTGAAAGCTAGGCGCGCTAACCACTAAGCTGTCTAGTCCATCCTTTACATCACTTTTGCGAAAGCGAGACAGATGATTGTTAAATTATTGGCGTACCAATGAAAGTTTCTCGACCTCCCGTCTCACCGCGACCGCATTGTACTATACCGTTTGGACATTTAATAAAAGCTCATGCTACGCTCGACGCTAAGTTAACTGACATCATCTGGAGATAATGGAAACGGTTTTAATTAATTCCAGAAGATATTATCAACTTAGTTGATGGCTTGCATGGGATGTTTTGTCTAGTGCGCTTATGAAAATCGGTATAAATATGTCATTTTATTTTATAGACTTTCTCTCTTGTGGTGTAAAATGCTATTAATACTGATGTCTGACATTTAGGCAGCTTCTCTAAAACAAAAATGACTGTTATTAATATGACTGATAGTAATAAAAACAAATTGAAGTAAGTTAAGCAGTAAGCTTTAAAAGCATTAACAGAATTAGAAAGCAAAACCATCGTGTGTTTTTAAAAGCTTTTATTATTTATTTAACTTATGATGTTTGTTTGTTAGTTAGTTTGTTTAGGTCTAATCTTGCAATCAAAATTTCGATTAGTTCTAAGTAAACTAGAGTTTTGAAATTTTGCACATGTGTATAAGTCCGGTGACAATACACTTTAACATTTTCATATAAGAAAAAAACAAGATGGCGGACGACTTTGCCCTTTATGATCCGATTCGACTCAAAATTGATATCTGGGGGTTTTCGTGATCGCCAATTATGAATTCTTAGTCAAAATTTAGAAATTCAAAACGGCGGCGCCAATATGGCGGAGACTTTTGTCATTTATGGTCCAAATCGATCAAAATCGATATCTGCGGGTTTTCGGGCTCACAGATTACGAATTTCTAATAAAAAAAATTTAGTTCAGGATGGTGACTTCAAGATGGCGGATAACTTTACCGTTTAAGATCCGATTCAACACAAAATCGATATCTGGGGGTTTTCTAGGTCACGGATTATAAATTTTTAGTCAAAATTCAGAAATTCAAAACGGCGGCGCCAATATGGCTGACGATTTTTGCCATTTAGGTCCAAATCGATCAAAAACGATATCTTGGGATTTTCGGCGTCGCGGATTACGAATTTTTAGTAAAAAATTTAGTTCAAGATGGCGGACGACTTTACCGTTTGTGATCCGATTCGTCTTGATTAAGGATAATAATAAAACATATTTTTTAAAAAAGCTTTTATTTAAATGCTCTAAAAATTAGAAAATAAACTTTGATGTAAATTAAACCCATCATTTTGTTACATTATATAATTTTTTTATGATATAAAAGATTGTCGCGAGCAACCTCCTTTACACAGGAAAATGTAACAAAATGATGGGTTTGATTTACATCAAAGTTTATTTTCTACTTTTTAGAGCATTTAAATAAAAGCTTTTTTAAAAAATATGTTTTATTATCATCCTTAATCAAGACCCACTTGCGTAGTCCATAAATATTTTAATTGGCTGATGGCATGATACTATGATATTGTTTGTAGTATTGTGCGCTGAAAATTGCAGTCAAGTTGCAATTTATAGAAAATATGTTAGTTTGAAGCCGACGCTAAAGAAATCTTCAGTTCCAGCAGTATTCAGTAATTTATCATAAGACTCTTCGCCTGAGGCATATGACGCCAAGCAAATCAACGAATAAAATACACAAGTCGCAAGAAGAGAATGAGTATGTACCTACGGAGTATCGGCCTAGCTTACAAAATATACAGAATCAGAAATTGTAGTTCGTTATATGTAAACGTGTAACGGCGCAGGTAAACTACGCCTTGTCGTGAATCAACGCAGGGCATTGGGTGCATGTTCACACCACCACTTTGATGACTTCGAGAACAAACAAGCATTCTGCTTTAGCCGAGAGAGCCTAAGAAACGTGTAGGAATAAAACGCCATGAGGTTACGCGAATGCATGCATAAAAAATAAAACCTAATACATGAAAATCCTGAGAGTTGGACGTCTGTCTAATCTGTGCCTGCATTCAAGAATGGCGGGGGGACTAGGGGCGTGGCCGATATTTCCTATATTATCAATTTCATTTTCAGAATCTGTATATCAGGAGTCAAAAAGCTTGCTTTGGTCGTGTGGTCAGTACATAGTACATGCAGAGTACAGATAGTGTGAGTAAAAAGCGATTCTGCTCATGAAACGGACATTTAGCAAACAGATCATAGAGTTTGAACTTTGACGATTCGTAGACTTTTTGGAAATCATGCAAATTACAAATTAAGCCTCTTCTGGGCTTGCTTCCGCCGACGCACAAAGTTCCGTCTCATGTCGAAAAGATCAAAAAGTTTTAAATTTTGTATGTTCATGCAGTTCCCGTTCGTCGGGCATAGATAAGGCATGACTTAATTTTAGGTAAAGACGTAGGTAATAATTCCACGTTCGCGAGTCAAATTAAACTCAAATTTTGTTCAGGCTCCATTTAATCTAATGTAATGTCATTTGACTGTCAAATAATGAGAATTACTTCGATGGCTGTTTATCTGGAGGTATGTCTGCCTTGTGCTTCTGGGGGATTCTAAAAACCAGCCAATTTTAGATGCTACATGTAAGGTAAAATTATATATTTATTTAAAAAATCAAGTTTCAATCAACATCCCCGATCGTGTTAGGTTCATCACATCCAATTTTGGAGAACACCGAAACGCAAGTGTCCTTAGAAGGAGGAGTAAAACTTTTGCTGTTGTCCTTGCTTAGTCGGCGTTTGCAAGCCGTTTATCAGATTTTTAGTGTAGGCTAGACTTCGTATTTTGTACAGTCGAGTACATCACTTTCCGGCACTCAAAAAATGCAACCATAACTTTACGACATAATTGTTATCGCCCTTGGGCCAAGCGGCATGCTGTCATCAAGCAAGCCAGCCACCTAAACCTATAAAGGTAAGCGAGTCAATTTGCGAACAGCAGTACAGAGAGTTACCGGTATTTTAATGACGTCGTAAAGCTTTTGTTGCGTTTTTTGAGTGCCGGGAACTGATAAACTCGACTATGCTTTACCAGATGTTTTCGACTTTTTAATTCGTTTTGTTTGTCAGTGCCTGTTTGATGTATAAACTCAGCTTTGCAGAAGCAAGACGATATATTACATCCCTGTTATTCCAAAACAAAAGTGTAACCAAAAACTAGCGTATTCCCTAATTAAAACAAATCTGAAAGGCCACAAACAAGCCCTGAAATAGCGATATAACTATTTTACTTATGTGCAAAAGGTTTCCAATTCATTGTTCGTAAATTCTATTACAATTTTAACGGTTTATATAGGTTTAATATTTTCCAAAAAACTTTTGCCTGATTGAAAACATATATTTATCTACATCTACAAAATATAAGGTCTTTGACATTCGTTAACTAACTGAATGTATATTATCCCATAATTACATTATATTGCGTTTCTAAACTCAAATTATTCAGACTGTGTAAATTGGCAATTGTACAGATACCGAATCATTTTATCTGTGAGAAGCTGGTATCCATCCGGTTTTAAATTAAATAACTTAGCGGATATATGCACTATTTTGCAGCCAGAGGAATATTTTAGCACATCGAAAATAAAGAAAACATTTCCCAAAACAAATGAACAGAAGCATATTCGCACATAGATTTAGTAGAAGTTCTCTTACCAATGATATATGTGAATTAGTCATTAGGGAATTGACAAAATGTATACACGAGGTATAAGTAGGTTTTTCTCACTTTTATACTTTCTCACACCTGGAAAATTACAAACAATTCTGTCAATATAATATTTTAATACACTAGCAATAAGTAGTATGTTTAATTTCACTATGCTTTTATTAAAATCAGATAATAAAATAAATATAAAAATATATAGTTAATAATTAGATCGTGTTTTTGGTATTATATTTAAAAAATATTTGGTCTATATTAAAATGGCTAATTTATTTTAAAATTAATGAGATTCAGTGTTGCCTTTCTGGGACTGGAGGTGGCGTACCTGGAGGAAGTGGAGGCGCCGGTCTGGTCACTGCTGGTGGAGGCGTTGATAGTCGATAGCCTGGAAATTATGAAAATAAAATAATAATATTTTTGAGACGTTAATATAAGTGGATTATACACAATTTATATACAAAAATTAAAAAAACAATGTTTTAAATATAGACGTGAAAATTGTGTTTCATTTTAGGCATACAGTATCAGCTCATATTAAGGCGAGTTTACACCAGTGTTAGTAGCACGTGTTGCTAACAATTGTTAGTAATATTTTGGAAAACGCTTCTGAATTTGTTACCAACAAGCTGGTGTTAGCAACAAAAGTACCGTGTAATTAACAAGAATTTTGATATCCACTACAAGTTGGTAGAGAGAAACAAATGTCGATAACATTTGTTAGGAACACGTTACCACGGTTTTTCGATGTTAATAACAGTTCCCCTCCATCCTGCTGCCGTTGCTGCGTGGCGCTCTCACAGAGGGAGGCGAGACTGGTAATATGACAATATGTTGTTAGCAACAAAAAAGTTAAACTAACATTTTGTTAACAATATTTATATATTAACAAAAAGTTAGCAACACATATTACTAACATTGGTGTAAACGCGCCTTTATGATGTTAACAGTAAAAGCGTGGAGCATAATTTTCATATGAATGAAAACCGAACTACGCTTCATCACAGTTAATTTTTGTAAAATGAAATCGGTCAACATGCTCCTTTTAACATTATCATTTGGCAAATAAATGAATTATTTAAATTTAAAATATCAACGCCACCTCAAATTTATGCCATAATTATAGCAAACGAAAATTTGTTTGACGAAAAATTTGAAAAACACCATTTATTTCATCATGATCAATTTTTACTTGAAACCAGGAACCTGTTTCTAAAATTTGCGCCCTGTGTGAATATGAATCGACCGCCCCAGTACCGTACCTGATTTTATTAAAACAAAATATTTTTTATACGATAGAGGGATAGCCACTGGAGACGAATGGTGGTGCCCGCCAAAGCCCAGTAGGACGGCCCTTCGGCCGCTCCTCTGAGCCCGGCCGCCCCAGGCAATCGCCCGCTACACCCTTACGCAAATACGTTGCTACCTGAAACGGTTTCTGATTTGACAAAAAATTATTTTTGTGTCCTACCCAAGGACGCCCCTGGTGCTGACGAGACATTTGCAAAAAAAACTTTTTCGATGTAATTTTCCCGCTAAATAACTTTTATTTTAAAAAATTTTGATTCGACGAAAACTTGTTTCTGAACCCTCGCTGATGGAGACTCCCTTGGTACGCTGACGAGAAATTTCATTCAACAAAAATTTCTGGGCCTTCTTTGAAGCCATCCCTGGTGCTCTGACGAGAAATTTGCAAACAGCCTTTGTGTTGAAATTTTCCACTTTAAACAATTTTTATTTTAAGCATTTTTTGATAAGACAAAACCTTGTTATTGGGCCCTCTCTGAAGCCTGCCCTGGTATTAATATGAGTAATTTGAACAAAAACCTTTTCAAAATAATTTTCCATGCATCTTAAACAACTTTTCTTTAAATAGTTTTTGATTCCACAACATACTGTTTTTGGTTATCCACTAGAGCCGTCCCTGCCCCACCAGATGAGAAATTTGCAAAGGATCAGTTCGGTACAATTTTTTATTCTAAACGACGCGTGTTTAAAATATTTTTAGATTCGATGACAAGTTATGTTTGATCCTGCCTAGAGCCGCCCTTGGTGCATCAATTTCACCAATATTCAATAGATCAAATGTGCTTTTAGAGGGCGGAATATTAAAACGTAATATTTTTAGTCGCAAACTCCTCTCTAAAATCCTTATTTTACTATAAGGAATGTAACCAGACTGCAACCAACAGCTACTCTCCGGGTTATGTGCCCCGCCGAGCGCTGAATTACAAGTTACAAGCCTGACGCGTTAAGTGTAATAATTGCATATTACCATCAAAACGCTAATGCTTCGATTGCAACAAACACCAGCCGATAGACTGATCCTACTTAAAGGACTCTCGTGCCAGTCGTCACACACAACTTGCAGACTGCAGTTTCGAGCTGTTGGCTCTCGTCAGTACAAGGTAGGCATGTGACGACCGATACGAGGATCGCTCGACTATTTAGTACATTTCAGTATCTTTGGGATAGCGACATGTAAAATATTCAGCAGGCGCCATCTAGCGGTCCAGTATCTGTTGCATTCGAAAAATAAATAGCCTGACTGGGCATAGCATAGTTCAAATGTGCATTCAGAGGGCGGAATATTAAAACATAATATTTTTAGTCGCAAACTCCTCTATAAAATCCTTATTTTACTATAAGGAATGTAACCAGACTGCAACCAACAGCTACTCTCCGGGCTATGTGCCCCGACGAGTTCTGAATTACAAGTTACAAGCGTGGCGCGTTAAGTGTAATAATTGCGTATTACCATCAAAACGCTAATGCTTCGATTGCAACAAACACCACTGACTGGCACGAAAGTCCTTTAAGTAGGATCAGTTTTTCGGCTGGTGTTTGTTGCAATCGAAGCATTAGCGTTTTGATGGTAACATGCAATTATTACACTTAACGCGCCAGGCTTGTAACTTGTAATTCAGCGGTCGGCGGGGCACATAGCCCGGAGAGTAGCTGTTGGTTGCAGTCTGGTTACATTCCTTATAGTAAAATAAGGATTTTATAGAGGAGTTTGCGACTAAAAATATTATGTTTTAATATCCAATAGAGTTCTTAACTGGATCTCTTAGGTCTTTTCCCTATTTCAGCTTTTTAAACCGTGTTCGAGTAAAACATATCACAAGGACAGACTGACCGACTTGACAGGCAAACACAAAGACAGATATTTTGTTATTTTGTGGCGTCAAAACGTTCATTTTCATCATAATCTAGAACAGGAGCGGACTGGGACCAGAATTATGCTCGGGCATCTGTATGACCCTCTTTCACTAAGAGGAGAAATTCATGAATTTTTAGAGAAAAAGAAAAGGCGCTTTGCTGTGTAAAATAAACAGGTCGTCAGGACCGGCCCGGCCCACTTTTAGCATTTTAGCACTGGCCCATCGGACATTTGCTGTAATTCTTTTATAGCAAGTGCGAGCCTCATCTAGAATGTGAATACTTTCACGATGCCAATACTTTATAAATGAGAAAGTAAAATATTCGGTCTCGGGTGGATGCACCTCGACAGTATTTTCTCAACGTTCTATGTCCTAAATATATTTTTAACTTTGGTATAATCTAAAATTGACCTGAACGAAATTTTTCTTAGCAACGTTTGTTGAATCTAGCAAGAAATTTGCAAAAGGCGGTTTTGATACAATTCCCCGCATGATAATAATTTACATTTGATTTTCTTTAATTGTGCAAGTTTTTTGAGTTAGACAAAATAATTTGAGTTATTCCTGGAGGCGCCCCTGGTGAACTGTCAAACAATTTGAAGGGGCACATTTTTGATGCAATTTTTTGTCATGAACAATGTTTATTTGAAACAGTTTCTGATTAGACAAAAAAATGTGTAGGTCTTTCACGAAGCTACCTCTAAGTGCGCGCTGATGGGAATTTAGAAAAGCCTTTTGGTAAAAATTTCACACTCTAAACAATTTTATTTATTTTTATTTTAAAAAATTTTGATTAGACGAAAATTTTTTTGGACTCTTCATAGAGGTGTCACTGGTACCAAAATTTGAAAAACACTTTTCAATACACTTTTACAATCTAAATGATATTTGAAAATTTCTTTGTTTCGACAAAAAATCATTTTTGGTAATTTTTCATCATTTATTTAAAACAGTTTCTGATTCGACAAAAAACTGTTTAAGCCTTTCACGAAGCTACCTTTAAGTGGACTGATGAGAATTTGCGAATTAGAATTTTCAATGGCAATTTTCAACATAATCGAGCATTTGGATTTTTTCGCGGCGCCAATACTTTCTACAGATGAAAAGTGATGCTCCCGACCGATTTATTTTGCAAAATTTACTGTGAACTTTTATGTCCTAGACAAGTCGTGTAAAAACTCAAATCGATCTAAGAATTTCTTTTTCCATCTTTTGGGGTCCATTTTGCCCCTATTATTGCTGTACCTACGTAACATGTAGAAAAATTAATATAAATCAATTTCTTACCTCGTTTAGTTGCAGCTGAAGGTGTAGGAGTTAATAAAGAAATTCCATTCTCTTCTGGTTCTGCAACGTTACATTTAGTAGCTATTCGCATAGAACAGTCACCAATTATATCCAAAGCAGTTCTGCATGCATGAAACATCGCCAATTTTTCCTCACGCCTCTTAACTTCTTCGGGAGACTCCTCCATAAGATCTATCTGAAAATTGGTAAGTATTTAATATTCAAGATTTGTCTATGAATCACTTAGAAATGTGAAAATATTCGTTTTTGATATTTGATTAATATTTATTTACCTGGTCCTCGCTGGCGTAAACGTGTATCAACAGTTCTTCAAAAATATAGACTTTGGTATCGTTTATAATCATGTGAGTGATGGTTTTCGGCACCAAATCCTTTGTCGATTTGGTTACTATAGTCATGTAACTTTCTACTAGATTTCTAATTACTTCCACTTGCCGTTTTAGTTGAGGATCAATCACCTCCTCGATCATCTAAAAATTTGTATTTTTAGTGATGTAAAATATTATACGGCCATTATGGCCCTGAACTTATAAATATTGAAGTCATCAAACATATCATTATTCCGAAATGGTCCTCGCAAATTAGAATGTTTAGAAGACAAACATTATTTTTGAATTTCGGTTCGTGTAGAAATAAAGATCTGTCAACGTGTCTTACCTCTCCTTGTTTTTAACAAAGATAACAGTGAGGTTCCAGCATTGATTTTTCAACTTTTCGAGGATTTTTGTTTATACACTTATTTAATGTCGGCCTATTTCCGCTACTGAGGCCTATCACCGACGCCTGTAGACGAGCTACCCCCAACCAAGAATTTTGCCGAACCTCTTCTCTTTCGAAGATTAGGGATCTTTTACTTACTTAACATTTCATAGACGAGGGACCAACAGCTTTAAATCCCCTCCGTAAGATGGTATATCCACTACGCTATCCTCGCCTAAGATTGCATAGCTTCTGCGCATACATCCACAAGCCGTTAAAAGATACGGGGCAAGGACAAGCGTTCCCCTGAAACGGTCACTGATCCAAGTACGACGTTGCATTACATATCGACAGATATGTACTACAAAGACGCACCTACGCTCGCCCCTTAAACTTTTCGAGGATATGAACGGTTATTAGAAATATAGGAGCGGACAAAAACACTTGCCTTTAAATTTTAAATATGCACTGTCTTATTGAGTATTATGCTTAAATATAAGAACATAGTGGAACGTCGCCTCATGTTTAGACACAAATAACGACTTTATTGTCGCAAAAAACACGACGAATATATTTACTTCACAGTGTTTTATCAACAATTATTGGTTTTATCTTATACATTAAGGCCCTCACTTCATATGTACCATATTTCAATAATCGTTACTGAACCGAGGCTTGAAGCCAGGCTTCCGCATATTTCACTCCTGTTCTAACAGTATTCCTACAATCAAGTTTCGATATGAATGGTCATTTGGAGCACACAGCTAGAAATACGATTCTTGCTCTTTCGTTGGGAATATTTTTACAGAGCAGACTATCCATTACAGTCTATAGGATATAACTATAAATAAATTAAATAATGAATCTTGGAATAGTGTTTATCAAAAAGGGACTGTTGAAACTAAGTACATAGCCTTTAATAATATTTTGCATGGTTATTACAACTCAAGTTTCAAATTTGTTACAAAAAATCTTGATCCAAAAAACAACAATAACTGGATTACAAATTGCATTAGGATATCAGCGACGCGCCTTAAATTATTATTTAAAATGCAAGAACAAAATTATGTTTATAAATAAGACCATTATAAATCTTACAAACAAGTGTACAAGCGAGTAATAAAACAAGCAAAAAGATGTATTTTGACATTATCATAAACTCTGGAAACAAATTTAGAGTATGGAAAATAATAAAAAGCTGTACAAAAAATAAGCCGAATATACTCTGTAACATTGGATTGGAAATAAAAACGGAAATCATCACAGATAAAGAAATAATTTCCAATGAAGTTAACAACCCTTTTATCAATCTTCCAAAAAATTTAATTTCAAATAAAAAACAGATCAATAGTAATATACAAACCAAACATTTCCGTATTCAGTTCTGATGACTTAATTTATTTAGAACCTGTCACTCTGAGAAAATCGACGTGATAAATAACCTAAAACCAACAAATTTTGTCGGTCCAGATGATTATTCCACAAAAATAATTAAACGATGTGCAAGCCAACTTGCAAAACCGTTTATGCATATTATTAATGAATATGTTAAGAGCGGTTCTTTCTCAAGCCTCTTGAAACTATCAAATGTCAAAAATATTTGAAAAATAATTTGCTAAACCTATAGTTTCATTTCTGGAAAGAAATAGTTTATTATCACCAAACCAACATGGTTTTAGGAAGGATAAATCAACAATAACAGCGCTTACAAATATCTTAGATTTTGTGTATAAAAACTTCATCATAGTATTCTATTGAAAAACATAGAACGTTATGGTCTAAAAGGGTCTGGCGCGTTAAGTGTAATAATTGCATATTACCATCAAAACGCTAATGCTTCGATTGCAACAAACACCAGCTGAAAGACTGATCCTACTTAAAGGAGCTCTCTTGCCAGTCGTCACACACTACTTGCAGACTGCAGTTTCGAGCTGTTGGCTCTCGTCAGTGCAAGGTAGGCACGAGGATCCTTTGACTATTTGGTACATCCCGGTATTTTTACAATAGCGACATGTAAAATAATCAGCAGGCGCCATCTTGCGGTCCAGTGTCTGTTGCAATCGAAAAATAAATAGCCTGACTGGGCTTAGCATAGTTCAAATGTGCTTTTAGAGGGCGGAATATTGAACATAATATTTTTAGTCGCAAACTCCTCTATAAAATCCTAATTTTACTATAAGGAACGTAACCAGACTGCAACCAATAGCTACTCTCCAGGCTATGTGCCCCGCCGAGCGCTGAATTACAAGTTAATGTCTGGTGCGTTAAGTGTAATAATTGCATATTACCATCAAAACGCTAATTCTTCGATTGCAACAAACACCAGCCGAAAGACTGATCCTACTTAAAGGAGCTCTCTTGCCAGTCGTCACACACCACTTGCAGACTGCAGCTTCGAGCTGTTGGCTCTCGTCAGTGCAAAGTAGGCATGTGACGACCGGCACGAGGATCCTTTGACTATTTGGTACATCCCGGTATTTTTACAATAGCGACATGTAAAATAGTCAGCAGGCGCCATCTAGCGGTCCAATGTCTGTTGCAATCGAAAAATAAATAGCCTGACTGGGCTTAGCATAGTTCAAATGTGCTTTTAGAGGGCGGAATATTGAACATAATATTTTTAGTCGCAAACTCCTCTATAAAATCCTTATTTTACTATAAGGAATGTAACCAGACTGCAACCAACAGCTACTCTCCGGGCTATGTGCCCCGCCGGTTAGTTGCAGTCTGGTTACGTTCCTTATAGTAAAATAAGGATTTTATAGAAGAGTTTGCGACTAAAAATATTATGTTCAATATTCCGCCCTCTAAAAGCACATTTGAACTATGCTAAGCCCAGTCAGGCTATTTATTTTTCGATTACAACAGACACTGGACCGCTAGATGGCGCCTGCTGACTATTTTACATGTCGCTATTGTAAAAATACTGGGATGTACCAAATAGTCAAAGGATCCTCATGCCGGTCGTCACATGCCTACCTTGTACTGACGAGAGCCAACAGCTCGAAACTGTAGTCTGCAAGTGGTGTGTGACGATTGGCAAGAGAGCTCCTTTAAGTAGGATCAGTCTTTCGGCTGGTGTTTGTTGCAATCGAAGCATTAGCGTTTTGATGGTAATATGCAATTATTACACTTAACGCGCCAGACTTGTAACTTGTAATTCAGTGCTCGGCGGGGCACATAGCCCGGAGAGCAGCTGTTGGTTGCAGTCTGGTTACGTGTTACGTTCCTTATAGTAAAATAAGGATTTTATAGAGGAGTTTGCGACTAAAAAGATTATGTTCTTCAGATCTTTGTTTGTACACCTTCGGGGTTTAAACATTATATATACATTTTGTCTCGTATTCGCTTTAAAACTTAATTTACATTCATACCAGCATACGGTCTGTATTACTCTAATATTATAAACGTACTTTATTATTTTCTTCTTCTTCTTCGTTATGACTTTTTTCTGGGTAAACTCCAGCCCTTAAAAATGAAGCCTTCCAAAAATCCATTTCATCTAACGATTCGCAACTCAATTGTAACTGTTTGTAATCCTAAAATTTCAAAATTTAATCATTAAATGCTTCTGCTAATTTACTGAATTATCAACCACATTTAACAAATAAGATATAATCTATTAACAAATATTATCTTTAAATATTTACTCTATAGCCTAATATCTATTTATAATAATATTTTAATATAACTAACTCATTTGATTTTAAATGCAGTGGAGATCGTTACTGGAAAGCATCTACTAAAAATGGTTCTTTTCGCTATAATAATACTTGCAGGTATTACAAGAATTTCAAAATTATTTAAGTCTCATTAAAACTTTCATAAAACTTTGAAACAACCATTTAACATTTAAAATATTACTTGGCACGGAACAGCTAATGATTCAAAATAACAGAGGGCGAAGACAACGCCTTTCAAAACTTTAGACTTACGTTACCAAGAAGTTATTGGAAAATAGCTTTGGCGGGACCGTAAACCTGACAACCACAACAGGTGACGTGATACTGTCAGCAAAAGTTGATCAACTACAACTAATAACGCATGAGAAATGTGAATAAGATTTTGGAGAGCTGAACAAAATCAATGTCTTAGTCATTTCACTGTGGTTTTCTAGATAAATCTTGTACTTTAAAACTGGAATACTGGTAAGTGCACAACTTCAGTTACGTCACTACATGAACACAAGTAGAAGTTTGAAGTACTTACCTTGTAAATATTGGCCCCGCTAGGATAAAATAGAGCAAACATATGCCTCCTTGATAATAAGCCAGACTCCATATCCCGTATTCTCAAATTGAGTAATGGTAAAATATACTGTATTTCCTTTTCCTCTTCATCTTTATACCACGCGAGACTTTCAGAGCTTAAAACAAACCAGAAGTCTCTGCCTTTAATAATACTAAGATTATGCATACACATGAAACCTTTGCGAATCACTTGATTTCCTATACCGTTCACCGAACCCGAGGTTTTCTTATTCGCCTGACTTTCAGCACTGAAAATGTTAATTATAATTAGAGGGAACAAGTAAGATGTTAAAAAAAATTCAAATTTCGATAGTACTTATTAGAGTGTCCAAGTCAATGAGAACAGTATACTAGTGTCCACTTTCTTTATGGGATTGTATGGTAACTTCCAAACCGTAAGAAACAGAAAGTCGGTTAAATTGAGAGAAGTTGGTTAATTTTCAGTAGTTTCAGGAATATTCTAGAAGTAGTGACAACTCCCATTTTTTTGTTAATAACTCGCAAACGATAGATTTTTAAAAAAATCCACAGATAAAAGTTGAATGGTGTTTGATTACCTATTTAAAATTTTGCAATGTATGTATTTACTTTTATGTTCTAGAATTTCTTAAAAAAATTGAATTGGTAGCATCTTGAAATTTGTCTTCATACTCACCAAGTGTGGCATGTAGATCGAACATATTTGCCGGGTTTTGCAATCCCAAAACGTTGAAATTTGACAACATAGTATTTTTCTTAATTTATATCAATTCCTATTTACTTATCGTTTTACCTTATAATAAAAATATAATATAATATCTTTTTATTAACCAAAGAATAATACAATATCTGTAATATTATCTCCATCAATTCTGACACATTTTTCAATTCTCTTCTTATTATTTTTAACAACTTTTCTTAATTCTTCAACTGTTACTTCATTACATGCTTCTCTAATTTTGCCACATAGTTTGGCGCTATTTCGTGGCCTATTTTTATAGGCTTTATTTTTATGGTACCCCAAAAATAAGTATCCATAGGGTTGACGTCTGGTGATCTATATGGCCACGGAATTAAAGGACTATTTCTTCCAATCCAACGCATAGGGAAGTTGTTAACTATTCAGCCAATTTTTAACTATTACTGCATTATGAATGGAGGCCCCATCTAGTTAGAAATAGAGGTTTTGTTGTACGGCTGAACGTAAATTTTGAACGGCATTTCGAAATTCATGTGTTAAAAAATGTAGGAATCTCACACTATTTAAAGTGTCATCAAAGAAAAATGGTCCAATCAAGGTATCATTTAAAATTCCACATCAGACATTCACTTTTTCGGGGTATTGCCGTTTACAATTTATAACCCAGTGTGGGTTTACCGTTGACCAATACCTTGAGTTTTGCGATGAGACCACGTCATTTGTTGTAAAAGTAGCCTCATCACTGAAAATAATTTTTTTAAAAAAATTTGTGCCATTTAAAAACAAATCCTGTGCAATATATTCCAATTTCCTCTCTGCTTCTCCTTCTTCTACAGTGTGTAAAAACTTGGACTTATATGGTTTTAAATTATGACGTTTAAGACATCTCCAAATTTTATTTCTGTCTACATTCAAGTTTAGAGATAAATCTCTGAAACTAGCACGTGGTTCAGCATTAATATTACTTGATCCAATGGAGGATCGGTAACGTTGTATTTTTTGGCTCTAAGTTTTAATACATCTCCAGTTCTATTAAATATTCTATTAATTGAACCAACCGTGGGTAGTGAATCTGTGGGCGTTCTGGATGTCCCAAATTAAAGCTACCAACCATTCTTATTATTTCCATTTTATTAGCAATACTTAATTGTTGTGCAGCCATGTTTAAGTTTAATTTGACATTCGATACAATTATTGTCAAATCTATTCCAAAGCACTCCATGTTACCAAAGATATTGATACGCCGAGTTCTAAGTATTTTAAAAAATTGAATTGGTGAAAAAATAGCTACCAATTTTCAAATATTCATTTCATAATAGTGTTTTGGATAACAAATGTGTTCTAATGCTTAATTAGCGTCATTATTATACGACTACCAAATTATGTAAATATCCGACAATAAATAACTCGAATAATAGGGTGATTGAGGTCAGGTACCGTCATCAGTTTAAGCGCTGAGACCTCAATCAGCGAAGTTAAGCAGCGTTGGTCGAGGTCGTCACTTGGATGGGTGAACAGCATCTCTGTTGTAGGGTATGTCCCCTACGAGTCCTAAACAAAAAACAAAAAATTTCGAAAACCACCAAAAAATCAGATCACCCCATGCACCATGGCAAACTACGTAAAAACAGTCAACCAGAGACACCATTCACATCAAAAAACCGCAGTCGAACTCAAATAAATCTGAGAAAATTCGCACGCACTCGATAATTCAGAAATAACGTAAATTCACTAATATCCAACTTCAAACACTCATTCAAGTCCATTCCTAACCGATTCACTACGAAAAAGTCACTTAAAAATACAGCCCCCGTATATTCATCAACCTGACCCAAATCACTGTCTAAATCCAAATTTTCAACGTCTTACTTCAATCCAGAAATTTTCAATGAACAATTCATTTTCAAAATTTTAATACTTCTTGACCACCCCTCGTATACGTAACTACATTAAAACATGACATTCAAACTTAATTCTTAACTTTCTTGCAACCACTTCGCATTTTATCCTTCTTACTTTTTGATCACCCCCTGTATACTTCAAACCACGTTCCGTGCCTCGAGTCGAGTTCAAACTTAATTTCATCAATTTCTCGCAACCCGATGGCTATTTCAAATTTCACCATTTTTTATCACTCCTCGTACTATAGCATACAATATCTCGGTTCAACTTGACTCGTTAGGAACATTTTGATATCTTATTTCCAGACACTACGCACCTATCGGGAACATTATCATTTCATTTCAACTTTTAAACATCGGACCTCCGTCAATATTTTACGGGGTCGTGTCAGATTTTACAAATTAAACGCTAATAACTTTTAAACCAAAATAGATCCAAATTTCATTCTTATTTCAATAAATTCCTCTTTTCATTGCCGATTTTTCTATGTAATTTTCATTTCCACAATCAAAAAATTTCCAGTATGGAGCAACATGTTGCAATCAATGATTCATCCTCGCTCGCACGAAGCGATTTCAAACCTTCCCAAACATTTAAAACGGGGTGCGAGACTCGATGGGGCGCGACAAACGAAACTTACCCAAACAGTATAAATACCGGTGTACAACAAGCCGAAGTTAAGTTCAGTTTTGGCAGTGACTCCTATGTTTAGTATTCGCGAAGTGATTCAGTGGAACAAGTTATTTAAAAGTGATTTTAAGTGTAATAAGCTCATTTGCTAGTGCTTCCGGTCCGGTTACTATTTAACTTAAGTTGTAGATACGCACCGTCTAGTTAGGCTTTCTTACCCCCTGTCCTAGCATACTTCTCGTGACTAGCTGTCCCGAACTAGCTTCCCAGGCCGAAACCTGGTTAAAAAGAGTAGTTTTAAGTAATCGCCTTAAGTGGCCCCATTTAGTTTTAGTATCCTCGCCTTAAGTGGCCCCTTTTTAAATATTTATCTTTCGTCTTAAGTGACCCCATATTGACTCGCCCTTACGGCCCACACAATCTCAACCCAAGGCGAATTTTTTCAGATAAAATCTAATTAAATATTTCAATAAATAATTTTTGCTAAATTCTACAGTCCGAATTTATGTTGTCGAATAGTTTCATCCTACAAAAAGAAACTCTGTTAAATAAAAAAATTTGCACCATATTTTTCCAAACTCTGTTCAAAGGAAAGCTTAAATAAATAATTGTTCGTTCCGTTTTAAAAATAAGTGTTATTTTTTCTAGAACACCATATACACCCTGTATATGGTGTTCTAGAAAAAATAGCCGTTGACCCTGTCAGAACTCAAAGACTATACAGTGCTAAATAATAAATAAAATTGAAACCATAGTGATTCAACAGATCCAGACTACAATATACAGCTCAACAGAAATCCAACCAAAAGGCTTCTCACAAAAAAATTAAGTGCACGAACGCCCTCTAGGGTCTCAGCTCTAAACCCCCACTGCTCCAGATTTTTTATTTCACCAAACTGAGGGCCCGTTCGTGTTCACTCACTTCGCCGCCCTGGTTGAGTGGAAGAGTAGCTGTAGCTAAACTCCGCCAAGACGTAAATATAAACATGGCATTAAAAAAAACAAAAAACAAGGCATTATTATTGAAATCTTAGATGACTTTTTTTTGTAAAGGAATGAATATTTTTTAATGAAATTTGGTATACAGGGTTTTAGTTCATGATGAATAAGATTCTGTAAAAACAGCAACCCTATCTCAATCGTTAATATAAATTCCTAATTTTATCAATTTCTTTTGATCATAGTACGCGTATTTAATTTCGAAAAAAGAAATACTTAATGCTGAAACTAAAGCTATATCTTATTTGCCTTTCATTTTTCAGTAAAAAATGCAAGAGAGCCTGAAAATATTTCGATAAAAAATGCATATTTTAGTTTACATTCAGGATATAGTATATCGATACGAATGACCGGAAATGGTACGTTGCCAAATTTCGAAGTTTTGGCGTCACGACGCCCGGCACCAATGTGTTGAAAACTAAATTATTGTTATTAAGTAAAATATCGCCGATTCAATTTCCTTAAAGGCAACAGAAAAACAAAAGTTCGCGACGTCTAGCATTGGCGAGTTGAAAATGTAAATTTTAAAGTTTAAAAAGGCAACTGAACACCAGTCAATACTTTCCCAATATGTTTTTCTAAATTGCACTTTTTTTTTTAATTTACTTGACTTTCTGTCTCTCACTGTTTAGAAGTTACTAATACGATCAATCCTATTAAAAAGGTGGCACGATATGTACAGAGTGTTCAATAAAATCATGAATAAAAAGAAGGGGCAGAAGGCAGGTGAGGTCGTTTCTAATAAGGATAATCTCATATGTGATCATTTCTTTTTGATCGTTTAGAGTATTTCAACTAATACGTTTATTTAAGAGTGGTTAAAAAGCTAAAATTTTTTGCATTTTTTTTTCAAATGTAATAAATACTGAGTTTTTAAGAAAAAAGTAGAGAAAAAATGTACGCTAAATTACTGCTTTCTTCATAAACGTACTAAGGGAATTCAAAACTTATATAATTACTATTGAATGATCTAAAATCCCATAACTAGAGGTCTGTTATTTATTCTTTCCTTTTATTTGGGTTTTCTACCACATGTATTGTCCTCTTCAAAAACAAATCACCGAATCTACAAAATAATAGAATTATTGGAAAAAGCCTCTACGCCTGTGACATTTACGCCAAAGGAACAGTCAGAGGTTATTTCTTTACAAATAATATAAATCGGAATAAACACAGAAATAACGTATTTTGCTGACGTTTCGGAAAGTAGTCTCTTTCCGTTTTCAAAGCTTTTTTTTTTTTTTCGTAGAACAATTGTTTGCTGTGTATGTCAAATACACAGCTTAAGATTCCGTTTATGTTATTTACATAGATACTTACTACTTACACAGAACTGATGTTATTTTCTTTTAGATAATGTTGAGTTTGTTAAGTTCTTCTTTTAACATTGATAGCCAGGTTGGACAAATATCTACAGAACAATTCGATAAAAAACACACAACAACATTTATAGAAAAATTTATGAAAAAGATATTCATGAATCACACCTGATGGTTAGTTTTGATGTAGTTAGTCTTTTTAAAAAATGTTCCGGTAGATGAGACCTTTAAAATAGTTAAAGATAGGTTGCTAAATGATAATAATTTCAAAACTAGAACTAAATTAAGTGTAAATAGCATAATGGAACTCTTAACAATGTGTATAAAAGCAACCTATTTTCAATTGGAAAATGAGTTGTGTCAGCAGGATTTTGGTATGGCCATGGGGTATCCATTATCACCAATTTTAAGCTACATATGTATGGGGAACTTTGAGAACACACATGTTCAAAATTGTATAACATACCGGTTATCTGGTGGAGATATGTTGACGACATCTTTGCAATTTGGCCTCATGGTGTCGATTTACTAGATAGTTTTTTACAAAATATAAATAGTAAGGAACCGTTTATTAGATTCACATTAGAAGTAGACAGCAGGAATAAACTACAGTTTTTAGATGTTTTAATTAAAAGGGTAAAAATAATGAAATATGAAATAACGAGAAAAAATTTATCAAAGAGGTTCTAGTACAAAATCAATACCTTGAAGCCTTTGTTGATAGAGTTTTCATAAATGTTGAAAATAGGGACAATCGGGTACGGCAAAAACCTGAACGTCATTATACAGCAACAATTCCTTATGTATACGGACTATCGGAGAAGCTACGCCGTATAGGTGACAAATTTGATGTCAGGACGATATTTCAAAAGGGGATCACTTTGAGATCTATTTTAACAAAAACAAAACCGATAACCAGGGAGCAGAGTTCAAAAAACTATATTTACAATATCCCGTGCTAATGTGATAAATGTTATGTGGGTGAGTTATCCAGACCTTTTAGTGTGAGGTTGGAAGAGCACAAGAATTACATTAGAAAGAATGAAATTCAGAAATCAAAGATTTGTGAACATGCTTGGGAAAAATTAAAGAATCAGCAATAATATTATTAAATGAAGATAAATGCGTAACGAATTGTTCTGTAGATATTTGTACAACCTGGCTACCAATGTTAAAAGAAGAACTTAACAAACTCAACATTATCTAAAAGAAAATAACATCAGTTCTGTGTACGTAGTAAGTATCTATGGAAATAACATAAACAGAATCTTGTATTTGACATACACAGCAAATAAGTGTTCTACGAAAAACAGAAAGATATTACTTTCCGAAACGTCAGCAAAATACATTATGGCTGTGTTTATTCCGATTTATATTATTTGTAAAAAATAACCTCTTACTGTTCCTTTGACGTAAACTTCACAGACACAGAGGCTTTTTCCAATAATTCTATTATTTTGTAAATTCGGTGATTTGTTTTTGAAGAGGACAATACATGAGGTAGAAAACCCAAATAAAAGGAAAGAATATTCGTAGAATGCCACAAATAACTTTCAGACAATATGCCTGTTATTTATCTTCTACATAGTTAAATAAAGAAATAAACTGCAATGGTTCCCTATAATTTGCTTACAATAAAAAAACTACAGTTCAAACAGTTTCGTACTAGCGCATTCGCCGATTTTCGAATATATAAAGCATCAGAAATGGTTCCTTGCCATATATTCGAGACTACACAACCGATTTTGGTTTTTTCGTTAGATGCATGCAAAGCTAAATGCAATAAGCTTTACGAAAATCGGTCCACTAGTTTCGGAGAACCTCAAGGAAAAAGTTATATTTATATGCACTGAATTGGAAACCTCTTTTTTCAAAGTTTAGTGAATAAAACCTTACAAGAAAATCAAACAAAAATGTACGTGATGTCACAGACAGTTTCCACACTAGCTAAAATGATAGCAATCTGACGTTTTCTAGAGGTACCCTATCAAAATGCGAAAAGAGGTTACACATTCATTTAATACTATAATAATGAAATGATTCACTTACTTAGCAAATCCTATGAAATCCTCATGGTTTGTATTCATATATGACAACTGACAGTCTATATAAAGAGATAGCTGGTCCTTACAACATTGTTCTCTTTTTCTAATGTGTGTCGTTATTATCCTTTCCACTATTTCTCTGAGACGAGGAAACCTGGACATCTAGAAAAAAAAATAAGATGAAATTTAAAGCATTTCTTTTCGGAAAATTATTTCCGACTCGTGACATATTAGGTTTTTACCCAAAATTGAAAATATGGATCTCATCACTATCCGGATCACTGTCGGATTTTGAAAAAGAAATTAGTTAAGAGGACATAAAGGGATAATATCATATACAGGATGGGACGTATAAACAGGAGCTGGAACAGAAATACATGAGAAAGACCAACTCTCTGGGACACTACTCCATGTGAATGTGCGCGCGAGAATACAGAAGTGCATAAATAATTAACAGATCTTCATTGTATCGGACAGTAGGGTGGCCTTAAAAACCTCTAAGAATATATCATCCAGATTAGTATGGAAGTTTAAAATTTTGGACACACGGAAGAGGACATATTTCATGGTTTAGAACCCTTGCTGGGCATTATTAAAGACATAGCTAGCAGTTATCAAACACTAAGTTAAAAAGAAACACAAAAATATTGACGGTATATCCAAAGAAATCGATACGTGAAAATACTCATCAAGGGACATACCCAAGGTACTTTTTCCCTAAAGTTAATGATGATGAAAAATTGTGTCCTTTTGTCAAGCCATATCTCAGAAACTCTTCATCTTTAAGGTCGTGCCTACCGAGACTTTCAATTATAAGGTCATAAACTACAACATACAACATAATATCCCAATTTCTTCTCATTTGACGGAGATCATTTAGTGCATGATCCTTTGATGTATGAACCTATGTAAAACAGGATTGTAAATATTCCTATTCGAAATGAGGCTATTTTAGGTATACAGGGTGATTACCATACGCCCTGATTTATATAAATTACATGTTATAATTTTAGAGAAAAAAATGTTACAAAGATTTTCGATTAAGCTCACAAAAATATAAAGATGTACAATAGATTGAAACTGTAAAATACAGTGTGTCTCTCAGCTTCATAATAACTTTACATGTACTAGGTAATGTTAATTAAATTTTATTAAGGTATTATTAATAAATCTATTACGAAAAGAGTGAAAATTGCAGCCGGACCTTGCCAAGTGCTATAATTTATTTGAACAACAACTTAACTAATCTACTGGCAGCAGATATTAATCAAATCAGTCCAATAAAATTAAGTGAATTTTAAGTACAACCGAAGACTAATTTGGGACAAGATGATTTTAGCGTGACTGTATTTCCTAGGGGAAGTTTTTATGTGCCTAAAAGTCCCCAGTGATCCCCTGAGCCAAACTACCCCAAAACCACCCCTAAAGGTACAATTTTTATTTTTTTGCGATTTTCTCAAAACCTTAAACTTTTCGACAAAACTTCAAGATACATTTTTCATAAAGTATAAAATTCCCTATCCATTGGTATATATATAGTATAAATTCGAGTAATTGCAAAGCCCTCTATAGCCTTTTGGAAATAAATAAATAAATTCTGCAAGAAATTTTCGGAAGTTCTGACCAATACTTTAAAACTACAACAACACTACTTGTGTTTAATTGCATTTTTATCATATCTGCGTCATTTATGTAATTCACAATTATTTCTGTGTTAATATTATTAGCTATATATATTTTTATAAATGATTTTAAGCTTGAGAATATCTTGCCGGTTTGCACACAAATCTCCAAGTAATAAATAAGTTAAAAGTTAAAAATGTTAAAAAAGCTGAAAAATTTATTAACGAGTTTTAAATTATAAAGAGTAAGAAAAATAAAAATAGTGCAAAAAAACATAAAATATTTTCATTAAAAGATGAATTAAAATTCAAACAAAATTAACTAGAAATCCTCATCTTCTTCAACAAAAAAGACACATCTGATGCGACATTACTGCAATATTGTCCCAGATAAAAACTACAACTTGCAGTGCATTTTAAATTAAATTTGCTGCAAGTACAGGACGTACTGGAGCAATTAGATTTGCATTCGCAAAATAAAAATTTCAAAATGAATTGGGGTAAAATTTCTTTTGAATTCTTTTATGGTAGTAGTGCGCCATCCTTTTTTATCCACCCCCAATCCTATGGATTTAATTCGTTGTCCATCCAACAAGTAAACTTTTTTAATACGAAGTTCAGTAGCTTCAGATGTAGGTGGCAATGTAGCTAAGTGCTCAAAATTTTGAAATAAATTTTGACGGGCAGTTGTATGACAATATTTATAATATCTTAATTCATTTAAGTTTCGCCACTGCCATACCATTTGAAAATAAAATTTAGGCCTGCTTTTATTAAATCAGATAGATTAGAAAAATCGCTTTTAAATATGCAAAAATCGTTAGAAAGAGAATTATTTTTTTAAATGGTTAATGCCGTTTTCTTGCCCCTTTTAAAAAATGCTGATATTGTATCGCAACCAGTCATAGCACGAAGAAATAATATATTTTGTAATGCGTACATATTATATTTGTTAGCTTATTTGGCTTACTAGATGTACCGGGTCTCAGCATATAAATATTTTGAGTTGCACAATGCTCTAGAGCCTCTAGAAGCAATACCATAATGTTTGTGCCACAACAATTACGGGATTGTTAGTTTCTATGGCACAATCCGCAGCTGTTTTAGCAATCATATAATCTGCAGTCTTTGGTACTTTCACTGAAATACCGACATTAACAAGAAATTAATGAGCTTCAGTCTGTCCCAAATTTGTGTTAGGTCGACCCATTATTTTTACTGGCCTAAATAGGTAATCGTAGTTAGCCTGTCCGACTACAACTATTAGTTTATACTTGCCTTTTCTGTACAGGAATGTACAACCGCTAACAGTTCTGTTACTACCAAGTCAACACATTTTATACAAGGTTCTATGAGTCGAGATATCTGCTTTTTAACTATTGCATCGAAAGCCAAATCTGGAGTGAAAAGTCCGATCTGAAAAAGTTAATTCAAATTAAAAATTATGTGGCTTATTTCTGTACATCGGTGGCAACAAGTCCATTTCTTTCAACAATTACTTTTTGACATGTTTTTGCAAAACTTTCGCGCTCTTTTAAAAGGTATAAAGCACTTTGTCTCCTCCTATTTGTAATTTGGTGCCTCCTGCCACTGCTGACAGATTTCACGCCAAAATAAGACAAAGACGTACTCTGGCTCCAAACACTGGGACCAACGTTAGGTCCAACGTTGGCTTACGATCGTGCCAAGCTCAGTTAGTTTCGCGCAGCGCCAATGTGAATAAGTGACCATACAAACAAAAGACTGGATGAGCGAATGTCCAATGTGTGGCTGGCAAAACGATACTGGGGAGTTAATTACTTTTTGATGTGTTGTCGAAAAACCAGACACATTTCGGATAATTTCCAATATTGGCGCGAACGTTGAGACCAATGCTCTTTTGTGGGTCAACACATTGGGCGAACGTTGTTGGTTTCAATATTGGGCCCCGCGTGTGGAGCCGGCGATATACGAGAAATAAAAAAAATTAACAAAAAAGGAGCCGTCTTTATAGTTTGCCGATGACCTACGCCAGACAGTGAATGAATGTTCAATAAGAGCAAGTGAGGCAAATACTTTTTGAATTATTTTCATACGAAAGCTTATTATTTGTCTAACTTCTATCGAATGTAAGTGAGACTACTTATTTTATTAAATATATATTCAAGTAAATTGCCACAAGCCTTCGGTTTTTATTTATTATTTGTTGACCCTGTACTTGTTTAGTCTGAGCATCCCTATCCGATTTGCTAGTTTTCAATAAATATTTTTTAAAACACCGTACAGTTGGGTGACATAAAGAAATGGTTGATTTGAAAGAAAAGAACACAATCATGAAAATGTATGGATTGTATGCTAATAGTGAATACTCGAAGCAAAGAAGAAATTGCAAATCATCTTCATTCCCAACAGATCGTATCGATTATTCAAGATAAGAAATATTATTTTTCCCGTTTGCTTTTTAGTGCACAGAGGAAACCATTATTTCAATTCTTGTGCCATATTTTTTCATTAGTGACAGATTCTGGTCTTGGGGCCGTATTTTCGAGCTTGACCGAGGCGATGTCGTGCACGAACATGTGAGATTGTCGCATGAAAATATACGTTTCGTATTTTCGAGCATTATGAACTCGTATGCGAACTATCCGCATGCGACTGATTTCGGGCGAGATACAACGGATGGGGGTTTAATACACGATAAAGCGATTTCGTGTACGAATGTATTCAAAGTGATCGTTTTGGTTTGTTTTATTTCGTGCCACATAATCTCTGTCTCAAGTAAGATTTCTAGGTTTTTGCCGTGGTTTGTTTATTATTTAGGGACTTTAAAGTAGGCTTATTTGAACAAATTTTGGTGAGTGAAAATGGACAATGGCAACGTTAGAAGACTTAATACATTTAGCTGCTATCGACACCTTGGAACAGGCAGAAGTTTTGGCAGAAAGCGTTCATGGAAGACATTTCCATGCCTATGATAATCCGTTTAAAGATTTAAGGGATGGCAAATTTGTCAAATTGTATCGTTTGACAAAACCAGTGACACAAGGATTAGTTGACCACTGCTCCTAGGAGGGCGTTTAGTTTCAGGGATAATTGTGCCCAGAGGGCTTAGTCCATCGAAGCAGTCGGACGAACTACCGAATTGTTAGCGCCTCGGACTAGACAGTAACCCCCCCCCCCCACGAGGGTGCTGAATCGATTCCCGGGGTTAACCGAATTTTTCCACCTCGACAACCCCTTCAAATTTATCAAAAACCACCCCCAAAGTCCTCTTTTTTATGAACCCGTTTATTTTTCCCAGTTTTTCGACTAATTGTTGTTCCCTCAAGTAGAACGGAAGGTTCCTCGAGGGATTTGACCTCAGCCACCCCTATCGCAGGCTTCCAACCCTTGTAGGGGGTGGAAAATTAATATTTGTTTTTGTGAGAAGAAAATTAATATGTGTAGGAGACGTTTCTTTGAGGAAGGTGGTAGGTGACGAGGATTGTGTAACCGCCCCAGGGGTTGTTTTCACCCGTCAAGGGGGTGGAATTTTTTCCCCATATATTATTGAAAAATAGTATAAAAAATATGTTTATTAAAGTGCTTTTATATATTGATTTTCAACCCCTTTGAAGGGTTGAAACAACCGACGGGACGGTTATACAACCCCGGTCACCTACCACTTTCCTCAAAGAAACGCCTCTTACAAAATATTAATTTTTTCCCCAGAAAAAAAAAATCTGCTCCGTTGAAGGGCGAAAACAACCCCCGGGGTGGTTACACAACCCTGGTCACCTACCACCTTCCTCAAAGAAACACCTCCTATAAAATCTAAATTTTGTTCTCACAAAAACAAATATCCATTTTCCACCCCCTGCAAGGGTAGGTAGCAGGGGTGACTGAGATCAAATCCTCGAGGGACTTTCCTGTCTACTCGAGGGAGCAACAGTTAGCCGAAAAACTGGGGAAAATAAACGAGTTCGCGGAAAGGGACTTTAGGGGTGTTTTTTGGCCAATCTGAGGGGGTCACCGAGTTGAAAAAATTGGTTTAACCCCGGGGATCGATTCAGCACCCTCGAAAGGGGGGCATTGTCTAATAAGAGACGCAAACATTCGGTAATTTCGTCATAAATCCCGATTCTTTAAATGGACTAGCTTGGCCATTTTTGAAAGTGAAATTTGAGGTAAATTTACCACTCTTCAATTCCGGGTGAGCTTCAAGAAAATCCACCACTTCCTTTTTCTGGTCTGCACTAATATATCCCATCCGCTTATTCGCTGATTGCTGGTATATTCTAATATTCAGTCTTGTAATTTAATCAACAGCTGATTAGTGACATTAGTATTTTCTAAGAATTTCAAGTCCATTTGGTTGCACAAAACAGCGTTGCCACATTTGCCATACAACATTTTCACGTATGCAAAAAATAAATCTCGGATGGTGTTCGAAAATACCACTTCAGAACTATAAGCGAAATTTTTTAAACGAGTCGGGTGCCTAGTATTTCATATGCGACAAATATCGATTGAGCTGAGCTATCGATAGCCGAGTGGGTTAAGGCGCGAGGTGGCAATCGCGATTAATCACACGGATGTCGTACCACCGGGTTCGAATCCTGGCTCCGGCACTGTCGGAGGAAATGGTTGTATGTCTGCGTTTTTTCAATGTGTAACCCCCTTCCGCACAAGCCCCTGGCTTCTGGAATTGGGGGTTGTCTAATTTCTGTGGTGTTTATTTATTATTATTATTTATTTTATTTCTACCATAAATCACCTTAAAACCTGCTTGTGCATTTCATTTTTCTTTATTACTTTATTTTCTTATTACAGCTTTTGAGCGATTTGAAACTATGCGAAATAAATACAGACATACTTGGAGAAAGAAAATATCATCATTTCTTTAGCGAACGGCAGGAAAATGCATTAGCAGATATTAAGTCACAAAAATGTCATTAAGGAAAGTGATAATCGCGATTTTTTAAATTTAAATTAGCAATACATATTTTAATTTGTTATTTATAATCCAGTCGATCAATACATAAAAACATGGTTTGTTTGCAAAAGGTCGGGAAGTTTTGAAACTACTTGGCACATACCTAGATAATAAGGTCCTTGTGTGTGTGTGTGCCTCAGGTTAATGACTACGGTTACAAAGATTTTTTTTCTTTCTTTAGATTATTCCTTGGGTACTATTGTATTAAATTTTATTTCAATGTTATTATATATACCACTTATACAACAAGTGACAGACATACAGACATGTATATTCTCTTAACCTATAGACATATAAACTTTTTTATCTGATATCTTTTTTTTCTACATTTTTTTCTCTCTTTTTTCCATTTTTCCCTTTTTTCCATTTTTTATTTTAAATACTCTTTTTTGTTTTTTTACTTTTTGTTTTTTCTTTTTCTTTCAATTTTTTTCGATATAAATGGGAATTGACAACGTCTATGGATCCGTATAGACGATTTTTATTCACAAACTGACTGGACCTCGGATAGAATGGTATAACAAAAAGGAAAGGCAGTAGGAAACTTATTTCTAATTATATATTTTCTATGTATTTAATTGTATTAAAAGGACATGGTACTAACTGTAATTTATAAATTTCATTTAAAAATCTTTTATTATTATCTGAATTTAATTTACAGTCTAATATCATGTGTACTATGTCCCCTACTTCTCAACAATCACATAATGGATTTTCTCTTTTATTAATTTTATGAAGATATGATGGTACCAGCGCATGATTGAATCGTAATCTACATATTTTACTTACTAATTTCTTTGAGCTGCAACTTTTATACCATTGATCTCTTGAAGGCAATGGCTCAATACCCTTATAGTATATACCCTTTTCACTAAGCTGATACAATTTGTTCCATTGTTGTATATAATTTTTTTTTTATGTAGAAATAATATCTTCATACGGACAAAGGTATTCAGTCATTTCCCACGAATGTATGGCCTGTTTCGCGGTGTTATCAGCAATAAGGTCCTTAATGACCACCTGATTTTGCGAATACGGCGTCGCGTCGCTCGCGACGCCATCTTGGAAAAATGGCGTGTTAAATTAGAGAATTAGCCATATCTTCCTTACCGTACGTTTTATTGGAAAAATACCTCTATTCAGAATTATTCCTTATAAAATTATCTACAATTTAGCTCTTTTTTCCGAATTTGAGAAGCTATATCTGTAAATATTGACAAAAAAATAGTAAAGAGCTAAAGATATGGTTAATTCTCTAATTTCATGCGCCATCTTTCCAAGATGGCGTCGCAAGCGGCGCGACGCCGTGTTCGCAAAATCAAGTGGTCATTAAGGACCTCAAGATCTAGGTATGTGCCAAGTTTGAAAACTTCCCGACCTTTTGCAAGATCAATTGTATTCATTGACTGGAGTATTACTGTTGTATAAACCTTCATTTTTCTGTATTTTTTTAATATAAGTAATAAATTTTTATTTTCTTAAAAATAGCATTTTTGTATGAAGCTACTCCTATGTTGTAAAAAATTATATTATTATGGGTCAGTGTTTAGTATGTATTTTCAAGTCTCCCAAATGGACGGGTGACTTGAAACAGGCCTTTTTTAATACACTTTTATTAGCTTCACCTGTACGTTTGTTTGTAAAGGAATCTTTGAACGTGATTCTCACCCACTTCAAAACGTCAGATTAAACTGAAACTTTGCACACTTATTAAGTACCGATGACAATACAATAATTTGACAACTTTGTCCTAATGTGCTCACCAGGATGAATTTAAAAAATGACTAATTTATTGTCGAGATTTTGGCGGAGGAGCCGTTGTAATTAATATATATTTTATTATTGGTGAAAAACGTGCCGAGGGATGAATGGCAAGAGGGTGACTAAAAAAAAGCGTGCAGTTTATAACAATTGATATCAAGCACCCCACACTTTTTACAATAAAATAAGAATCTTAATATTTAAACATTATTTTCTACTTTTTAGTTCGGTTCGCTATTAAAGCACGTTTTTTTTAGTTTTTTTAAACTATAATTTTTTTGTATATTTGCAAGTGCTTCAGGCACTTTATAATGCATTATTGTTGTCAACATAATTTGGCATATTTTCACATATTATTTACTATTGATCACCCAACTTTACGGTACCTTAAAACATTTTCAGTTTTGTAACCCGAAGCCGACGTAATTTCACGTAAACTCCTGTGGTTGTGTACGTATAAAATATATAACCTACCCCATTTTTCATTCTATTCAAGGTTTAGAAAATATTTGCGAGATAGACTAATATCTGCGGATACTTCAGCTATTTTCAAAAGATAGTGATAGATCTGATTAAAATATTGCTTTCTTCGAAAATGATTATGAATATTCTTCAACTATAAGATTTCTTTTAATTTATTTAAATAACATTTCATATTACTTACCCTTATACCATGTATGTTACAAATAGCGATTGCAATTTCTCTTCGTAAGTCACTTTCGTCAAATTCCATTTTTACTATTTCAAAAGGGAACCTTTCATGAAACAAACAGTTTATTTTGGCACCTCCTGAAAGTTCCATAGTGTTTATTTCATTCGACCTTGATCCTTCTAAGGCTCTTTCAAAACTCAAAGCAAATTGTTGAATCATTCTACAAAAGTAATATATATATATTTTAATAACTAGCATCTGAAAATTTCTTTTTCTACGCCTATTATGTAATATGTCGATTTTAAATAAGGAATGACCTATATTCCACTGGCTGATATGTAATATTTATTACATGCCTCTAGAATGTAACAAGCATAGGTGGCGCAATTGTAATATGTAATCACGGTTAGTATAGATACGGTTGGATTAATGGGCGGGGACTGTGACGTTACAGTAGACCTTGGAACGCGCCATATTTGTATCGTTTGTTTGGTCACATGGTCACAGACACGGTTTATCAGATACTCTGTGGTTTGGTTGTGCATTGTGAACTTGTTTCTTTACTTTTGTGTATTCGGTATATTTTAAAGACGCTTTAAAAAGACTATTATTAGGAAGTATTGTGGTTTTGTTTTGGGAAGTCGACTTGCCCTAATAAAAAGTAAGTACAAGTATTGTTGGTTCATTCTATATTTGCTGGTTAATTTTTTATTATTATTGTGTAGGTAAATATTGTTTTTTTTAACAGTTATGCCTGGAACAAGGTGTGACGTGGCTATATGTAACAATAGTTTACAAAAGACTAAGCAAGGAAATTTGGCTGTTTCTTATCATAAATTTCCAAAAGATGACAAACTATGATGTTTCAATAAAGACTTTATTATTACTATTTTATTTAATATTACATAATGCTAGATATATATTTTTTTATTTTCATTGCTCAGATAGATATTCGCAGTCAGCAACGTTTGATTATCAAATTTTCACTCATTTCCTAATAGTCTTAATTAAAAATATCTTTACATAAATTTAATATATCACCTAATATAAAGTTCGTTCGTACGTGAGAATACTGTATATAACATTTTCCTTATACTTCTTTGTATTTTTGTGTGCTATGCTAATACCTAAAACCTTGGGGTAACATATATTTTGCTTTAAAATTATGATAAGATAGGACGATAGCTTACACGCTTTTGGGCTATGTTAAAATAAGAAATACAGACTTTTTGTGCAGTAACTTAAATTTTTTTAGTCCGATTCTAGTGCGTCCCTTTCTTATTAAATCAAATTTGTATAAAATAAATAATGCCTGTTTTTTTGTATTAAAATAAAATAATAATTGCAAGATATATAAGTGGAAGCAATAACGACTTAAGAGAATATTAATGAGGGAGAACGAGACAGCATTATATGCTAGCGTAAACGAGGTCTACTTTGACGTCAATGCACTAAACGTTTTCTGATTGGTAGGGGCGGGCATAATCCAACCGTATGTATAATAACCGTGATATGTAATACTGTTTGCGTTTCTGTTGACAGTTGACGTTTGACGTTTATATTGACAGTCCTTTCACGTTTCACTGTTGCAGTGGTAAAACAAATATACATAGACAGAAATAAACCTAATTGATAGGCGTAGAAAAGTATAGTCTGTAATTCCAAACTTATTACAGAATATACTATTATTCTATCTGATGGATAACAGAAAAAGATGTTTTTATTGTAGGACGCGGCTCTAACATCTTAGTCAATTTAACGTAAAATTTAATAAAAATATGGTCCGAGTAAAAATCCCAAATTACAAATGCACTCAGTTAAAAATAAGCTTAAACTTCGCTATAATTTACAAATAGTAATTTTAAATAAAATCAGAATCTAGATACGCTCGTAAATAGGTGGTCAGATAAGCCCAAAAAAAAAAAATTTGTATAGGAGGAAAGACCAATAGTTTCCTGGACACTTCAACGTGTAGAAACTAAATCAGTAGTTCAATTGTGCCCGTTAGATTCTTGAAATATAGATTATGGAATCAGGAATATTACATTTTATATTGTTGCATGTTTTCAATCGGATTAAAAGTGTCAGTATTTAGAGTTCAGTGTTTCAGTTTTTAGATTTAAGATTTAAGAGTTTAAGGGCTTAAAGATTAGGATTTGAGGGTTTAAGGAAGTAGGATATAGAATTTTGATGATTTAAATTTTTAGAGTTTGTAGGTTTGTAGTAAGATAAGAGTATTGAGTTCTTGGGCTCCAAATAAGTTTGAAACTTAGGTATGTTCTGCTATGAGAACTAGAATAGGTTAAATATGCATTGTATTATGGAATTGACTTAAGAGTAGAACATGCAACCACCATGCATACTCATATCTTTGAAAAAATTAAAAAGTAGAAGAAGAAGATATATCATGGTGTGTTTAAACACCACAATGATGACAGAATTTGTCTAACATAGTAACCAAACATATCGATATAAACAGTACATTGGCTAGGAGCTATGTGAAAATTTTGAAAGAACTTAGTAGAAGTGTCCATGTTTACAATTCCATTCTACACAATTAAATGTCCACCTAAATTATTACAACAGGATAGGTACTACTAGGTAATAAATAGTTTTATATTCTTTTACTTACTTGACACACACTGTTACCGACTCTTCTGACATTTTATGTCATTTGTATGAATTAATTAAAATTAATATTAAAATTTATCCAAAATTAAAATTATTGATCATTTAACACCTCTTTACGACATATGGATTATTGTCAAATTGTCGGGTTGTTGGTAACCCTTTTCAAACGAAATTTTTATGTAATACAGACATATTAATTACTAGAAAATATTTAGTATCCAAGCAACATATTAATACCACATCGAAGAGGACAGAAATCATGTAAGATGCAGGATAGTTGTAGATTGCTTTACGGGGTCGATTGGCTTCGAATAGCCTTACTTCACTTCGACCTAAAAGATCTTTTGTGATTTACCCTACATCTAGTAGTTACCCAGGATTCCCACACTTTTTACAAAGTTGTAATTTTCTTGGGGAATAATTTCCCTATGTCTTCAGGCGTTAATTCCGCCTGTTCTAGGAACTTTAACCTAGTGCGGACTAACACCTTGCATTCACAAAGTATGTGTCCCGCAATTTCAAATCAGTTGCAGTATCGCATTATCTGCCTTTATTGTCTACCGCCTTGCCCATGTTCTTGAGTTGATATCTCAAGGGCAGTGGCCAGTTAGAAGGCCTGCAATTAGCCTTAATTCGGAATTTTCAAGTTCGAGAAGCCTTGTGGCATTCTTTGCCGAATAAGTTATAAACTTTTTCGCTTGTCTTTGACGTGGAGTATTCCTCCAGTAGGACTTTTTCTAGTCCTTTTCCCATTCTTGAATCTCCTCTGCTACATGTCCCTTAACTAGGCCACAAAACGGTTCGGGTCCTTTTTTGCAAGGCTCTCAGCAAGCTCGTTTCCTTGTACTCCCTCTTGCCCTGGCACCCACATCAAGGTAACCTTGTTGTTATTAGCCAGCTGCTTCCGGAATTGTCTACATTCCCACGCAATTTTAGGCTTAAAGGTATAAGACCTTAGAACTTTTAGTGCTGCCTGGCTATCTGATAGTATATAGATCTTTGCCCTTCGGATGCCTTTATTTAGGCATACCTGAGCACACAGATATATAGCACAAATTTCTGCCTGAAAGATGGTTGGGGTGTTACCGAGGGCTTTGGATAGCCTACAATTAGGCCCTGTTACACCCACTCCTACCCATATTAGATCCGTCTGTATACCAGATGAGTGACCCTTGTTCCAATCGCAGTGCCTCTATCTTGCTCGTTTGACGACTTTCAATTAGCACGTAAAACGGGTAGTAAAAGTCTTGTTTGATTGGCATTGAGTCAGTGGGTTTGGTCATGGACCTCAAATGGATTAACTCCAGAATCCTTAAGTGACCAACCAGATCGCCTGGTTTAAATTTATGTGCCTGGTGCAGTCGTAAGGCACTGAGTGCCGCCTCCTTCCTTACATGCAAGTGCAAGGGAAGTAGGTCAAGCATAGCTTCCATAGCTACTGTGGGACACGAGTGCATTGCTCCTGGAATCCCTAAACAGGAAAGGCGTTGCAGTTTCTGTAACTTTCCCTGTGCTGTGCTGAAAGATAAGACCAATGTGTCATTTTCGGTCTTAGATCCCAAGTCCTAGTTTTCTCCTTTTAGTGAACGGGATAATAGTTGTTTTGCTCCGATTGACATTGAGTACCTCTGATGAGCACCATTTGGATATTATATTTAAGGCAATTTGCATGAGGTTGGAAATCATGACCTCAATTTTGCCTCTCACAGTGACGACCAGGTCATCTGCATATCCCTGGACGTTGAAGCCTGAATTACTCATTTTATGTAGGAGATCATCGACCACGATTGACCACAGCAAGGGTGATAAGGCTCCACCTTGTGAATAACCCCTGACTGCAGCCACCGGCGTAGACGACTCATCCCCCACACTTGTGGTAATAATTCTGCTTCTGAGCATGGATTGTATTCATTTAATTGTAGGTGACTGCATTCCCCTTTTTTCCCCAGCTTTTTGTAGGGATTCATAGGAGGTGTTGTCAAAAGCACCCTCTATATCTACGAAAGCACACATAGCCACTTCTTTAGCTGTAAATGTTTTTTCAATGCCTTGAACCATTGTTGATTTGCCACGTTGATAGGCAAATTGTTTTGCGTGAAGCGGTGTTCCTGTAAGGATTTCGGTTCTAAAATATTGATCTAAAAGTTTCTCTATTGTTTTTAGGAGAAATGAGGTTAAGCTAATGAGGCCATACGATTTAGGCTCGTCTTGGTGGACGTCTGCCTATTTTCGGAATAAACGCCACCTTAACTTCCCTCCAAGTTTGGGGAATATACCCCGGTGTATAGCTTGCTATAAATATACTTCTCAGGCATCGGACAAGCTCCTCAATTCCGTGTTGAAGTAGGGCAGGGAAGATATAATCTGAGAATAGTTATTTATACAACAAAAATATAAAGCCACTCTTTTTTGCACACATGATAAATTTTTGCAAGATTTTAGCTTCGCAGCTTCTTCCAGAATAATTTCTGTTGCTGCATGATAAATAGTGCAAAGTCCTTGTCAACTGATATCGGCAGAAGAAGGTATAAAATGTAGTGGAGCTAGTTGTAGTCCTTGCTTATTTAGGAGAAATGTTTAATAGTGTAATGTCTACAACCCTTTGGTAAAAATTTTTGATGATTTCTTGAAAATTTCTGGCATAGAGGAGAATACGTCCATGATTACCTAAAGGTAAAGAGGTTTTCTCAAAGAAAAAGTGAAGTATAATACCAAAAGAAAACTTTTTTTCAGGAAAAGATTTTTTTTCGCTTTTGCATATGCATAGAATATTATATAAAGGAAAAATTAGTATCGTCATCGTGTAAAAAAATCGGTTTGAATTTTTAGCAAATTTACACGTTTTGAAGTGTAAACCAGTTTTTCAGGCCCATAAGACCAAAAAAGTGGTTTTAAAAAAATGTGTGCCTATCGTTTACCGTTTGTGGTCGCACCTAAAGCCCAATGAACTGAGTTTGGATGTACAATTAGGACGGCCACACTTCGAGGCAAAATCAATTCTAGCTTAGCCGTGAATGGAGTTAACCTCCAAAAATCGGTAAAAAATGGAAAATAATTTTTTTCTCTAAAACGGCTCTCACGTTTTGAATGTTAGCACATGGATACTCCTTTAGAACGAGTATGAGTTGACTTGACCAGTGCCTCTAAAAATACAGCGACGAGAGCTGTGGCGGGTAAAGTTTAAAAAATTAGATATTTTTTTTATCTAAAGTGGTTCTAACGATTTCAATCAAATTTGACACGTAACGACACGTCCTTAGTATCATATAAGATGGCATGACTAGTTTCTCCTAGAATATGCAGTGTTGCAGCAGGTAAAATTTGAAGATTAACCAATATTATCTCCAAAACCGCTGTCATAATTTTGATGTAATTTGACAGTAATACTTACTGGAGCATAGCTTTTGTTTTAATAGTAGGATCATCTGGTGAAAAATTCTTAAAATCCCCCAAATCTTTCTCTAGAGCAATCATTTGTTTTTGCAGCTTATCTCTTAAAGATGGTAAAGTATTTCTAATGTGATTTGTTAGCTGATGGTTTAAGGTTTTTTGTAGATAAGGTGTTCCTAGCTTATCGGCCATATGAGAATAAGATGGGTGACTAAAAAATAAATTATTATTAGTAAATATTTTCGATTATAGACAGTTTAACATGACCGGTGTTTTTATATTAATACCTTAAAAAGAACTTCCTTTCGGCTGTGATGGCTAATTTTATATCTTTTTGTCCTTCAATATCCTTTTGAGATCGATTAATAACTCCTACATAACCTCGTCTTAGAGGTAATAATCTATTTTCTAAAATGTCTCTAGCATCGGTACCCTGGTCCATTATATCTAACTTTGTTACAACTCCAATAGTCCGGAATCCTAAAAATTTCGTATTCTGTGTAATATGCCAACACAAAACGATTTTGTTTATTGCTATATAAATAAAGCAACGTAAGATTGTCCGTGAATCAAAATTTGTATCTTAAAATATCAACTAAATGCAAATGCATCTTCCAAACACTGTACAAACTTGAAACTTAATATCGCGCCAACGGAATTTATATATCTTTACCTTGAGGATCAACTTCTTTGGCAATTTGCAGAGCATCCGAGTTGGCCAAGTCTGTGTTTGCAGGCGTTATGGCTAAGATAAGGCACGATTCTCTTTTAATAAACTGCAATATCATGGACCGAATTTGGTATTCTATATCCGGGGGCTGATCTCCTATAGGAATCTTCGTCATGCCAGGTAGATCGATTAAAGTGAGATTTAATACTGAAAAATAATAAATAGGTTGAGACAGTTTTTCATATCCTCAAAAAAATCCGTTATTAGTTTATTAACCTTGAATTTGATTTAGTTATTATTCATTGTATACTCAAATAATTTGAAACATGATATTGTAGTTGTAATTACAGCCTCAATAATTTTGGTACACACATTTCTGGTTGACAACTGGTAATAAATTTGATTATAATAATCACAAATACAAGGCAGCTTTCCTTCAGACGTATACATCTTTTGGATTAGTTCTCTATTGGGTAACATGTCCTACTGAATTCATTTCATTTCTGAAGGGCGCAAAGTGATTCAAGAGTTATTCTCCCCTTCTCGACGATACAAGCATCAAGATATATTTTTTGAAATATAACTCTCGAAAACTATAAATGCTGGAAAAATTAAATTTTGACGGAGATTGAATATTGCGTGACGATTATGATAGTTAAAATAGTGTCCCTTGTCTCTAAATGTGTAGCCCCCTCCCACACAAGGCTCTTCTAGAGCCTTCCTGTATAAAGGGGGTCATATTTTTTTTTTATACATTTATTTAACGTCGGCCTATTTCCGCTACTGAGGCCTATCACCGACGCCTGTAGACGAACTACCCCAACCAGGAATTTTGCCGAACCTCTTCCCTTAAGAAGAGTAGGGATCTTTTACTTGCCTAACATTTAATAGACAAGGGACCGACGGCTTTACATCCCCTCCGAAGGATGGTATATCTCCTATACAACCCTCGCCTATGGTTGTATAGCTTCCGCGCATACACTGATATACAAGCCGCTGGAAGATGTGTGAGGCGAGAACGCGGTTTCCGTTGGAATGGTCACCCATCCAAGTACTAACTGCGCCTGTCGTTGCGTTACATCGCATATCGAAGTATGTACATAGTAAAGACGCACCTACGCTCGCCCCCAGGGGTCATAATTACATGTGGTGTTATTTATTTACGGTATTATTTAATTATAGTTGTCTTCCAAGAAAAAAATAAAGAATGTCTTCATCTGAAATACTCAGATATTAATTGCAATGATATTTTGTATACATATTACAAATTGATTGAGGATAAAGATGTGTGTTTATTGTCTACTCAGGCGATATCCCGTTTTTATCTCCAGCTATTCAGACTAAAAAAAAACCCTTAAAACACACCACATAATTCAGACATCCCATAAACCCACAGTCGGACCAGAAGATATATATTTGAAACCAACCATTCTTTCCGACATTGCCATTTGCCGGCGCTGGGATTTGAACCAAGGCCAAGTTACAAATTTTTGCCACATAATTGGTTTTAGCCAATGACGCCGCGTAGGTTTTTAAAAATGTTATATTTCTACCGAACTGTACTACAGACAGAAGAGAAATGTATTTAAGAGTCTATGTATATAGGTAAGTGGCTCAACTGTGGAAATAAACTTCGAACTACAATAAACAAGATCACCTAAATTATGACACGATGAAAATATCGACTCACAATACAATAAGTAAACCCGTATTAAAAGTACTCTATTATTAAATATTCAATAACTGTAATTGGAACCTCATTATTTCGTACAAAATCATCAATTTCTCTGTGAGACTGGTGCGATAGTTGTTATGTAGGTATCGGTTGATGCATTTGCGGGCCGTGGGCCTCTCAGCGTCGTCGTATATAAATCCAAATTCCAGATTATGATAAACATGAGCCTTTTCGTTGAAACGTGAAAACCTAAAACCACGCCGTGACAAAACTATAACAAAGTGAATAAAACATAACTAGAAAATACATCTAGGACTGAGAAAGAGGAATAGTTCGTCGTAGCTAGAACGAGTGTCTTAATAATGTAAATAAGAGTATCCATCGTGGACATCGTGTTATAGGGATGAAATATTGACATTTTTGGCATTCTTTCTAGGCCGATAATGATAGAAAAGCTCAGACTAAAGGCATTACGGAGGGAAGCTAATTGTCCGTCGATTAGAATGGTTCTCTCCGGACAAATTATCAAACTTCTTGCTATATAAGTTGTTTCGACATAAAGAATCTCTGTACCTACTGGAAGTAATCTACCTAGTCCGGGCATTAGAGGCGATCCTCCGGCGTATTATTATCACCGCAACTGTCATCCGAATCATCTACAACCCACATATTTACTTCGATTTTATTTCGATATTCAAGCGGACGCTGCCGTGCACTGCACAATGACAATGTACGCAAGCATCGACGAGGGCGCCGATGGAGTCCCGGAGAATGACGTAGAGGCTTTAATAAGTAAATTTGTTTCTAGTTCGGGTGGGAAACGAGTATTTCGCGTGTTGTGGCACTAAAAAATCATTAAATTTTATGAAATATTACTTTTGATTTTTAACAAGCAAGTACGATAAAATTATGTTAAAATTTACTCAATTATTAATTTCAATAATAATAATGAGACTAGGTAAAAGTTCACATTCTAAATACTTTATTGGGAAAGTTTAAGTTTGCTGAATTACGATATACTATTATTAAATAAATATATTCAGGGTTATGCAAAGACAAGACATTTTATCAGAGACCAGTCAAACTTCATGTCACTTATTATTCTGAAGTTTGATAAAACAAGTAGGTGATCTTCGTATCCACCACATCTCACGTAAGGTTTTGCAAGAATACTTTATATTCAAAGTACACTAGAAAGATTTTCCTACCGTAACCACAATGTTGTTTGATTGTTGCCAATTTTACCTACAATAAAATATTATAATTACATGAATTCGACGTATCATGCGCTAACAAATGTTTGAAATACTGAAACTTTCTATTGGCTGTTCGATTCTCATTGAGATTCGTTACAACGTGGGATGTTTAATATTTCAGACTATTGCCTCTCCACTTGTTCGATAGAAGGGCGATGCGATGCAACTTTCGACCTTCCCGGATTCACGTCTTCGTATGGTTGAAAATCATACGCAACCTTCTGGTTATTCTTCTATTTAAGTACTATAGGGAGATTTCCCCAGTATTCTAAAAGATTTTACGAGAGTGTAAACTCTCATCTACAGCACAATTAATATGATCATCTGAGCGATTGCTCCTACTTTAATCTCAAGCAATAACAATCATTTTTCCGACAATTGCCCAACTAATTTGTATCAACGTAACGCAGAAATTCCATTGCATAACATGGTTCTTGTTATTTGCATAACCAACTCTGTAATATATTATAACAGCGTAAACTTTCCTATAGAATATATAGACAATTGTCTTAAGTATTTGGATTGTTGTTATAAAATAAAATGGGTTTATTTTGACTGTTGTCTCAACAACATTATATGTATTAAAACAATTTCTGCCTTTTCTTTCAACTTCAACTTTCTGGAAATACCAATTAAATAAATGATGACGATTTAATTTCAATCAAATAGAATGGCACAACAAACTTTAACTAAAATCTTGAGTAACAAAATAGAAGATAAATAAAATAAATGATTAACTAGTTTTCTCAATTAATAAACAGTGTGTTAACATTCAGGAGGCATTTAAATTTAAAGAGTGATTAATTTTCTCAGGTAAATACTCTCAGATCGTAAACCGTAATATTAAACTTTACATAAAGACTTTGGGTAAATATAACAGGTTACAACAAACACGACGTAGTTTGGGTCCTAACTTTATAAAAGTAGACGATCACGTAAATGGCCAATTAGTGTATTTATCTTGATGTAAATAATTACTGGGTGGGATTAAAAATGCGCTTGATTGCTTCACGATCAAGGACTTCTATTAATTAACGGGGGGGGGGGGTTATGGCAACTGGTTCAGTGCTTAGACTATGGACTAGGTCACGTATAGAATGATGTGATATATTGTGTTGTATATAAAATATATTTTTCAAATAAATAAAGAAGATTTCCAAATATTCTGTACAGAACACTGTGTATTTCCTACTCAACTTGTTTATTGTTGCATTTTAGCATAAAGATTTCTTAGTTTGATGTGATATAAAATATAAGCATGTTCTATGGATAGATCGGATAGAACGGAAAACATCTATTCTTACATTGAAACAAATGACCTCGTTATTACCACAAATTTGTATTTATATATCGAGTTGTACTTTCCATTTATTCATTGTTCTTTCCTGTGATTCACAGTTATCAATTTACTAAATTAAAAAGTTGCTCTAGAAATATTTTTGATGCAAGTGTCAATAATAACAGAATCACAATGAGAAATTAAAAAAATATCTACTAAAATATCAAAATATGCAATATTTTAATTAAGTTTTGTGCGTGTGTTATTTATTCAATTTGTTCAGATGTTCAAACTTTTGATTATATTTTAGCTATACAATTCATTAATGCGCAATTTAAAACGTCCATAAAATATATTTACTAAATTGATCCTTGTTAGCCAGTGTGGTGATGTTGTTTGGAGCACTGTATTTAATAACTTGTTTATTTAATATTTATTATTATTCGTATACAGTAAACGGTTTTTGGTAAATGTTTCTGTTATGAGCCGCCACTAATTTACTTTGATACCGACTTAGGAAAATTACTTTTTTTTACCATTTGGAGAATATATCCTTAAGTTAATTGGTATATTCGATATTCCCTTATTACTTCCTGTGACCCTGTTGGTTTCAGCCTCAATTTCTCTCCTGACTTCATCAAAATCGGAAAACTTTTGTCCCTTGCAGTGTAAGAATTCTGCATATTCTGAAAAAAAAAAACATAATACTACAGACACATTTTCAGAAGAGTTTTTTGCCTATCAGTTACTTGGAATTAAAAAACAGCAAATAACTTGAACCCTACCACATAGGGCGCCTATTTAGATATAATCAAAAAACTAAACTAAATTTGCAATCCCCGATATTTAACGATACCAGTTTTATTATGTGAATTATTTAAAGCAGTGGAGTAGCTATCGGTTCACAATAGGATACAAAGCATAGGAGCCCCTGCTTGCTGTGGGCCTCTATGCATTGCATCCTTTTATGTACCGATGTCTGCATATAGAAATAAAATTATCGTATGGCTGAATCGGATTTTCGATATTACACATTAGTAACAGATTTATAGTTACGAGACATATAAATAACACATTCTTATAATGTGAATTTTCGATATTAAAATATAATGAGAGAGAAACTTCGACATAAATGCTCAAAGATGTTCACAACGCAATTTACTTTTCAGTTGACTAATATGGTTGAATTACTAAAATCTTAATTAAATGAAGCGATCATAAGACTATGATCATCTATACAGATAGCATGGATTTTTAAAAAAATTCAAACAAAATTTTACTGCAAAATAATTATTTAAGACAAATTTCATCGATGTCAGTCCTAATATAGATTATTTAAAATGGCTTTCCGTGTGTATTTTACAAAGCATTTATGCAACTAAAACTTTCTTTTCTTACTCTATATGGCTACAATTTTCTGCCTTTATAGACCTCTTTTACAGCTGAACTTATTCCACTTTATAAACTATAAAAAGGTTGTTTAGATAGCTGCTTTGCTACTAAATGCTACACTGCAATGTAGATATTGGATAAGATATTTGGTTTAAAAAAAAACTTATTTTTTAGGACATAAAATGTGGAACTAATGCTATTAAATGAAATTCACTTGGTCGAGGAATTTATCTTGATATGCTACTAAATGCGAACGATTTTCATTAAAAACTTCTGAGAATGTTATTTGTTAGTTTATAATTGCTTTATAAAGAATTTAGTTTATCTCTTCTGGCTGTATCGACAAAAGCCGCCATACCATCTGCCGCAGCTCAAGAAGAGCGACTAGTTGTGTTGTCTCCGACACAACCGCAGCCTAGTCCACTAGTACTGTCTCGGAAATACATGAAAAACGCCATATCCCAGCCAGGATTAAAAACCGTAACTCTTTGGTTTCAAGCTTTACACCTAAGTACTGAGCTGTGCTTTTTACAAAACTTACTGAAGTTGTAAAAACTGTGCCTATACTAATTATACCTTCTAATTGTACAGTACTAAGAGATATCATTGAATTGAGCAATAATTTTGCAAAGGCGCAAGCTTCTAAAATTTGGTTACATCAAACACAATTAATAATAATTACGGTAAAGTCTTTATGTTTGTTTGTATTGATATTTGTTGTTTTCTTGTATAAATAAATTTATATCTAAGAAAGGCCATAATATTTTTTACATCCCATTCCTCGATTGTCTCAAAAAGACGGGCTCCATTTGAGTTTTTATATAAGGGCCTAAAAATTCTAACTACGGCACTGGCTTAAAGATCATGTTGAATTCCAGAAAACAAAATTGCAGTATTTAATTGTAAGGATTGTAAATTAGAATATGATGGGCAACTTAAATATTCAATTATAATTGTATTTAAGAAACAAATTTGAAAGAACTAATAAATAAATCTATTATAGTTTTAGCTAAACCATGGTCCGTTCGAGGAAGGGGTGAAGAAGTCATGAAATGATGATATTATTAAGTACGTTTGCTGAAGTCATGGGCGTCTTATATCGACAATTTTAAATGTTTATGCACAAAATAAACTATATTATTCTGTACCTATAAAGTAATATAATTTACGGTAACACTAACCGAATAGTGAATTGTATTACTGTGCGCCTTTCACATATTCGAGATCTAAACCATCCTATACCCTACACCGTAATTAGGGGCAATAGACATACGATCAATTTCCAACTTTGGATGTTAAGTTTAATAGGAATGCCAAACTCAACCAAATTTTTGTAAACTGATGTTTAATACATTTTTATGATATATTTTTCCCACCAAAGAAACATATTAAAATGGGATATTTCTACACTAATTTATTTGTAGAAAATATAATACATTTAAAACTAACGGGGGTTTTCTATTAGATCTAATAAAACTTTTCTTATTTCACTACTTACAGTCCCCTGTAAACTCAGTCTACAGCACCAACAGACAAACCGACACAGACATACAGACAAACTAATGGAATTGGAACATCTTTCGTAATCTAATGACGTAATTTCTTTCACGATTACAATGGTTCCTTTCGGTAAGCGAGGAAAATAAAATTATTGCATAACTCAAAATCGATTCTTCCTTCTTTCTGTGTTTTAAATATGGTTTACATAACCGCAACTGAAGTTTCAATGCATGTCTAAAGAAAGAATTGGAACTTATATCACTCATGTTACAGCAGTCTTCGCAATAAAATACTGTTTTTTAGTAAAACTTACTGAAAAATTACAAAATATTGTCCAGCAATTTGTACCCGCATAATATGTTTATTGCTCTGTTTATAGAGTTGACTTTTAGTCACGACGCTTGTTATGTCATTTAAGTTTAATTATAATGTTAATTTTTAAATGTCTTAATTTTTACGGTGTTACACTTTAATTATCACATCTTCAGACAAAGAAAGAGTAAAAATAAAAATGAATAAATACACTTACGAAATGACCCAAATCTTGAATATGCTTAGACGTTTAATGCCAGAATATATAATAGTATGGTTTGTCAAAACTATAATTAGCTATTTAAGAAAGGTACATATAGTTGAAATATCTAAGCATAATAATAAATAATACAGGATGGGGCAATAGTGCGTCGGACTTCGATGTCTCGAGTTCTACGATAGCTAGAAATTTTTTAAAAAATTGCAAGTAAACTAGATTTTTTATCTAGTCTGTAACTGAAAATTATTTTCAAACATACAGGGCGAGCCAATACGAAATTACAGGACCAAGCGCATTTTTCTTTAATGGAATTCTATGTATATTAGTACATTTTTTGAAGCCTCTTTCTAGGCTCTGTTCCTTCCTATATTAATATTAAATATCTCCCAACCATTTGGATGTAATGAATTTTTTTGTTGAAATAATGCAATCTGCAGATGGATATTAAAAAAATCACCACAGTCACAATTATGGGTTTTAAAAGAAACTTATGTGAATACCAGTTACGAGACGTCTAATTAATGTTTTTGAATCATTTTCATTTCCTAGAAATGTACAGGGTAGCCAAACATTATTTTTCAATTAAGAACATTTTAAATTGAATTTTCTAAATTTTTCAAATGGAACACCCTGTATATTTTTCGACGATGTGATGTGGAAATGAAAAACGAGTATTTTTTGTAAAGTACTTCCCTATGGCTAATTGCAACAATTTTCGTTTTATAATTAAATAAGTGTCAAATTCAAGAATAAACTTAAAAAAAGAGGTTCCCTCAAATAATTCATTAGAAAAACTATAGGTGTTCGACGTGTTGCTCATTTTGATTGACACGTCTTTATGTAATTTTGAAATGAGGCCATTTAGTGGGACCATTTCTTCCAATCCATTGAAGTGAGTAAATAATATTTAACCGGTCCTTTACTGTAATGTCTTTTTGTACATTTTTTTTGCTCTTTTCATTATTTAACAAGCAATAAAACCTCAGTTTGGTATAAATTGTCATGTACAAAGGAGTATTTATCGCACTTATCGGTCGTTACAATTTGTATTGAATTTAAAATATTTGGAATTTTACAATATGAACTTTAATAAAGCAGAACTTGTAGACATGACTTTTGTTTTGGGCGAGTCGGACAGAAATTGTTTACTTGCCAATAGAATTTATCACCAACATTACCCTGAAAGAAGGATTCCTGATGTTAGCAGCTTTCAAAACCTTCTCGATAGATTTCTGGAAACTGGAAATGTCGAATATAAAAAAAGTGAAAGAATAAAACGTGTTGTGAACGAAGAAATTGAGTTTTCTGTGGTGTTGGCAACGGTTGAGAATCCCCATGTTAGTCAAAGAGAAGTGAGCTCATTAGTAGGAATAAGTAGACGGTCTGTGGGTCGAGTCTTAATAACAAATAAGTTGCATGCATATCATATTCAAATACACCAGGAATTATCTAATGACGATTTTCAAAAGCGCCTAGAATTTTGTAATTGAGCCAGATCTAAAATGCAACATGATGCCAACTTCTTCAATATTGTTTTATTCAGTGATGAGGCAACTTTTCATAAAAATGGATTTGTTAATAGGCACAATTTCCATTATTATGCTTCGGAAAATCCTCACTTTTTTATGAAAGTTGATAACCAACACATATGGTCTATAAACGTTTGGGGAGGAATTATTGGAGAACATGTAATAGGGCCACATTTCTTCGATGGTACATTGACTGGAGCTATTTATCTTCATTTTTTGGAAAACTATCTGCCATAATTATTGGTAAATTTCTCTGAAAGAATTCGGAATAGGATGCGGTTTCAGCAAGATGGTGCTCCACCACATCATTTAAATGCATTTAGCGACCACTTAAATAATACCTACCCTAATCAATGAATTGGAAAAAATGGACCCACTAAATGGTCTGCTCGATCCCCAGATCATACAAAAATGGATTTCTTTTTATGGGAATATATGAAGGAAATTGTTTATAGAGACACAAGACAACAACAGTACAAAACAATATGTTATAACAAATAATAATAACTGCCTTTACATCTATCACACCGGCAGTTTTACCAACAGTGGGAACCTCATTTAAAAGCGCATAGAGATGTGTGTCAATCAAAATGGGCAACATGTGGAACATTTATTATAATTTTTTCTGCTGAGTTATTTGAAGAAACCTCATTTTTTAAATTACTTTGGAATTTTGCTCAATAAAGCAGAATTGGTTACAATTAGCTCTAGTGAAGCACTTACAAAAAATGTTCGTTTTTCATTTGTACATCACATCGTCGAAAAATATACAGGGTTTTCGATTTGAAAAAACTGAGAAAATTCAATTTAAAATGTTCTTAATTGAAAAATAATTTTTTGCCACCCTGTACGTTTTTAGGAAATGAAATAATAATAATAATAATAATAATAATAAAAGCACTTTATTGAATCACGCATAATTCAATAGGCTAATGACCGAGGTCCTTCTGCCTATTTTTACATTTTTACATAGTAATAGATTCTAGCAATATAGTTATAGTTATAGTATGTTACATTACAATTATTACAATATTACAATACTATTATTATACCATCATAACATATACAACAATATATAATACAACTATAAAGATTAAGGAATTATTAATTGAGCAATCTGAGTCTCTCCCATATGGTATGAACCGGTTGGCTGAATCTGCGTCTGGCATTGACATATCTACGTAGGCAATAATTTTCTATAAGACGAATATTTTCTTCATTTTTTGCAAATCGAGCAGATAGAATATTTAATCTTTGTTCAATAGGTTGCACTTTGGTAATCTGATACAGAAGTAGGTTAGATGGGTTATGCAATGAATTATTAGGGTGTCTGAGGAAATGAAAATAATTCAAAAACATTAATTAGATGTCTCGTAACTGGTATTCACTAAGTTTTTCTTAAAACCCATAAGTGTGACTGTGGTGATTTTTTTTAATATCCATCTGCAGATTGCATTATTTCATCAAAAAAATTCATTACATCCAAGAAGTTGGGAGATATTCAATGCTAATATAGGAATTAAAAGAGTCTATAAAGAAGCTTAAAAAATGTACTGATATACATAGCATTCCATTTAAAAAAAGAAGGCACTTGGGTCTGTAATTTCGTCTTGGCTCGCCCTGTATGTACGAAAATAATTTCCAGTTATAGACTGTCTTACCTAGTCTATTTGCAATTTTTTTAAAAATTTCTAGCTGTTGTAAAACTCGAGATATCGAGGTCCGATGCACTATTGTCCCACCCTGTATAATATAAAATGCATCGACAATATTTCTGACAAATATGTGAAATAATAACTGTTACAAAATATTCGATTATAAATAAATTTAATCAGCATGCGATCCACAATAGTATTGTCTACAGTATCTTATCAAATACATTACCAAACTAACTAAACAATTAGTAAAGAATTGAGAAGGAATAGAAAGTTAACGTTATTTCATTGTAATCGAAAATTACAATGTTATGTAAATATCTGATATTTAGGATTTATTAACATTTATAACGATCTCAAAGCCAGTACTTTATGAAGAATCTTCATCTATTTTATTGTACCGGAATATAAAATAAATAAGAGTTCTCGTAAACCACGATATTCTTTGATTCAGGGTTTATAAATGATAATATGGCGTAGACATAAAAAATGAAATTCACTATACAGTTATTAATATGGAGGAGATTGATGACAACCGAGCCTAGAGCATTTATGAATTAGATTTAAGAACAAAGGTGGAATATACGGTTTTGGCGTAGCATACAGGGCTCCCAAAATTCATGTTAATTCGGCTCTCCAAAGTTTGGCAAATAGTTTAATTAACATACTACCCCAAGTAGATGAAGTTATTTGTGTTGGTGATTTAAATATTAACCAGTACAATATTTCTAATTTTGATGTTATTAAATTTAATTCCTTACCAGTTTTCTATGGCTTAAGCCAAATTGTCAATACATCAACTAGAATTACCAATATTAGCGGATACGTCAATAGATGTAGTAATCGTTAGTAATGAGGCTGATTCACAGCGAAATATCTGATTACCTGCTTATTTATTGTGAATTGTCATGAATAGTTGAAAAGAATAACCACCAGTTTTTTATACTTATCATGATTTTGAATATGTTGACTATAATAATTTTTTATATGATCTAAATAGTGTTCCTTGGGATCAAATATATTAGTATGAAGATGTCAATCAAATGCTTAATTTTTTTTAATAATAATATTCGTTCATTATTCATTCACGCACCCGAAAGAACAGTCAGAATATCTAAACCTAGATCGCCATGGTTAACTGATACTATCAAATTAATGATCAAAGATAAGAAAAGTCCATTGGCGAAATTCAAACAATGAACGAATCCAAGGGATGGGGAGTCCTACAAATATTTGAGAAATATTAGGACCTCGGTTATTAGGCGTATAAAAATTATGTTCAAGATTCGAAGAATGCTAAAAATTATGGCGAACATTAGATAATATGAATGTAACTAATTCTAAAGATAGAACTGAGATTCCACCAGACCTTTCTAAATCCAAACGAGTTAAATAAATACTTTAACTTAATTAGTAAATATACCCCTGCCTGCAACAAATTGTTGAATTATTTCGATCGGAATAACTTTAAAATTGCTGAACAGTTCTCATTTGAAGAAGTATCGAAACAGCAAGTATATACCGCTGCAAATAAAATCAAGTCGAATGCTTCTTACCTTGATTCTATATCCAAGAAATTGCTCTTATTATGTTTTCCAGATCTACTAGTCTATCTAACGTTCATAATAAATCAATGTATTGTTCAAGGTGTGTTTCCAGATACGTGGAAAGAAGCTCTTGTGAAACCACTTAAAAAACTAACTCTGTTGAAAATTTCACTGATTTGCGTCCTTTAAGTTTGGTGCTAGTTATGTCAAAAATAATATATAGAGTCGTGTATGATCAGATCATTAGTTATGCGACAAAACATCAAATAATCCCTATAAATCAGTAGTGATGCTTGACTGCTCCAAAGTATTCGATACAATTAACCACGGGTCATTATTATCTCAATTAAAATACTACGGCTTCTCCAACAATACTCGGAAAATGATAAAGTATTATTTTACTAATCGAAAACAAAAAGTAGTATCTCACTCAAAAAGTTCTGGAATCTGGTGTCCCGCAAGGATCTATTTTGGGGCCCTTGTTTTTTATCCTATATACTGCTGATTTTTTTACTGCCCTCACAATCTGTAAATCTCATTTTTTACGAAGATAATAACCAGATTTACAGCACTTTTGAACCAGTACAAACTGAGCTCTCTGTTGAAAACATAAATCAGGATATTAATAACATTGTGAAATATTCTCGTAAGCATTGTTTGCAAATTAATGCAGCTAATTCTGCTGTTATTGTTTTTGGAAGGGAAAGTAATAGACAATTTATCACACATAATCCTGACATCTTTGTGGAAGAAATTAACATTCAAGAATAAAATAAAAAACCTGGGCTTATTCTTCGACCATAATTTCAAATTCCAACCTCATGAAAAAATTCTATTCAGCCTTAAAGAAATTATACTCATATCGTAATTTTCTAGATGAAAAACTAAAAATAATTTTAACAGAATCACTTGTTCTATCATTTTTTAAATATTGTGATATCGTTTATGGTCCTTGCTTAAAACAAATTAATGCCTACAGGATACAAAAGGTCCAATATATAAGGGTAAGGGTAAGTTTATTTTAACTTGAAAAAAACTGATCATGTATCCCATGAATTAAATTCCTAAAATGGTTAAATATGGACGAAAACTACATCTTGCATGCTTCTTGCATAAATTAATCTATATTGCAAGTCCCTCATACTTAAAAGAACTACTGATCCCCAGATCCCTTATTCATGATCGCAACCTTAAAGCCGTGGTCTCACTATATATGTTTATAAAACTTATACATGTTATAATTCGTAAGCGGAATTCTAACATACTTTAAAACAAGTTACATATTTTCTTTGATGTTTACAGGCACAGGACTAGTTATACATGTTATAAAACACGAAAATTGTTTTAAAACGTGTCTGTTTTAAAATTTTCTCTTTAAGTTTACAACAAGTCATAAAACTCTGTTTTAAAACATACATTTTATAAATATGTATATAAACACTCAACAATGTTCTTTAAAAAATCTTTTACATACTGTCGTAAACCTACATAACACAGTCCCCGCTAGCATTAGGAAACTCTTAGTTAATTAAAGTTTTGCTTATTAATTTTCTTATTAGCTATTTGGTCAATGTTTATGGATCGTGCTTTTTAAATATTATTATTATTTTTGGAAACTTACCAAATTTAGAATTAATCAATTGCAAAATTAATGGTCGTCTAGTTACGATACCAGATCCTCTGGGTAGAAAGTCTCTGTAAAAAAAAAATCAATTGAAACCATTGAAGAACGAAAATTACACTCACTTTATTTACTACTACTGATGACGAATAATTGCGTATTTATCTTTAAAATCATTATTATTAGTAAAATTAGTAAGCGTTATAAATAGGTATTCTTTAATACTTAGTAACTTCTTTTATATTATTTTTTCTTTCTACTTAAAACATTAATGTAAATTCAAAATTAACATAATATTTAATTTTATACCTAAATTATATTATATTTATGTATTATGTTTTATTCGCAAATATAAACAAAAATTACTTGCATTGATGTACGTAAGTCGCCTGTGCTTGATTGGTTTAGCATTAATTTACATAAGGCATTTCACGAAGAATCTGTCAAATTTTTCTTAAACAATTTTAGGCAAAAAAATGAGATAGATCAATATAGGTCCGATAATAAAACCGAATTATGGACTGTTGGAGAAAAATATTGTCGTGAGCAGAAAAAAAATAGGACACCTTTTTTTTTCTAATGTAAATCTGTCTCTATTTGAATGTGTAATGAGTGGCCGAAATAAAATTTCTACTAACCGTATCGTTTATTCTCCACTTTCTTAAAATGTTATACACCGAATTTTTGCCAATATTATAACGCAGTGCAATTTGTCTCATTGACCATCCATCTTCTGCTTTAGCAATAACTCCAGATTTAACTAAATCGCTTATATGAGGCATATTAGTTTTTTGTACACTTGCAATAAATTATGACAACTAACTGACAATGTCACAAAAATTTTTTTTTATACATTTATTTAACGTCGGCCTATTTCCGCTACTGAGGCCTAACACCGACGCCTGTAGACGAGCTACCCCCAACCAGGAATTTTGCCGAACCTCTTCCCTTAAGAAGAGTAGGGATCTTTTACTTGCCTAACATTTAATAGACAAGGGACCGACGGCTTTACATCCCCTCCGAAGGATGGTATATCCCTTATACAACCATCGCCTAAGGTTGTATAGCTTCCGCGCATACACTGATATACAAGCCGCTGGAAGATGTGTGAGGCGAGGACGCGGTATTCGTTGGAACGGTCACCCATCCAACTACTAACCGCGCCTTACGTTGCTTTACATCGCATATCGAAGTATGTACATAGTAAAGACGCACCCACGCTCGCCCTTTTACAAAAATTAAAGTTAGATGTACACAACTAGATTTTAGCAAAATACCGTTATAAGACTTGTCTTTTTTTGCCCACGACCGTACAAGAAATTTCATAAATAATTCTTTTTGTTTAAGGACGTTCATACAATCGAACGAATAATAACTAAATAAGATGTTATAATTATTGTTCGAAATGACAGCTGTAAATTGAATTGATAATAATTGAGCACGGTAAGATACGTCGCATTCTTTGGTTCCTGATGACCAAAACGAATTTTAGCTGCAACAATAAACAACCTAATGTAATTCGTCCTGATTACTGATTTTCTCCACGTGTATAACCGTTTCCATGTATAATCTAGTGGTGTGAAGTCTGGCCATCGCGCTGGCTAGGCGTATAATCCGACTCGGTAAAGCTAGGGATTTGGATACATCTGATTGAGGTAAGAGGCACGTTTAAAAAAACAGCGAAACAACTTTAGCAACTTGAATGGAGCATAACGCGTTTATTTAGCGTTTTTTTTTTTAGTTGCTAATTAGTTGTGCAGACAAATTTTGCCGTTATTGTCATTTAAAAAATATGGGATATTTCGTTCTATTCGTAAAAGTCAGTGAAACATCCGTACATAAAATTATTATTTAATAAACTTAGTAAGTTCAGATCTTGCCGTTCCTTTGTCGTAAGAAGAAGCATCATGATATAATAACGACATAACAATATAAAAATCATTGTTCATTTATTTAAATTTCTTCAGACGGTGGCTAATAAAACCGAAACTTCTTTCCTATTAACTTTCAGACAATAAAACCGAAACGTAAAAAAAGTGAATAACTTTCATTTAATGAACTATATCCCAGGAATTTACACATCAATTACTTTTATGTCTAGGGTCAAGGAAATAAAAACTTTGCAAAACAATGATCGAGAAGTGAAAGTTGTGTTCATCCCAAAGGTAGGGCGGATGGACTATACCACCCCCAAGCTTAACCTCGTTCTTGCTCAAGACGATAGAGAAGCTATGTGAACGATACATAAGGGATGTTGTAGTGAAAGACAACCCTCTACACCCTAACCAGCATGCATACACCCTGGGAAGATCCACCGACACCGCCCTGCATGCAGTCGCGAGTCGGATTGAGAGATCTTTGGACAATAAAGAGTCCACCCTAGGTGCCTTCATAGACATAGAAGGTGCGTTTAAAAGACGACCTTCCCAAAAATCACAGCGGTCCTAGTGGAGAACAATGTCCCTACTATCATGGGAAGCTGGATAACCGATGATCTCGAAGAGAGCTGTACAAAGCAGTGTCGGCGATTCTTCTGTACGAGGAATAGTCGCTAGAGGCTGTCCGCAGGGAGGTGTATTATCACCACTGCTATGGAACCTCGTTCTTGATAGCCTCCTGTGCCACCTCAATTCAAAAGGATTTCACACAATTGCCTACGCACACGATTTAACGATAATGCTTAGCGGAAAATTCGAAGGAGTCCTCTGTGAAAGAATGCAGGGGGCCCTAAGAATAATCGAAAAGTGGTGCAGGGAACATTCCCTCCCTGTCTGTCAATCCCAGGAAGACGGATGGTCTTCACAAAGAAAAGGAAACTAGGAGCACTGCAGGCACTTGCCTTCCTGGATACAACACTAAGTTTCGCATCAGAGGTGATGGTAACCTTCGATGCCAAACTAATATGGAATCTTCACGTAGATAAAAGACTAAAAGAGGCTTACATTTCTTATGAGCAGTGTCGCAGGACCATGGGGAAAACCTGGGGAATGAAACCCAAAATAGTCATGTGGATATACACTGCCGTCATAAGACTAATGGTAATGGTGGCGTATGAGCAAGCAGACTACAGCTAAGGTCAAGCTTAGCCAAGTGTAGAGAGTCGCCTGCCTAAGCATAACTGGAGCTATGCGAAAAACGCCAACAAGAGCTATAGAGATAATGCTGTGTCTGCTACCACTAGATATATATCTAGGAGAAGTCGCTCTGACAACAATGTTACGCTTCAAAACCGTTGGCATACAACCAAATGTAGGTTGTGGAGAGGCCAGGAGTCGCCTGTGGAATGAGGCTGTCAAGAGGACTCCTCTTCTACAGGTATGCACAGATGACATTTCCCTCCCGGTTTGTCTTTGACAGACCCTACATAATACAGACGAATAGTGAGAACAAGACTGCTAGCGAAGGTGTGATTAACATCTACACAGTCGGGTCAAAAAAGAAGGATGGGGCAGGATGTGGAATATACTCCAGAAGTCTGTAAAACCATTATAAATGGGCTATGGACGGGCCAGCCCGCGTAGTACAGACGGAACTGACAGGCATAATTATAGCCGCAAAAGAGATTGTCCGTAGACAAACTACGGGCAAAACAGTTCTCTATACAGATCGTATACAATCATTACTAGCCCTGAGAAGTCACAAAATTACCACAGGAGCAGTACGGGAATGCCACCAAGCACTTGTGCTTACTAGGGAATTACTGAAATACCCCAACAAGAGTATAGCAATGGATTACCTGGCAATGTCCAGAAGGAAACTACGTCTTATAACGGGAATCCAGACTGGACACTGTCCGCTAAGAAAAAACACCTCTCTCTAGAGGTTGTGAACAAGAAGATGAGACGGTTCAACATGTACTTTGTAACTGTTTTGCCGTCTCATCGATTGGAGAATGACGATCGAATGCAATTTGCTGTACGACTAAAAATGTGAAACTGTCATAAATAAACGCATTATGAATCATTCAATTTCCTAAAGTTGTTTCGCTAATTTAATAATTTTATACAGTACAGAGATCGCTATTAGACGAATAGGGAAATCTTATACATTTATGTACATGTACAATATGTTTGAGAATGTCATCTCATGTAGTGTGATTGGGGTGGGGCGATCCAATGCACTGTACGCTATCGCTGCTGCAATTAACGATGTAATGGATTTATTTATTATTTATTGGAGTCCGTTGAGCTTAGGTTCCATATAACCTTACGAAATTTAAGTATTATTGCATTCAAAACATTTACCTATTAAAATGGATATTTAACAATAGAAAAGGTTGAGATAATTAAATAGTCGGTGGGCATTCACTGTGTGATACAATACATTTATTTATTGTAGGGTACGAAAATCGATTCACTCCCTCGTATTTTGAGAAAGATACTTTGGCTTGTTTTGGTTATTTGTTGACCATCATAATTAATTTTAACAAATTAATATTTTGGGTTGATATAATATGGTAATTCATAAATTCTTTATTTGACGACCGGTCACCTACACTTTTCGCTCTAAATACATTTACATTACTAACTGCAGCGGATCGATCAGCTGTTATGCCTATGCCCCACCATCCATTTCATATTAGCTCGTGATTCTAAGCCATATTGCACATATACATAAGTGTATAAGATTTCCCTATACGCTTAATAATGATTCCCGTACTGTATACATGTAAAACGTACTATGTGGTGATCATCAAGAGCTGCTCCGTCTTCCGGAGTACATTACTACTCAATTTGTTAATCTAGTGATAACATACAGAGTGCCCCGTAGATGATGGATAATCCTGAAAATAGTAATAGGCCAAGCCAAAACCTATCAGAATATCACAAGTTGACCTTAAAAATCCTACGGAGTTCGAGATATGGCCACTTTTCTGAAATTTTGACAATCTCTACTCTAGGATAGTATTTTGCATGCCACTGTCACAAAGTAAGAATTTTTTCATTCTGTTTTTTGGTGAGTATTCTAGAATAGTTGTGAGTTATTGAACGCCGACGATATTCTGCAAAAAAAAATGTTTTTCTTAAATTTCTGTTCCACCAAGATTCCGTCTGCTGATTTTGACCATTGATGGTACAAAGAAAATTGCCAAACGATACTTGCCGCTTATTCTAAAAACTTGCCTTTAAAAGGGTATAAAAATTCTGAGTTGTCCTGTTAGAAAAAAGATGTTTGAATGGCGGATGAGCTAAATTTGTTAGTTGAAATTTTTAAAAGTAATCCTCGTTTTTAATTGTATTGCTTGGTCAAAGCATTCGTGTCAATATTCTCGTATATAACACATGTTATTTTGTACGTCTGGCGTTAGTAGCTACCTGGTATTCATCTGAAATTGTTTAAATTCCTTGAGATCTGGCTGTAACGTTTATATAAACTTTGTGCCCTGGACTTGGATTCTATTTGGTTACCGATTCAGACCAACTTGCTGAAAACGACAATGGGTATGGGAACATGCATTATATTTACGGCCGACTTATTGTTATTATTAAAATGTTTTAAAATTCTGAGGGAAGAGGACGAAGAAATATCGAAATAAAATGAAAGGTTATTTCAACTGCATTTATTAAACATTATTAAAAAGACATATTCCAACAACTTATAATAAATTTTTGAATTGCTTTCCTCCAGCCTTTCCTCTGCACCTTTTAATAAAGCAACGTTTTAAATTGCGTGAATATACGGATCAGATTTCTTCAGCGGTTACTGCGATGCGCTCATGCATCATTTAAGGATTGAACAGGTCGGAAGTACACCTCTTCCTTTATGTATTCCCAGTAAAGAAATCTAAACGATTTACGTCTGGTGACCTGGGTGGCCACATAATTGGAGCTAAGCGACCGACCCATCTTCCCGGATATTTCAAATTTTGGTATGCTCTCACCTTTCTTCCATAATGTGCAGGGAATCCGTCGTTCTGTAGCCACATTATCCACCTTAGAGATAAAGTAAAGTCTTCTAGTAAGACCGGTAGGTCGTTTTGAAGAAATTCCAAATAAATGTCGGACGTTAATGTTGGTGGCAATTCGAATGGCCCATTTAGGATGACATGTTTACTTTAAATTGCTATGCAGATTATGTAAATTTACAAAGCCATCTCTTCTGTACGATGATTCGTCAGATAGACCACAAAATTTTATTTAACAAATCTGGATCCACTCGTATCATTCACAGCATTCGCCGGCAAAATTCCACTCTCAAGGGATAATCTTTGGGTAGTAGAATTTACACACGTTGTACATGGAAAGGTTGGAGTTGGTATCATTCTTGCACCGTTGTTTTAGATAGGCCAAGTTGTGATATTCTGATAGGTTTTGGTCTAGGCTATTACCATTTTCAGGATTATCCATTATTTGAATAATTGCCCTGGTGAGATTTTATTAGCAGCTATACATACTGTATGTATGCACTCTATAAGGTGTATAACATCATTGTTATTTTCGCAACATGATTTTTTATAACATATTATTTAAAATGATACCGCCAAGTGCACTAACATCAAATTTCTTAGATTGCAATAATTTTGATAAATGACATTCTTAAGCAATTTGTATGAACTAAAACACAGTATGTGAATCGCTGTGATAACTGCCATTTGTCATCACCGTTAATCTGAAATAGCGTACTGTACGATGTTAAATATGGCGCATTGGCTAGTTGTTGCATTTTCCTTACCATTTTTCAACTTAGATAATAAAAAAATCAAAATGGGTTGAATAGTTCCGCAAATATGGCAGAAATTCGTTCTAACGTTTCCATATTCGAGAAATTGGCGGACGCGCCAGTGTAAAGTTGTTTAAAAATTCCGTTTTCGATTTGTAACCAAATAAGCTGCCGTTGCATTGTTTATTTATTTAACTATGCATGTAGAAGACAAATAAGAGATACTAATAAAAAAAATGCAAAACTAAACCGCTGTCAAGTCACTGAAAATTATGAAATAAATTTTCATGAAGCAGTCCAATTAAGTTGGTGATTCAATTTTTAAGACTTTTTTTCAGTACTGAGACATACACCCAGTCTAATATTTCATTCCATTCGTAACAATTCACTTTCTACAATTCTAATAATTCCATTTAACTATCAATCATCAAACCGAAAAATTCTACACTGGACGCGCTCTCACTAATAACCATACTAGTACATGATAGTTAAATTAAACATTTTTTGTAAAAATTTCTCCAAAAGTAAGAGATTAGTTTTACTGGGAGTGATGTTAAAGAACATGCCAAATCCCTCGATAAACTTTTCGAGACTGTAACAAAATCCGACATTTCGCATAAAAAGCGTGCTTCACGTAAAAAAACGCCGTTGGAAGAGGTTTTTATATATAAATTAACATTTTCGCTCTACGGAGCGTTTTTTATTCCAAAATATTAGAAACTCACCAAGGAGTGTAATTTTAGAAGGTATAATAAATGTCGCTGCACACGGACGTAATGTCGCCCCGACCACAAAATTTTAGAAAGTATCATGAAAACCGACGACACGTTCTCTAGTCAAAGTTTGCCGAGAATAGCCCTTAACGTCGAGGGTGACCTTTCACTTTTCAACCATCGATTTTGGCGGAAAAACATGTGTTTTCCGCGTATTTGCCCTAAACCGGTTCCTCGGTGATTCGGTGTCAGAAAAGTATCTTTACCATGTACTCAGATGTGCATGGGCCCGCCTTGCCTGAACGTATGAATATATAATTGCCACAATATAATTCAAAGTCGTTGCCATTCAAGCGTTTTTAAGCTCCGAGGAGCGAACTAAACTGATATTGAACTGAAAATACGTAAATAAACAGACAAGCAAAAGCCCACGAAAATTACAAACTTTTTACTGAATCTTTTTGTGTAATCGTTAGCTATAAATTGCGTATTGGATGGTAGTTGGTTACATTATAAGTCATTCCGTGCCTCACCATGTGTTGTACACGGGCCAGACTATAGTTATCATACATTTTCTTGAACGTTTTGTAAAAACATATTTTTTTAAAAGATTTAATATACATATTTTTGAACTTTATATTGTCTTTTTCTTGTGTTTCAAAATTCCTTTTCAGGTTAAATTTTAAGAAAGTGTTAGTATTTACTGTGTTAGATTTATAGTGTTACGACGTCCAATTGGTACCTACCATCAGTGAAGCAGTTAAGCAAAAACGAACAGAAATTATAAATTTTTGTAATATTCTGTCTGAAATCAGTCGCTTCGAACGATGGATCGTTCATAGTGACACTAATTTTTGATTTTCAAATGGAACACCCTGTATATTATTATATCTTTGAATTCTACCAAGTTTCTGAATCCAATCACCACATATGAAACATTAAAAACGTCAATGTCTGCATTAATTCAATTTATAGTTTAATTAAGTGTGTTATGATTGTTACAATCATATATTAATACAATTTATTACAAGTCCGGTTCAGTGGCTCAACGTTTACATGTTAGGCTTGCGACCAAGGAGTCCCGGGTTCGAATCCTGGCTAGGGTATGGATATTTAGTGGTGTTTTTCATGGTGGTGGTGGCGGCAGTGGACTAGACGAGGTTGTGTAAGAGACAACACGGCTAGTTGCTGTATCGTCCTGAGTTCGAGTCTCCACTGCGGCAGATAGCAATGTCGTAGGGAATGGTCGTTGTATAATTATAATTATGCATGTGTATGTGTCCTGGTTGAGTGGTCGAATAGCTAATGCTAAACTCCGCCAGGACGTTAATCTAAATAACACGTTAAAATAAAAAAACAAAAAAGTTCTCTAATTCTACAGCACTACATTATTACTTAAGATTTAATATAGGTTACAAAATTGTGCACTTTAACTTAAATTATTTTAGCAGATTCTCTAATCTAATGGTAAACCCATTATATTTTAATCATAATAATGATTATCAATATTCTTAATTATATCTCGATAATATTGTATTATTTCTTGTAAAACGTAAAGATATAAAATGCAATTTAGTTCTGATACGGTGGCCTATCTGATTTCTATTTTAATTGCATATTTGGGGAAAAGATAAACATGTGCGCCAGGTGAAATAGGTACCGATAGACGCCATTGCAAAAACCACGAGCCTACGAACTAATTGAATTTTCATTTTCCCTTTCTCACTTATTGCAGATAATGCCAGAAAAGAAAGAAGTTACAATCCCCACACAATATTAATTTAATCGTATTAATTTCAGATTCTGATGAATGGCCAAATTATAAAATCTCTTACTGTGAAAATAATACCAACAGCCCGTTCACACAGTATGTACGGTACGGTACGGTAATTTTGTCGAAACGGTGTTTTTATCGAATCGGATTGAGTATTCACATGATGCGGCATTTTAGTCGTATACTGCCTCTTGTGTCCAGTTCTGCATGTACCTTTTGCACACAATGGACGTTAATATGTTTGTCATTATGTAATGGTATTACCGACGCCGTATACCAAGACGCGGAAATTGGAGGTATTGGGAACATCCTATTGTTAGACAGAGATATCACGCGGGGTCCTTCCAGAATTTTATGTGCCAATTGAAAAGAGATGAAATAAAATTATATTTTCCATTATATAAAATTATATTTTATATTATCTTCTATTTTTTAAACTTGCCCCACATTGGGCGCCATATGATTGTTTTGGAACCCTTTTTTAAGGTAAGAAAGTAGCAGCGAACGTTAAAAGTTACTCATTTGTCATTGAACTTCCCAATACGAAATGAAACAGGACATATATCAAGTGAAACAAAAAACCCAAGAAAACCTCAATTGTTTCGAGACCACTGGCCCTTCGGTTTCCTCTCTAGCAAGATAACAGCCACGTTTATAGCTTTCACAATTCTGGTCTATCGTTTAGGCCTTTATTAGGCACAACCTCATCGAAAGAACGATTTCTGCAGTTATTGAGAACCTAGGACGTCCAAAACTCCTGGAACATCAATATACAACATCGCTCTGGCTCTGTAGTCTCAAAATCCCTTTCTCTTCCTTCCGCCATGCTGCGCGCACACGACACTCTGGACCTCCATCTTACATGTTCATGTGTATAAATTCTACACTGGCCTTATCAAACACACAATGTCCTTACCGGAAATAGAATTGTGTTGTCTGAATTATCTTTATATAAACAAGACACACTATGCTACGTCATATGTAAACAATCCGTCATTTATACATATACCGTTTTAGAAATCCAACAATAATTTAAATTTCAAGTAATATTGTTTATTCAATGTTTACTTATGTCTGATGATTCAATTAATATGAATATATTTAGGTTTTCATGTCATTTAGTTTTACTACATATTATCATTTGAGGAAAATTTTTATGTATCAAAAATACCAATTTCTGATGAATGAACTAAGAATGTAGTAATATTAATTAAAATAATTAAAAATTCATGTTTTAATTTATCCATAACTAAGATAATCTTAAACTTTTAATTTATCGCACGCCAGTTCTTTTCAATCTTTATGAGTTCTTAGAGATTTTTATATATCTATTCTGAGACTTTGTATCAGTTAATGAGTAACTTACATTTTATAAATTAAATTGCTTCATGGAGGCATCTAATTTGTGTAGCTAATAATTTGTTCCCCTAAAAACTGTAGAGAAAAATTAATTTGATTTTTGAAGTATGGGAAAAAACCGTCCATTAACTCATATAGAGAAGCAAATCATAACGTAAAATTCCATATTTTTTCTCATCATTCTCCATGTGAAAAAGTTTGTACATTCAGATGAATCATTTATTTCCGCATTGACATTTTGAACGGTATAGAAAAATATTTTGTTCCTCTGCAGAAGAATTAGAAGTTGCAACAGTAACTTTAAAGATTTGATAATTATATTATACATATTTTCGACTTAATTTGTGAATTACAATTTTGAGACGTTATCAAATTACTAAATTAAAGTTGAGAAAAAGTGAAAAAATCTGTCTGACACAACTCAGACAAACTTTCCCATCAGTATTTGTCTAACTAGTATATTAGCGACTGTTTAACCCACCATTCAGGTGTGTCCAATTTTGAGACGTTATCGAATTACTAAATTAAAGTTGAGAAAAAGTGAAAAATCTGTCCGACACAACTCAGACAAACTTTCCCATCAGTATTTGTCTAACTAGTATATTAGCGACTGTTTAACCCACCATTCAGGTGTGAAAATCAGTTGAATCGTCTTCGACACACAGTGCGCTATTTTCTCGGATAGCTAGCGTTGATGATATTCAGTACATACAGTAAAGCTTATAACCGTTCTCTGAGTCACTGATTACCAATCAGATGTTAGATTTTTCAATAGCAAAATGGCGGCAAAATGCAAAATCCAGAAAAATTAACTGAATAATATGAAAAAAGAGAGAGGTGCTCTTCATCTCGTTAATTAGAAATGTCAATAGGTATCAACATGAAGAACAGTTGTACTGCTTTACATAAACATTGACTTATTAAAAGTAGAGTTACCTGGTTCTTTATATTTTTCCTCGATGATAGAATCTGTCGGTGTACATCAAATAATAAATCACGCTACCCACATTACAAATAACTCACATTCATTAATTGATATTAATTAACCATAGTTGTCTCTTCTGGGGTGATTAGTATTAACTTGTCTGACCTTGAGAATATATATTGTAAAATTTCAAGTAAAAACCGAAAAGCGAACCTTTTTATTATACCCATCGTGACTTCAAATATTTTGATGAGCAGAAGTTTTATCTGGACTTACAGCAATTACCTTTAGAAAATTATATTACTTGCTAATGATGTTGATGTTAAGGTAGGTCCTTTAAATCAATATTTTCTTGCACTGTTTGATAAACATCTGCCATTAAAGACCGTTAGAATAACCAAGAGTAAGGCGTCATGGCTAATGGATAACATTAAATTTCTTATGTCTCAAAGAGACAATAAAGCAAGACATAGGCAAACTAAATTTCAGACACACTGGGAATGCTATAAAGAGTCAAGAAATTATACAAATCATGCGATAATCAGTGAAACAGAGGTTTATTTTAATCATGTATCTTTTTTTTTATACATTTATTTAACGTCGGCCTATTTCCGCTACTGAGGCCTAACACCGACGCCTGTAGACGAGCTACCCCCAACCAGGAATTTTGCCGAACCTCTTCCCTTAAGAAGAGTAGGGATCTTTTACTTGCCTAACATTTAATAGACAAGGGACCGACGGCTTCACATCCCCTCCGAAGGATGGTATATCTCCTATACAACCCTCGCCTAAGGTTGTATAGCTTCCGCGCATACACTGATATATAAGCCGCTGGAAGATGTGTGAGGCGAGAACGCGGTTTCCGTTGGAATGGTCACCCATCCAAGGTCTAACTGCGCCTGCCGTTGCTTTACATCGCATACCGAAGTATGTACATAGTAAAGACGCACCTACGCTCGCCCCCTTAATCATGTATCTAAAAATAATAATTCTAAAACTCTTTGGAAGGAACTAAAGTCTATGAACATAAATAATACTACATCAACTCATATTCCCATAAATGTACAAAATCCAAATCTGATTAATAATCACTTCATAGACAGTATTCCAAATGATTTAAATGACAATATTTTAAACACACTCAACTACTACCAGCAAAATAAAGTTTGTCAGGCTAATTTTACTTTTAGCCTTGTCTCGGAAGATCACGTATTGATGGTTCTTAAAATATTGAAGAATACCTCTCCTGGATCTGATAATATAAGTATAAATCTAATTAAATTATGTTGTCCTCGGATTCTCAAATTTTTGGTACATATAGTAAATAGTATGCAAGTTTCCATCGAGTTGGAAAAATGCCTTGAGAATACCGATTCTCAAAAAAAGCCTTGGTAATACCGATTCCCAAAAAAAGCGAGGTCTTAACATATTCAGATCTAAGACCTATAAGCATTTTACTCCTTTCAAAGTTAATGGAAAAAATCATAGAATTACAAATACGAGGTCACTTAGATTCAAACAATATTTTACACTGTGCAGTCGGGGTTTCAGGCGGGTTATAGTTGTTCTACAGCTTTATTAACCGTAACAGATATTATTCAAGCGTATGATGATGGAAAAAGCACAGCTCTAGTATTACTCGATTTCAGCAAGGCTTTCGACATGATATTTTACTGGCTATTTTACAATCTTGCGGTGTTGATGTCGAGGGTGTTCTGCTATTTAGGTCATATCTAGAAGGTCGCAGTCAAAAGATTAAATTGAATGGAGCTATGTCTGATGTAAGATACTTAACAAGGGGTGTTCCGCAAGGTTCTATCCTTGGACCCTTGCTGCTCTCGGTCTACACCAGCCAATTTCGTAAATTTGTGGAAAACAGCGCAGTTCATATGTATGCCGATGACACACAAGTGTTCTACTCATTTTACCTGAATATCATAGTGCTCTAACAGCAATTAATAATGACCTAGAAAAATTATCAAACATGTCATTGGTTAACTAGTATTAAACCCGTCAAAACCAGCTGTTACCTTGTTTAGCAAAAAAACAGACTATGTTAACCTTCGACAAGTTATCAATGTTAAAATCAATGATATACAAATTAAAATAGCTGATAGAGCAAGAAACCTTGGTTTAACTCTAGATAAGTCTCTTAGATTTCGAGAGCATGTAACTAAAAATATTCAAAGGGCATATGCAGCTCTTCGTTTATTATATCCGCATAGATTGTTTTTAAATTTTGGGACAAAAAAAATGTTATGTGATACATTGGTACTATCTCAATTTACTTATTGTGCTCCTGTCTATGGGCAACCAAAGACCAAGACTGTACAAATAGAATACAGCGTGTTCAAAACTCGTGCATACGTTTTATATACGGCATTAGAAAATTTGACCATGTGTCGCATAAGTTGGTTGAATTAAAATGGCTCAACATGAAAAATCGATTTCACGTATACACTCTGTTCTTGTACCACAAAATTATTGCAACAAAAGTACCATCATATTTATTTAAGAAAATATCATACCGCACTGACATTCACAATATTAATGTATGGAGCAGAGGATTGATAACACCACCTCCTCATAAAACTGTATTTTTTTGAGCAAAGCTTTAAATTCACGATATATAAGTTGTATAACTCTATTCCTACTGACTTTAAGACTTTTAGCGATTATAAGTTCAAAAAATATATTAGGAAATTTTTCATGAATAAACAAAATTTGGTTTAAGCATGAAATATTTTTGAGTCTGTTATGATATAGTGGTTTAAACAATTTTAATTTCTTACACAATTTCTTGTTGTGTTAATTCTGTTTTGTTTTCTGTTGTTCTATGTCATTTATCGTTTGTTTATTCATCTACAAGGGTTAAGTGGTAGAGCACTCATTTGAGTGAGCTTCCCCTTGTTTCCCCATTTAGTTTTATTAAGTATTATCTGTATTTCTTTTATTGCAGTTTTTTGGGAAATAAAGACATATATTATTATTATTAAATCTGGAACAGTTACTGAGAAGTTTTAAGTGATTTAATGTGACCCCACAGCTTAGTAACAACTTTTTATCCACTACATCGTGGGAAAGGGACAGTTTACTGAGAAATTGAACCTGTTAACAAAGATGCGAGAACAATAATTGAGGGAGTAGTTTTAGTATACACTGAAGAAAAGAAGTAAGATTTCCAAATCATCGAGGCTTTGGAGTCATCACTCAATAGTTAAAGCGACTATACAACATTGTTTAAAAAAATTTCACAATTTCCTAAAATAAACCATTTTTTTAAGGAAAAGTGCGTGATATAAATATAAAATTTTTTACGAAAGGGGAGGTTGAGGAATTCTTTTGAAAGCTCTAGCTGAAGATTTTTGCAGAGGAAGGGAGGTATGTACCCCAAACACTAAAATTCTCTCTAGATTTCATCATTTCATGACATTTTGCATGCGGTAGCACCTATACGAGTTGGCAAAATTCACTTTGGGCAGCGTTGATAAGTAGACAATGTCAATTTGTGTTGTTATAAGTGACAAGCTTCATTTGAGTTATTAATACGTACTCTGCACAACCCTCTCTTCATCTGCCTCAATAGGGGATATTGTGGAGTTAACCCGCCCGCCGACATTTTATGTTCGAGAAGTTTCCGACTATCATTGCTTAGTTCCGCTTCATTCTAGGCAGATGCTGGTGCAAATATTGAAAAGACGTACAAGTTGAATATCTGAGACATCTTCTTCTTAGTGGTGCAATTGTAAATCGCGGCACTCAGGCCTTGTGGCCCATTGTGCAGTCGCTAGCGGATGTCTCCATCCAGACCGGGCTCCAGAATCCTTCCCAGCAGGACATTCCTTACTTCCTCCATCATCTGCAAGGTCCGGATGCAGATACATTAGTTCAGAATTAAATTAAAATCACTAAGAAAATTTAAAATCTTATTGAAGATAATATAGGTATTACAACTTGCTCCCTGTAAAAATGCAAACAGGCTTTGCTTCGAGCGCCAGTTTCTACTTAAAATTGTGGAAATGCCAGTATTCCTTAGTAGCAATGTGATAGGGCTTAGGGTAACTACAGTGAGGACGAAAAATTTTTTTCAGGCACCGATTTCTTTGGTGTTATTTTTATAAAAAGGTTAAATGTAATATTGGAGAATATTATCAATAATCAAACTACCTAATTAAATAAAACTACCTAAGTTCTTGTATGCGGTATTAGAATTAATCCCGCTTATAATAATTACTACGTGATTGTGCAGATAGCATAAACGAACTTCAGACGACTGTTAATCTTATTTTATCAAAAAAATAGAACTGAAATAAACCGAAAAATAGTTGCCGTTACTCAAAATCTTCATTACAAAGCTGATCAATGTATAGAAGAAATATCATTAATTCTACTATCTCTACATCGTATTTTTTAAGAGTACATAATAATTGTTCCATTACTAGTTATAAATAAATAAATATTATTATATAATCCATATCTGTATTTTTCGGATCTGAGTCCTGTAAAGAAATACTTGTCCAGTGATTTTTAAAATGAGTGTCTACAAAATATTTTTATATGTAGATACCAGTTATCTTTGATCTCGCACTGTAAATTTTTTCTCATATTTTTTGCAACAGAACAAATTTTAAGAGTAAAATTATTATTATTCCAAGATACTTTGTTTATATGCAATTTTAACATATAATTTGACACTAAAAGGTCGAAGAAAAATTTCTGTGCATTAAATACGAAAGTAAAGTCTAGCTTTTATTTCGTAAACGAGTAAATATGTGAATCAATTAGTACTTTTCCAGTCCATTAATTTTTTAATGGACATTCATATTTAAACAAAAACAATATTGATAAATTACTGATGGTGCGTCATGTCAAATAATTTCTAGATCGTTGTCTTCTTATTTGTTTATATATTTATTAACAAGGTGGACTGATGAATAAGAATATCACAAACTCTTCAATTGTTCGCCAGAATATTTAGTGACCTTTTTTCTTAAGTAATATTGGAAATCGCCCCCTCAAAGACAGTGATTTTATAAAAGAAACATTCCTAGTGTACAATTTTTCTGATTGACTGGTATCCAAGAATAAGTACAATTGCTCTATAAGTAGATTTTTCTTAAATAAAAAATAATTCAATAAATTTAAATGATAAACGTTTGTTATTTTTACTAAATATTCTACTTGCAACTTAAACTCCTTTTAGACCCGCCTTCATGACGTAAAATATGAAAATATGTCTTAAATACCTCTCGTTAAATTAATAAACCTATTGCAATATCCAGTAGAATATATCCTAATGTACTAAAAATTTCTAAAGTTATTTCCAAACTTATTGGCGAACTTAAATAAGTCCAATAGACCAATTTCTTTAATACCGTTATTTTTGAACTGTTAGAATTATTGTATTAAGACACAACTAATAACCCATCTTAACGACAACTTATTTTACTGTAACTAATATTGATTTCTCATCAAAAAGAGTACGGATTTTTGTTTCATAAAGTCATTGAAGGTCAGGAAAATGGCGATTATATTTTGTGACTTTCAGAAAGCCTCTAACTGTGTTACATTCGGCTCTACTGATCAAACTTACCGCTTTAAGTGTTATTCTTATTAAGGACGCTATAAACAGTCATACTTATTAAATAGATAATAATTTATCGGAGTTAAAAATAAAAGTTCACATATAAGTAAAATCAACTTTGGAATCCCACAAGGCTCGGCGTTGGGTCCAGTTTAGTTCTTGATCTATGTTAACTATCTTCGTGTTACGGTACACAGCGCCGAACTCATATTACGCTTATCAAAACAAATAATAATTTGAAGTTAAATCAACAGTCCATGAATGATTTTTATGCCTAAGTTACCGATTGGTTTATAATAGACAATCATACAAAAACAATCAACATAGCTTTATAAACCGCGACAAGATTTCACAAACCTTTAAAAAAAACACATTTATTAGGATTTTAATTAAGTTAGCACCTACTAATGTGTCATGAACAGCCCATTACTCTTTGATATTATCACATATTACATCATAAGGAATCACACACGTAACGCAAAAAGAATTACAGGAAAGGGTAATAAGAATACTTAAGAATTTGGATTATAGAGATGAGGACAAACAAGTTTATTGAACTCAATATTTTAAAGTTCCCATCGTTATAAATGTATATATACTTATCTGTCTAAAATTTACAACTCATAGTAGATATAATAATAACTTAAGAATCAATCTTACTAGACTAAGTAAGTTTAATCAATTCAACCTTCACGGTGAATCTCATTCAAATTTTATCGCTTTTAGTTCGAATAGAGTTTCCACAGTTGGATTATTCATTATTGATTTTTTAAATTTCTCATACTTAAATAATAAATTATAATAATCCGGTTGTCTGTGTGTCCGTCCCGCATGTTTTTTGTAATATAATAATGTGTTTTCTTTTTTAGCTTTAAAATAAGAACTCTTTATTGTGTGTAATGAGCATAACATACTGTGTACATAATCAGAATCTACTGAAATAGATGTACTTAATAACATTTAAAAGATACACCCATAATAATTATCTAATGTAAACAAATTATAAAATTCATAATATTTATATATTCTGCATACAAAACAGACAGTAAAATACCGTTTATTAGTCTTAACAAATACGAAAAAGAAGAATATGTTATATTTGTTCTAGAACTATAAATATCGCTCATAGAGAAATTTCTTTATACAATTTTGTTAGTCATCAAATTCCGAATAACATTCAAAACATTGGCCTGTCTGTCCGTCCGCCTGACCCCAGTCACTTTTATTGTAAACACGACAACTTTGAGCGTGGAAGTCATATTGAAATTTGGAAAAATGTAAAGTGTTCTCTTTAAAATAACGAAAATGGACCAACCTGTAGGATTCTAAATATTATTGGAATAAGTAAAATTAAAAACGAAGAAAATAACTTTGACATATCCTTTTGGTTTAATTTAAAATAAAATTTAGTCTAAACGATTCGTGATTAATACATAATAATATTAATAATATATAATTAATGAAATTATTATTATTATTACAGCGTTTTAAATATGGTTACTAGTAGAGAGAAATGCGAGACAAAACAAACGCCTTCGTAAATTGAGGGAATGAAGCAATTTGTTTATTTTAGATTAATTAATTTAATTATCTTTATCAATTAAAAATATTAAAATAGACACATGCTGGATATAGTGAGGCAAAAATCAATCTCACGATCCTAAACACATTGGATCTAAGCCAAAATGATATAAAATCACTTAATGTATGGTGTTGGTAATATCACATACGTTCACATTCACCAGATATTATAATAATGTATTGCCTATTAACTACATTCTGAAAAAAGTAACATAAAATTAAGAGATGTATTAAAATCGTATTCGTAAATTTGTTAAAAGTTTAGATTTGTTTTTAGTAAAAATAATTATTAAAAAAATTATAGCATTCTTTATTTATAAAATATACGAAGATTCAGACCCAATATACGAAAATATTTGTTGTTCTATTCTATTTTCCCATGAAATGAATCCTAATTTAACTCAAAAACTCTAATGGATTCAAAAAGTAGAGCAAACAATTGGTTAACGAATGCTCGTATTACGGTATTCTTTTTTGTTTTCTCAATTTTCAAAATTTTAAGAGAGCCTTTAACTCTTCACTTATTACCACATCGGTCAAGAGCTAGAGTTCTCAATGTCCTTTTAAGTGGTTGCCTTGTAGCTTGTATCCAAGTGTTTGATTAAGGAAATTCTCAACCAAAATTTTTTACATTTTCGGACGTATTTTGACGTCATTATGTTTGCTTAGATTTTTTTTAACGACTTATTTATACCAACGTTCTGGCGGAATTTAGTGACAGACATTCGACCACTCACTCACTCATTTGCCGCAGTTGGGCTTCGAACTCAGGAGTGATACAGCGATTAGCCGCATTGCCTCTCTCACAACACGGGTTAGTTCGTTGCTACCATCACGGTAGCACATTAAAAACGCCACTAAAGATCCTAGCTAGCATTCGAACCCGAAGCTTTTGGTCTCAAGACCGGGAGATGGTGACAGTTGATTGTCTCCGATTTCTTACAACATGCCTTTTGGAGGAGTGAAAGTGTACCCATGACAATAAGGAAAAGTGGGTACTAGTCCGCTGCACGCTTTGCGGTTATATTGAAAATTGCATTTCCACTAAAACAAAATTTTAGTGTTTTTATCTGATATTAAAACGCTTGCCTTTTCATTAAAAGAAAGCTAAAACAAATTTAATGTCTTAGTAATTATAGGCATGCGATTCGCAGGGTACCAAAGGGCTTACGTGACCTTGTAATAAAAATATATAATTTTCCGCATTCTCGTGTTGCATACCGATGAAAAATTAAAGTTTGTGTCGTAAAGAATTTGGCATGCAGCCCTCGTTGGCCCGAAAGCGGAAAAGTTCTGAAAAGTCCTGTGAAAATTTCAAACGATTTGGGCGTGAGTTCATACTGCATGCCATCTTAACTGTGTGCCATTGTTATAATACATTGATGTAAAATAGTGGCATGCATATTAGGAGGTCTGAAAACAGGATCATGCATAGAAAATTTGAAAAAAAAACGTAAAATTTTTATGAATTTATTTTACATGCCTTTTTGCATTTTGGAAAATAATGTTGTTTTAAGCTCAAATAAAAAACGGCATGCATATTGCTCGAACCCCACATTGAAAACAATGTGAAAAATGTATCTAAAAATTAATGAAGTGGATATAAAAATTGCAACAAAGGTCCCGTGATAACGTTCAGGATGCCATTTCTTATTTAATAATATAATATTTTTTTGGGCTAACCAAAAATTGCCGATCGCTATATTCTAACATTGAGAAAAATTTTAAAGAAAAGCATATATTGAAAAAAATCAAATTAAATCTACAGTGCTTCAAAGTTTTCATTACTTTTCCATATTTAATTATTTTTCCGAAAAAAAAGTATCCTTAGCGGAAATAAAAAATAGCATACATGATTTCAGATTCCAACATTGGAAAATTGTATGTGATGTTACTATTAGCAAAATAGCGTAGTTAAAAAAACATTTATTTTATTATTTTAAAGTAAAAAATGACAGTTTATGCAATAAATAATAAATCAATTAAGGATCATGTTTCGTCATCATCGTTATTATTATAATTCTAACCATCAGATTCCTCATCTGTAGTGACGGAATTAGAACCGCTATCATCATCTTCAGCGTCTTTATTGTCGGAAGAGTTTGTGTTTATTTCTTCTTCATCCTCATCAGGATTATCTTCCGGAACTGCAGAAATTGAACAAAAATGTACGATTGGACAAAAAGGTATAAAATAACACGGGAGAATAAATTTAACGGGTAGAAAAATAATTACTAATTTTCCAAGCCAATTCAAATATCTTTAGGCAACGTTTCGCCAACTGTTTTGTTGTTTTCTTCAAGACACCAGCCTTTATTGTAACATTTAAATTAATTATATACAATCTTAGAATAGGGTAAAATTATGTATTGATATAATAATAGTAACAATTTATTGTCCATTATTAATAATTGCATATTACTAGTGTATCTCTCAGGTTGCCTGAAGAAGACAACAACAAGAAGTGTTTGCATCCCTAGGCTCTAAACGAATTTTAATATCTCAAAATGGATTTGAAAATTTGAGTGCTCTTTTATATGTCCAAAAATATTCAACTTTCTAAATGCTTTAGTTTAGCCTCAGCAACATTTTGAAAATTTGCGAAGTTTATATTGCAAAATTATTATGCAAAAACTAAAAGTCCGATCTTGATGAAATTTGGTGGAAAGATTTATTACATTAAAAAGTTTTCTTCAGCCAAGTATGAAAGCCCTACGTATAATATAAGTATTTGAAAAAAATTCCACAAACAACTTGCTATTTCAATTTTTTTTTTTTTTTCTTCATTTGAAATAGTAAAAATGAATTTTTGGATTCGCAACCAACTGCATCTTATTTAAAATTTAATTGCAAAGCTTTTTCATTTTATAACTTTTCTCTAAAAGCAATAGTTACTGAGATATATAAAAAAATAGGAAGAAAGAAACGAAATTTTTTCACATTTTGTTTAATAAAAAATTACGCATAGTGAAATTATCATTTCTTATGATTTTTAGGAGCGATTAAGCCAAAAATCTGCCATACTACCCGATTTTCCAAAACATAGGTGATTTTAAGCAGATACCTGATACCTGTCTGGGTGTCTGGGCTGTTATTATTAAATAAGAAATGGCATGCTGAATAATTTCACGAAACCTTGGTTGTAAATTTTATGCCGACTTAATTAGTTTTTCCACATTTGTTTCAATGTTGGGATCCAGCAATGTGTATGCCATTTTTTATTTCAGTTTAAACCAACATTATTTAGCGAAATGCAAAAAGGCACGCAAAATAAATTCACAAAAATTTTCCTTTTTTTGCAATTTTTCTTGTGATGGGTTTCTTTGAGATGCCATGCCATTAAATTTTACAATATAAAATATACATTTTTCATTTTCTGTTGTTTAAGATCGCGTCAAATCGTTTGAAATTTTCGCAGGATTTTTCATAAATTTTCCATTTTTGGGCCAACAAGGGCCACACTCCAATTTTATTATAAGGGTTTTACGACACAAAATTTAATTCTTATCATCGGCATGCAGCACGAGAACGCGGAAAATTATATATTTTTATTACAAGTACACTTTCACTTCTCCAAAAGGCATGCTGCAAGAAATCGGACACAATCAACTGTCATCATTTCCCAGTCTACAATGGGCGTTGAGCCGGTAATGCAGAAATGGAATCATAAAGGAAAATAGAGAGAAAAGAAAAATAGGGTAACGTTTTTACTTTTTGCGATGTAGCCACCTTGTTATTTTTAACGTTTTAATTTTTTCATTTTTAAATGTACCTTAATAATTTGGTTTCTATTAATCACTATCATAGAACATAAAACATAACATAAAATAATATACTTTATTTCAATTTGTAAAATTAAAATCTGTTTTGTCAGCAATGCAAATTCTTTTCCCACCAACAGAAATCGTTGAAACAGCATCACATTTATGCTGAAATGCATTACTTGTACACTATCAGATTATCAATTTTCAAACAACACTAATTATACGTGGAAGATATGAAAATATATTCGGCTAACATAATTTAAACAAATTGCTGCACAATCATACAAACTAATTGAAGTGAATATCGTCAAAATATAGGCCACATTTTGATTGCTGCATTAATTTTGATGATCTTTATGTGACTGTCATAAATAGATTTTTAAATTGTGATTGTTCGATTGGCCAGACTCGACACTTTTTTTTTTTTATACATTTATTTAACGTCGGCCTATTTCCGCTACTGAGGCCTAACACCGACGCCTGTAGACGAGCTACCCCCAACCAGGAATTTTGCCGAACCTCATCCCTTAAGAAGAGTAGGGATCTTTTACTTGCCTAACATTTAATAGACAAGGGACCGACGGCTTTACATCCCCTCCGAAGGATGGTATATCTCCTATACAACCCTCGCCTAAGGTTGTATAGCTTCCGCGCATACACTGATATACAAGCCGCTGGAAGATGGGTGAGGCGAGGACGTGGTCTTCGTTGGAACGGTCACCAATCCAACTACTAACCACGCCTAACGTTGCTTTACATCGCATATCGAAGTATGTACATAGTAAAGACGCACCTACGCTCGCCCCTAAGACTCGACACTTACATAGTTGTTAAATTCTACCGTGCTTCCAAATTGCTAAAAAATATTTGAATTTTTTTAATGCGCTAATCATAATTCATAAACAATATCATCACAACGGTTTCGCAATTTTTTAGTTATCTACATTAAACGAGATTAGGCATGACACATTGCATTCACACATAATTACACACTATCAAATAGATATTGTAAAGCCGCATTTACACAATGCAACATGTTTTATAAACTTCTGTTCTACAACAGAATTTCTACCCGTATGCAACAAGTTTAAGAATGCAATAAAAAAAAGTTGCACAATGTTGTACAACAAGCGTGTTTTACAACAGAAAATCGTGTTCTGCAACAGGTTTCAGTCGTCCCGGCCCGAGTCGGTAAGATCAAAGGGGATCTGTGTTTCATGAACTTTTGTTTATAAAACTTGTTTAAAAACCTATTTGCACCATGCAATTTGTTCACGAAAATTGGCGTCAGGTCAGTGCCTTTTCGGCTGCCGTTCAGTAAACATTGTTAGTAGTGTGCTGAGTTTAGTTTGTTTTTTGTTGAATGATGGAGTGGCGTCAGGCAGACGTTTACAAGTTGATTGAGGGATACAGAGAGAGGAAATTTCTCTGGGTTCCACTGCAGGATGATTTTAAAAACAGAAACAAACGGCACGACGCGACGCTTGGGACGAATTGGATAAACAATTAGCTGTCGAGGCTGGGGAAAGTGAGAAGAAAATACTGAAACTGCTTAGCCAATTTACCCGCGAGTGCAGAAAGATATTAAAGTCTGGAAAAGGGGCGGGAGATAGCGGTAAATGGGTTTAAAGTGATGTGGTACATGTGGTATATTGTCAGGCCACCTAGTATTTGTTTTGCCAGGGGACTTTGCCAATGTCACTGACAAAATATTCGGTAAACTGCTGCTGATACTTTTTCCCTAGAGTACTCGGTTTTCTTGGCATCTTTTTTAATCTGAGAAACGTGCCTGTTGGAAATTCTTCCACCCTCCACACTCCGGGAATTATTTCTCCAAATTTTTCAGAGTCATACGTATCTTGAGGGTTGTAAGAATTCCTAGTCACTTTTTCGCATGAAGTTGTGAAGCAAGCAACATGTGAGGACAACTGCACTTGCTTTATCTGGTTCCAAAAGCATAGGTCTTCTGAGTACTCGAAACACCACTGACAAAATACCAAAAACATTCTCGACAATTATCCGACCCCTGCTCAGTCTTCCATTAAAAATTCTTTTGTTTGACCCCTTTGGATGAACACCTGAATACGGCTTCATTATGTGTGGTTCCAATGGAAAAACTTCATCGCCAAGAAAGACAAAGGGTGTGAGATTTTCCAAAGTCTGAACTTGTCATCCTTAAAAAATTATATATGCTACCATCAGTTCGCAATTCCCTGCCAGCAAATCAATATCATCTCGTTCCAAACCTTGTAATAAATCGCTACCACTGTATTCCTTCTTAGCTTCCAATGAAGGGCGCACCCAAAACCGTCTTTTCTTTCTTTCCTTTTTACAACATGAACATATTAACACAGGCGGCAACAGCCATCATCACTTCATTATGTCAACTACAAACACTACACAAGTTTGCTAAACATGTTTACACATTTTTTAGGGCACCCACAGTAATGTTGTACAACAAATGTTGTAACGAGTTTAAAAACAAAAGTTCGAGGTTTATAAAACATAAGTTTTCGGCAACATGTTTTACAAACAAAAGTTTATAAAACATGTTGCACAGTGTAAATGCGGCTTAATACTGATCACTGACTAAAAATGTATCATTGGCTATAAAAACTATGCTCTTGTAACATATTGCGTACACCAAACTTTAACAAGTTAACATTTTGTAGACTTCAAGGGAGTAGGTAAGTTATCAAATCGGATCATCAGAATGTCATTCTGTGTTGCAGCATAAGCAGATTGCAATTGTGTCTAAAATTATATGCAGTCCTCGACTCTTTATCAGGGTGCAATTTCGCGTATACATGTTGATAACTGTTAAGATATTTAGTTCTTTAAGTAAGTCACCTCATTAAAATCTGGAAATCTATGTCATAGTCTCTACAATTCTTTTTTGGAACATTAAAATCGAGATTAAAATGCTACACCTACTCTAAGCACAGTAGCCGTAACACATGATGTTATGGCTCAAGATTAAGATAACATAAGCATAATAATAATCTTTTATTTTATTTTTATGTAATCATTTTTTAAATCGTTTAAGACAAAACCACTGTTTACACAATAATAAATTTTTCTTTGCGAATCACTCTTTTATCAAAACTTTAAACTTGTAAGTTTAGAAAATCTGGGACAAAATTCCATTATTAATGAGAAATCTATCAAATAACAAATTAAAACAGATATTAAAATTCTATCTTCTCAGAATGGCATTTTATTACATAAAAAACTGTTTTAGGGCAATAATATGTCGAATATGTGAAACTTAGAGCTTGTGAATACAGAGTGTCCGAGAACTTCAGGGCAAGAACTCAAGGAAGGGAAGATGCCAAGAGACAAATAATGCCAACACCTCATATATTTTCTCTACAGGCCTTCGTTACTGAGTTACGGACCGCTAAAGTAGAGAGATTAAACTTTTTTTTAAAATAACTTTCAAACTATCACCTCAAACTTAATAAAATTTTGGTGGTTTACAAATGAACGTATTTAATTTGGCTCTAGAAGAAAATCTACTACTTTCTAGAAACTCAGCAACGGACTATGTGCAAGGGTTGGCACCCCAAACTGTTTACATAAATGATATTTTCGAACTGTAAATATCATACATAAATCGATTCCTCATACTTTTGTCTAAGAAAAATGTATTCTTATTTTTATTCTATAAAATTAATGTTGTCTGAAAGTTATTTGTGGCATTCTACGAATATTCTTTCCTATTATTTGGGTTTTCTACCACATGTACTATTATCCTCTTCAAAACAAATCACCGAATCTACAAAATAATAGAATTATGGGAAAAAAGAGCCTCTGCGCCCGTGACGTTTACGCCAAAGGAAAAGTCAGAGGTTATGTTTTGCAAATAATATAAATCGGAATAAACACAAAAATAATGTATTTTGCTGACGTTTCGGAAAGTAATCTCTTTCCGTTTTCAAAGCTATTTTTTGAAGAACTCTTATTTTGCTGTGTATGTCAAATACACAGCTTTGTATTTATTGTTTTTTTTGTATTTGACATACACAGCAAAATAAGAGTTCTTCAAAAAATAGCTTTGAAAACGGAAAGAGATTACTTTCCGAAACGTCAGCAAAATACATTATTTTTGTGTTTATTCCGATTTATATTATTTGCAAAACATAACCTCTGACTTTTCCTTTGGCGTAAACGTCACGGGCGCAGAGGCTCTTTTTTCCAATAATTCTATTATTTTGTAGATTCGGTGATTTGTTTTGAAGAGGATAATAGTACATGTGGTAGAAAACCCAAATAATAGGAAAGAATAAAATTAATGGTTTGAGACAAATATGTGCTTTTATTCGGTAGAGTAGCCGCAAAGCGCTGCCTCCATTATTTCAAAGAAATCTGTCGTTAACAATAATATCGGCAATAATTGCTACTGAACAAAACTGTATTTAGTTTAGAAAGAAACATTTTAAACTCAGCTATAAAGACTTAGAGATTTCCTAAATCAGAAATCTAAAAAAAATTTAAAAACTTTTCTGTAAAAAGTCATACTAAAAAGTAAAAAGAAAAGAAGATGTTGTATATAAGCTCGTATATAAGTATATGTATCATCTTTATGTACGCAGGATTGAAGGCAATATGTGTACAACGATTCCACCCCTTTAATAAAGTGTATACGAACTTAATTGAAACCGTATAAAAACTAAAAGCAGGCAAAAACAGTCGGCATCTCTTTATTGTACACGGGCGGAGGTAAATAGTAATGCTTGTCATAAGAAAATGATAAGATTTTCGGGCGTTATTATATTATCCTCTGTTTCAAATGGTCTCCAGAAAGCCATGGTAAATTGGTAAACAATTAAAATATTTCACTTTTTACATAGTAGTAAATATTTATAATTATGAACAATAACTAACTGAACCCCTACGCTTGATATTATAATAGGTATTTATGCACTGTACTGGCACATTGAAAGCTCACCTCATCGACTTCTGAGAAACGATTTACGATTTTTTTTATGCTAGTAGGCCTGTCCGTTTTATTATCTTTAAACCAGTGCAGTCGTAGATGGTTCATTCAGGCTGATTACATTGCCAGTCTTGGACTCGCCTGACCAGTTTCAATTTTGCCCGTATAAAGTATACAATCATGTCTACAATCATATAAAGTGCGCACGCCTTGCTTTTCTTGTAGTCGTACATTATTATTTCTTACGTTTTAGTGCGACTTTTTACAGAAAAGCAAGTTTTAAAAAAAATTAGTATTTTTATTTTCTACTTTTTAGTCATACTGTAATTAAATTATTATCATATATTGCCTAAGTTTAATTAGTAGGTTCATTTGAGTTTTCAAAGATCCTCCGCTTTCTCGCTAATTCGTTTTGCAGATTTTTCAATTTTCACCCCCGCGTCCCCTACGAGCGGAAATTTGCAATAGTAACGGTGAAATATTGTATTGACATCCGATCTTAGGAACTGTGCAAAATGTCATCAATTAATTATGTCAGGAAGTGTGTTAAATAAAAGATACAAGATTTGAAGACAAACATTATGAAAACTGAATAAAAATACATTGTGAGTTAAAGAAAATCAAGTAAAAATAAAACTTTTACTCCAAAATAACACAGAACAAAAAATGTGTATAAAAAGTCGTTTATTTTTAGACTGTTTCAAGTTAAAAACAAAACATGATATTTTTGTAATTGGTTTTTAAAAATGGCAATAAAAACAAAGTAATCTTAATTAATCTTTATTAGATACCACTAAATATTTATAAACTCTAATTAAAGGTTTCAGAGGAATATACACTTTTATTTGAAAGTAAGAAAAAAAACACACGTAAAACTGGAACGAGGAATTTACTAAAATAAATATTCAATGTGATCTCCTTCTAACATCCAACAACCTAAAATTGGAATTTCGGAAAAAATTTGCTAATACACCGTTTTATTTGTGAGCCCTGGTTCTCGGCAGTAACAATGTTAAAAAAATAGTAGTGTTATGTGCTGCCCTCTGACGGAGAGAGGTGTAATTAATCCCTGGAACAGAGTGAAGGAAGACCTGTAGTTGATGGCCGGCAAGGTGGCGCCATCTGTGGGCCAACTGACGAAGAGCCATATTTAGAAAACTACATAAATTTCCAGCATATTCGATGGGTTCTGTAAGGAAATTCGAGTACGTTCGAAGTGGATATACAAAGAGGTGAATCGGGGGAACGCGGATAGTTCAGTTCAGTATACAGTACAGTTCTGATATACAGAGTATTATATTAGACAAACAAATGATCAGATGAAATAAAGAACAGTAACAAGTTGGTCTTTAAGGTAATAAATTTATGTTAGATTAAAGTTATTATTATATAGTTGCGTTATTTTTAAGGATTAATTATTGTAATTTAAGTGGTTAATAAATCAGTGGTTTGTGAAAATACTTGTTGCAGTTTATTGAAATGTTTACTGGAGGGTGTAAACACGTAACAGTACATATAAAGTAAAAAAACGTAAAAATGCTTTCGCTTAAATGTACTTTAAAGTTATACATTTTATACAATTATACATTTACATTACATATATAATTTACAATTTTTTTGTGGTAGAAGAGATGGACTTCTCTAGGCATTAATTTGAGAACCCAACCAAAATAGAACTCAGCAATAAGAAACGCACGCCGAGTGCTTTACTATGTCTTTTGATATATCAGTAGTGTTGTAAGTTACAATCTTCGTTTTGCTTAGTATTCAAATTTTTTAAACTTAGTGACCGTTTCAAGGGAACACGTGTCCTTGCCTCGTATCTTCTGGCGGCTTGTATATCAGTATATGCACAGAAGCTATGCACAATCTTAGGCTAGTATTGCGTAGTGGATATATCACCTTCGGAGGAGATGAGCTGTCGGCCCCTTGTTTATTAAATGTTAGACAAGTAAAAGATCTCTACTTTTCGAAAGAGAAAAGGTTCGACAAAATTCCTGGTTGGGGATAGCTCATCTACAGGCGTCGGTGATAGGCCTCAGTAGCGGAAATAATCCGACTTTAACTAAATATATATATATATAAAGAAAAAATAGTTTTTACTATCCAAGCATACTAGCAGATAATTATTATCGGTTTTCTAATGTATATTTTCTACATTATTACAGTATTATTTCTTGAAAATTTAATAAACATTTCATGTCGATATAAAAATGTGCATGACAGTGAAAGAAAATAGAATATACAAAGTCAATTTTCCATCAATTCTTGGCAGAATTGGTGCAGCAGTGGATGATAAATGGACAAATAGGATTAGCTGGCAGTTTATTATAAAATATTATACAGTTATAGATTGGAGAATGTTTAATATGGTATTGAGCCGGGTGATACGCAAAAGATTACCATGCCTTGTACTGTGGTCATGGATAGCGGAATTTGTTCCTAACAAGTGCAGATTTTTTCTTGCAAAAGTTAAACATTTATATATGTATATAGCAGGTACAGTTAGGATATCCTTATTTTTAAACACTTGTCGGTAACTTTCAATAATTTTCATATTAGATATTAATTTTTGTTTTTAAATTTTGCGCTACGAAAATTCTAGTAAAATCTCTACCACGACCCCAGCCAATAATATTCAAAGAAATATGTGAATAAACCGTAGCATATTATAAATTTAAAAGACCCGAGATATCCAGGGTGTCTTTCATTTGCAAAATGGCGTAGTAGGCCTTATTTAATTTTTTATTAATCTTGTCAATCTGACCATCCCAGGCAAGTCTATTATCTAGGAGAGTACCTAGAAACACTACTGAATTCGAAAATTCAAACCATCCATCAGTTAAATATAACTCGAGGTATCCTTTCGTATAAAAAATTTATGGATTTGTTTTTATTACTATCCAGAATTAATCTATTATGTTGACAGCAAGCGTCAAATTAATATATTGTACATTTTATCACGAGTTCAAGTTCACGAGGAGATTCTGAAGATACAGTTATTGTTGTATCGTCCGCCTACATTGTGTAGATATCACTAGTGATATGTTGTGGCAGATCATTAATAAATAGTAGGAACAACAGTGGTCCCAGCACCGATCCCTGTGGAACCCCAAGCTTAACGTCATGTGGTGCTGATGTAATGCCCTTAACTTTAGTGACCATAGTTTGCCCTTCCAGATACGATTTAGTCCAGTTGATTATGTTTTTCGGCAAATTAATGCTAAATAATTTTTTTATTAATAATTCAGAACATACTGAGTCGAAGGCCTTAGATAAATCAAAAAATAGAAAAGCAACACCCCCATTATCTTATTGTTGATAAATATAACTTAATAAGTCACAGGTTGCTGTCTCTATTGACTTGTTGGTTCTAAATCCATGTCGAGAACTAGAAAGTATACAATTCCTTTCTAGATAAATCGAAAAGAGGTTAGATATTATGTTTTTCAGTAACTTAGATAGCGTATTAAGCAAAGATATTTATTTGCCTGTAATTGTCCACATTTTGTTTTGAACATCACCTTTCTTATATAGAGGAATAACTTGTGCAGTTTTAAATATATCAGGGAAACAGTCTCGATATATTGATTGATTAAGCAAATACACCAGTTTTTCTCCCCGATTCCAATTTGGAGATTGTTAAGCAGATTGTTACTGCTGAGGACCAGGGCATCGCAAATAAAAATGGTGTAACGGCAAAGAATGTTTGCGTAAACAGATCATCAAAAGAATTGTTCAGAAATTTCAAATTTGGGGTTTATTGTTGTAGATTGTTGCTATAAACGAAAAAGGTGCAACTAATTGCAAACTTTCGCGAACAATGACAAGGAGAGTTTTTCAAAATTTTAATTTTGGGGTGCTATTCTCAATTATTCGTTCATATTTTTGATTGAGCAATTTTTGCGAAACTATAGCGCCACGAACGAAATTCGCTATTATTCATCTTCACAAACGAATCGCATGCCAAATTCTCCTAAATTTTCAAAATTGCACTTCAACTTCGCCCACCTAGTTGCTCTATACTTTTTTGGTATTAGGTCCTTTTTGAGGAATAAATACTAACTTTGTTTTTTTTTAATCAAATGGGAATGGTACGTTCAATAGAAGAATGATTTATTAATATTTTCTTCGTCTCTAATCGTAAAACACGTATTTCAAACCAGAATTCATGATTCATTTACTCGTGTATAATCGTAATAAACATCTTAATGGTTTCTTCGAAATTATTTTTTTTGACAAGGTAGTAGCCAGGCATTTTATCTACACGCTGATTAAATTCTATAGATTCTTTAAATGCATTGAGTAATGATGTAAATATTCGTTTTCAGAATTTAAAATATAATTTACGTTCTATTTCGACTTTTTTCCTAGATAATCAGAGATTGTACTGTCCTTAAAAACATGGTAATAATATCATCAGTTTCAAATTTTTATAAATCTTACAAAGCGCAAAGTGGCTCGGAATTATAATAATAAAGTAAATTACTTACGTAATGTTTGAACAAAATAACAAATATTTATCTGCAATAAACAAAAACAAGAATTTATTACCTGGCGCAGTGAATAATTTCGTTAGCATAATATCTATTTTATGCTTGATGCTAAAGATTAAGAAATTATTTTTAGGAGTTGTTTCATTTTAAACAGTATAATTGCACTGACAAATTACAAATAATGAAAGTGAATGGAATAAATTTAACAACATCGGATTTATTTATAGGTATTTATCGCATACAGTATTTGGTATAAACAAATTATATATATTTGTGTAATTTCCAATTTTATACGCGCGGCTTTAACTGCATTGATTCTCGTTTTCTTGTAGTTTACTAATGATTCCTATAAGTACAAACTGGGCATAGGTATATTGTTTAAATAAAACGACAAATATTTATCTGATAAACCTCAATTAATATTGAAGGTTAAATCGTTTATAAATATCTAACTAAACACCTACCTTAAGTTTATGTTATTTTTATAAATAGTTTGCGCTCTTAAAGTGTATTGAAAAAAAAATAGTTGTAAATGCTTACCTGCCAACGAAGTTTTCCAAAACAGAACTCTTTCCGGCAGATTGGCCTCCTACTACAGCAATTTGAGGAAGATCCAAAGTTAAATGCACACCTAACTGCGTAAAGGCATCTTGCAATTTATTCACGATAGGTATAAGTTGTTCCATGCCCGTGTTACCGGCCATTTTTTAAATACAACTGAACTGAACTGTATCACATGTATTTTTGTTTTTGTTAATACTAACGAGACTAGAGGATTGAATACATCAAACACTTATGACTAGATGCATGAAACTGTGACTCACATGCTGGTTTTAATTGTCCATAAAATCTGTCCCCGTCCTCAGATAAGATTTCAAACATTACTTCGTTCATATTGGACGATAATTTTTATCTATCTGTTTCTCCTAAGGCGTTGGTTGGGAGATTGATAAGTATTTAGGTTAGGTGAAATTCATTGACTACCATAACAATTGGAGTTAATTAACTTATTCGTATTATTGGTTGCCTAGTTTGAATTAACGATATAAGAGGTTGTTTTTATATTGATCTAAAGTATACAAAACTTGCACATTTCATTTCTTTTAATTTTAATAATCCTTGAAGTATGTTTTTATGATTATTTCGGCACTAGGTGTTTTGCTCTGCAATCTTTGTTACTTTGATTTAAAGCCTCCGAACTGGGACCACGCTGCACGCCTTTGTATTGTACGACTATTAAACACCTGGGGAACACCCGAAGAAGGGTATTTCTGAGGTGCAGGAGAGGAATATGGATTTTCTTAATTGTAAGAATTATTAATTACCTACCTTCTACCTTAGGATCTTAGTTGTTATCTGTATTTATTCTATATACTTTTTTTCTCTCTTTTTCTTACTTTAACGTTGCAGTATACACTGTTTTGTTATTACACATGATTGATAATTTGGTTTATAATTTGGGGATACTACGATACTACATTAACAATGCAACTCAAACTGGCTACACTAAATGTTAGGTCATTTTTTACTAGATTCAACTAACTGAAAAATATTGTACACAAGTACAATTTTGACTTAATTTTAGTTAAAGAAACGTGGCTTTCTCTTATAATACCGCCGGAGCAAGTCTCAATAAATGGTTATAAAATCATTAGGGAAGATCGTGTGAGACGCAGGGGTGGCGGGATTGGGATATCTTTATTCTATAGAGACCACATAAATGTAAATAAGGTGCGGATACAGGGGGAAGCAATGGGTGCTATGCCCCATTATGGCTTAAATCTTATATACTAATCGACACTCCAAAATACTCTTGTAGTTAATGCTAGCAAAAGTTAAAATGTTGTTTTTGAAACTTCTCAATAGTTACGCAATTTTACAGTGATGAGTGTTCAAATCAATAATGAGATCATTACAACAACTAATAGCGTAAAAAATCTTGGTATTAACTTTGATCCTTTACTAAGCTTTTCTGGCCACGTTAGTACTATTTGTAAAAAAGCTTTCTATTGTTTAAAACAGTTATATACTTTTAAAAAGTATTGAAAAAATTGAAAAGTACTGTGTAAGATATTTTACAGCTGTGCCCCAATATGGTCATATTACTCCACATTTACGCGATTTCAAACTATTAAATATCTTTGAAAGGAGAGGAGGAGGAGGAGCAGTAGTAGTAGTAAAATGATTCATGGAATTTGGTTTAAATGTATTAAAGTATTTTAACATTCTGGATCTGAATTGTTTTGGGGGGGGGGGGGAGGTTGAGGTCACATGCACTCAGGCCCATTGTACCACACTGCAAGTAGTGGCATTCCCGCAGGGCTCCTCATTCTTCAAGCCAACCAACGCTTGTGGTGAGGAAACCCGGCAAAGTGCCACCTATACTGGGTCAGAAGTCCCCCAGCGTGGATCCTTTTTTTTAAGACGCTGCAAATTATCGGCAGTCTCATCTAACATCGGATTGTTCATTTTCTGACGTGTTCTGTATAACTTCGAAATTCTTGTTGAATGCAGATAAAGGAGTAATACAATTCGTTCCCCTCCCTAGAAGAGGTATTTGTACTGTAACCTCCCCTAGTATACGGGCATTTCTCGTAACCGTAACTTTATATGACATTGACCTACATATTGCAAATCTTAGAGCAGCCCTCAACGCCACCTCCTTCACTAATATATTCAGAGGAGGGATCCAGAATATTTTCCATTGCGTGGTTTTCATTGCGCCAGTAGCACAGAGGCATCCCAATGGCTGTATAATAAAGCATGGGTCTTATTATGATAGTCGACAGTGTACTACCACATGGAAATTCTGGGTGAAAAGCTTCAGGACCTTCTTACTGCTCTGCGACACTGCCAGAAGGCCACACATGCCTTGTTTATCTTTACCATATTTCTTTCAGTTCAGAGTGCGATCAAGTATGACCCTCAGGTATTTAGAGGCGAGTGTCGGTTATTTTGGAGTTTGACAATTTTCATAATGGGAAGTTTCCTTTTCTTAGTGAATAGAATTAACTCTGCTTTCTGGGAGTTGATAGAGAGAGCGAATGCTCCATGTACCAAATGTTAATCAACTTGAGGGCTATTTGCATAATAATTAATATCAATTATATCATCTACATATCCCATTGTGAAGAAGCTAGGCTCGGGGAGGCGATGTGAGAGGCTGTCAGCAACCATGACCCACAGTAAGGGTGATAGGACGTCTTCTTGTGGACAGCTTTTCCGTTTAAGCATGTTCTTTATTCATTCACTGAAAGTGCTTGGAACATCATGTATTTGGAGAGCGTTACCTATGCTCCTAAAGGTTGTTTTGTCAAACATACTTTCGTTATGAACAAACGCCCCCATAGTGGACATTTTCATGTCCGCATTGATCTTTATATCCGAGACACTTAGATTGTAGTGCCGATTCTGAGGATCTCACTCTCCCTATAATTACAGAATAAAGGTCGTTGATTTTGATGCAGTGGGTGTGATACTACTGTGTGTATCCCTAATTTTTCGATCGCATTTTCTTTCCAAACCTCACTGAAGTAGCGCTGGAAAGACGCTGTCAGTACTTAGCGATTTTATTAAAGTGGAGAAAGGTGTTTATTGCCTAGGTTAGTTTTATGTGGTTCACTATTCCGTTTGTAATCATCCGGTCCGCTGCCGTAGGAACTGAGTGAGATGCCAGTAATTTTTTATTTTGTTGTCTAAATTACAATAAAGAATTATTGATTATTTTTTCTATATTCTATGTTGCCCAAATTACAAAATATAATCTATCGATATTAAAAAAAAATGCGGTAAGAGGGTTAGATCTGTCGTTACTTTAATGCGTGGTATACCGTTTTACATTAACTATTATTTGTATAATTTGAAGTCTATTTGGTGTCCGATATTCAACTGTTTAAAGAATATTTATTATACCATACCCGAAGGTAATAACTGTAAATACTTATTGCTATTTTAGATTGTTAATGACAAGACTAAATATATATTATTTTGATAATTTTGGATTATTTTTCGCCCATTTAGAAAACTCTAACTCTAAATGTCCAACATACTACTCTAGATGATATTGTGCAAAAGTGTTCTCGTTGTATAACTTTAAGTTTCACTGAACCTGTTTTTTAGATGTTGTTAAATTGTATTACCTATTTTTATTTGTGTTCATAAAAGATGTTTAGGTTACTTGTTATCCCGCCCGATCCTGCAATCCGCCACCGCGGTGGTTGCATGGTCGGGGGTTTGTACCATTTTATAATTTTAATAAATCCTTGTAGAATTGAATTGACATGTGATGTAAGGCAACATCAGACGCGGTTAATACTTAGATGGGTAACCGTTTCAAAGAAGACCGCGTCCTCGCCTCACACCTTCCAGCAACTTGTATATCCGTGTATGCGCGGAAGCTATACAATCTTAAGCGAGGATTATGTAGAGGAATGATGGTATATCCTTCGGAGATGTAAAGCCGTTGGTCCCTTGTCTATTAAATGTTAGGCAAGTAAAAGATCCCTACTCTCCGGAAGAGAAGAGGTTTGGCAAAATTTCTAGTTGGGGGTAGCTCGTCTACATGCGTCGGTGTTAGGCCTCAGTAGCGGAAATAGGCCGACATTAAATAAACGAAGAAAGTAGTTTAGCTGCCCTACTTAACCCAATCGCTTTATATTATATATTTGAGTAAGTGGAATCATAGTTTTCTCTAACCCCAGTACGAAAAGGACTTCACTGGAGAAGTGCTCACGCCCACTTAAAGCTATAATAAAATCATCGATGTCTGGTGAAAGTATCTGAATGACAAACACACTTTTTACTTGGCTAAAAATAAGGAATGGATTAAAATCTGATATTCGGTTCCTCTTGATCAATGACCAAATCCTGAGTAATCAGCTTCAAAATCTCCTCCTTTAGAGAAACTATTTCAGAAGTTTTTTTTGTGTTTTTTGCCAAATAATCGACCAATTCAATTTTAGTCTCAATATAAAAAGACTCATCATTAAAATTTTCTTAACTTTCATTGAAGGTGTGATGTGATAGAACACGTCACTAACTTGCAATTCAATTTTCCTGAGTCGACGTTTTAAAAGAACTATTCTTGTTAGTACCAAATACAATATGTATCTCACTATACTATCTGATAGATAACTTAAACCTATTGCAGAAACTTGTGGCTAAATCAGCACATGTTGATATTTCCGTATTGAAGTTTTAGAGTTCTTTCTATCATAGCGTCAATAAATTATATCAGCGGTTTCTAACAAATGACTTTTAATCTGAACATTTTCAGTGGGGAAGTTTTCTAACAAATTCAGCAATTCACTCTTTTAAGTAAAAATGTAACCTATCTTGAGAAACCAGTACACTACGGGTACGAAGGGAAAAATATTAATCTCTTCTCTTATTGAAGGTCCATTTCCTCTTAATAAAAAAAAATTAAAACAATTATTGTTTTAAAACTAAGATGTAACCATTTTAATTTACTTCAGACGTAGCGTATTTTTAACCGACTTTGATGTTAATATTAGGTAACAAAATTGAAACAGCGAAGCACTCCTAAAGACATATATTATGTCATATATTTGTCCATACGTCCAGTAGCCTAAAATGGAAGTTTTTCAAATGTACATAAATGTACGCAATTGAATATATTTTATATGGATACCCGACGAATCTACATTATGTGGATATGTACGTCATTTTTAAACAACAGATCAGCAAAATTGATTATTAATTTTATGGAAATAAGAAGTGCCAAATTTATTCTAGTATTTACTTTAATCTTGGAAAAATGGTCCTCCCATAACAGCACAAACAGTCTGGTACACTGACGGCTCCAAGACAGAACAAGGAGTCGGAGCCGGGATTTACGGGACAAGGTCAAAAGCCAATATCCCGATAAGTCTAGGGAATATGCAACGGTGTTTCAGGCTGAAGTGATCGCCATACACTGTTGCGCAAGGGAGATAATAGGACAAGGTACTGTTAACCAGTCGATTGTCATTTTCTCTGATAGCCAAGCGGCAATAAAAGCAATCAGTTCCATGCAAATCAACTCAAGATTGGTGTGGGACTGCTTGACGGCCCTTACAGAGCTGGGAAGTCAGAACAGAGTGACCCTAGCATGGGTACCAGGACACGAGGGACACAGAGGAAACGAAAAGGCTGACCAACTGGCCAAGGAAGGCGCACTTGAAGCCCCAATAGGACCCGAGCCCTTTTGTGACGTGGCAAAGCCATGCATACGAGCAGCCATTAAGGAATGGGTGCAAAATAAATCTCTGGAATGGCGGAGGAGTCTCCCAAGGCAAATACAGGTCAAGGAGTTCATTAAAGAACGCTCGACCAAATTTACGGAAGACCTACTAAGCCAGAATCGGAGCTATCAGAGTAATAGTAGGCCTTCTAACTGGCCACTGCCGGCTCAATAGACACATGAGTCTAATGGGCCTGGCAGAGGACGCGACATGCAGATTCTGCCAAGAGGAAGAGGAAACCTCAGTTCACGTATTGTGCCACTGTGAAGGCCTGGTGAGGCTGAGATTCCAAGTACTCGGAGAAGAAAAACCAAGGGCGAACAGCTATATAAATGGGCCTTTATCAAAGCTATGGAGTCTAGTACAAAGGACAAAGCTGGATGAGGTACTATAAGGAAGATATCCTGGGAGCATCACAATATACCTGAAAAAATCGCGGTGGTAAAGGCTAAACAACCAGCTCCTTTGTTAATCTAATCTAATCTACTTAAATCTTCACCGTTTACATCGAATTTTAACGTGATCGTTACAGATCAAAAAATGTATGTTTTTCCATTATGGTAGAAAGGAAGCCATCGTGGTGGCCTATAACTGATTGAACTCAATTCACGCGACTCGCAATATTACATGTGTTAAAGAGCATAATGCCCTCGTTCGGATCAAACACAAATTACCATACCAGGTACTGTACATTTTCAGGCAATCTTTGCAGCTAACCTTTCCTTTACCAAAATTTCTTCTATCCAAGTATCCATGTTGCTACGTTCTGAAACAAGCATTGATGTTTATCTGATAAGTAATACTTCAGTAATTTAAATGCTACACCTCTAAAACCGTGAAATTTTAGCTTATTGAGTACACCTCCTTAGAATGCCTTACTCAAGTCGAGAAAAAGTCCCAGCGTGACTTTGCCATTTTCAATGCCCTCGCTAATATAATTAACAAGTTTTAGCACTACCAATGACGTATTTTTCCCCTTCCTGAACCCAAATTGTCCAACTGTGAAAATATTACTAGATTCAAAATAGTTTTTTCTTCAAACGTCAGAAATTCATGCCATTTGTTATTTATTTCATGACATTTCAGACTGCTGTGCGTTGCCATTAGCAACAGAAGTAAAATTACCCTTAAGTACTTGTGTTGATAATGGCTACGCACAGCTAAATCTTTTAACTTTATTTTTTTATATAGCTAATCGACATTTCAAGAGAAAATAATATGTCTTATTCGGAGTAAAAGTCATTTTTGTGACTCGTCTGTAATTGCCGGATGAACGAAATGAGTCCGGCAAACAGACTTGTCACAAAAGTATTACTTTTACTATTAATAAAACAATATATAATTTTCTTCAAACATCAGAGAATCGTTACACTTCTTACTCATTTTATGACATTAAAGTTTGACATTTCAGACAACTATGCGTTGCCATTTACAACAGAAGTAAAAGTACTTTTTCTTCCGCTCGAGCGGACTTTTACTTCCGTTGCTAATGGCAACGCACGGCAAAAATTTTTATCTTTATTTTTTATGGCTAATCGACGTTTGAAGAAAAAATAACATGTCTTACTTGGAGTAAAAGCCACTTTTGTGACTCGTCTGTAATTGCCGGACGAACGAAGTAACGTACAGACTCGTCACAAAAGTATTATTTTACTCCTAATAAAATAATATACTATTATTAAAACGTCAGAAAATTTCTTACTCATTTCATGACATTAAAGTTTGACATTTCAGACGGCTGCGCGTTGCCATTAGCAACGGAAGTAAAAGTACTTTTTTTCCGTTCGAGTGGACTTTTACTTCCGTTGCTAATGGCAACGCGCAGCTAAATTTTTATCATCTGTTTGAAGAAAAAATTATATGTGTTATTTGGTGTAAAAGCCACTTTTACTCTTAATAAAAAAATATACTATTATTATCCTGATAGCTATAATTTTTTCACATATTTTACCTACAATAGGGTTGGTGCTGTTGGCCTACAATTGGATAAATCCTAAAATAAAAATGTATTGAATTGAATTATTGCCGTTAGTCGTAGATAAGAGATTTATATATAAGAGCGTTAGTCTGAATTATACAGGGTGTCCCACGACGAACTGCGGCGATCGATATCTCAAAAAGTAGACATCGAAAAATTTCTAAAATTTGGTAGTAAACTAATGTCGATGGGGGCAACTCGGATAAAATATTTTCAAGACGGTGTCACTTCCGGTTATACCGGAAGTCGATACCAACTTGCTTATTTTAAATGGGACACCCTATATAGTATTACATTTTTGGATTGTACGCAAAATTCTAGGCTGATTTTGTGTATCATGTCCTATACCTAGGTCTCTCCGTTTTTGAGATATTTCAATTTTTATGTCAAAAATGACGCTTGCGAGCCCTAAAAAAATTATCAATTTTTCCTATAAGAAAGCCTTTATTATCTAATTTGGGTTCGATTCTTTGTTGAAAAAGACCTACTTCAATAGAGTTTTTATATAGAGTGTTCAAAAAATAAGAATAAAAATGAAATTGAGAAAACTGTCAATAATCAATTTTTCCAAATGGAAACCCCCAATTTTTATAATCTTATCTTATTCGCCATTAAAAATATTTTTAGTTTTCGAGATATTCCCAATTCAATATTTCTATATGGGGATTTTGCTATGGATTTTAAGTTCAATTACTGTTAGTTGGCTATGACGGCGTTGAGTGCTAAACAAATGTATGTAGCTGTCACTTACCAATTGACAAGTATTAATTATCATGCTGGGGCGCTTAAATTATGCACACGAGGATTACTTACATTTGTTTATAATCTATGGAGAATGTTACAATGTTTTATCAAAAACATGTGAAATATTTGCTAATAGATATCCAGAGAAACAAAAACTGTCTCCGAACAGTATTTAATGAATAATGGAGAATTTCAAAAAATTTGGCACTGCAACAGTTCATAAAATAATTAAACAAATGTAACTTAGATACAAAACGTTCTTACATAAAATACTGACAGTATAACTACTTATACTCAGGAAAATATTTTATTTTAATAAGTGTTCAAAGTGTCCACCCTGAACTTCCAAACATGTTTCGCACCTCTTGATTAGTTCGTCATGGGTGGCCGCTCTAATAGAACCTGGAGATAATCTTTCAAAAGCATTCCTTAATCTTGCCTGACAATCTTCCATTGTTGTGACTGGATTAAAATAAACCATATCTTTTATTGTTCCCCATATAAAATAGTCTAAGACAGACAGATCAGGAGAACGGGGAGGCCACAGAAAAGGTCCATTGTTAGCAATCCACTTATCGTAAAAAGTTTCTTCCAAGAAGTTGTTAACTATGAAGCTGCTGTGTGGTGGCGCGCCATCGTGTTGGTAAAATATTTGCCTATGTTCAGCTAGCGGTAAATTGTTCAAATATTCATTATCTAAATCTTGTAATATATTCAAATATCTTTCACCTAAAAAAAAGTTGATACGTAATTTGAAAAGCAGAAACTATTTAAGTATTCATTTATTACCATTTAAGTTTTCTTCATAAAAATTAAGTTTTACGACTTCATCATTTCTCACAGCACAGTACACATTAAATTGCCAGGTTTTTTGATAATTTCGCAATCTTACGGCATGGGGATTTGAATCACACCAAAAGTGGGAATTATGTCTGTTGAAAAGTCCATTTTTGTTGTCCAAAAATCGAAAGTCGCCTTGTAACATTGTTAAAATAAATTCGCAAAAGTGAACTCTTCTGGCCAAATCGGTGTCCTTTAGGTGTTGAACCAGAGAAATGGAATAGGGATGGAATTTGTGTTTCAAAAGAATTCTATGAATAGAGTTCTTGGAGATTCCTGTTTGTAAGGCCACTTGTCTTAAGGATGTCATAGGATATGCCGCAAAATATCCCAAAAGAGCAATTTCGATATTTTCATCATCGACAATTGGTTTTATTTTATGAACTGTTGCCTTAACGGTGCCAAAATTTTTGAAATTCTCCATTATTCGTTTAATACTGTTCGGAGACGGTTTTTGTTTATCTGGATATCTACTAGCAAATATTTCACACGTTCTTGATAAAACTTTGTTACATTCTCCATAGATTATAAACAAATTTAAGTAATCCTCGTGCGTATAATTTAAGGCATGATAATTAATACTTGTCAAATGGTAAGTGACAGCTACATACATTTGTTTAGCACTCAACGCCGTCATAGCCAACTAACTTAATATCCATAACAAAATACCCGTATAGAAATATTGAATTGGGAATATCTCGAAAACTAAAAATTTTCGGAATAGACATCTATATACAAACTTACCCTTATTTTTAATGGGGAATAAGATAAGATTATAAAAATTGGGGGTGTCTATTTGAAAAAATTGATTTTTGACAGTTTTCTCAATTTCATTTTTATTCTTATTTTTTGAACACTCTGTATTAATACTTATCAAAATATTATAAAAACTCCATTAAAGTGGGTCTTTTTCAACAAAGAATCGAACCCAAATTAAATAATGAAGGCTTCCTTATAGGAAAAATTGATATTTCTTTTAGGGCCCGCAAACGTCATTTTTGACATAAAAATTGAAATATCTCAAAAACGGAGTGACCTAGGTATAGGATATGATACACAAAATCGGCCTAGAATTTTGCGTACAATCCAAAAATGTAATAATATATAGGGTGTCCCATTTAAAATAAGCAAGTTGGTATCGACTTCCGGTATAACCGGAAGTGCCACCATCTTGAAAATATTTTATCCGAGTTGCCCCCATCGACGTTAGTTTACTACCGAATTCTCGAAACTTTCCGATGTCTACTTCTCGAGATATCGATCGCCGCAGTTCGGTGTGGGAGACCCTGTAGGTTTTGCTTGTATGATTTGCTTCGATTTTTATTTTGTTCTTGAAAACAATATAAAAAAATGAATCAATAGATTTATAATGGTGTTCAATACTTCAACGATGTGGTATATAGGCCATAAACAAAAAAAAAACAATTATTACCATGTTTTAACTGAAGAGTGGAAGAAAATAACAAAACAATTGGACGTAGAAGTAAAAGTAATGGGTTTCATGAAAAACGTATCAATCCTCTAAGATATTGTACAGAGTACTAAAGGGATAAACATCTCTGGTATGTCCGCGCATTATCAACATCTACTTCGACTGCGATTGCAACTTCTTCGCGAATATCAAGGCATCTGCAGCATGTCCGCACCCTAAGTATTAATTTCCTCTGTCAAATAATGCTATAAATATTGTGCTTGTAGACATGCAGACCTTCATCTTCTATACCATCTCAAAGGCTAAATAACAAAAAATTACATAGTGTGGTTTCTTTGCGATTGTATTATTCATTTCCACAAAAAAAAACTCAAGGGAAAGAGTTTTGTTGAAGCCGTAGGCTTAACAGACGTCGTGCTACTGTAATACGTACCACATAGCATAGAGAGGCCGGCTAGAATAATGCAAGGATCAAGGGTTTACCAATATTTGTGAATATGAAGACATTACTTCTCTTGGACCTTAGAATTGAGCGAGGTAAATGAGTATTAAAACAATTTGAGTAACATTTTATTAAATAATTCAGATTTATAAAATACGTATAAACATTACAATAGTGAAATTTAACTATACCTATTCTAATCAGTCGGCAAAGTAAGTGTTACTTTTTAACTAGTTAACCTTAAGTTTGTCATTGTTTACATTGTTATCTTCATTGCTCTTGGAAATAAGGTCGACGTGTTCTGACATTACATTGTACGCTTTCTCCATCAGCTTTGGAAGATCATCAACAGTGTAATCTTTGGTAGAAATTGAGGGCAATATTTTTATCTTAATATGACCTGAAACAAGTAATAAACAATTAGCTAAAGTAACACTACTTAGAAAGCGGCAGGTCAGAGTTAGTCAGTACCCTAACTTAGCCTTCTATTACATTCGAGAAATATGGTTCACTGATTTTTGTGATATAACTAAAATTATATGATTTTTAATAAAAATTCTACACCATGTGTCTCGAGAACAACATTATACATTAATTTTTGCTCAAATTTGTCTTTCTAGATGTCTGTGAATTCTTGCTAAATAAATCTAAAACATTCTGTGTGTACGTATCTGATACTGAGCACTGCTAAATAAGGATGTGAGTAGTATTGCAAAGCAGGTGCGGGCTCACTGAGAGTAGATATTGTTGGTGGGCAAATGACGTCATGAACTGGATGGTATTTGTCCATCAGGATATAAAACATGGTTTAAACAGCTCTGAACAGGATTTAAACAGGTCTCAAGCAACTATAAACAGGTTTTAAACAGATATAAACAGATCTCAAACAGGTCTAAACATATTTTAAACAGATACAAATAGGTCTTAAATCACAAAGACTCTTGATGGACATATGCCATCCAGTTCATGACGTCATTTGCCCACCAGTAACCTCTACTCTCAGGCCCGCACCCGCTTTGCTATACTACTGATGAGAAATAGCCTAATATGTAAATAATATATTCTTACATACCATTGTCAAAGCGATAATTTCCTAGGAATGTATATCTTGATACCGCAACTGGTTGGATGGGACATCCGGATGCTAATGCTAAATGAAAGGCACCCTTTTTGAACGGTAGCAGTTTCTTACTGCCATTTCTGGTACCTTCAGGGAACATAAGCACGCGGGCCTAAAATACATTTTTCAAATTATTCTTCGGCAGAATACAGATTAGGTATACAGTGTCCGCCAAAAAGTCTGCACCATATAGATTTTTTTTTATTTAATTGTTTTTTTTTAAATCGGTTTCAGCATGATTAATAACTACAAAATTGACAAAAATATTTGTCATATCACAACTATGACACCTTCAAAATATGATTAGAAATTTTAAAATGGCTTGAAATGCCCTTATTTATCAAAATATGGAAACGTATAATCAGGAAAAGCTGTTTGTAATGATATTAAGAATCAAATGTGAAATTTGGTTTAAAAATTTAAATGTTTTGGTTGTTCATTTTTTTCCAAAAATATGTAACATTTATTTTTTGCAGATTTTGTTTACAGTCGAATGCCGATCAGTGGACGCTTACCTCAATAGTGTTTTTATTCAAAGTTTTTTATAAGCAAAATAGTTTTATTTTATTGGTAGTATTGGCTCTTCAGGGGCGGCAAATTTAACCATGCCTTGGGCGGTTCAAAACCCAAATCCGTCGCTGGCGTTAGCTACCAAACGGTATTATAAATATATATTTTAATCTTTTATTGCATAGAAATACATAACCTATTAATCACATATTGAGTGTCACATTGTTAAATTTGAAATATATAGTCTGTCCCGCGTCAGTTCTTGCAGTAATTTGTGAATCAGGGTGATTTATTTTTATTGTTACACCAGAGAAATGAGAGCAACTGATAGTTCATCCCGTAAGTGTAGGGTACAATTACGCTCCGAGATACTGAGCTAGTTTACTTTCTTTGTCGTGGGCACTACAATTCCGGGCTAACCGTACCATGACTATGCTACACTCTGTACCCTCTTTGAACTTATAACTTGCCCCTTATAGTATCATTTTTAGGGGAATTTCCCCTGTAGCAAGATTCTTAATGTAAGTACATCACCTAATCATGCTGAATCTAATGCTGAAACCCGTTTAAAAAAAACAATTGAATACAAAAGTTTTCCATATGGTGTAGACTTTTTGGCGGACACTAAGTAAAATATTGATTAGCGTTTCACAAAGAGCTAATTGCAAAAGTAATTCAATATATCAACTGTAATCTATTTAAATAAGACATTGATGTAACACATTTTTATACATTATCTATTTAGTTCTTTTATGCAAGAACTAGAGTATGTGACTCAAACATAAAAATGGTGGCCCTTTGATGTAATCTAGAATTTCTTGGAATAAATGTTAAAAAGACCTAATAATTGAAAAATCGGATTACATCAACAGGCTTTTACCTTACGATTTCTTATTGTTTCTCCTGTACTGTTCACAGTGTCTTTGGCTCCCCTTGCGTTTACTCTGTCTATGAATATAGTGCCCCACAACCATGAAGCTAGTCCGAAAGGTTGCATATAAAATATTTCTTTTTTGGATATAACAGTGCAGTTTTCCATTACTGGCCACAAACAAGCTAAAACTAAAAAATAAAATATGAAAAAGCTACAAAGGAACACAATTTTTGTAATACACAAAATCCATTTCATGTTATTATAAACACTTTTTCAACTCTTCAAAATTTTTTTGGAAGCATCTTGGCCATATTGCAAAAAAATATAAATTCACAAAACTTTAGCAATATCGCATAATTTAATATATGATTTTTATTGACAATGCATGTTAAACAATTGGGCATATTTACTTTAATGATGCAAAATATAAATATTATATATTATAATTAGAGATCGGACAACTTTTTGATTTTTACTTGCTTTTCTTTAACCCAGAATGTTGTTTTCATGCACAATGTTTGACTTTAAATCTTGCATTCTTTATTTAACACACTTTCTGACATAATCAATTGATGCAATTTTGCAGTTACTAAGATCGGATGACAATACAGTATTCTACCGTTACTTTTGCAAATATTCGCACGTAGGGGACCCGGGGGTGAAAATTGAGGGAGCGAGAAATCAAAACAAATCGTTAAAAGACGAATTTTTATTGATAGCTCTCTGGGGGGTAAACCCCCAAAAAGTATGACTAAAAAGTAGAAAATAAAAAAAATATATTTTTGTTAAAATTGCTTTTCTGTAAGAAGTCGTACTAAAAAGTAAAAAATAAAAAAACAATAATGTATGGCTGCAAGAAAAGCAAGGCGCGTGTACTTTGTATGATTGTACACATGATTGTATGAAAAGGGTGGAATCGTTGTACACATATTGCCTTCAATCATGTGTACATAAAGATGATATATATACTTATACACAAAGTGCGCACGCTTTGCTTTTCTTGCAGTCATACATTTTTTTCATTTTTTACTTTTTAATACGACTTTTTACAGAAAAGCAAGTTTAAAAAAAATAATTTTTTAAATTTAACTTGATATTTCATTGTGATCCTTTCTATTATCTCATAAATTCATATGCTACAACTCTCACTTCAGTTTTGTGTTGAACCCTTAACCCATATAATAAATTATTCCCTTGAAATCGGTACTCTTCCAGATCAATGGAAAATGCAAGCCTATCCCGAAAAAATCCTCACCGACCTCATATTCTGACTTTAGAAATATAAGTTTGTTATGTGTGGCCTCTAAAATAGCAGAAACAGCACTTCATGGGCAGCTAATCGATTATCTCAATGATAACGATATTCTGCCTGAAAATCAATCCGACTTTCGCAAGCAACACAGCACAATGACAGCCCTTTTAACAGCCACCGATGATATTCTCAAAGCCCACGATAATGGCAAAATAACAGTACTTACATTGCATTGCAAAGTTTTTGACTGTGTCGACTTTGACTGTCTTATTGCAAAATTAAGATTTTATGGCATTTCTGAAAGTTTAATACGATGGTTCAGCACATATTTACTTCACCGTAAGCAAATTGTTATTTTGGGCCAAAATATTATGTCGCTATCACAAAACATCAAATCTGGCGTACCTCAAGGGTCTGTTCTGGGACCAACAGTGTTTAGCCTCTTTATTGCAGATTTTCAAAATTTACTTCTGCACTCAAAAGTTCACGTATATGCTGATGACTTTGAAATGTATACTCATATTAACTTAGATGAGGCACCTGGAATGGTGGAATCTCTGAACCGTGATCTGAAAATTTTGTCTGATTGGCCAAGAAGTATCTCATTGGTAATCCGTAGAAATGTACCTTTCTGTATATTGGAACTCCCTATCGTGTACATAGCATTAAGAACCTGAATCTTCAAGTTAAGCTTGGTAATACGGTGCTTCAGAATGTCGCTCATGTAAAATACCTAGGTGTAGTTTTTGAGGAAAACTTGTCATTCAGTCAGGCAAACTATGTCGAACTGCATGCTTTAAGTTAAAACAGTTATATTAGTATCGAAATTCATTTAATGAATCTGCAAAAATTTTATTAACTGAGGCTTTAGTGTTACCTGTTTTAAACTATTGTGACTGTGTTTACGGTCCTAATCTCAGCCAAAGAGATAAGGTTACAAATCATTCAAAACTCTTATGTAAGGTTTATTCGTTTTGTTTCAAAGCGGGATCATATGACACCTTATATCAAATCTTTTAATATGTTAAAACTTCATGAGCGACGTTTTATGTACTACATTGTATTAGCTATCAATATATTAAAGACCAAAGCTCCATCCTACTTGGTATGAAAAATTGAACTTAGAGAAATGGCTCATAATAGAGATCTTAGACAACGTAACAATATAACGTATCCTATACACAATACAACAGCATTTGAATCATCTTTTTCTTTCTTGGTCCCATACTTGAATTGTTTAAAATGTATCTCGTCCTTTTCTTTTGTAACAATAAATGTTTCATTATTATTATTATCATATACTTTTTAAAATCTATGTTCAGATTAGAAAAATCAGAGATGCCGAAATTGGATAGTTTTATAGAAATTTTGAATCATCGGCTTTATGTATAAACTTCTTACTTGTAAAATATATTATGAACATTCTTAAGTCATAAACACTCGGAAATATATTTACTTTGTTCCCATGGGCACCTCAAATTGGTCATAACTAAAGATTTAGATGTTTCTTTGTTTATAATTTGTTTATTTGTTTTATAATTTTGGAAATTGTACATGAATCATTCAGTACTGAACCGATCGAGTGCCTTCTAGAACAAACTTAAAACCAACTGCTGCATTAAATTAGTTTTGCACAGCGCCAAATATACGATGGCTCTGAAGGGCTATGATCAAAACATTTTTCCAAATGTCTTATTAAAATGTCGCACTGCAATATTTTAAGTCGCAGTGCCTGTTAAAAAGTTGCACTGCGAATTTTAAAAACGCACTGTGAGATTTAAAGTTGCACTGCAAATAAATGTTTGCGTAAGGGACAAACACATTTATCAACAAATCCATCCAGCTCGTAGCGTACGCAGACGACATTAACATCATGGCTCGTAAAATTGCATCCGCCAAAGAAACATACATAGATTTGGAAAATAATGCCAAAGAATAGTTACTTTCTTGGCTTTGGTTTCGGCGAAATATTGGATATCTCTGTCGATATCTATACTTCGGGCCGTTTCATTTTCAATGGAAACTATGCTAAATTTGTCAAATTTTCTTGTAATAAAAAGTTTCTTAAGTAGTTTTTAATTAATTTCAATTTCGAAAATGACCTCTCGGCTGAAGCTAGTAATACAGGAATCGTTAAATATAAAATCAAAGCAGTGCAAACTTCTGTATACGAAGTTGATGAAATCGGGTCCAGAATTGCTAACTTGGCCAAATCAAGCATTCTAATATATTTAAGGTTTCCTAATTTCCGCCGCTGGGCAAAGACACTTACCAACAAATCCACCCAGTTCGTAGCGTACGCAGATGACAATCTAAACCCTGGACCCTTGTGCATACCCGATTGTTTGAGTTTCGCCATGCAACTTTAAATCTCACAGTGCGTTTTTAAAATTCGCAGTGCGATTTTATAATTAGCAGTGCATCTTTTTAACAAACACTGAGACATGAAATATTACAGTGCGACATTTTAATGAGACATTTGGAAAAAATTGTAATCATGGCCCTTCAGAGCCATCGTACAAATATGCTTATGTAATAACAATATATATGTAATAATATATAATCTATATAATATAAAAAAGAGTGCATGTAATTCAAAAGGTGGTTGTAAAATATTCGTCATGTTATACATATTGGTGAAGTAATTTTATTAATTCCGTTTTAAATTTTCTACTGGAGAATAATTTAAAGTTTTGCTGTGAACGATTTTATATTTTTATTACTGTATACGATTGGTTAACACTGTATTAGTCCCATGAGTTACCCTTACAAACATATTTCGTTCATCTATAAATAACCGTAAACCATTTTAACAGCATATCTCTTATTCCATAATATTCGAGGTTACGAATTAGAATTGAATGATCGATACAGTCAAATTAATTCTCCACAATAAGTACCTATCATTTTGTCTGTTTGATTACATTCTTTAATGTTCGACAATAATTATTTATACAGGGTGTTCGCTAAAAGGTGGGAGTTCGTATAATGGTGGAGAGTATTCGTTTAATGGAATAACTTTTCTATATTGCATTTTTCTCAAAAAGCTATTTGAGAACGAGGACTAAAATTAGAAAATATTAATGTGGCAATATAACAAAAGTCAAAACCAACACTGTTATACTATCTAAATGAATATATGTTTTTTTAAAACAACATTAAACATTCGACTTTTTATTTAAAAGAAATGCACAGTAAATATGTGATTAGAGAATAGACTCGCCCATTCTGTAATAGTATTTTATATAACAAGTGGCTATAACGGCGGTTTTTTTTACAAGTGGGGCGTTTACAGTACGTGCCGAAGGCGAATCTATACACCACACGAGTAAAAAAAAACACATTTTAGTTCCGAGTTACATATAAAAATTTTTGTAACGTCATTCGAAATTAGAAAACAATATAATTTTGTAAAAATACGGGAAATAAAATTTCTTCATCTACTCATATTAGATTATATATTTATTAACCAACTGCTACTGAACAAGTAGCAGTATCCATAAACAAATAGCATGGATTATAAGCGGGAGTTATATGTTATTATTCACTAGATACAGCCAATCACCTTTCCGATACGATGAAATGGAATGGTCTATTACTATTATTGAGGGAAGGAAGGTCATTTGACATTTTTGATTAGTTTTTACGTTTAACTGTTGACATTTGTAAATAATGTTTCTGTATACTTGCAAGATAATATTAATTGTTATAATCGTAGATAAAGTATAGTATTCAACTTGCGGTAATGGTAATAACTCACTTGATGAATTTATAACACTCGCCTGCAGCTCGTGCTGCAAATTTCATCTGCGTGAGTTATTACCTATATTACCGCCCGTTGAATAATATAATATTATATCACTTTTTTCTTTATTTTTCACTTGTCAACAATGACATTGTTTTGATTCATTGAAACTGTTAAATAAATGTCATTTTAGGATATGGCGCTACAAAAAATATTTTACAATTACAATTGCTACGAGAGCTATTTGTTCAGGCTTCATCATAAATAATTCAGGTGTCGTGATATTCACGCACAGTAAATCTCTCAATTTTTATCTTAAGGTGCCCATTCGTATACAATTCGCCTGCAGTTCTAGGACTGTACAATCTGAACTAAGGATTTACACTTCTTCGAGCCCACACACTATTCAGCCGATGCGGCCCTCAGTTTTCAGACTGACAGGTTTTGAACTGCAGGTGAACTGAGATTTCACCACACACACAAGCTGTTTGACAATCCGATCCCTAGTGAACAATGTTTTTCAGAAGAATACAGCTAGCAGCACTTCTTTTACTTTTATTATTAACAAAGGTAAAGAAATGTTTTTGGGTAAAAAATTGGTTGTTGCAACGTGATACGTTATTTTATATGACATTGGTGCGAAAGTTAAGACGTAGTGCGAAAGGTGACCTTATGAACGCCTTCATTTTTCTTTTTTAGCTCTTTTCGAAAAGCACTTAAAATTATTGGTTTTCTTTCTTTTGCACTTTTATCGACACTTTTCAAGAAATTTTTCGTAGGCTTTATTTTTTTCGCATCTATTAGAATAGGATTTGCTTTGTATTTTCCACAATCAAGACACTTGCCTATATAAATCGATAAATTCACTTAAAAACGCAGTAGCATTGCTCGATTCTGCAATTTTGCTAGAAAATTAATAAGAAATCTTCCAACAGGTCTAAAGTTGAGAACTTCAAACGGTCAGTTTTGGTCCACACACATCAGTCTATCGTATGATTCAATTAAACTCCAGGCTCACATCTGACACATTTTAACTGACGATATGTAAATCGGCAGTTCCGGACTGCAGGCGAACTGTATGTGAATATGGGTACCTACTAAGTTCTCGCTTATCGAAAAACTGCACTGATAACGTAAATAAACTCATAAACACAGATCGACCAACATCGAGCGCTTACTGCGAGCGATGACAAATGTAACGCACAACGTTGCCGGCTTGTGTTAGTTTCCTATATATCTCATAAATTAACTAAATTATTGTCGGTTATTTGGCATAGTAGATAAAAATGTTAAATAGAAAAATTACTACAATCTATGAGCACACCTATTCTTTAAAAGGACTACCACCAACTAGCGAACACCCTGAATAAAGGGTTATGCAAAGTTATTTATGAGTTTTTTAGGTAACACAAGAAACACCTATTTTTACAGTTTATTCTTAATCTTTTTGTAATCCAACCAGTGTAATCTGATTTATAATTTGCATTTGGGGTTTTTAATGGAAACGCTTTGAAGCGCTAGCATGGGCGCCCTCGATAAATATGTAGGTAATTTTGATATTTTTTAAATAAAATGTTTCCCCAAACATATGTCTAAGAAATATACATTTATACTTGTAATTTTGAAATGAAAGTGACAGAAAAGTAATTTCTGAAAGAACATCCAGAAAAAATGTATTGAACATACATCTTTTTTTGGTTTAAATTTTTGTTTTTTTCGGGTTTGGCATATTTCTGCGTAGAATTACTGGATTAATAATAAACATTAAACTTTTGCACTTACCTATTAAATCTAACATACTTTGGTGATTTATTAATACTACACAACCACTATCTTTGACTATATTTTCAAGGCCCTCTACACTGTGAGTTATTCCTAGAAATCTGCAACACGCCCTAAGCCCGGCAGCAGGCATCCTAAAATAAAAACATATTTTTTTAAACCACTAGGAAAATTAAACATAATATTGTCCCACATCGGCGCAGAGAGTTACGAGTAGAATATATATTATTTCCATCGTTTACTTAAGAGTTGTTCGGAGTGTATTAGTCATCCATGCTTCCAATTCTAATTGTAAATGACTTCACGTAAATAAAATGACGCAGCCTAATGTACGGCGTGCTTGGGAAGAGAGTGATAGAGATGCAATAGAAAATGACATTGGACAAATTTATTATACCTAATCTTTAAATTTCTCGGTGCACTTGAGGACATTAGGGCTAATTTTATTTTATTTCTACAAAAGGGAAAATGCTTATTTTAATAATACCTATGTGGGATGATAAGAATTATTTTTACAAATCGAAAATAGAAGAAAAAAAAATATTTTTTTATATATACCTTTTTTTCTCTCATTGTCCCACATTGTAACATGTTTTAGTGAAAGCCGTTTTTTTTAAATAATGATTTATATGAGAGTAAATTGCACCGTCTTTCCGGCTTATATCCGGAGAGCTCTTAAGAAAAAACACTCTTAAATAATTACAATAATGAATGAAAACAGAGTGTTGGAGGGGAATAAAATTTGGCAAGTAGTTAGCAAAAGAAAATCTCTTAATACATAAGGTCATCTCGGGGTCACTCTAAAAAATAGTTAAGAAACAACAGAGAACAATATTTGGAATGCAGTTGACACCACTGCCAACGAAACAAATCTGGTGAAAAAATACAGGAGGGTCACTTAACAGAAAGGGAAGCTTTATGTAAATAGTTTCAAACCGTTTCTTATTAAGGCGATGGTTCTAGAATGAAAAATAGAAAATTCAACATGTTTCTCATATTCTAAGGGTTATTAAATAATTCTATTAAATAGTCTCAAATTGTAACCTTGCGCCCTTTAAACTAAAGCTAGTGCACTAGCTCCTAATGAGTTATTGGTAATAAAAGTTGGGGGAGCCTGGAACTACATGATAATCTGTATTTGACGCTTCGTTATGTCGTTGGTGGTGCGAAAATAACTTATATTGTACTTTTTATTTTTACTCTTTAAGTAATTCGTGACTAAAGATTTTTTTTCTTTGAAAAACAAATCATGTTTAAGTTCATGCTTTATAAATTTCCTTTAATTAGCATATTTTTAAGTAACTGTTTTCTGATTACATGCATGTCGAATTATACCTTGAATTGTAAATATTGAACATTTTATAATATTCCTAGTTTCTGAATTTACTCTAATTTGTGTTTATTCTATTGGTAAGGGTTTCGGGTATTCGCACTTGCTTTGGTGAAGGGTATACCGCTTACACATTTGGTTTTTCCAAATTTTAATTAGGTAATGGACATTTGGTTAGGTCAGAAAACGTAATTTCATTTCATTGGGAGGTATAGTACTATAAAACTGTACAATAATTGTGTTATTTTACTTATAGATATATCTAGTAGATATATCGTTCGATCTAAAAAAGTAATTCCTTACTACGTACGTGTAACGATCCACGTTTCGAAAATTTCAAAGACTAGCAAATTATCCTAGTTTACACGGGTTTCACAATCTGTTAACAGTCCAAGTCCAAGAATTTGAAAGCGAAATCAATCGTCGTCATCAGAATTTGAAAAATTATGTCTATATTTTACAGATACAAACAAACATTGTTATTTTAACTGAAAAGTTTTTTACTCACTAGAATTTAATTGCCATGCCGCTTTATTGACGATGGTCATTAAATTCTACTTATTAAGAACAAATACACTGTCTTTTCCACACCACCAACAACTAGTTTACTAACAAACTACAAATAAACGAAGTTTCAAATATTGATTTTAATGTAATTTCATCTACCCCCAATTTTGGTAACTAATAACTCATTAAGAGTTAGTGCAATAGCTTTACTATAAAGGACGCAACTACGCGCTAGCTTTCCTCAACAAAACTGTACAGAAAATCATTTCTTTTCAAGATATGAAAATCATACTTTGAGAGGTAACTTAACCCACCTCTCAAAGTATAATAAGGGAAATCCAAAAACTGAACAAACAAATGGAGTTAAGATACGGTGGTTCAAAGATTTTGCAACCAAATCCAAAATTATAAAATTCGACAAAAATAGATAATGACTTGTAGTTCAATCAAAGTCCAATCAAATTTATACTCGAATTAAATCCGATGTTTTTGATTATGTTACACATTTGTTTAGTAGTGTCTAAGGAAGCTAATATCAAAACTCCTGATGGATTGAAAATGAGCTAAGTCAGAAATTCAAAAAAACTAGACAAAAGTCACCAAGATTTTGTTTCTACGCAATATAAAATTCGAGCTATGTTTTCAAGCGCCCACTGAAAAATTCAGTAGCTTTTGGTCTAATAGTATTAAAAATATTATTTCGATACAAAAAATCTCTCATTTTCTACTTACAATGCATTTCTACTATCTCTAGGCCTCAGTAGCATCACTGGAATGGGCCCACAAGCTGAAATCACACTAACTAAACCAAATACTAAAAATTTGATCCAGTATTTTGCTACAGAACTGATTTCCCATAGAATTACTAGCAGTCCCATCACCATCATGGTATACAATACTAAACCCATTTATCTGCAAAAAAACATTTTTATTTCAAACAATATTCAAATCGAGGTTATATGCTGGTAAACCAGAAATATAAAGTTATTTTTAGTCATGAAATTTTTTGAATGAAAGCGCTGCTAATTTTGGCTAAAGAAACTAGGCATATAAAACCAAAATTTAGTCTTTAAAATAAAAGAACAAAACTTTATAACTGAATTTAAAACAAGGCTTTGTGCCAATAGCTTTTTTTTCGACTACGCCAAGTATGTATATAGAATGGAGTACTTATTAGTACTATTAATAAGGAATTTTTCATATGACGTATTAAAATGTGCGATAAATACGAACAAAATTACAGCTAAAAGAAAATAAGAAAATACAATTTTGTTTTAATTAAATGTTAAGAACTAAGGTGGCTTTGGAAACAATGAAATATTTAGCTTGTCATACATTTGTTGGTTTAACGGTGTTTTTATTGTGTCTTTAAAAATTGTTTAAAATTCTTGTTAATTGTGTTTAAAATGCCGCAAAATTATACAAGAGATGAAAAAGTGGACATGTTAATTATTTATGAGGAATGTAAAAGAAATGCAGTTGCGGCTACCGACCTTTATGCCCAACGATATTCTGATACACAATGTCCAGCGAAAAATTATTTTAAACGTGTTGAAAACCAATTCCGAAGAGAGTAAACCATGATCCCGAAGAAAACTTCATTATTTATTTATTTAATACACACTTAACAGGAACACAAGTTTTCAATTACAGAGATGTGGTAAGGGATGGAATGCCAAGTGCTCCAAAAGTGCACCAGACATTCCATCCCTTTAAAAAAAAATACTTAAATATAGTTAACTATAATCTAACATAATAACATAACATTCGACATAATAATCACCTTACAAACTAATGTGTGATCAAAGTTCTAAGTTTCGATGCAGCCAGTACTTTAAAAAGAGAAAACATTAAGAAAAAAACATAAAATTAATAATAACAATACTAAAAAACCGTATTTAAAATAACTAATATTACACAATGTTATTTAACAAATGTATTTTAATTGCACATTTGTAAGAGTTAAGTGTACCGCTAAATATATTTAAAAATTCTTGATATCGGTTATATAAAGCTGTCATGTTATTTATCGGAGAATATTTCAAATAATGTTGTACATATCTTTTCATATATTCTTGTTTTTAGGACTGATAATTCGCTTGAGAATAAAACTATCATCTACTAAATAATTAATAATTTTATACAAATAACATAATTTTAAGAAATGTCTTCGCTGTTCTAGTTTTAATTGTTTGTTGGTACTTAAAAACATATTATAGTTATATTTTGATGTTCCTCTTATATAAAAATGAGCATATCTATAAAACTTTTTTTGTATTGTTTCGACATCGGCATTGTATTTATCATAGAATGGATCCCATAAAACACAAGCGTATTCAGTTCTTGGTCGGATTAAAGTGTTGAATAAATTAGGATGTGGCTATTTATACATACTGTATGTATACGCAATTGGCTATTTATACATACAGTATGTATACGCAATTGGCTATTTATACATACAGTATGTATAAGAAATTGGCTATTTATACATACAGTATAGCCGTCGAGGGCAAGGGACATTATCTATCATAAACAACTATACTACATCAAAAAATATTAACATATTTAACCCAACGAACTAACCTAAAGAAATATTCGTATTACGTATTTTAGTTAACAAAATGTGGTAAAAAAAAAACTGTAGCAAGCGGATTCGAACCGTCGACCTCACGTGTGAGAATCGGGAACACTAAGTATTACACCACAGACTGCTGATGGTTAACCTTATAATTCTTACTATATCAATATGTTTGAACGTCATCGCGCATGTGCGGCGTGAATTGCCTGGACAGTATGTATAAATAGCCACATCCAATAAATTAATAAATGTATACATGTTTTTAAATTCCTTACAGTTGCATATAATATATCCTGTTTTCTTATAGCATTCTTTTTTAACTTTTTCTATATGTATATCAAATTTTAAACTAATGTCCATTGTTACCTCGAGGTCTTTAATGAGATCCATCCTTTTTAAGTTCAAAGTATCCATTTTATAATTAAAATTTATAATATTTTCTGTTTTTTTTATATGTGTAGGTCATAACATTGCATTTTGATATGTTGAACAGCAGGCAATTTTGTTTCGATCAAGAGTATATTTCTTCAGGTTTTTTTTATATGCAAGAATATTTTAGTATCGTCAGCAAATAACAGAATCCTTGAATGTCTTATTACCATGACTATATCATTAATGAACATAATAAATAATAATGGTCCTAAATTAGAGCCTTGGGGTACGCCTGATGTCGAAACATATGTTGACACAGGTTTTAGTTATGTACGAACGTCTATGAACGCTCGGGCGTTTCCGTAACTTTGAGCTGCTATCTTGGGGTGCTGTTTTCACACGGGTTATAAAAACGTAGTAGTGAGAGAAGGGGAACAAGGAGAAAAAGAAGAAATTTAGGTATCGACAATTGAGAACTTATTGAAAAGGTGGACAAGAAAAATAAAAATACGGCGAGATAATGAATCGACTACCAAGTTAATACGTGACGCAATTTACGATAATTACAAAAAAATGAAATTGCAGCACCGGGCACCGAAAACAATATATAGGGAGCTACTGAACCAAAAAATATTAAGAACGTGGATTTTGAAAGGGGGTTTTTAATTTAAACTGATTGAATTGCGGGTCTGCATCATGGAAACTGAAAGAATTGTGAGGAATAATGGACTAGATATGGACGAGACCTGGTATGACATCAATGATACTCCTAAAAGAGGATGGACGGATGGATACAAAAAATGCATGGTAAATTTGCCTCAGAATAAAAAAATTCAAATAATCATTTTACACTGCGGTTCTGTAAACGGGTGGGTAGATAATTGTTTTAAATTGTATGGAAAAAATAGAAGAGTCAAATGTGGATAATCATCACAATATGACGGCAGAAATACTCGAGTGATGGTTTGAGAATGCATTAATCCCAAAATTGGACTACGTATTAGACAATGCCCCGAATCACTCCCGACAAGTCGAAAGGGTACCAAATAATGCTACGAGGAAAAAAATATACAGGAATTTCTTACGTCATAATTGTAACATACAATACGATAAAAAGTTAACGGAGAAAGGATTATGAAATATAGTTCAAAAGTTTAATTTCAAGAGAAGATATGTCGTTGACGAGATGGCAGAAGCATATATGGACATACCGTTTTATGTATACAAGATTATTAGTTATTGTAAAAACTAATTTACCTACCTTATTCGAGTAGAGGTTCAGAGAATTGAAAGAAGTATATGGAAAACTCGATGGAAAAGCAAAAAGAGATTGAAAATGAGTACATTTTGTTACAGCAACTGGATAATGGTTGGGGGTAGTTCGTCTACAGGCGTCGGTGATAGGCCTCACTAGCGAAAATAGGCCGACGTTAAATGTATAAAAAAATATCGAACTACTCAAATTAATTTAAGATTAATTGTCAACCTTCTTTTCCATTCTCTCAGGCATATTTGAGGTTTTTTACATGATTTATTGAGCCAGAACAGACGATATGAATTCTAAGTGACATATATTTTTTTCTAAACCTCAAAAGTAAGTATTTAATAATATTACATTGTAAGTCACATTTGAATCAACATTGTTACTTTTTAACAGATGCCTGGGGAAAAATATGCACCGTAGCGATTTGTAAAAGCAATTCACAGAAAGCTAAACAAATAGGGGAAAGCATTTGTTTTTTTTTCTTTTCCAAAGGATCCAGCTATAAGAGAAGAACGGATATGAAAATGTCACAAAAAACATTAAATTTCAGCTATTAACAAACGAATTTGCAGTAAACACTTCACGCCGCAAGATTTCGATGATAAAATGAAGGCTACCTTATTGGGAACTCAACCAAAAAAGTTAAAAAAGACAGGTATGTTGAATAAGCCTTTTAGTTATACAGATATTTTTTATTTCATTTTATTTTTAGCAAATCCATCATTACTGCTACTTCCACCTGCAGCAACAGCTGATACTTCGGAAAGTTCTGTCGAGCATTCAAAACGTGCTGAACAAAAGCAGATGAAGACATTTATTGAAAGCCTTCCTGAAGCAGGTTAGTGCCTAAAATGGTTTTACTTAAACTTTTATTCACATTCATTTAAATTATAGAGAAATTTGACAAACCACTGCAAGCGAATATAGAAGTTGAGCATTTTGATGTTAACATTCCTGATGCTCTATCAGAGATCGAAGGCGTTTGTAGTCTAAAGGAAAGGTACAGGAACTTTTTGAAAAATAAATTCATTAAGCATAAAAATAAACTCCAAGAATCTGATTCGTCATTTCAAGAGAAGGTGAAGGAAACGTTCAAGGATTTTTTAACATCCAATCAAATAGATATTCTGTTGAAAAATAAAAGTAGAGTACGGTGGATCGAGGAAGAGCTTTCCAGGGCATTCACTTTATGTTATATGGGTAGACGCTGCTACATTTGTCTGAAGGAAACTTTGCAGTATCTACTTCCTGGAATTTCAACTCTTCAAAAATGGGTAGCCAATATAAATCTGAGGTCAGGACTTTTAAATGATATTTTGAGGGTAATGAATACTACTGGAAGAACGAAGAATGACTACCAAAGAACAACTATCATATCATTTGACGAAATAAAACTTTCTGCCATATATGAATACGATCAAAAGCAGGATGAAATTGTTGGTCCAAACTCTTATATGCAAATAGTCGTGGCAAGAGGACTGCTTGACAAATGGAAGCAACCACTGTACATTGGATTTGATGAAAAGTTACGACGGATTTATTAGACTCTGTCATTGTGGATTATACAAAATAAATTATAATGTGGCGGCATGTGTTTCTGACTGTGGTGGGGTAAATCAAAGATTATGGAAGGAGCTGGGAATCGACATCAACAAAACGTTCCATGTACATCCTGTCACACAGAAACCAATTTATTTTTTCACAGATGCGCCACATCTGCTAAATTTAATTAGGAATTAGTTCATTGATACTGGCTTTAAACTTAGTGATGGAAGAATTATAAATAAAGAGCCCGTTAATTAATTCTTGTCATAAGCTAAATGACTTACATTTGAATTGTGCAAAGACCCAAAGGCAAAATGTAAAACTAGTGGTACAATTATTTTCATACACCACAGAGACAGCTTTGTTGCAATTTGGCAAAAAATGTCGGCAATTTTATAGAATTGATTGGTAATTTGTTTGACATCATGAATTCGTACACCCCAACTGCCTCTGTACCGAATAAGAAACCATGTGGGCTTTGTATCGAGAAACAAAACTCCACTCTGGAAGATTTCAAATCAACAATTAGGGGATTACTTTGTAATGGCAAGAAGTCTATGCAAACTTTTCAAAAGGGTATACTAATTTCTACAATATCCCTGCAAAATTTATTTTCTCATTTAAGTCAGGAATTAAATATAATATATACCCATCGCTTGAATCAAGACTGCCTTGAGAACTTTTTTTTTATTTAGGTGATATATTATATATTTTTAATTTCACTCATTAACAGTAGTTTATTTCACATTTGTAGTTGAGGACTCGAGGTATGACCTGCATGATCATCCATCTTCATTCCAAGCATTGTATAGGATTCGCATGATTATCTTAGGTAAAAATCCGGGGATAGTACAGACTCATACTAATGTGGAATCGAATCCTGAAGGTGAAGTAGAAAACTTATTGGCCAGTACTCTCAAACAAGCTAGCATTAAAAAGATTGTAGTGGACCCTCCAACTATTAGGGAACTCCAGAATGCAAGTCCAATTATGTCTGATGATGAAAGCAGCACGAGCTCGAGCAGCACATCGTCAAGCATGTCCCTAAGAAAATTGAAGAAAAGTGGACTTACATATATTGCAGAGTATCTGGTCAAACAGAACCTGCAAACCCATCCATACTTGGGCCAATACACCTACAAAGGAGAAACAATGAATATGCATACATATAATATGCCTTCATGAATACAGAGTCTGTCATTTGGTGGTCTTATTCAGCCGTCAAAAAAATGGAACTCTGAGGTGGAGAAAATGGAAAAATATTTCATTAAGTTTCATAATGAGTCTTTCAAAGTTGGGCCTAATATTGTAAAAAGAACAGTGCAATATGTATCAAAGAAGGTGTCAGATTTACCAAAAGAACTTGTTCACTCATTTTGTAGGTTAAGAGTTTTTTTAAGAATTAAATTTTTTAACATTAAAAAAGGAAGTCCTTACAGTCGCTAAAAAGAAAAGCCCTCGAACTTCCTCCAGAGTGCTAAAGAAAAGTTGCAAAAAAAATGAAGAGAATAGTGAATTCTTTAACAAGCTTTATATAAATGTCTCAAAAAACTCGTTTTATTCTGTGAATGAATTTTTATAGTTGTCAATTATTGTAACGTAACTAGGTACTTATATGTATGTTTTTATATGATGTATTTTAGCTATATAATTTAATGGCTCCCTATGCTATCTTCATATTTACTTACCTTTTTGTGCTGCAATGGCGTTGTTTGTATTTTAGTAGTATAAATTCATTGTTATAAGTGTGATGATACAAATGTAAATAAACTTATTGTTATTATGTATTTTTAATAAAATTAATAATAATGTCTGGTCGATAGCCGAGTGGGTTAAGGCGCGAGGTGGCAATCGCGATTAATCACACGGACATCGCACCACCGGGTTCGAATCCTGGCTCCGGCACTGTCGGAGGAAATGGTTGTATGTCCGCGTTTTTTCAATGTGTAACCCCCTTCCGCACAAGCCCTGGCTTCTGGAATTGGGGGTTGTCTGATTTCTGTGGTGTTTATTTATAAAAAAACTGTTTTTAATATATAAAAGTACTAGAGTTTCATTAATGCAACATTCAAGTTATATTGTAAACAAAATATGTATGGTTTTCATGACCTACGGAATATTTAATTTTTTTTATATACATTTATTTAACGTCGACCTATTTCCGCTACTGAGGCCTAACACCGACGCCTGTAGACGAGCTACCCCCAACCAAGAATTTTGCCGAACCTCTTCCCTTAAGAAGAGTAGGGATCTTTTACTTGCCTAACATTTAATAGACAAGGGACCGACGGCTTTACATCCCCTCCGAAGGATGGTATATCTCCTATACAACCCTCGCCTAAGGTTGTATAGCTTCCGCGCATACACTGATATACAAGCCGCTGGAAAATGTGTGAGGCGAGAACGCGGTTTCCGTTGGAATGGTCACCCATCCAAGTACTAACTGCGCCTGTCGTTGCTTTACATCGCATACCGAAGTATGTACATAGTAAAGACGCACCTACGCTCGCTCACGGAATATTTAATTGTAGATAAGTATACATTATTATATGTAGGTACAATCTATACTATTATGGTAAAACTCACTTCATTTGATGACGATTCGATACTTCCCGTTGTTATAATTAAAATTAAATCGGAAATAACGACGTCAATGCACCATCATGTGCATAGAAACAATCGGAACTATTTGAATGGGGAACAATCCAAGCCAGTTCCTAATATATCCAATAGATGACGCCATGCGTACTAGGCTTAATTTCTTTCTTCACTTGTATCATATATAATCTTTAAATAGTTAAAATTTTCCGATTTCCGAGAGTTCCCCAATCTCTTATTCGTAGAAATGAGCCAAATTGATAAAAAGGATTACGGCAGTTGGTCATTAAATCATTTAAAACTTTAAAAGCGGAGCTGAGAAAAAGAGATCCTGTAGAGTTCATGGAAAAAAAGCTGATTTGGTTGAAAGGTATATAATTACATTTATGAACTTGTTGAATTTTTTGTTTATAAATCCTTTTTTATTCTAATTAATCAATTATGACAATATTTTAGTTCGTACACTTGAAGACGAAGATATAGATTACAATTTTTAAACACCAGATTTATTATATAGTTGTCAGAAACGAAATAAATGACCTACTGTGTTAGAGCACTTTGGTACACAGCAACAAGTTTTCATTTTACATCCTAAATTAACTATGTTTATTCAAAGTTATATTTTTTCGTATTGACATTGACAGACAAACAACCGAGTACAGCTGGTGCACTCTGGCGGACAAAATAAAAGAGAATGTTCCCCATTGGGTAGACACGGTGACGCGTTCCCGCGCCGGGCTCTGATTGGGTGAAAGTCAGTAGACAATCTCCTTCATGTTTACTAATCTTGGTCGGAGGATATGTTTGTACGTCCGCGTTTTTCAATGTGTAACCCCCTTCAGCACAAGCCTTTGTCTTCTGGAATTGGTTGTTGTCTAATTTCTGTGGTGTCTGAGATGTTCATTAATTAACTCACCTCACATGTCATAGAACAATTATAATTATTTTATAGTTGAGCCAAAAACAACTACTCTTGGCTGAACTATAAAATAATTATAATTGTTATCTGACATGTGAGGTGAGTTAGTTCTCACTCATTTAAAATTTGTAAAATTGTTAATAACGAACACTATTATTGGATATAATACGTGAAGTCATTTCCTTCTATTCTAAAAATACCTCGAAAAATACAGACTGACGATTATAATTAATAAATGAAATTGCTTAATGAGTTCCAGTTTAAAAAAAATGTTGACCTTCCTATCGTCAAAAAGGTCTGAATGACCGGCATGTACTATTAAAAACATTAGAACGTAAACTAATGTTTAACAATAATAATTATACCTTAAAAGTCAGACTTTGGAATGATTTAACAAATGAACTTAATACATCTGAAAATGTCCTTGAAACAGGAAAATGTCAACCTTTACAAAAAGTTAAAGTAAAACAACGTATTGTTGTCACATTAAAATAAAGAATGATGAATTGTAGCTTTCTTGAAACGTAACGAAAAGCAATTGATTTAAAGAAAATTGATACCTTCGATAATAATAGCCTAATGATGTAAGTAATCTTCGTCTTCAATGTTGTACTCCACACACTTTACCACAGATAGACAACTAACAGGAGATTACTTACTCATTTGGAAAAACGCGTATTCTTTTAAGATAGAGAGCGCCAAATTTGAAAATAAGAAATTATTTTTTCATTTTCAAATAACCGCTCACAATAAATTCATGATATTTAATGAGAAGATTAAGGCTTACTAAATAATATACTAAAAGTCCCATGGTCTCCCTTTACGGGAACTTAAAAAAAAGTGACCGCCATTTTGGATGTTTAGGTTTTTTGTTTATTACTCATTTAGAAAAGCTTTTATTAAAAAATGTAAAGAATTTCATTCTTCATATGGACTTTTACATCTCCATAATTATAAAAGTTATGAATTTTTAATTAGCAGGATAGCAATAGGAGGAATAACCCTAGGAACTTAATAGGTGAAATTTCGCTTATATTTGAAGAACAATTTTATTTACAAATAAAAGTTGTAATATATACTAACTAATATAAGTAATATACTTAAAGTTCCTTAGGATTCCAGCACGGGAACACTAAGGAAACTGGCCTCCATTTTGTTTTGCTTTTTTACTTCAATATAATGATTTTAGTAGTCTGAAACTAAAATTATAACTAATAACTTGATAACTTGATGCGAGCTATTATAACGGTACGTGGTTTAACCAAGGACGATTCCTCTTTAGCTAGATGGGTTGGAAGTATATCTGCTTATAGTGCAGTATCCCGTATGTTAGAAGAATTTGTTGGACTTAAGTCGGTATTGTCTGAACAACATGTGGAACTAAGACCTTCAAGACGAGAACGGGATAAAAATGATTTGAGTAAAATGTTAGATTGGTTGAATGACCATGAGCCTTCTAAGTTTACAGATTTTGTGTCAATTTCTACATGAATTGTAGCCAAACCAGAAGTTAATTGCGATATGGCTCAAGAAAGAGGAAAGGAAATAATGGACGAAATGGTTACTAAACATTTTACTGATATCCAATGTAAATGATCTAAAGTAGTAAAATTATTGGCTTCGACGTCCGATATAATTAAAATAGGAACCAGGGAAATAGTTATTAATCCTGTTCAGCTATTAATTACAGAATTATTTGCTCTAATAAAACACCACATGTAATTTGGCAATGTTTTCAGCACGAACTTGCGCCATATCCATTATCTTTATTTAAGGATGGTCTACTAAGAAAAGGTGCAAAATCACAGTTATATATGGAATTTGATTCACTTGTAACCCCTGAGCCCGCCCTATGTACAAAAAAATACTGTATTTGTTATCGATGGAAGATTATTTTTACATAAAGTAGTCTAGCAAAAACCAGCAACTTATCATGAGATATGTCTTCAATATGTTAATTTTGCTAGGCGCATATATACTGAGAAATGCGTAATTGTCTGTGATGGTTATGACTCAAATGTTTTGTCGACAAAAAAATCCCTGCAACAGTGTAGATCGAAAAAAAACGTAGAAGTTTCGGTAAGATCTGAATCTATTGTTGCAGTTTCCCAAGAAGGTTCCCTGAAAAATAACAGAGACAAGCAACATTTAATTAACCTTCTCAAGGCATATTAAATGCGGGGTTTACAGTGAAACAGGCTTCAAGGAATGCAGATGTGTTTATAGCACAGCAGTTGAAAGAAATGAATTTTATGACACCGTAACGGTTGTTACCGAAGATACTGATATCATGGTTTTGCTAATACATCACGCCAAAACATCAAATATTTACTTAACGAGACCGGGAAAAGCGGCAAAAGGAGACCAGATCACTGAAATAAGTCAGTTACAAGAACGGCTGGGGCATATAAAAAGTAGCATTTTATTTATACAATATGCCATGTCGGGATGTGATGACACAACATCATTTCTATTCAAAAAATCGAAAAAGCAGTTGTTTTCTGTTTTCCAAAAAAATCCTTTGTTATATGCCAGTCAGTCTGTTTGTTCTAAAGCGAAAACACAGCACAGAAGGAATTACAAAAAATTGGATTGAAATGTATTTTTAAGCGGAATGGAGCAAATAGAAGTAAATACCGTTATGTAATGTATAACAAAATTTTAAGCAGACAGGGGCTTACTTCAAATATTAATTTGGCTGTACTAAAACCTACCGAAAAAGCTGCTGAAGAGCATATTCTTAGAGTTTACGTACAAAGTATTATATCAACATCTATTTACAAAAAAGAAAACTAACTAGGTTTCTCAATTTAAAGTTCAAGAATGGTTGAGGAGAAAAGTCAGTCCGGTGGACTGGGGATGGAAGAAAAGAGAAAGCAATTAGTTCCGATTAAAACCAGAGATGATGTGGCACCTCAATTTTAAAAGTTATATTTTGTAACTGTAAAGCATCATGCAGAAAAAATTGTTCATGCAAGAGACTGGAATAAAACATGCTCTGCTAAGTGTGGACAATGCTACGGACCACGGTGTAGTATACTAGGTGGTCCGACACACAGTACTTGTCATGTTAATCGACAGCTTCATAAGTGCTTGGTTTCTATGTAATTCAGTAAATGGCGCCCGGAATATACCCCTGCAATTACCTAGGCGTAGATAGACGGATTTCCTTTAATGCATGTAGTGTTGCATATATACACAACTAAACGGCAAAACTAAGACGACTAAAAGGCTCTTTAAATATAAATAAAACAAATCTACAGAGCATTATCTACACAGAACCTGTAAAACTGTATTTCTAATATTTCTATGCGTAAGTAACGACGAGACTTTATTTGTCCTGCCATCTATTGCATTACACACAACTAAACACTTACGAAGCCATTCTGGTCGTTAGCCGAGTGGGTTAAGGCGCAAGGTGGCAATCGCGAATAATCACACGGACATCGCACCACCGGGTTCGAATCCTGGCTCCGGCACTGGCGCTGTCGGAGGAAATGGTTGTATGTCCGCATTTTTTCAATGTGTAACCCCCTTCCGCACAAGCCCTGGCTTCTGGAATTGGGGATTGTCTAATTTCTGTGGTGTTTATTATTATTATTATTATTTATATTATTTATTCGTACGGGTCTTGTCGCATCACCTAATATACTACACCGTGCTACGGACTAAGCTGTAATAACAGTTCTAAGATAGAGATGGAAGAGATAGACGATGACGAACATTTTATGGAATAAAATTCTAATAATCGTTTGTTCGGAAACAATAATGTGCAATAAAAATTTTGTAATATTATATGTTATTTCATATCCAAATAAGTTTTCGAATAGCTTAAGGTTAACACTTTAATTTTTAAAATACGCTATAACTACTATAGCCCAGTTGTCAGAGACTAATTTTGATGAAAAGTTATAGAATTAATTGTTACCTCGCTAATTTTTTCATGAAAGGCTAGTTTTTTGCTAGTAGAAAGTGGCTCAAAAAAGATTACCAAAATCTACACCCGCGAACTCTTATAAATAACCCTCTGAAACGGAAAAAATTATTTTTTGCTAATATCTTGAAAAATAATAATAATAAAAAAGCGGATAGCACCACGTGAGAGAGCGGGAAATTTTACATAAAAATAGTATAAAAGTTTTTTTTTATAAATTTTTCCCTTAGTTTGTAGGTAAAAAAAGTGAAAATTTCTTAACCCTAAAAAAATGGAAGAAATACCAATGATTTAAAACTTATTTTTTTTTACCCTGGATACTTTAGAGTATAAAAATAAATCTTAGGTTGAAGTTTAACAAGATATATCTACAAGGTATTTTATTTAATATTTATATTTTAATATAGAGTGGAAAAAAATGCTAAAGCTTAACTTTCACGTGCAATTTATAAGAAATAAAAATTATAAAAATTAAAAGTATACCGTTGGAAAGCTGAATTCTTCCTTTTTAAAATGCTGCATTTTTTCATTTTTAATGGATACAAATTGTCTTTATTATGTAGCGGCGGTCAAGAAATGCTTCATATACCTGTGCGACGGGCCTGAAATATTGAGCGAACTGTAATAATTTCTCATGCTAAGGGAAAATTTGTTTAAAAAAACTTTTATACTATTTTTATGTAAAATTTCCCGCTCTTTCACGTGGTGCTATCCGCTTTTTTTATTATTATTTTTCGAGATATTAGCAAAAAACTGAATTTTTCCGTTTCAGAGGGTTGTTGTTCGTGGGGGTAGCTTTCGGTAAACTTTTTTGAGCCACTTTCTACTAGCAAAAAACTAGTCTTTCATGAAAAAATTAGCGAGGTAACAATTAATTCCGACTTAAAACCCCCGGCAACTGGGCTATCACACTTTTAAAGATATAAAAAAAAGTTTATATAAAAAATGTGCATTTTCATATTATCTAAAAAAAAGCACTCTTATATTTTTTTAATAAAAGCTCTTCTTTATAAGTCATTGAGGAAAAATTTTAAAATTCAAAATAGCGACCAGTTTTTCTTAAGTTCCCGTAATGGGAGGCCATGGGACTTTTAGTATACTATTTAGTAGGTCTTCATTTTCTCATAAAAAAATTACAGCTGGTATAAAATTGTTTCCATCTTCAAGCCTAAAAGTTCTGAGCTATACCCTGAAACGGCCCGCTGCTAAGGGTCTCTTTGGTTTTATCGGTCGACCGTTTAAATTAATGTTTATCTTTGCGGTAATTTTAGACTTGAAATATTTTCTGTATCTATTTGAGTAATTTAATTTGTCTTTGTTATATTTTGATAAAATTTCGTTTTCAGCAAATTGTAACTTTAAAATAACCGATCATGTTTAGTAAAATGCCCTCTGGAGCCGCTGCCTTTAATGGGACACTCCAGAGGCGTCGTACCAGAATTTCAATTTTAAATTTCTGTTTTAGTTCATTTTTGACAAACAGATTATTTTCGCGAAATAATTCCTTTGGGAATGCTGCCTTTAAGTGGGACACTCCAATCGAAACGTGCCGATTTGTTTAAAAACTAAATATTCAACAACCAGATTTGCAACGTTAAGTTCTAACGTTTGCCATTTCCGTAATATTCAAAATTAATTTACTTGTGATAGAAATTCTTGCATAACCGTCTGTCTGTCATAAAGTCGGTCCTAAATTACCCAAATTTGCACGTGTCGAGCCACCGTTTTGCTTTGTTATACCTGCCATTTTATCCCACTTTTGCACGTACACATCATCGCTTATTTGCTTTCCGTCATTTTGTATGAAACCTATTCAATAGGTGCGTTAGAGATTTTGTTTGAAACTAGAAAACTTGATCCCGTTCCGATACTTCGGTAATTAAAATTTTATTTACTTAAATATCAAACCGCCTCTGTATTATTTATTTGGTTTATTGTAAAAATATATCTTAACCTACCTATATTCACATATAATAAGTTAATTCTTTGACCTGTAAATATTTTCAATAAATTGTTAAAACATATAGTGTGTCTTATTTTGAGTTTCTCTAATTTATACTTTTTCGAAATAGTAAAAGTGTTACAGACGTAAAGTTATTACAGCTGTCCATTCCACGAGAACGACAGCCAAAGTTTCGGCCCCTGCTAATAAACCGCCTTCACTCTATCGAGACAAAAACCGCGTGCATTGGTCCCAAGGTGCAAGTGGCAAAATCGACGTAGCGGCGTTGCAGTAGCATACGCAGTAAAAAAAATCACTTGCAAATATTCAAGTTATAGGGGTGACTTGGTACAAAGTGGGACACACTGCGTTTACGAGTCGAATAGAAAACCTTAAAAATTGTAGCTTTTCATAAAATTATACATATTAAATATACTCGTTTGGTTTCATGAATTTCACCCTTTTTATAATTCTTGTCATAAAATATTCTCAAGAATAATGCATTAGTTAAATTCTTGATATTTAATTTAATTTAATAATTTTAATTTTTTAATTCACCTTGTATGTATACAGGGTGTTGCATCATGAGAGGGACATAGCTTAATAGGAGGTAGAGAACATCAGTGGTAACCGGAAACTCCCATAGAAATGTCTCATTGGGCCTTCATTACGAAGTTACAGGGTGTTAAATAATTTTTGGCCAAACCTGTTTTTTGTCATAACTTTGACAGGGAATGAAATAACGGATTCATATTTGGTACGGCTAATGTACTAACGAGCCCCAAGAGGTACATGTATAAAAAAAATATATCCAGGTCCGGACTCACTATAATTTGTGTTTGTTCTTTGCATCAATAAAACATCACCCTGTATATATTTTTTTGAAATTTCGATACGATATTCGAAAAGAGCAAGAAAAAACAAACAAAATGGCCTATTTCATTTTTTTGTTACACCTTCGTGGTTATTTAAATACGTTGTTAAATGTGCAAGAAAATGGATTACAGAACCCTCTATTAATTGAGAGGCACGTGAAATAAATAGTTTTATAACTAAAATTTGCAAAAATTCTATTGAGCCTAGGTGGTCTGGGTGAATCCTAATTCCGGCACGTTTTAAAGGTCCATTTTGGTAAAAAACTGTGGTCCTAATAAGTAATCGGGTATGATATAACAAAATTTTTAATCAATCACAGTAGGCTTGTTCAAAGAATAAAAGTGACAGATAATTTAAACCATTTAGGCCTAAGCAACCAGTTACTTTGATCAAGAAAATCATCAACATTTTATACTTAATAAAAATTGGAAAAGAGAACAAACTAAAATCTAAATAAATAAAATATTTTCCATTCAATTAACAATAAATAACAAAACAATAACTAAATGTGTTTAAAAATAAAACGTAATTGACACTAAAGTAAATTTTCAAAATGTCCTCCCCCACATTCTGTGCATTTTCTTGCGCGTTTAGAAAGGTCACCAATTGCTCGACGTATCACTTCTGGATTATTCCGTATTTCGTCGCAGGTTGTAACGATGCGCTGGATTAAATGTTGTCTACTTTCAATTTCAATGCTATAAACCTCGTTTTTTAAGTGGCCCCATAAAAAGTAATCACAAGGGTTACAATCAGGAGATCTTGGTAGCCATTCATGTGGACCCCCGCGTCCAATCCATCTATTAGGATACACATTGTTTAAGTGTTCTCTTACTTGAAGGTTAAAATGTGGTGGGGCCCCATCATGCTGAAACAACATGCCTCTTATACCGATATTTTCTAACATATTCGGTAAAATATTTTGAAGAAAATCAAAGTAAATTTCACCATTCAATCTTTCTTGAAAAAAATGTGGCCCTATCAAATGTCTATTCACAAGTCCGACCCAAACATTTACAGAAAACCTGTGTTGCGAACGGCGTTGGCGTACCGCATGTGGGTTTTCCTGTGCCCATTTATGATTATTTCGTGAATTGTTTACTCCATCCCTTGTAAATTGTGCCTCATCCATAAATAAGGTTCTGTAAATGACTGGGCGATGGTTAGACAACCAATGACAAAATGCCAGGCGGGGGATATCGTCGCCTTGTTGAAGACGCTGTACCTGCTGGATATGATATGGATGGTAACGTTCTCTTTTTAGGGTTCTCCATACTCGCCAATGAGGAATACCAGTTGCCAAACTGATTCGTCTAGTGCTCATATTTGGGTTTTCTTGAACTACGTTTATAATATTGTTTTGTTCCTGCACACCTTGTTGTAAAACACGCTCCACAACTGCAGAAGTAGGAAACTTTCCGTGTTGTCTTGCATACTGGAACACCGTACTAAAGGTTTTATGATTAGGGCATCGACGACCAGGAAAACGCAGCCGATATTCTCTTTCCGCCGACCTACCATTTCCATTACAGAAACCATAGATGAATATTATGTCAGCATATTCCACGTTTGTAAATTTTACTGGCATATTTTCACAAGTTTTCACTAACTAAATGCGGATTATTGACACATTAAATTATTAACAAACAATTATTCAACTGTTTAGGAGATTTCTTTTTATTAACTGTCACTTTGAACAAGCCTACTGTGATTGATTAAAAATTTTGTTATTTCATACCCGATTACTTATTAGGACCACAGTTTTTTACCAAAATGGACCTTTAAAACGTGCCGGAATTTGGATTCACCCAGACCACCTAGGCTCAATAGAATTTTTGCAAATTTTAGTTATAAATCTATTTATTTCACGTGCCTCTCATTTAATAGGGTTCTGTAATCCATTTTCTTGCACATTTAACAACGTATTTAAATAACCACGAAGGTGTAACAAAAAAATGAAATAGGTCATTTTGTTTGTTTTTTCTTGCTCTTTTCGAATATCGTATCGAAATTTCAAAAAAATATATACAGGGTGATGTTTTATTGATGCAAAGAAGAAACATAAATTATAGTGAGTCCGGACCTGGATATATTTTTTTTTATACATGTACCTCTTGGGGCTCGTTAGTACATTAGCCGTACCAAATATGAATCCGTTATTTCATTCCTTGTCAAACTTATGACAAAAAACAGGTTTGGCCAAAAATTATTTAACACCCTGTAACTTCGTAATGAAGGCCCAATGAGACATTTCAATGGGAGGTTCCGGTTACCACTGATGTTCTCTACCTCCTATTAAGCTATGTCCCTCTCATGATGCAACACCCTGTATAATTAATAACTGACAATCAAAATATAAACAGGAAGATCGGTATGTCAATTGTGTCATCTTATCTATATAAGTAATACCGTCTTGACCGTTGATCGGCATGTCAAGTAGGTCCGTAATTATTCATATAGCTTAGGTGAACATAGTTTAAAGTCTAGTATTTAAAAAAAACAGATATCATCAATCATCAAATCATTATGCATGTGCTTATACCACAGCATATTTCTTATGCTGTGCTTATACTGCAATGTAAAACACTTTCGCAGGAATACATTTGTAAATGAAGTTTTAAAACAAAGAAATATTATCGATATCAGAGAGTTAGTCTCTTTTTATGTTTCCCCCTGTATTATGGAAGTCCCGAGATGAATATTTTTGAATCGTGTTCAATCTGATTAGTTATATCAGTATCAGTTAATTAGGTTATGTTAATGACATTTTGCACATGTTTTGACAGAAAAATGCATTAAGGTTTCCTTTTCAAAAAATGAATGGGGACAACCACTATCAATTAATATACTTGAATATTCACAAATTGAAATAAAAATCTGCGCATTTTACGACTTACTAATTTTTTTTATAAATACAGCTACAGTTTGCATTCTAGAGGACAAATAATCACTAAACGATAGCGTGAAGTTTGGCCTGACCTCTTAATTTCAATTTGTTTATTTTGATATTGTTCAAATATGTATCCGAAGTCTTATCGTAACGGAAATATGTGTTGAAATAAGTGCATGTGAGAAAATACTCGCCAAAACAAACACAAATTACGTCTAGAATTATTTAGCTTTTTTAGCATTCATTCATTCATTCTTATGACTATAACTCAATTGAACCTAATCAAATTACTAGTACTATTGCAAAGTTGATTGACGTAATATTTTTTAACCATCCTGCATTAATAAAAATATACATACACGTACTGAAGTACCCTGTATATACCCCATATACAAATTTAGTTTTTTCTTAATTGTTTCCAATCAAGTAATTATTGCAGTTAATTCATTTCATTTTTTACACTTATTTAGTCATTAAATATTAAACACCAGAATGCATTTTAAAATTATATTCTTTTAAAGCAAAGTTAAAGCTACAGTTTTAAGTAAAAAGTTACATAAAATCGAGTCGAGTCACAGGGTTTGTTTATCAGTTATAAGATAAGTGTCAAGTACTTCGTTTATTCCCAGAGTATGAAATCGCCTACACTTTTCTACCTTAACCATAGACAAAGATAGAGAGTTGGGTGTCATCCTAAAAGTCGGTGCAGAAGAACGTCGTATCCAACGTTATTAATTGTGTTAATGTAAATAGTTCCCACATGAAGCGTGAGATTCGAGGAGAAGGGTGATGTCTCGTATCATATAAAAAGACACCACAGCGTTCAAAAAGGGGTCATTTTGATGAACCACACCTGAGCACGTGGCAGAATTTAATTAATCGCCGGTTCTACTCTGCAAGTTACTTTGAAATACTCTTTAATCCTTGGCAGAATTTCACTATTCGCCAGGCTTGCCTTCTTGCAAATTACTCTTTAAATCCGTGGCAGAATTTAACTATTCGCCGGGAATAGACTTTGTATTATTTTGAGCTCCGTTGAAGCACTTCACAATTCATTGTACCCTCGATATTATTTCGTGGCTATTTGGCTAACTCCGCATCTAACAAAAAGAAAAGAAAATAACTTGACACTTGTTTCGTACCAGTTATAATCAAACAGTCATTAATAAACTCTGTAAGAAGTGCCGTTTCAACGTCTCTGCGATGCCCTACGAGGACGTTAAGTATGTGGAGCCTGGGGGAGAGCATTCACGGGCGATATACAGAGCGTACAGGAATTCTACAGGCATAAATTTCTAAAAGGTGATTACTTTCTTGTTTCGAGACTCTATTTTATTATTTGCAATTGCATTTATATTCTGGTTTCGCCGGTGTGTAATGGGGAAAAGTGACGCATTTGTGGTACTAAAAGAATATTAGATTTTTTAAATGAAATATTAGCTTTGATTTTTAACTATCATAATATTATATTACCAGTTATTCAGTTATGATTTTACTCACGATTTTAATTCATAAAATTTCACTTTCTAAATATCTTACTAGGGAAATTTGCGTTTGCAAAGTAACAAGTTTATATTCAAGAACTATATATTTAGAGCTATGCAATAACAAGGTACTTTATCACAGACTAGCCAAACTTCATGTCTATCATTATTCTGCAGTTTTTATAAAACAAATAGTGGACTTTCGTTTCCACCACATCTCATGTAAGGTTTTTCAAGAATGCTTTATATTTAAAGTACACTAGGAATATTTTCCTACTGTAACCACAAGGTTTTCTGATTGTTGGACATTTACCTACAATAAAATATTATAGTTATATGAATTCGGCGTACTTTGCATTAACAAAGCTTTGAAACATTGACTACGGTCAATTGGCTGGTTCTGTTCTCCAATTGGGTTCTGTTACAACGAGGGATATGTCAATATTTCAGGCAGTTGTCTGGTCACTTGTTTCGATTGAAGGGTGATGCTCCGTATGTTTGACAATCATAGGCAATCTTCTGGTTGCTTTTCTATTTAATTACTTATAGGGAGATTTCCCCAGCAGCATTCTAAAGATTTTATGTGAGTGTAAATTCTCACCTCAGCAAGATTAATATGATTATCTGAACGATTGTTCCTACTCTAATTTTAGGAACAATGTATAATTAATGGATATTTCCTCAATACTCTATGATCTTTTACGTGAGTATTTAATGCTCCTTTCTCAACTTACTTTTGATAATGTATAAACATGACATGATTTTTGTCCTCTGTTTTGCATTCGATTCATTATTTGGCTATTGCTAACAACTTTAATTATGAATTATTATTATCTAGCGATTGCTAACAACTTTTTATAATTATAAACCATTATTACCTAGCGATTGCTAACAGCTCTCTTATAGATTATCATTATCAGGCCATTGCCACAACTCTAATTACCATTAAAATAACACAGCATACTTTTGTATAAGTTCTTATTATTGCATCAAAACACTAAGTATATCTATAGTATGGTCATTACTATAGCAGCGCAGATTTTCCTATTATAGTATTTAGACAATTGTCTCAAATATTTGGATTATTTTGATTTCATATTCGACTATTGTTGCATCAATTTATATAAAATAAAAATGGGTTTTTTTACTATTTTTTCCCATCAATTTTTGTCTTATTCTTTCACCTTTACCTTTTCGTCTTATAAGTAATAAACTAAATAAATGTTTTAATTTCAAAAGCAAAATAGAAAACAAACTTCAACTATAAATGTACAGTACAATCTTGAGTAATAAAATACTACCTAAATAACATATATAATTAACTAGGTATCTCAATTAATAGACAGTGTGTTCAAGTTTACCAGGTATTTAAATTAACAGAGTGATTAATTTTCTAGGCTATATCGTATCAGATAGAAACAAGTAATATTAAACTTTATATAAAAGAACCTGGGGTAATTAAAAAAGGGTTACTACACACACACATAATGAAATTGGGGTCCTACACTAACAAAACTAGACGATCACGCAAATGGCCAATTTTATTTGTTTATCCTTCAGATAAATAAATAGCAATGAATTTACTGGTGACATAATGACCAGGATTTATTATTAATTAATACACTGGGGCCACAATCTCTTCAGTACATTAAATGCTGATTTGATATCAGATCACAAAATAATTTACTGTGAGCTGTGTTTGTCTCACCAGCCTCGTATACCCCGATTAACATATCGTGACTTCAAAAATTTCGATTTAAATATGTTACCTGTTGATTTAAATAGTGTTAATTGGGATTATATAAGTGATATTGAAGCAAAAGTAGATTTTCTCATGTCAAATATCTAGCTGTTATTTAACAAACATGCACCATTTAAAACTATGCTCGTGTCACACTTACGCCGCGCCAAGAACGGAACAGAGCCCTCAGTAAGTATAAAAGCACAAAAAATTATGACGACTGGATTAGATATAAGCGCCTCAGGAATATGACTCTAAGTGCCATCAGACGAGAGAAAGCAGCTTATTTGACATACAAACAAAATTGCAATAACGCAAAAAATTATGGAAGGCTATACAATACTCTTAATATAAAACAAAAAAATCATATCGAAATTCCTAGTAATCTACAAAATCCAAACCAAACAAATGACTATTTTACCTCCGCTTACAGTCCGCCAAATAATTGTCCTAACTCTGTAAATTATTTTACAATGAACAGATTTGATGAAAATTTATCTTTTCAATTTACGTTTGCAACTTATGATGACATAATTAAAATTGTAAACAGTCTTAAATCAAATGCGTATGGGATTCATGGAATTAGCGCTCACATGGTGCAGATTTGTTTACCCGGAATATATAAACATCTTACCCATTTAATTAATTGCTGCTTAGAAGCAGGCTACTTTCCTGTAAACTGGAAACTATCGATTGTAAAACCATTGGCAAAAATAAATGATCCAAAATTATGCTCTGACTTAAGACTATTGAGATAAATAATAAGATGTACGGGGGAAAGTGTTAAATTGGTGCCGAATGGCCACGATGAAATGATTGAATAAATAATGAAATAATAATGAATAAATAAGTGGGTTTAAACCTCTTCATTTTATTTATTTATTTATTTTTTATCACTTATACAGAGTGTTCCTTAATAACGTGCTAATATTTAAGGGTGTGATTCCTTAGGCCATTTTATTAAGAAAAGTTCATATGAATTTATGTCAGTAACGGCTTACAATTTTTGGTGCAGGGTGTCATTTGCAATTTAATCGTACAAATAAAAACGCAACAAAAACTTTACGACCTCATTAAAATACTGTACTACTGTACTATTTCGCCCGCAAATTGAATCACTTAGCTTATAGGTTTTTAATGTATGTCGGCTTGCTTGATGCTCCCAGTAAAGAATATCCCGGAAATGGCGACAATGCATTACGTATATGATCTCGCAGTTGGTAATGCAACAAAAGTCAGAAATATGTATGAGGAAAGATTTTCTAATCGTGCCTTGCCGGATAGCCGATTCCTTTCGAATGCTCATCGATGTCTTTGTGAAACTAGTAGTTTCCAATAGGGTACTTAGGAAGGTAGACCCGATATTGAAGAAACGGTGCTGCAGTTCTGAATATTTGTCATCTAATAGGCAGGTTCGACATTTTTTTATTTTAACTGAAATCGAGAGATTTTATGATTAAAAAATGATAACAAAATATTTGAGCGCAAAATTTTAAGATTTTGCTGTAAGCATTTTAAAACCAAAGATCGGCGCCAGGCTAGGAAACATACCTGTCCGCGAGACTAGGCCGCATGATGTCAGTAGCCAGACACGTTTACGTGAATTCTATATTCTCCCTGCTACGGCGGAGCTTGTGTCTGGCTACTGACGTCACGCGGCCTAGTCTCGCGCACAGGTGCGTTTTCTAGCCTCGCGGCGATCTTTGGTTTTAAAATGCTTACAGCGAACGTAAATCTCAAATATTTTGTCATCATTTTTTAATCATAAAATCTCTCGATTTCAGTTAAAGTTAAAAAATTACGAAAAATGTTATTTGGCGCATTTTCGTTGATTTTTTGTGGTTTCCGAATACGAAGTTGGTCAAGTATGCCGATGACACAGCCATGTATGCGCATTCTCATAACGTACAAGCAGCGAATACGCTGCTGAAGACGCACATGGCTCGTGCCACGGCTTGTTACGACCGGTAGAAGATTCGGGTGAATGCTGAGAAGTTTGAGGTGATACTCTTCACACGTCGATTTATCGAGAACAAAATCTTAACCCATTTCGATCAGGAGAAACAAAATTCCAACCAAGAGATGCGAGAAGTACTTGATGGGTGAGACTCTACCAAAGACTGACGTTCAATACGCACATAAATGAGACAGTACGGACGGTCTACTCCCTATCCAGGAGTCTGTATCCGCTCATGGTCAGGGATAGCAGACTCAGTAGACAAAATAAAAAATTGTTGTACACGATGGTGGTCAGGCCGTCCATCACATACGCGGCGCCGGTATGGTGCAGCATACCAGTAACGACAATGTAATGCTGGGCGATAGTCCGCTAACAAGACACATAACAAAAATTAGACAGTATAATGCCCCATTTCGGATTAAACACCTCTTATACCAGACGTTACAATTTTCCGGCAATCTCTGTACCAAGTTTCACCAGCTATAACTTCCGTTTGCCCTATCCCCCTTTACTAATAAGTTCATATCTTTATCCATCTTTCCTTTTCCCTCTTCCTTTCTGTTTGTATGATTTTGTGGTGTTTGTTATACTTGTTTTTTTTTTGTACTTTTTGTCTCTAAATTGATTTCTCGTTAAAAATTTCTGATAAAATTAAAATCTTCTGAAATCAAAATTCCTAAAGCCAAAAGTTTAAGTCAGCCTTGCGCAGCCCGGCGTTCGTCCGTTCTGGGGTACCTGCGTCAATTACAACATTTTAAAGAAAGTGTTATAGTGCAAGTTCTCTAAAAAAACGTGTAATTTAAGTTTTTTTAAATCTTTTATGTTTGGATATGTTTAATGTTATTACCTACTTTTATTTACATTGTTAAAAGATGTTTATGTTTAAGGTTAAAATTTGTTTCTAACCAAGCCAGACTCTGTCAGCCCGGTCTGGCAACCCGCCACTGCGGTCAGTGCGGTGGTTGCATGGCTGGTTCCAGGACGGGTTCTGGGTCGGTACTTTGTAGTATAATCTGGCTAAATGAATTGAAAATTGAATTGAATTGGTTGATTTTTTTGTCGTATCCGTACCATATTCTAAGAGTACTGGCATTACTTTCTAAGGATTTTCCACAGCGTGTGAACTTCTATCAGTGGTACCTTCAGAACGTTACATCCGCAGTTTGAGTCACAAATTAAGTTCACAGACGAAGCAAATTTTTCTAAGGATGCTACTCAAAATTTCCATAATAATCATGTGTGGGTGGACAAATACTCTCATGACGTGACTGAAACCCATTTCCAAGAGCAATTTTCGGTTAATGTATGGGTAGGAATTATTGGTAATAATCTTATATGCTCTCTTTTGCTAAGACGCCTTAATAGACAATCTTACCTGCATTTTCTCCAAGAAGAACTACCTGTGTTGCCTAAAGATGTACCAATTGCATTAATGAATCAAATGTGGTACATACACGACGGAACTCCTGTTCATTTCAATGTAATTGTTCGCGTCCATTTACATATGGTTTTGTGGGGTCATCTTAAAACCCTGGTGTATACAACGCCCATTAACACTTTAGGCGATTTAAGACTTTAAGAGAGCGAAAGTGAAACAATCCGGAATACGTCGGGAATATTTGAACGAGTGCGCAATACGATGCGAAGACGTGCGGAAGGTGGCCATTTCCAATAATTCTTATAAAATAAAATTTATCATTATCGATGTTAATAATAATTAGTTTCAATTTTAATTTAACTGTTTTAATCAAGAACTGTAGATCTGACGAGAAAAATGCATGTAGAATTAATCAGGGTAATCAGAAAAGATATCCACATGGAAAAATATCACTGGCGTACCAATTTCTTAGTAATAAATATCAGGGGACATGTTTGCAGGGACGCCACTGGTGGAGCGATAAAATAGTTTTATAACTAAAATATGTGGTTTTATATCGTATTAACACATACCAAAATTGAAAATACACACCCTAAAATATTAGCACGTCAGTAAGGATCACCCTGTATATTTATTCAACGTTTTTGTGTTGGGGTTATATAGATTTGTAATTTTTATAGGTCTTACCATTTAAAACTGCGTACTTCACTTAAAATTTTATATTATCAAATGATTCAGAATTATCATACTCATACGTATGAAGGAAGACTGAATATATTTTCCTGTTCAGTTCAATCTACTAAAAAATGTTATCTATTTTTTATCTGTTTTTCCGACCTGTATAATTTACTAATTTGTAGAATGTACGTTTTACATTATTTACTTAATCTTATATTCGCGTTATCAAATGTATCACATTTTTTCAATTATGCTGTTTATAGTCCAAGTACGTTTTAAATGTACGCATTGTTCTTTTCGACCTCAAATTGTAATTGGGACTTTGTCCCGTTTGGTACTGTATTTAAATAAATAAGTCATTATATGATTAAATAAAAAAATGCGTAAGACTGAATAATACATGTATTTAAAAAAAAGTTATGGCCAAAAATAATAAATATTTCCTTACCGGATCCCTCTCTCTTGGATACGCCCACCTTAATTTAGGATAGTAGTAAATAGTTAGGAGATGAAGGGGGAGTCTTGCTTGGTTTTATGTCAACTCAGGCATCGTTCTGTTTATTTTTAATGAAATTCTAGTGTTAAGCGATCAGTAAAACACTTCCGCCCTTCTAATTTTATTATTTACCCGCGGTTTATGAAAAATAAATAAACAAATTGGTTATTTTTCGTCTAATTTTTTTGCCGGTTAGAACTACTCAAATTACGTTGTGTTTGTAATAACCAATTTTTGTTTAATTGTTTTTAAGTACAAGAGTACAATCCGTCCGACTACACCCGAGGAAGTCAAGGAAATCCTGAGGAGCCTAAAGCCGAGAAAAGCTCCGGGATGTAACAAGATAGGAAACATCGCTCTCAAGAAGCTGCCCAGGAAAGGAGTAGCGGCGCTAGTCAACATCGTAAACGCGATGTTAAGGTTACGGCACTTTCCAGCCAGGTGGAAAAAGGCCGACGTCATTATGATCCCTAAACCAGGGAAAGAACTAATTTTCCCGTCTTCTTACAGGCCCATCAGCCTCCTCCCAGCCATGAGCAAGGTTGCAGAACGGGTCATCTTGAAGAGGCTAACAGAGAAGACAGAAAAGCTGAACATCATCCCGGATGAACAGTTCGCGTACCGAACAGGACATTCCACGGAACTCCAAGTGCTTCGCCTCACCGAGGAGATTACCAAGGGGTTCAACCAGCGCCAAGTCACCGCGGCGCTGTTCCTAGACGTCGCCAAAGCGTGCGACAGGGTCTGGCACGACGGTCTCCTAGCTAAAATGATGAGTATGGGTTACCCCATCGAACTCGTCAAACTAGTGAGATCCTACCTACACTGCAGACAGCTAAGGGTGAAAATCTCGGACCAACTCTCCACCTACAGGACCGTGGAGGCGGGAGTTCCACAGGGATCGGTGCTGTCACCGCACCTGTTCGCCATCTATACCTCGGACCTCCCCCGGACGACACCGCCCTGATTGCCAGATCCTAGAAGGCCAGAAACGCAACCAGAAAACTCCAGGAAGCGGCCACACTCCTGGAAGAATGGTGCACGAAGTGGAAAGTCGCAGTCAACGCCGACAAGAGCCAAGCCATCCTCTTCAGACGAGTGCGGAAAGAAATACCCACATGACACGTCTCCATGAACGGCGAGGACATCCAATGGCACGACACCGTCAAATACCTTGGCGTGGTCATGGACAGAAGCCTAACGTGGAGACAAAACACGGACGCCATCACAGCCAAGGCCCGACGTACGAGAGCCCTCAACTACCCAATGACGGGAAATGGGAGCTGACTCAACTTGAGGAACAAGCTCACGCTTATCAAGACCCTCATCAGGCCGCAGCTGACGTACGCCTCGGTAGCGTGGGGTTACCAGGCGAAGTCCTACATGAAGAGAGTCCAGGCAGTGGAGAACATCGCCCTCAGGACGGTAGTTGACGCCCCATGGTACGTGAGAACCGCAGACATTGTCAGAGACCTGGAGTACACCACGGTCACTGAAGTCATCCGGGAACGAGCAAAGAAGCTGTACGCCCAAGCCGAGGAGCATGGGAACTCACTGATCAGACAGGCCACTGATTACGACCCCGCCGACGCCCCGAGGCACAAGCGACCGAGGGTTCAGCTACTGGACAAGGGTAAGTATAACCTTTATTTCCCACTAACAGATCTGTTTCAGATACGCCAGGACGGACCAGCACTACCAGAGACATGACGTTTTCAACCCTAACCCAACCTCCTTGCGGGCGTCGGACAACATACCGTCCGACGCCTGTTGTCCTACCTGCTCCGTGGAGACCGAAAGTGCTAAAAGAAGCACTTAGGTCTCCACACTCTCGAGCTACACAGCCCATCCTTACCTTTCCGACGATCCGGGGTAGGATATCAACTGATGTCCTACGTACCGGCAGTCAGTCCCAGCCAAAACTGCCTAAACCCAACTCGACCGATGACTACCCCCGGAGGTGACAAGCTGGCGAAGAAAGAAAACATCAAGACAAGAAGAGCGCCAGAAGAGACCCCAGCCAGCGAGGTTCAACAGCCAGGACCAGGGGAGGTCAGCAGAAAATACCACGACACATCTCACATTTGTGAGCTGGGTCTGGTAGAACTACGCGGGCCCACCTATCTAGGTGCAAAGAGTAATAGTTCTACTCGGCCCTAGTTATCGAGACCGACATCCAGCCAATGGATATTGGCGCGCAAGAGTACAAAGTGTATACAGGACTTTGTACTCTCATGATAAAGGCCTAATAAGCCGAAACATTTGTAGAGAATTTTAAACAAAGTAATTTCACAAGTAACCAACCACAAACTCAGTTCAGTATACAATGAGGAAGTTGCATGTTTTTTTTATATTACAGATAGAAAGACGAAAAATATGCTTCCTAGTATTTTTTATTTTTCTTTTTTGTTAAAATTGAGGGTGAAAAAAATTTTTTATTTCGGCTGGGAACTTAAAACCTCGCTTAAAACCATTAAAACGCTCTATCCCTAACAAATGACGTCAATCGTAACCGGTAGCGTCACGTCATCTAAAAAGAATGCTGTGGTTATAGATCAATACGTTAGGGGTGTTATGAAATGATTATCCGTCATATTAACCAATAATTAATAATAAGATTAAAAATAACAACGTAAATTAGCAAATCCAGGTCCAATTAGTGACGTCAAAATGACGTCAAGCAAATATTATAGCGTTTTCAGTCACGTGGTTTTGTTTACACAAAAGTTCAAGTTTTAATGTGGCATATTTACGAAGCGAAATTTTTCTATGAGTTTCTTTTATTATATTATCAACTTATATAATACATATTATGGTAAAATAACAAAATTAAGCATTTTTAAAATCCACGCATCTTCCTCATTTTTGTTATTATTTTCCCAGGTGCTTCTATGTAAAATTTGAAATGATTCGTTTCTAATTCTAATTTGATTTGCCCATGACCTCAGAAAATTAAACACTTTGTAGAGCAAGGTTTACTAGTTGAGAATTTTATGTAGTCATTTATTTTCTTTGGATTTAATTTTATATCTAAATATTGCACTACGAATTTCAGGTTGAAAGTTTGTTTTGAATATGAATGAGTCAATTACTTTGTTTATTATCCTTTGGCTGAATTATTCATTGCATTTATTTACATTTACAGTTACACAAAGAGTTTATTTAGTTTACTTATTGAATTTGTAGACAAGTAAAAGTTTAAAGCTAAAACAGAAATCGTTTTAATACATGTATTGTAAAGCTGGGACAATAGTCATATTAAAGTTATTTTTCTACAATCTTTACAAGCTTTAACTTTGCGCTTCCAAAAGAAAGCGCTAGATCATTCGCAAAATTTGAATATAACAAAGGTCCTAGAATAAAATCTTGCGGAACACCTCTGTTTATTAAAACAACTATTACTTTCATGACCGTCAATCTCAACTATGTGATAACGATTGTTTAAAAAACCACGAACACCATATTGATTTAGTTTAACAAAAGAAGTTTTTTGTCAACAGCATTAAAAATGTGTATCAAATTCACAAAGGGCAGTGTCTACATTTTTAGTTTTCATAAAACCATATTGAGTCGGCATTAAAATTTTGTTTTTAACAAAGAAATTCATGAATTGCTCATTTATAACTTTAACAGTTTTGAAAGGCCCAATAATAAACTAATTGCTCTGTAATTCGAAAGCACGTTAACATCCCCTTTTTTGTGTAGTGGTAAGACCTGTGCAGTTTTTAAGTTATTAGGAAATTCTCCCTTGTCAAAACATAAATTTATAACAAAAGTAAGAGGAATGTAGATGGATAGTTTACACTTTTACTTCCACGTCCAGTGGAAGTATAGTACTTAACGTAAAAAAAATATTGTTTTTTGTTGAAATAGGCTTAAAATGTCATGAAATGTCGAGATTTTAAATTTGAGCGAAAAAAATTTCTGTCTGTCTGTCGATCTGTCTGGCGGTTTGTCTGTAACTTTTTTTTGTGCGCACGTTTACTCTGGAACCATTTATGATATTGACTTGAAATTTGGTACACTTGTGTATTATAACGAAATCTGGAACTAGATTATATTTTGATCTAATTCCGTTGAAGGGTTCGGGGGTAAATGGAGTAAATAAGGGTAAATAGGCAAAGCAAGCAGGTAAGAGTCTATAAAATTGCAATTTATTTTATTAAGTTGTTTGAAATTTCATCAAACTCGCAGGAATTTGATGATTTTAGTCTATTAATAAAAGAAATAACATCATACTCGGTTACGGGAGAAAGAGAAAACATTTTATGTGACAATGAAATCTTTAGTCAAACTGTTGATAGTGTCATTTTTAGTAGTGTGTTAAATTTATTTGCAGCCTCCAAGTCACTGGTTTGAAAATTATTTTCAAAGAGTACCTACAATTTTTCTTGTAGATTCTTTACCCTGTCTGTATTTCTGAAGCAACATTCCACATTGTTTTTATTTTATTATTTGATCCATTTATTTTATTATCATAATACAATTAGGTTATGTTTTGTATTTAAAAGTAAGTCAACTATATCATTAGTTGTATGTATTTTTTGTTTATATTTTTGCACCCTTTATTAGTTATATCAAGAAGACGTAATTTATCTAGAATGTAATTTTCTAACAAAAAGAGAAATTCACTCAATTTCTTGTTATATTTAATAGTAAACTTATTAACATTAACCGATTTATAAGGACAATTAAGTTAGTGTGTGAGCACTTTTTAACTTTTTGCAAGTCTCTAAATAATGAACATTTGTGTCTGTATATGAATATTAGGTACTATAATTATTATAGATGATGTAAATAAATAACCTTATGCTTATTTTAATTGATGTATTTAAAAAAAATTGTAAAAATATTTACACCTTTTATTTATTAACCACCAATGTTCATAACCTGAAATAAAGATTTTGAAGATTTAACGGATGGATAAAAATATTTCGCCCGACTCCAAATAAAAACCTTTCAGTGTTTTACATAGCCTTCGATAAGGTTAGTAACGTACTTAAGTTATGTACCAAACTGAAACCTTGTAAGTTAAATAAACAGTTTCCGAAACAAAATTTTCCCACTTAAGTAGGAAACACTCCGTATATTTAAACTAATTATTTCCTGTTTCATGTTATCTAATCTTTTTCTATCAGTATTTACTATATATACAAGTACCTGATAACGTATAAACCATGTAGTTTGCTATAATATCCGTTAAAAAATTTAACCTCGGGATAATACAATATTAAAAAATTAAATTAATCATACATCAGTAGTATAAGTAAATAAAATTTTCTATGCAATTTATTTCATTTAGCATAGTTACCTAGTTTAGTTATTACCAAAATTAAGCGAATGTTGCATGAAAATATACCGAGTGAAGCATTTAAGTTGACAAGCGCGAATAACCTGGAAAAATTTCGAGAAAAATATTTCAGACAAAAGTGTCATCATTTCAAAAGGGAGATCTAAATGTCACACCCGGCGGTATAGCGCGAGCCCATCTGTAAGAAATGGGAAATTTGATGATTAAACGTTGAGTAATACAGGGTGTCCCAACCAAAAGTAGGCGCTTTGGAGATAAAAATTTTTTGAAAAATTGGTGAAACACCTCGACCTTGTTTCCAAGGGAGGCATATTTTAATATAATACTTGTATACCTATCATCATCCCTCTACCCTACACGGCCACCCACTCAAAAGATTCAAATGGCAAATGGGGTCGAGTGATGCATCTTTTGAAAGGGCTTTCAATTCTCTACATAACTTTGTATTTTTTAAACTTTTATTTATTCATCCCTGAAAAATAAATTGTTTCATTATTTTAGGTTCGGGAAATAAAAATTATCGTAAGTATTGTTCAAAATGACCCCCACCGACTTCCATACAGTAGTATAATCTGTTTTGAAATTCTGTACGAACATTTCTGAATACATCTGGGTGTCAATAAACGGCATTCTCGAACAATTCTTTCAAGTAACTCTTCCAGAGATGTGGGTTTTGTTGCAAATACCTTCGATTTCAAATGTCCCCACAGAAAGAAACCAAGGGAGTTAAATCGGGTGACGTAGCGGGTCACTCTACTGGACCTCTTCTTCCAATCCATCGCTCAGGGAACCGATTATCCAAAAATTGACGTACCGCTATAACAAAATGTGGGAGTGCCCCATCCTATTGAAAAAACAGTTCGCCCTCTAACAGACTATCGTCTTCTTCGAGGATTTGGGTAATCATTGGGTTGATGTTATTTTCCAAGTGACCTTTCGCCATTTAAATTGTCAGGAATAAAAAACGGCCCGACAATGTGATCCCCTAAAATGCCAGCCCAAATGTTTAACTTCTGAGGCCTTTGGGTATGAGTTTCCATGAACAAATGTGGATTGGTTTCACTCCAATACCTACAATTGTGCCTGTTTACCTATTTTAATTAAAATGTTGATTCATCAGAAAAACACGTATTGTACAGTAGATTGGCATTACCGTTTAATTGTTCACTAAATATCTCACAGAATTCAAGGCGACGATCGGGATCATCTTCGTTTAATTCGTGTACCAATTTAAATTTATATGGATGAAATTTGTGGGCCTTCAGAATTCGATGAACACTGCTTCGTGATACACCGGAAACATCAGCTACTTTCCTGATCAATTGAGTATTATCCATCTGCAAATGACCCGGAACTGCCACTTCGACTGCTTCATTCCTAATCGGTCGCTGAGGTTCATGTTTTTTGTTTCCTACAGAACCTGTTTGCATAAATTTTTTCAATAATTGTAAAACATACTGTAATGGTTATGGGGTACCCTGTTTAACTATAAACAGAAATCCTGGTAATTTTGTTTTCTAGTTAATTAATTACTATTTATTTATCTGAAGGATAAACAAATAAGATTGGCCATTTGCGTGATCGTCTAATTTTGTTAGTGTAGGACCCCAATTTCGTTGTGTGTGTGTAGTAACCCTTTTTAATTTACCCAGGTTCTTTTATATAAAGTTTAATATTACTTGTTTCTGTCTGATACTATATACCTTGAAAATTAATCACTCTAATAATTTAAATACCTGGTAAACTTGAACACCCTGTCTATTAATTGAAAGACCAACAATCAGAAAACCTTGTGGTTACAGTAGGAAAATATTCCTAGTGTGCTTTAAATACAAAGCATTCTTGAAAAACCTTACATGAGATGTGTTGGAAACGAAAGTCCACTATTTGTTTTATAAAAACCGCAGAATAATGATAGACATGAAGTTTGGCTAGTCTGTGATAAAGTACCTTGTTATTGCATAGCTCTAAATATATAGTTCTTGGATATGAACTTGTTATTTTGCAAACGCAAATTTCCCTAGTAAAATATTCAGAAAGTGAAATTCTATGAATTAAATTCGTGAATGAAATCATAACTGAATAACTGGTAATATAATACTATGATAGTTAAAAATCAAAGCTAATATTTCATTTAAAAAACCTAATATTCTCTTAGTACCACAAATGCGTCAATTAAACCTTTTTTAAACACCCCGTAACCAGAATGTTAATGCAATTGCAAATAATAAAGTAGAGTCTCGAATAAGAAAGTAATCACCTTTAGAAATTTGTCAGCTGAATTTCTGTGCGCTCTGTATAGCGTTATATCGCCCGTGAATGCGCTCCTCTAGGTTCTATATATTTAACGTCCTCGTAGAGCATGTCGGTGGTTGAGAAGAATTCGATAAAATAAGATGTAAGTTATAATATTGTTTGGCTAGTAGTTTAGACGGCTGATTTCGTAAAAAATATCCCAAAATAATTTGTTAGGCTCAGCGAGAAACTCGCGACGTAGCTTAGAATGGATTTCAAAGGTAGATATAAAAGTTCGGCGAAAATATCGCGACGTAGCTTAAAAGGTGCTGTCTTCCGATGCCGTCTATCTTCTTCCCCCGTTAATACCACTCCGTCTTCCTTTTATATTGTTCCTGATGTCACCCTTATACCCGGATTATGCATCTCCGCTTGTTTCTTGTGGGAATATGTTTATTTTAACGCTATTATAATATTCGACGCTCAACTTTCTATCTTTTTCTATGGTTAAGCTAGAAACGTGTAGGCAATTCCATACTATGGGAATACACGAAGTACTTGACGTTTATCTGAATATACGATAAATAAACCCTACGACTCGACTAGATTTTATGTAAATTCTGTCTCAAAATTGTAGCGTTTAACTTTGCTTTAAAAATATAATTTTAAAATTGCATTTCTGGTAACTTTACTGTGTTTAATATTTAATGACTAAATAAAAGACAAGATAATAATAATAATAATCTATTTAATGCCCAACAGATAAAAATCCAATTACAGGACAAACTTGAACAAAATAATACTAGTAGTAAGTATAATATAATACAGCTGTGACAGAAACAAAAAAAAACCTTAATATTATATTTGTAAATAGTAGTAGAATAACATGTATATAATTAAGTTATAAAATAAAATGGAATGGAACAGAGTTAAAAAAAACGTAGAATTGAAGTAAAATACATAATAAAACAAAACAAAACCCTTATATCTATATATGTGTAAAAATACCTATAAATAATCTGGCAATACGTAGGTGTAGTGATAGTTAAGTACTATTGGTTGTGAAAGTTATGATAAATGCATTGGTAATTTCCGAAATCGTACTACAGTTGATATCACATACATCTGATATTTTATTGAAGTTATTGCACATAACATGAAGTGGGGATCTAAGAAACACATTAGTTCGAGATGTCTCGCAGTAAAACGTGTGAGTTTGACGTGAGGTTATTCGAGGAACATGAAAAGAAAACATGCCTAAGAGCATGAAATAACATGAATTAAACTGCAATAACTACTTGAATTTGGAAACATAAATAGGAAAAATTTAAATTTGTAAATGCCCTACTGGGCGTTTCAATACTGAGAACCAACGTTTCTATCTGGGTGATTTCTATTGCATATGCGGCTCCGTAGCTCTAGCACAATTATCGTTTTTAAAATAAATGCTGACAATTTCTATTCTCTCCTGAAGGGTATAAACTATTTTGAGAACTCACTCTGGTAAAATGTATCTTAATTTAAAATTGGTTATGAACAAATTAATGTTCAAGAACTATCAAATACTTATGAGTCTTTTATTATTCTAAAACTGAACGGACAAGGACAGTGTTTTTTGTCGAAAAAACTCGTGTTGATTTAAGACCACTAAAAATGTAGTTTTTTTTATATATTCCAATACCCAGTCGCGTGTATTTATTTTCCTTAAGAACGAATCGATAAAAGTTTAAAAAAATACACAGTTATGTAGGAAATTGAAAGACTTTTCAAAAGATGTATCACTCGACCTGTGGAACGCGAGAAAAGGCGAAAAACTGGAGGAATACAATGGTGGAAATGGTTTACACGCCGATTTAGCGCAATACACATTTTTATCCCCCTATTACTGATATTGTTCAATCTTATTCTTAAAAAAAATGTAATTTCGCCAAGTCCTGAAAATAACTCTGTACTCCCAGATTTATCCACAGATTAAACCATTTATTTCACCTCATCAATATGGTTTTCTTGAAAAGGTTCAACATCAAATCTCGCAATAATAAATCAGTTCATCTCTGATTCGATAGATAACAGAGAACAAGTGAATGTGATCTACATAAGTTTCGCTAAGGCGTTTGACCGAATTGACCGCAATTTTATAAGAATAGAATTTGTCTGTCGATAGCCATGCATGCATTTTGTATACACTTCTTCATGTTCTTTGGGGTCGGATGGTTGGAACTTCCTGCTATATCCTAGCAGGCCATGCAACTATATCACCTTTACCCATCCAGGGGTCATTGTACTTCCGATCTAATATTTCTCGTGCAATTATAATAGCTAAGCGAAGTTCAGGTCGTATCAAAAAAAGTTTCAAACAAAAGTTACTTTTTTCTTCTGAAAAATAAGATCCTGAAATAAGAAATATAGATTTCCACTTAAATGAACAAAGGTGTCTCCGATATGACCTTGAAAACGTGGCCAAGGTCAAAAACCAATGTTATCACCACGTCTCCCGTTCAACACCAAACAAGTTTTATTTGAAACATTTTTTTTTAAATGCGTTAGTCTTGAAATAAATCGCTATCTCAAGTTAAATGTCGCACCCGGTAGATATCCGAATATGTCCTCGATCTGAGAAAGCCACAGATGAAACACTTATGAATGTTCCTATTTATAACAAACACGTAAGCCTCCATTGTACATACTTTAGGCCAAGTGAATAACTATTATTGCATATTTGTTATACTCATAAATACATATGAATATTTAAAGGATGTCCAGAAATTGATAAATAGATATTCGTCGACATAAAATAAATACCGTATGTACTTTGAACTAAATTCCGACCCGAGTAGTATATTTTCCTAAATAAGAACATTTCGGCAACTAAACTCTATACCTATATCCAACATCATGTTTTTTCGTCAAAAAAATATTCGCTGTGGATCCTTGTGCTTATATTAGATGAGATTATACTACAATTATTGGTGCAAATTATAATTAGAAGACATCCATGATGTGTCTGAGAACATATATACAGGGTGTCTCACCGGGAACTGAATCGATCGATATAGAGAAAATTACGCATCAGAAAATTTTGAAAATTTAGATAATTACTAATGTCGATGTGGCCAATCCAACTAAAATAATTACAAGCAGCTGGCACTTCCGCTTATACCGGAAGTCGATACCAACTTGCTTATTTCAAATGGAGCACCCTATATATTTTAGGGTTTTCGAAAAGAGCATAAAATTCTGAGTCGAAAATATGTAGCATATCCTATACCTAAGCCTAGCTGTTTCAGAGATATTTGACTTTTGTAGAAAATTTGCAACGGTTGCAAGAACCATTATAACTTTCTTCGTGTAAAAGATCCTCATTTGCTTCTTGTCACATAAAAAGAACACAAGGAGAACTATGTTCTATAACTGAAATAAATTCAATAATATCATACCAAGTGTCGATATACACAAAAACGCAAAATAACACTAACACTGTAACATGCGTATTAATCGAATTGAAGATATGGCATGAACTAAAATAGCAGAGATAAGATCAATTTAAAATATTCTCTATATTTCATTTTAATTTAATAATTGCTCAAAATTCCGCCCTCGAACCTCGACACATTTCCTCATGGGTAGCTCTTCTAATTGAATCCTGTGATATGTTTTGAAATGCATTTCTTACTATTTGCATACAATCTTCAATGGTTGTTAATGGGCTCTCATAAACTTTATATTTAATAGTTCCCCAAATGAAATAATCCAGAACTGATAAATCGGGCGAGCAAGGAGGCCATAAGAAAGGTCCATTATTGGCAATCCATTGATCATAAGAAGTTTCTTGTAAATAATTATTAATTAAATATGTGTTATGTGGGGGAGCACCATCGTGCTGATAAAAAATGATTCTATGTTCGGCGAGGGGTAAATTTTCTAAATAGTTATTATTCAAATTTTGTAAGATATTCAGATATCTTTCACCTAAAAAAAAAAAAAAATTACCATACATATTAGCAGAAGAGAAAATTTAATTTACCGCTTAAATTTTCTTGATAAAATTGTAATGCCACCACTCTATCGTTTCTTATGGCACAGTAGACATTAAACTGCCAACTTTTCTGAAAGTTTCGCTCTCAGAACATATGAGGATTTGAGTCACTCCAATAATGCGAATTGTGTCTATTAAAAAATCCATTTTTAGTAAATTTTGCTTCATCTGTCCATATAATATTTCCCAAACAAGAATCGCGACCCTCAGACCTTATTAGAATAAACTCTGTCTTCTCAGGAAGTCTGTTTCTTTTAATCCTTGAACCATATGGAATGAAAACGGGTGAAACTTATGTTTTAATAAGATTCTGTGAATTGAATCCTTGCATACTTGCATAGTCCCGATTCCAGAGCAATTTGTCTTAAAGACATCCTTGGAAATGCAAGAAAATATCCCAGAATGACTATTTCAATGTTTTCGTCATCAACAATAGGCTTTCTTGTTTGCGTTTTTGCCTTGACACAGCCATAATTTTTAAAATTTTCCAGTATGCGTTTTACAGTGTTTGGTGACGGTTTCCGTTTTTCTGGATATCGAGTAGCAAATGTGCTGCAAGTTCTTGATATTACTTTATTACATTCTCCATAAATAATAAACAAATTTAAAATGTCTTCATGGGTGTAATTTAAACGTGCTGGCATTTCTTGACATAAGATAATGACTGATTGTTTCTACTCATGGCTATTTTGATGAAATGTTTATAACAATTCATGGATTTCTAATAAAATCGCAAATATTTCAAAAAGTTGTCATTTTAACCCCCACAATGCTAATATCAGAAAAAAGGGAATTCAATTTTACACAACTTGACGTAAAAAAATACAGGGTGTTCCATTTGACCTAAACAAGTTTTAGCAGTTTGAAGTTGACAAGATGTAACGAGAAAAACGGAACACTTGGTATGATATTATTGAATTTATTTCAGTTGTAGAACGTAGTTCTCCTTGTGTTCTTTTTACGTGACAAGAAGCAAATGAGGATCTTTTACACGAAGAAAGTTATAAAGGTTCTTGCAAACCGTTGCACCTGTCAAATTTTCTATAAAATGTCAAATATCTCTGAAACGGCTAGGTTTAGGTATAGGACATGCTACGTATTTTCGACTCAGAATGTTATGCTCTTTTCAAAAACCCTAAAATATATAAGGTATTCCATTTGAAATAAGCAAGTTGGTATCGACTTCCGGCATAAGCGGAAGTGCCAGCTGCTTGTAATTATTTTAGTTTGATTGGCCACACCGACATTAGTATTATCTAAATTTTCAAGTTTTCTGATGCGTACTTTTCTCTATATCGATCGATTAAGTTCCCGGTGGCATATTCGTATCGAACGTATGCTATCGCAGAGACGGAAGTAACCGATAAGGTACGATGTCTTGAAGGGCAAGAGATATATGCGTTTATAAATAATACTTAACGCCGTCTGTTCTAGATTTAATAAGGTGCTAAGCACTATTATATATCCCTTGCCCTTCAAGACACGTTCGCGCCCATCGACGCTTCGAAATCGAGGAAAGTTAAAAATCTATCAAAGAACAAATCCAAGGCGCCTCATTCATTACGATCATACACGCTCGATATAATCAAATATTCGGCTCCTCTAGTTCTGCGATAGCATACGCTCGATACGAATATGCTTCCCGGTGAGACACCCTGTATATGTTCAAAAATTGTTAAATGAACGTCCATCGATGTAAAAAATATGTACTATCTAGTTTAAACCTTTAGACCTAGAAGTTGTAGATGGTTTTCATACGTACATATTTAGTGGACATACTTAGAACATAGTAGTTCTTGTAAAGTCTTAAAGTAAGTGAATGACGCTGGGATGGGTCGTTAAAATAAAAATATGTTTGCTTAAATTACATCTTATCTTTTCATATGTAATAGTACATTTCTGACAACGTTAAGTGTAATGTTTGAAGTAGTTTCTACGAGCACCAAAACACTTGAGCTATACTCAATTATGATAGTTGACGAGCGTTTCGCCAACTATGTTGGCATCATCTGGAGATGATTAAAACTCAAAAGTCACGCGTGGAAACTTATTCACAGTACTGTCACACCTAAGGTTTCAAGTAATCATCCAACGTTAAAATAAGAGAAAATCATTATTTGTTTAAGTTTAAAAGTTTCGTGTGTTCAGATACATAAATAGACTACAATTTTCAATCAATATACTTTTTTATTATATGCGTTGTATTTCTTGGAAATCACTACCACAACTAAATTTTATATGTATGATCTGTTCTTTACCCCAATACATTATTATTATTGTGATTTTATCGATTTCGGTTCAATCTAATGTATGGTTTCTTTTTTACGCCTTCGTTTGTTTTATTACCTGATAGCATATTGATGAGGTCCGCATATATGATTGGGATTATTTTTTTCTTACTCAAATCACTCAGTTTTCGCCAATAAATTAGATAGCATGGATTAAACGCACGTGTCCACTAAAAATACTGATAAATAATAATTACATTTAGGTATATTTTTGTTATATACATACATTATAATTATTTACCTCCAAAAATACTTAAACGGAAATGTTATTGAATATAAAATAAATATATTTATCATTATTGTTAATTAATATACATTTTGATATTTAAAATACATTTTCTTACATTTTTGTCAAATTTCAAAACGATTGGATATGTAGTAGTGGGTTAAAATTGGATTGCAAGATTTGACACTAACAAAATTAGTATATGCAAATAACAAACACTAACAAGTGAAACTGAATAGTAGCTTGTAATATTACATGAAACATATATTATTAGCCATAAACAATTCAAATATTTAGTTCGTATCATATGTTAACAAGTAAACAACCGTCTTTATGGGATGTTGATAATATAAATGATGTATAAGTACTTTAACCTAGTTATTGTTTATTGCTCACTTTTTTATTTCTGCAATACTGTGAATAAATATATTATTATTCAAAACCAGATGATTTTTGAACTGGATTGTATTTATAAAAATACCCTATACACTAAATGCAAGGCATCACCATTAGCGTTAAAAGAAAACATTATTAATTTTAATGGCGTTTATAAGCGAGAATAAAAAAATAAGATAAGCTTAAAATTAATTTATTTATTTAAGATGTTTGATACCCGCGTCATAACAATACAACAGAAGAAATTCTCCCATCTAGCAAAGGCTATTTTAGACCTTCACAATCAGCTCGCAAACTGAGACACCTAGCTAAGTGGGTCCTGTTTACTCTAAATAGTTTTAATTATAAAATTATCCCCAAGGAGTGATTCCATAAATTACGTCACACGAATTTCATGATTTTTGGAGCCCCCCCGTCCTTGTCACAGGTGGTCACATTTGGGTGACCCCCCTTTATCTGGTGTGACGTTACATATTTTGCAGTTTTAAATTTAGAAATAATCAAATTAAAACAGCGCTTCCAAAATTATTTATATATTTCTATTAATCTTTTTTAATAAAATAAACAATAAATCAAACATTTTAGAAACTTTACAAAACATAACATATTTGTTAACTATGATGTTTGCAGTGTGTATGATGCGATAGACCTAAAACTGTGTTACAAACGTTGTGGTTTCAATCATTACGAGAAAACGTGCCCCAGCAATATTTTAGTGTGCCCTCTGTTAATTGCGTAAATGCTAAGCTGGATGATAATAACCATGTTGTCTGGGATAGCATAAAATGTACTGTATACAAAAAGAAACTTGCACATCTTAGGGAAACATTATTTGATAGCAAATAGCAATTAGCTATGAGCGAGCTTGACACCTCTGGAAATTGTAAAAATATCTCAGGTAATCCATTTCATTTTTATTACCAAAATGTTCGCGGATTAAAAACCAAAACACACGAACTGTTCAGGTCACTTTGGTATAATTGCTTTAACCCAAACATGGCTGGACCCTGGTGTGTTCGACTCTGAACTTTTTCCAAATGACTTTTATGTTTTTAGGAAAGATCGAAGTTTCTATCTGACAAACATGAGCAGCGGTGGGAGTGTCTTACTAGCTGTAAAGAATTCATATTCGTCCGTTATGCTAGATCTCAATTCAATCTGCAATGTATTACCTGGTATTGACTTAATCGGAGTAAACTTAGTCTGTCTCATCACTCTATTGTCTCTCTAGTATTAATGCTAAAACCTATGAAACCCTGTTTGACAAGATAACAACAAATATTCACTTCCTCATCAGTGAAGATAAACCAATTATACTAGGTGACTTTAACATTACAAATTATGCACATTCCCTATCTACCTCTGAGGTATCCAATAGACATGTTGGCACACTTATTAACTTCTGTAAGTTCCTGGACCTCAACCAGTACAATAAAGTAGTAAATTCAAATGGCGGGCTTTTAGATCTGGTCCTAATCAGATCACAGGTCACGTTTAACTATTCAGAAAACTACTTAGTCCCCGTAGACCTCCATCATCTACCGCTAGATTTAAGCATTAGCTTAAAGGCAGGTCGCATTAGACATTTAGGCAACGATCATCCATCCTTTAATTTTAAGAAAGCAGATTATTTGTCTAGTTTCAATAATGTTAACGAGGTTTGCACCCAACTTTACGATAAATTAGATTCTGTATTCCTACAAAGCGTTCCTAAAACAACTCATAAAAATTCATCATATCCCATTGGTTCACTAGAACTATTTTAAGAGCTATTAAGCAGAAATCCCGTCTATAGAATCGATATAAGAATAATAACGAGGTGCACTACCTTAATCAATTCAAAACTCTGCGTTCCAAAATAAAAAGAGACAGTGAACTTACTCACAAAAGTTACATTCAGCGCACAGAAACGCACATTAAAACTAACCCAAGTAACTTCTGGTCTTTTCTGAATACTATGAAAAATACAACTAGCATACCAAATTCCATGTGTTTGAACAATAATTCCTTAAATGACACCCAAAGCATTGTCGATGCATTTTCCCAGTACATTCAATCGTCTTTTATCACATCATCCATGTATAACAAAAATGAACAAGAAATCACGGGACTTATTCCTCAACTTAATATCCCAACCATTTCCGAACAAGATGTCTTAAAGGCTCTAAAAAAATTCAAAAATAAACTCACTACGGGTCCCGATGGTATACCAGCTTTCTTGTTAAGAGACTGTCCCAATTTTCGCTTACCACTGTCTATCATCTTTAACTTAGCACTACGAACAACTACTTTTCCCCACATATGGACTCAATCTAAAATCTGTCCTGTTTTTAAAAAAGGTGACAATACTCTTATCGAAAATTATAGATCCATAGTTATCCTGAATAATTTTTGTTTTATACGATATAATCACTTTCCATGCAACATCTCAACTCTCCTTCAGTCAACACGGGTTTTTGGCAGGTAGATCTACAGTTACTAACTTGGTCAAACGGTGGTCAAACGGATATAATTTACACAGACCTGTCTAAAGCATTTGACAGACTGGATCATTTGCTCCTATTGCAAAAGTTGTCAGTCTTTAGCTTAAGTCTTGACTTTCTAAGTTTCTTCGAGTCATATATTTGTAACAGGGCATTAAACGTCAAGTATCATGGATTCTCATCTATCGAAGTACTAGCGACGTCAGGAGTTCCGCAGGGCTCTGTTCTCGGCCCACTGTTTTTTATAATTTTCATCAATGATATTTGCCGAGGTTTGAAAAGTAATGTCCTTCTATATGCCGATGATCTTAAACTGTTTGCATCTATTAATTCCGAAGAAAAATTCGTGGTGTGAAATCAATAGGCTACTTTTAAATATATTCAAATGTAATGTGAAGACTTTTACGAGGAGAAATAACTCAATTAACTTTTCCTACAAAATAAGCAATGAAATGGTTACAAAATGCACTCAGTTCAAGGATCTTGGAGTCATCTTTGACTCAAAATTAACTTTTGCTCCCCATATTAATTACATAACTGCTAATGCCTACAAAAATCTAGGCTTTATCTCGCGTAACTCAAGGCACTTTACAGATATTTCCACACTTTCTCTTCTATTTAATGCTTTTGTACGGCCAAAATTGGAATACGGTAGTATCGTTTGGAATCCACATTACAATAATCATATCCTTAATTTGGGACTGGCTCAGAGAAGACATGTTAACCATCTTTCTTACAAAGTTGATGGATTTTATCATCCCAGGGGCACACCACAATCTGACTTGCTAGCCAGATTTAATTTAAATGACTTAGCAACGCGTAGAGTCTACTTTTCTGTGCTGTTCCTATTTAAACCTTTAACAAGTCAGATAGACTGCCCGGATATTCTTAGCTCCATCCAATTTAATATTTCATCTTTTCAAACTCGCTCATACGCTCAATTCTATTTGGATATATCAAGAAAAAATGTACTAAAATCTTCTCCTATTCACAATATGTACTCAAATTACCTAAGCTATCAGGCGAACCTTGATGTTTTCAATTGTAGCATTAATAATATAAAACAATGTATTTTAAATTACTCTTAAGTTAACCTTCAGTTTTCTACTACGCCACCGTTTAAACTATGTCCTCATATATATTTTTCTTTTTTGTTGTTGTTTCCTCTCTTTAGTTTTAGTTTTAATAGTAATTATTCCTCTGTAAATTATTTAGTATTAAGTTTTTATTTCTGTACTGTATATACATTTCTTTGTATATTTCCTGCCCGTAATTGGATGCATGTCTGTTTGGGTAGCCATATTCGTAAAATAAAATAAAATAAATAAAAATAACAAATCAAAGGAACGATACAAAATTTAATCACTTTGTGTCCATGGACTTTCAACCCGTTGCTTTATATTATTTATGATTGGCATAGCAGTCACTTCGTTCTCGATTTGGATAATGTTAGGTACATTCGATGTCTCAATATCCTCTTCATCCAACTATATTGATCATCATCATTTTAAACAAATTTAAACCTTATAACAATAATGATAGAGTTAGTAATATTTTAAAGTTTTTCGTTAGAGTTGAAGTTTAAAGGTTTAATACTTTAGATTTATACATGTGACTCATGAAGCTTATGACTCGTCCCCCCCTTGTCACACGATATCACACTTTGTTGACCCCTCCCTCCCCCTTAACGTGTGACGTAATTTATGGATAGCCCCTAATCTGTAAGGCCCAGTGCCGGATTAACAACAAGGCAATGAGGCATTGCCTCAGGGTCACCACCAAAATGGGGCCCCCACCAAATTGCCTTTTATAATAAAAAATTGTGCTGATGAGAGATCATTTTCAAAACTAAAATTGACGAAAAATAGATTAAGATCGCCTATGAGCTAAGATAGGCTCAATCATTTAACTAGGTAGTATGAGTATCAACAGTGATATCTTACGAGCATTGGGATGTAAAAACGTTATTATTAACACTATGTAAATAAAAAGGTCGTCATGATTTACACCCCAGATTCTAGAAAGCTATGGAGGATGGTTTTCCGAAAATCACCGGTCTTGAGCAAACCTCCACACCAATTTTGCCTACAGGTCCCCATCCATGTTCATTCGGCCCTGGTAAGACCTTGTGTATCTACCTAGCACAAAATCCAAAATTTTAGATTTTCAAAGAGCTACTCGGTGACTTGAGAGGCTGTTACGAAAACGAAGGGAAGACGGAGACGAAAACTACCACGAAGACGACAACCAAAACGAAAAACAAAGAAAAAAAATTGAAGTCTCGATATATAACCATTTTTGTTAGCGTTTTCTATTGTTAGCATTGCTTCCAATACATGAATCGATGCTCTCTGTAAGTAGTATCAATATTTAGTGTTCCTCTTCTGAAACATTTTTCAGCTAAGTTTATGAAAATTAGGTGGTTTGAATTCCGAGGGTTGCACTGATTTTCCAGTTGTAGATATTTTTTACATTATCAGAGTTTCTTCCACTTTCAAACAACAGTGAATTTTTTTTAACATCTCTAAAAATTCTGTTTTCTCTCGTTCATACAGTTTTACACCAAGTACAGAGGTGCAACCAACACGAATATTCACAAATTGTCACGGGCAAACAAGTGTAAGTACTTTGGATTACTTAACTACGAATGTACCATGCTAAAGTACTGAATGCGTTTATAACTGACCATTATGCACAAACCATAGATATTTATATTAAAAAAGAACCTAGATTCATAGAACCAAACAAAATTGTTACATTTAGAAGCATGACAGCCGAAAATATTAATTTTTTCGTGCAAAATGTCCAAAAACTATACTTTTCCATGGTATATTTGGCTGATATTAATAAGTAATTTAATTATCTATTAGAGTCTTTAACCTGGTGTTTAGAAATTAGCTGTCCTGTTATTAAAAAGAAAGTACGTAAGGTAAATAAGATAAGTCCATGGTATACCAAAGAATTAAGAAATGAGAGAAATGGGTTAAATAATCTACACTAGTTAGCAAAAACTTTAAATTGTAAGGAAATCATAGAAACCTACAAAAGAAAAATGCAAGAGTACAAAAAAACATAAGAAAAACTAAATCAAATTACTACAAAAATAAAATAAAGCAATCTACAAATAAGGCACGTACAACCTGGACATTAATTAATAAAAAACTAGGTAAACAAAAACCCAAAACAGATAAAATCGATCTAAAAATACAGAATGTTTCTATAAACGAACTTGATAAAGTTGCTAATTCTTTTGCTTAGTATTTCTTTACTGTTGCAGATAAAAAATTAGAACAACATTTGAGAGAAAACCTAACCTAATTTAAAAAATAAAAAATCCACTGAATTAGATGAATTTAGTGTAGTACTGTTAAAATCAATTAGTGATTATCTGCAAACATATCTAATTAATAAATCTCTTGCTACTGGTGTGTTTCCTGATGTTCTTAAAATAGCTTGTGTAATTCAACTCTATAAAAAGGAGAATGCTTTAAGTATCGAAAATTACAGGCAAATATCACTCCTTAGCGTATTTTCAAAACTTATAGAAAGACTGGTACACGATATAATAACTAAATATTTAAACATATCTAACATAGTAACACCAAGTCAGCATGGATTTAGAGAAAACATGTCCATAGAGACAGCGTCATATCATATGATAAATTATATATATCAGGAGCTGGATATAAATCAGTATGTAATATCTTTAATGTTCGACTTATCATGTGCTTTCGACACAGTTAATGTTGATTTTCTATACAAAAAACTATGCGCATTCATAAAAATTTACTAGTTTGGATCAAATCTTACATGACAAACAGGAAAATGATAGTAAAATATAATAACACTCAGTCAGAAAGATACAATGTTAATATGGGAGTTCCCCAAGGTTCTGTACTGGGTCCTCTTCTTTTTATGTTATATGTCAATGATTTGCCACAACATATTTCAACCGGTAAAGTTACGATGTTTGCTGACGATGTAACCGTTAACAATCTCGGCACAGACTCCTGAGGAACTATCACTTTGTATGACATATGTCTGCGATGAACTTGAGACATGGTGTCAAAAAAACCGTTTATATAAATTTTCACATAAAAGATCAGTGCCTCCAAGTTTCGAAGCTGAAAATAATATTAAACTATCAGAAAGTACTGAATTCTTAGGAACCCATCTTGACAAAAATCTCGGATGGGATATGCATATTGACTATATCTGCACCAAGTTAATTCTGCTTTCTTTGCTACAGTCCAGATGAAATTATCTCTAAATACAGAGGGACTGATGAATATCTACTATTGTCTTGCTTATAGCCATATCTCGAATAACATTGTATTGTGGAAGAGGTGCATCAATAAATAGAGTTCTTGTAGAACAAAAAAGAATTTTAAGGTTAATTTATAACATAAGACCAATGGAAACTTGCAGAAACATTTTCAAAGATAAATATATTCTAACTGTCCCTTCTATATTTTTTGTTCAAATTGCAACTTATAGTATGTTTAAAAAACAAACTAAAATATTTTTTATTGAAAAGGCATTTTATAACGTAAAAGAATTTTTAAATTCTCGAATCTCATATTTCGATTTAATTATTTCTCTAAAAAAAATTTTGTTGCATACACATTATACAGAATATCATAATTACTAGTTGAATATAGATTTTAATGTGTTATATTGTTCTGTTTTTAGTTTATTTTATTTTTTATTTTATATACTGCTTTTTATATATTTATATTGTATACTTTGATAGACCGCTCTTAAATTTAAGAAGGTTCCATATTTTTAATAGATTGGAATAAATCTCTTCAAAGTTATGACAAGAGAGGTTGACATTACAAATATTAACCTCCAGAAAACTTCCCAGTATATGAAAATGCTTAAACTAGCAAGCACTCGACCTTATTTAATGAGCGAGGTCAAATAATAATATAATAATAATAATAATACCTTTATTTCCATAGACTTTTACAAGCATTAGAATATAGTCAAATTGGTCAAGTTACACAAGACATATACATATATAAATTTGTCAATAAAAAAATAAATTAGATACAGGATAATGTAAAAGAACAAACAATACATTTCAAGATATTAACTTTCCATAGGGAAAACGAAAACAAACTCGAGAAAATATTTCCTCTGTTGTCAGCTGGTATTGGTAAAATTAGTCCCTAAATACTCATCGACTGAGTAAAACGAGTGTTTGAGTAAAAGTGATTTTACTTCTCTTTTAAAAAGATTAATGACATTTATTTTCTTGATGTGCACAGGTAATTTATTGAATAATTTTATAGACATTAATTTGGGACCTTTTGCAACGATGGATAGGGTGTGAACTGGTATGTTGAGATTATAATTCTGTCGCAGATTTTTTCTGCTATTAAATTGCTCCAAGTTTTCTTTTATATACAATATACAGTTGAGAATATATAGAGATGAAGCAGTTAGAATTCCCAGTTCTCTGAAAAGAAGTCTACAAGAATGACGAGGAGATTTAAAGGACATAGTACGTACAATTTTCTTTTGAAGCGTGAACACTTCGTTAAATCGAGAACAGTTACCCCAACAGATTATACAATAATTTAGACAAGACTGTATATGAGCAAAATAGTACATTTTTAAAATATGGATATTGACAAAAGAACGAAGCTGTCATACGACAAAGCAGTGGGTAGATAACTTATTATTAATAAAGTCTGCTGTAATCTGGTTTCTTGGTGGTAAAAAGTAAAAAATCTGTTTTTATATTACTCAGTGCAAGACCGTTACCCTCACAGTAAGTTTGCATCGAACTAATAGTGTCACTAGCTTTATGGCTGAGTTCGTTTATGTCATTTGAGTTAACCGCAACGGTGGAATCATCTGCAAAAAGCGTTATAAAAACATCTTCTATGTGAAGCGCGATATTGTCAATAAATAAAATGAATAATAAGGGTCCCAGAATACTCCCTTGAGGAACGCCCGTAGTAACCTTGAGAGAATCAGACGTACCGGTTTTACCAGCATCTCTTAAGACAACAAATTGAGTTCTATCCCTTAAATAGGACTCTATCCAAGTTAAGGCTGGACCACGGATTCCATAATTTTCGAGTTTATCCAGTAGTAAATTGTGGTCGACCGTGTCAAAAGCACGTGTCAGATCAAAAAATAAACAAGCCGATTTTGTTTTGTTTTCAAAGTTGTTTAAAATATAGTTGCAAAGAGTTAGAACAGCATCTTGTGTTGATAGACCTTTCCGAAAACCGAATTGATATGATGATAATAAATTCTGACTAGTAATAAAGTTGTTTAATCTGACATAATAGGATTTTTCAAATGTTTTTGAAAAGGCCGATAGGACAGCAATACCTCTATAGTTTGAAATTAAGGTTTTATCATTTTTCTTGTGAATTGGTAATATTAAAGATGTTTTTAGAATATCTGGAAAAGTCTCCTCAATAAAGGATAGATTTATGAGGTACGTTAAAGGCTCAACAATGTATTCCGCTACTTTATTTAGGAGTGAACACGGTATCTCGTCATAACCTGAAGAGTTTTTTGTGGAAACAGATTTTATGATGCTTAGCATTTCGTTTGAACTGAACGGGAACAGAAAAATTGCATTGAGGTTAAAAACCTGTTTATTATCACTCAAAATATGGGGCATATTTTAGGTTAGTGTTTTTATGGAGTTGATAAAAAAGTTATTGAATGCATCTGCAGCACTTTGCAAGTTGTTTATGTCATTGCCATCCGGAGCAACAAAGTTTTTAGGAAGTTCCTTTTTATCATCACTATTCTTGATGATTGACCAGGCTGTTTTAGATTTGTTAGTCGAATTAAGAAATTTAACTTCATAATAATTTTTTTTAGCCTGTTCAATTTTAACACGATGATTTTTTTTTAATATCTTATACCTAAGATAAACTTCGTTATCTTCTGATAATTTGTAGATTTTGTGTAAGTCTCTTAGGAATACTCCTTCATTTATAATTTTGTTTGTGATCCACGGTTTATTGTTTTTATTTTCATTTTTTTTGATTTTACATAATTCTAATGGAAAAGCCCTATCCATCAGTTTCAAGAAGGTGTTATAAAAGTTAGTGAAACTAGTCTCACAACTTTGCTCTTTAGCCATAAAATTCCAATTTTCTTGCGATAATAAATATTTAAAATGGTCTAAATTGTCTACGTTATTAAAGAATCGTTTGAGTTGATAAGCCATTTCTTCTTCATTTGTGTTACGGTTGCAACAGAAGGTAATTAATTGCAAAAAGTGATCAGATAAATCCGAATATATTATTTGTGGATTTAATGAGTTTTTATCGACATTTGAAAAAATATTATCAATTATGGTTTTCGTCTCCCCTTGTATACGTGTAAAGTCAGTTATACATTTATTTAACCCAAAACAGTTAAGAATGTTACATAATTTTTTAGCGTTAATATCCTCAACACTATCGTCAAAGTTAAAATTAAAATCTCCACAAAGAAAAGTGGGAGAGTTGCTAGTAGCAATAGAATTTAACAGCATATCCATTTTGGCTATAAAATATTCTGCATCCGTAGCTCTACTAGACGGAGATCTATAGAAACAACCTACTGTGATACAACTATCCACCAAGAGAATTTCAATTAAGGCATATTCAAATAACATTTCAATTTTTTCCACACTAGAAGCATTTATCCTAAAATTAAGCTCATTTTTGATAAATATTGCGACCCCACCGAATTTATGGGTTTCTCTGCAGAAATAGTCGGTTAACTAATACATTTCCAAATTTATAGCAAAAATTTCCCTTTCATTATAATTGATTTCGGATATACAGACAATTTCTGGAAAGTCTAAACTTTGGATTACTAACTCAAACACATCTAATTTATTACGAAGACTTCTTACATTTAAGTGACAAGTTCTTAGACTGTTTAAAGTTAAATCCTTGTTACTGGGCAATGGAGTAGGCGGAACTGGTGTAGTGAGAAAATTAGTAGCATTTGCTATGGAGTTGTTGGTTCCGAGGCTGCTGCATGGAAATTTCGTCCCTTAGGAAAGTTGAAGCGATTTACGACGGCTCCTTCAGGCCAGATTTCAGGATCATAAACATCCTTGACATGTGCAATTGGGAATGATACCATAAAAGAACACGTGTATTCGTTTTTGTTTAATTCTTTGTACTCGAAATTAATATGAGGTGCGATTTCTTGTAGAAATTCTTTTAAATTTTCAGTAGAAGTACTCGGGTTTAACCTATGCTTTGGGGTTATACTTGATCGCACTCTGAACTGGAGGAGATATATGGAAATAAAGATAAACAAATCATGTGTGGACTTCTAGCACTCTGGCAGTGTCGCAGAGCAGTGGGATGGTCCTGAGATTCATGAGAGAGTCATTGTTTGGTGCCGCAAAGTAAGGCAGAGAACAGCAACATCTCAACAGATACTGGCATGCCTCTATGTTAAGACTGCAATTAAAGAGACACCTACAGTCGCAGTGGAGACTCTCCTGAACATATATATAGAGGAGATGGTGTTAGAAAAGCTTTAGCTGTTTTCGCACAAAACAACAGCGTCCAATTCTGCTGGGTGAAAGGACATGACAATCAAAATAATGAGAAAGCGGACGTCTTAGCCCGCAAAAGTTCTGAAAGCGCCTTGAATGGTCCCGAATCTGCAATAGTTTTCCAACTCAGTTCATAGCACCGTGGTGGAGAGCTATATTATAATATGCACTTAAAGGCCACGCGGACTGTTGGAGCAGGATAAGATGGCTTTCGCTGACTGACCCCGGTCGTAAGCTAGGCAAATACTGTCTCCAGGAATAGTCTACCTACAGGGTGTCCCAATAGTGTATTTTAAAATATTGAAATATACAGGGTGACACAAAAAAATTGAGAAAATTCACTTTGGAATGTCCTGAAATAGCGCTAGTATAAAATACACCCTGTATAATTATAATCAATATTTGATGGTTGCGTCGTCGTTGTAGTACATTCCTTGTCTACATCTCTAAAAGCACATTTGAACTATGCTAAGCCCAGTCAGGCAATTTATTTTTCGATTGCAACAGACACTGGACCGCTAGATGGCGCCTGCTGACTATTTTACATGTGCTATTGTAAAAATACCGGGATGTACCAAATAGTCAAAGGATCCTCGTGCCGATAGTCGCATGCCTACCTTGCACTGACGAGAGCCAACAGCTCGAAACTGCAGTCCGCAAGTGGCGTGTGACGACTGGCAAGAGAACTCCATTAAGTAGGATCAGTCTTTCGGCTGGTGTTTGTTGCAATCGAAGCATTAGCGTTTTGATGGTAATATGCAATTATTACATTTAACGCACCAGACTTGTAACTTGTAATTCAGCGCTCGGCGGGGCACATAGCCCGGAGTGTAGCTGTTGGTTGCAGTCTGATTACGTTCCTTATAGTAAAATAAGGATTTTATGTTTAATATTCCGCTCTCTAAAAGCACATTTGAACACAGCGAATTAATTTGTTAAAACTTGTTCCTACCAAAATTTTCTTATTTTTTCGAATAACTCGGCAACGTCACGTCAAAAACCAAAAATCTAGAGGTCGTTGGAAAGATTTTACGCTGAATTCATAAATGTAAAAATATATGTGTTCCATTTTTAAAAAATGACCTCGAAGATGCTCCGCTGTAGCGAGTCACCCTGTATATTTCAAAATATTTTTAAAATATGCGCCTTCCAAAGTCTGATAATAAGGCCGACATTGGACTTTGACGTACTATTGGGACACCCTGTATGTAGCAACATCCAACACAAGGCTCTTTCAGAGTCTTCAGAAAAAAACGGGTCATATTACCTGGTGTTGTGTTACTTTAATCCATTTTCACTAGTATCTCTGTCTTTGCAAACTATGAGAAACTTAGCTCCAATTTTTTCATTTCTTGATGAGATAGCGTGATGTTTTTTTACAAAAAGACCACCGCGACGCCATACATTGCGGCAAGAAACAAAGATTATTCAAATCTGCCCAACCGTTCCCGATTAATTTCTGAATATATTATATAAAAAATACGTATGCGTCAAATTCAAAACATTCTCCCTTTTAAATTTTTTAAAGTCGATTTAAAATATAATGTCCCTTAACATTTGTTATTCAAGTAACACCCAATATTAAAACACTTGCACCTCCCTGACATTGCCGAATTATTTATATACACCAGAAACTTTTTTCATCAAGTGGCCATAAAGTGTATTTGCAGATCGCAGGAGGCGCAAAAATTTGTAGTTTTTTCATTTTCAGGACAGTGAAAAATATTTATATATCTTTAAAAATTCATCTCATATTTAAAAATAATTTTATTTCAAACTGTCACGCAAGTGGACTTTATTGAGGCTCATGACGTATTACATAATATAATAATAACGACGATACGAGATTGTAAAGCGCAAAGAACAAAATCTCATATTCTTTAGCTCGAAAGTAATAACCAAGGCAATGCAGGACCTAAGGAAATTGATCATAATCGCTGTCAATTCTTGCAGGGTATATGGTTAAACTCTACTAGACACAACCAAACAGCTACGTATAACCACTTGAGAAACTTTAAACTGAAGAGTGCCTGAACCAGAAAACATCCTGAGCTTTTAGCTGAAATAATTCCCAGCCCTACTTTCCCATTCCGTCAGAGGGTTGAACATAATTCTTGATGACTGAATAAAATTTTCTAATGTCTTGGATCGTGGAATAACAATGACTGATTCCGTCTGAAGTCTTGGACACAAATATTAGTTTGTTTTTACGTCATATATCTAAGTTACTAGAATATGTATTGTTTCAATTTTCTCATCCCATATATATAATTCTTAATTAATTTTGATTAGTTAGTATCAGATATAGATGTAATTAATATACTTAAGAGAGAAAGAATAACGAGTTTTAGTTTTGATCATATAAATATATGGGCGTAATCTTATCCAGATTCAAGATAAATTTAATCCGCTTTCGTGCAAATAGCCAGTAACAATTCATAATAATATTGAAAACAATTGATAACTGTTTGATAAAGTAAAATAAACCAAGGCTATGTTCATTTTCTTATTCAAGTTTTTAACGATGTATTTTTTTTATTTAGGTAATAACATATAATTTATTCTCTAAGTACACTATTTATAGGACTATGTAGATCATATTTGGGTTATAGTTTTCTATTTTAGGTAATTTATTGGCAAGCATTTTATACCTAGACTCTGTTCAGTCTCTATTAATAAATTTATTGAATGCTGCCAAATTTGTAAGCCCCTGGATTGCATAAAATAAAATATTATTAATATAAGAACACAATATTTATTCATTCATCGTAAAATGCTATTAACTTTTTCAGTAGGTATAGCTTTTCCAAATTTCATTTACATATTATATACATATACATGTATTTACACAAAAAGTCCCAAGTTTCCATAAAATCATTTGATCACAAGCACTTCTTTATACAGTACGGAGACCGCTACTAGGCACATAGAAAAGTCCTACACACTTATATACTTGTGCAATATGGATTAAAATCAAGAGCTCATATGAAATGGACGGTGGCGCATAGGCATGGCATGGCAGCTGGGCAATCCGCTGCAGCACGATACACTTACACTGCAGTTAATAATGTGGAAGTGAAGGTGACCCTAGGTTACCTATGTTCCTATACCTTGGAGAACTATCAAAGTGGTTTTAATCCCAAAAGCAGGACGTATTTCTTACGACACTGCCCTATAGATCAATCAGCCTTACATCCTTCCTGCTCAAAACATTAGAGAGGTTGGTCGAAAGGTACGTTAAAGATAGAGCATTGGTCTTGGAGCCCCTTTTATCAATCACAACATGCTTACCGGGCTGGAAGATCGGTGGGGATGGCCCTTCATCCGATTGTTTCTAGTATCGAGAAGGCGCTGTACCGCAAAGAACTCGCAGCCGAAGCTTTTCTGAATATCGAGGGAGCGTTTGACAATACGACTCCATTTGTGCCGCGGCCGCCTATCATGGCTTCGAAGACTACATCATTAGATGACAGACAGGCAAATTACCTCTACCAGTGGAGCCACGACAGTGAAAGTAGCAGTAAGGAAGGGCTGCCCATAAAGAGGCATCATTTCCCCTCTGTTACGGTGTCTCGTCCGTAACGGCCTACTTAAGGCACTTGAAGATGAAGGCCTTTATACGCAAGGGTCCGCCGATGATCTAGCCATTGTCATATCGAAAAAATTCCCTAATACGGTCAGCGGACTCATGCAAAGAGCACATACAGCAATGGTGCAACGACCAGGGCCTTACAGTAAATCCCCATAAGGTAGAACTGGTCGTTTTTAGCAGGAAACGTGTGCTGGACTGTTTTGTCGATCCCATTCTTTATGACACTACTCTAAGGGTCTCCAGGGCGGTAAAGTATCTAGGCGTCATCCTGGACTCTAAGCTGTCCTGGAAAGATCATATAGAGAGTCAAATACAAATGGCCACCACACCTTTGGCAAAACTTGGGGATTGAACCCCAGAGTAGCAGAGTAGCAATGTGGTATAGTGAGACGGTAACGTACCTTTCCGTTGTCTGGTGGCCGGCGGTTGCTTGACTACACATTCAACGGAAACTTGAGCAGCTCTAAAAACTTGCCTGCTTGGGAGTCACGGGGGTTATTCGTACTACTCCCACGGTAGCACTGGAGGTCCTTCTGGATCTTGTGCCCCTTCACATTATCAAGGCCGAGATTCGGAAAGCGGCCTTACAGACTTCTGAACGCTAGGAGTGACTGTATAGCGCCCATGTTCTCCTTCTCAGTACCTTTTAAGGCCATTATTCCGAAAAGAGAGGATTGGTACCCACTCGGGAATATACTCAGAGCTGCCGGTATCGTCAGGTTCACAGATGGATCTAGATCTGGGGCTGGTTCCGGAACGGGAATATACAGCGAGAAACCCAAGGCAAAATTTTCCTATGTCCTGGGTAAATTTGCAACGGTATTCCAGATCGAGATATTCACCTGCTGCGTACAGAAGAATATCCGCAGGAAATTATCCAACAAATAACAAATATATATACATTCGGTATTAGCTTCCTTATGCCTGAGGAAATAAGAAATGCCCCGCTGGGAAGGATTCTGGCCTTTGGCCTGGAGTCCGGCCTGGATGGGGACATCCACTGATCAGCTAGCGGATGCACAATGGACCACAAGGCCTGAGTGCCGCGATTTATAATTGCACCGCTAAGAAGAAGAGAAGAATATAGAATAAGGAATTTACGAATTATCACGTGTTATCTCAAAATATTAATTTGTTGAAATTAATTATGGTGGTCAACAAATAACAAAAAAAATGCAAAAGCGTATTTTTCAAAATAAGTGGGGGTGGGTTGATTTTCGTACGCTACAATAAATAAAACGAACGAACGAACGAACGAACGAAGGAAGGAAGGAAGGAGGGAAAGAAGGAATGAATGAATGAATGATTGAACGAACGAAAGAACAAACGAACGAATCCATAACATCGACAATCACAGCAGCGCCAGAGTACGGCCCATTGGATCACCCCACTCCAATCACATTCCATTAGATGACATTCTCACCCGTATTGAACATGTATATAAGTGTATAGGACTTCCCTATAAGCTTAGTAGCGATCCCCGTACTATAAGTGATATCTTGGGGATATCGTACTAGGTCGATCACTTGGAAAACAATTTATACTTCATAAACGGATAATTAGGAGACACGCTGTGGATTTGTAGTGAAACATTATGAAAAACTTTTTACAGCTACGAAATGTAAAAAAAAATCTGCGTTTTTCCGACAAATTTAAATGCGAAAAATACCAGTCTTTCTTTAATATTTTTTTTCTATAGGGACATATGTGTACGCTTAAATCATTTACTTTTATTACGGTTATCCAAGTTAAACAAATTTATTTTACCTCACAATGCACTTATTTTTAATATAATATTTTACAGCCCCACTGACGCCTCCACTGGTCAAGCTGAACTATTATTATAATCAACTATACTGCAGAAGATACCTGCTTGGAACAATTGCAACAAAACGCGTTGTCGGCCGGTTCTTTATTATCATTACGAATTATTTGGAGATATATCGCTTACGCAGGGGCGGATACAGCCAGCCTATTCCAAACGGGGAGGCGATATGCAAAAAATTAAATTTGTTCACTAGGGTTGAGGTTTACAAAAAACATAAAATAAAAAATAATGAAACAAAACATTTTCTTTCTTTTTTCAAATGAAATATAAAAATCACAAAATAAAAGATTACAAAACAAAATCAAGTTTTCTTTTTTGAGACGCAAAACTATTTATTACGTTATCTTCGTCGATAATAATATTTTTATGGATATGCATAAGAGCTAAACCCGTAAGACGCTCCTGGTCCATCCGACTTCTGAACCATGTTTTTAACATGTTATATATTATATTACGCATGTTTTCAATTTCTTAGTTAAAAGAAATATTGTGATAGGTAATTTTAGCGTACTTTCCCGCAATTAAGAATGTAAACATAATTTATAAATCTTAGAGCCTCGAGCAGACAGACAGTAAATACTGTAAGAAACAAGTACAATAGGCGACCGTAATTAAAAGGAAAGTTCGTTTATTACCTACCCCAACCTTGGGTACCGTACACAGGATTGACCCAAAACTGGGCAGTTATATTTCTCATCCCAAATAATTCACTTCGCAATTTGTAAACCTTTATATGTTAAGCTCAGCTCTGGTTAAGTAGTGTTAAATAAATACTTCTTTCTAAAGAACAATTGAACAATGATGAGCGTCTTCGTGGTCATCCTTTGAAGCTTTCGCGAGATCCATTTCCATCAGTGGTCCGTCAACATTTCTTAACGTTGAGAGTGTTTTATAAGTGGAACTCTTTGCCATATGAAATAGTTTGTTCACCGTCTTTGAACAGTTTTAAAGCTAGACTTGATAATATGGTACTGTGAACTAAATTTTGTTAGATGTGAGCATAATAGGATTTTCCTCTGCTCTTATTTATGTATAATAATAATAATAATAATAATAATAATAATAATAAATAAGCAGGAGGGGCTGACTTCCATCTATCAAGCCTTTGGTGAGTAGCGCCACCACTTACTCCAGCTGGGGTGCAAAACCGAACCGGCAGCCCTAGTGCACCCGGGAGGGGAAAGCGTCTTCCCCTCTGGTGTCGGTCGTGGGTCTGCTGGGCTAACCACCCACAGACCCTAAACTTTGGTTCCGGCAGGCCGAAGACAGGGCCCCCACGATCGACCCCGTGCGGATAGGGGTCAAGGGCAAGGTGGTGGGGCCCAACCGGACGGACCGCCCGTTGACGAAATTGGCAATGTCCAAGGACGCTTTGAGTGGACAGATGAACTGAGAGATGAACTTCTGCATTGCTATGAAAGCAGTGAGCCCGCGCGGAGGGGATACATGGCGCGGATGCATGCTCTGTGGTGTGAGAGGCTACCAGAGCATAGCGCCTTCACGCCACAAAATCTGCGTGACTATGTATCCCACCTTCGTAGTAGGGGCTACGTGAGGGCTGCTCCTGGACCGGTGAATGAGGTGGCCGAAGAGCCGCCACAATCACCGGTTGAGGACGTAGCACTCCTCGTTCCGCCAATACCAGAGGGCCTCAGTACCAGAAGGGGGTTACACCATCTGAAAACCCCCGGGCCACAAGACCTGGCCAGAGTGGACGCTGAACTTCGTACAGCGCTACCAGAAGAGGCTGACATCTGGCACATAAATTGTGCCGTGTATGCCGCTGCTCAACGCTCTTCTCAGGTGGAGAGGCGAAATACCTCTTCCCCACAGGAGAGAGCGCAGCGGCGCATACAAAAGATGGAAGCCAAGATCCGGTCGGCGAGGCAACACGCATCCCGTATCCAATGTGTGATGGACTATATGGCGGCCAACAGGCCGTTCACGCCTAAAGTGCGTCGATTAGCCGCCAACCTAAGACGCGTCCATCACACACTCAATGAGGCAGTGCTGCGAACCACCAAACAGCACTGTCTCGACAGGATACGGATGCTAGTGACTTGTAAAAAATCACTAGTGAGGCGGGCGAGAGGGCTTGCGGAAAATAAACTGTTCCGCGAGAAGCCCTCGCGCCTTTTCCAACCGCCTCCGCGTGTTGTAGACAATCCGCCGACTGCAGATCAGGTGGAGAACTTCTGGAAAACGCTATACGAGGAGAGGCTTCCACTCAACCGAGATTCTCCTGCCCTTGCACACTTTGAAGCCTTTTGTCAAAGGCTTCAGCAACCACAGGAAGTGTGCGAACCAATAACCCCAGAAGAGGTTCGTAGGGCTCTTGAGGGCTCTAAGAACTTTGCTGCTCCAGGTCCCGATGGGATAAATAACTTTTGGTGGAAAAAGTTATCGAGCACCCACCACCATTTGGCCAGAATTTTTAATTCCTGGTTAAATGGGGAGCAGCAAATCCCTTCTTGGGTTGTTGAGGGGCGGACAGTGCTGATCCCCAAGAACGGAGATTTGTCCAACCCAAAGAACTACAGACCGATAACCTGTCTAAACGCATGCTACAAGGTGTTTACACGCATTTTGTACATGCGGGTGCTCCACGCAGTTGAACCGGTTTACGAACGGATATATGAGCAACGAGGGTCGAAGAGAGGTGTCGCTGGCTGCAAGGAAAACCTGCTGATCGACAGATGTGTCACGCAGGACTCCATGCAGTATAAGCGGAACCTCTCTATGGCCTGGATCGACTACCGCAAGGCATTTGACATGACATCGCATGAGCTCATTGTTCACTTGCTCCGATGTCTTGTGGTACCAGGCCCCGTAGTGAGATGTATTGAAGAACTGATGCCGCTCTGGAGGACTCGTTTTACCATAACATCGGGTAACGATAGAGTCCAAACAGAGTCGGTAACATTCAGAAGAGGAGTATTTCAGGGAGATTCCCTCAGCCCCCTTCTCTTTTGCATCTCACTACTGCCATTATCCGTCTCGCTCCGGAAAACCCGTGGCTACAACTGCGGTACCCCCGGCGACAGGAGGCATAAGGTCACCCATCTATTTTATATGGATGACCTTAAACTTTATGCCTCTGGAGAGAGGGATCTCCAGCAGTCCCTTAGGGTGGTACAGGAGTACACGCAGGCTGTCGGTATGCAGTTCGGGTTGGACAAATGCGCACTGATCCATCTCAAGAGAGGACGATGCGGTGACTACGGAGAGGACGCGCAGCTCGTGGACGGAAGCATCTTACACCATCTAGATGCCGGAGAGTCGTACACTTACTTGGGTGTCGAGCAACGCTCCACCCAAGAAGTGAGTGTAGTGAAAAACGCTCTCCGCGGCAAGTATCAGCACCTACTCCGACAGATCTGGTCTTCAGAACTGTCGGGGAAGAACAAGGTGTCTGCTACAAATATGCTTGCCGTTCCGATCCTTCTCTACTCTTTCGGAGTAGTGAAGTGGACTAGAGAAGAGCTGCGTCAACTCGATGTAGTAACCCGCAAGAAGATGCATCTCAATAGGAGCTTGCATCCTAAATCGTCCGTTCCACGGTTATATCTCCCACGACATCGGGGAGGCCGTGGACTCTTGAGCTTGGAGAGTCTCCATAGCAGGATGGTTCTGGATGGAGCATGTAAGGTCATCAGGAGTTCGGATCCCCTCCTCTGCATGGTCCGAGACCATGAAAATGCAGAGGTAGGAGCTTTTCTCTTTAAGGCAGCACGCAGAGCAGCCGATGAACTTGGTCTCATCTTCGACGTCGAGCGGGTAAACCCCGACTCTGTCACCGAGTTGGAACCCGTTCGACTAAAAGCCCACATTAGAGCTGCAGAACACAACATCCTTCTGCAGCTCCATAAGGATAAGCCATTGCACGGGATCTTCTATAAAAATATAGAAGACCTCGGCTTATCCGAAAGGCTGACCTTCGCCTTCTTAAGGTCAGCTGGGCTGAAGTCTGAGACCGAGGGATTCATAATGGCTTGCCAGGATGGTGTATTTAACACTCTCGTCTATCGACGTCGTGTCATGGGTATGGAGGTCCCTGATGTCAGCTGCAGGGCCTGCCGCAGGGCGCCGGAGACTGTAATGCACTTACTGTCGGCTTGCCCGACTTACGCAGTCTCGGCCTATATTCATAGACACAACGCAGCATTACGAGTGCTTTACTATCATCTAAGGCACTCGTATGGGATAGACGAAACACCAGTGCTGCCTTACGTTCCGGGGGATATTGAGTCCGTTGTGGGGAATGAGAAGTGCCTAATTTATTGGAACTACTCGTTTCCCACCGTCAGGCAAATACAAGCCAACAAGCCTGACATAGTACTCCTCGACCACCAACTCAAGACAATGTATGTCGTGGAATTCTCAGCTCCCGCTGAGAGCAACATTGTCTTGAAAGAGGAGGAAAAACGGACAAAATATCGAGATTTGCTCTTCGAACTCCGCAGGCTTTATCCAGGCCATTCTGTTAAAATAGTGGTACTGATTATAGGAGCCCTCGGTGGAATGAGACAGACGCTGCTTTCAGAACTAAAGATCATACCGGCATGCCGAGATTCGGCAGAGATCTTAGCCGGCAGAATGCAGAAGGCTGTCATCCTCGGTTCATTACGTCTACTCAGGGCACACGATTCGCGGACCCGGTAGTCACTCACCCCACGGGCGTGGGGAGTGGCTATTGGTATTACCAGCTCCCCTCTGTGAGGGTCGGAGCCACAGAGTAGGGTGACTGGTTTTTTGTAAAAAAAAAAAAAAAAAAAAAAAAAAAAAAAAAAAAAAATAATAAGGGGGGCGAAAACGGATCGGCAACCTCCTCGTGGTGCACCCCGGGCAACAGGCAGAGGTAACTCTGCCTGGCTGATGTCGGACGTGGATCCCAGGGCTAACCACCCTGTGATCCACGACTCTGGTTCCAACGGGCAGAGAAAGGGCCCTTCACAATCGACCCCATTCGGATGGGGGTCGGAGACAAGTTGGAGGGGCCCAACAGGACCGTCTCAATGGTAACGACCCTGGCAATGGACATGGACGCTTTAAGTGGACGAGGGAATACCGGGATGATTTGCTGACCTGCTACGAGAGCAGTGAGCCTGCGCGCAGGGGGTACATGGTGCGATTGCGCCATATCTGGTGCGACATGCACCCAGAACTTGCCACCTTCTCTGAGCAACAGCTCAGAGATCAAGTATCTTTCCTGCGCAGGTCAGGCTATGTAAGGGCACCCCGTCAGCAGGAAGAAGTGCCAGCCGCACTTCTACCGCGGCAAATACCAGCTGACGAGGAACATCCCAGAGAGTACACCGATGTTGACTTAAGGACGAGGGTTAGCCTTAACACCAGGGCTACCCTAAATCCACAAGACCTGGCACGAATGGACGCGGTCATCGAAGAGGAACTTTTGGAAGATACCGACATCTGGCAGATCAACACTGCCGTGTACAACGCCGCCAGCCAACTCGTTCTCCGCACGAGGGAGTCTACTGCCTCGAGCGGAATCGAGAAAGCTAAGCGGCGCGTACAAAAAATCGAAGGCAAAATACAGTCGGCCAGACAGCACGCCTCTCGAATCCAGAGTGTGGTGGAATATATAACAACTAATAAGGCATTTACGCCGAAAGTCCGGCGCATAGCAGCCGGAGTAAGACGCCAACACCACACTCTAAATCTAACAGTGTTGCTTACAATCAAGCACCACTGTTCAGATCGGATTCGAGCACTTATGGCAATTAAGAAGACTCTAAGAAAGCGGTTGAGGAGTATGGAGCAAAATACACTGTTCCGTACGAGTCCCTCCCGCCTATTTCAAGAGCCACCGCGTGTTGTCAACAATCCGCCGACTGTAGCAGATGTTGAAGTTTTCTGGAAGGGAATTTATGAAACGACGCGTCCGTTCAATAGCAACACTCCAGCAATCGCACACTTTCGGGCTCTGTGCCACAGAACTTTAGGAGAGCCAGAGGAAGTGTGTCCGGCAATCAGTACGGAGGAAGTCCAGCAAGCACTTGTTGGCACCAAGAACTTCGCTGCTCCGGGTCCAGACGGCATAAACAACTGGTGGTGGAAGAAATTTCCTTCCACTCACCGCCATCTGGCCCGAGTTTTCAACTCATGGTTGAACGAGGGGCAGCAAATTCCGGACTGGTTTGTCGAGGGACGTACTGTGCTTATCCCCAAAAAAGGGGATCTGTCCGACCCAAGGAATTATAGACCAATCACCTGTCTGAACTCCTGCTACAAGATATTTACACGTATTTTGTATGCTAGGACACTACGGCAGGTTGATCCGGTCTTCCAGCAGATTTACGAGCAACGTGGTGCCAAGAAGGGCATGGCAGGTTGTAAGGACAGCCTTCTGATAGATCGTTGTGTCACACAGGATTCTGTGCAACGCAAACGAAATCTGTCGATGGCCTGGATAGACTACCGCAAGGCATTTGACACAACATCTCATGAGCTACTTTTACACTTGCTCCAATGTCTTGCGGTAGCAGCACCACTAGTGAGATGCATAGAACAACTGCTGCCACTCTGGAGAACCCGCTTCACCATAACATCAGGTGCGCAGCGGGTTACGACAGAGCTGGTGGCTTTTAGGAGAGGAGTTTTCCAGGGAGATTCTCTGAGTCCTCTCCTCTTCTGCATCTCACTGTTGCCGTTATCTGTTGAGCTCCGCCAAACTTCCGGATACCATTGTGGGCCACCCAGCAACCGGAGGCATAAGGTCACCCATCTGTTCTATATGGATGACCTCAAACTGTATGCCTCCGGAGAGCGCGAACTTCAAAACGCTCTTAGGGTGGTCGAAGAGTACACGGGGGCCATTGGTATGGAGTTTGGGTTGGATAAATGCGCAGTCGTCCACCTCAAGAGAGGGCGGTGCGGGGAATTCTCTGAAGAGGCGCAGCTAGCAGATGGAAGCATTCTACGACATCTGGATGCCGGAGAGACCTATACATATCTGGGTGTGCAACAGCATCACATCCAAGATGTGAAACAGATAAAGGGGTCTCTCCGCAGCAAGTACAGACACCTACTTCGAAAGATTTGGTCTTCCGAGCTTTCGGGGAAGAACAAGGTGTCTGCTACGAATATGCTTGCCGTTCCTGTTCTTCTCTACTCCTTTGGAGTTGTGAAGTGGACGGTAGATGAGCTGCGCCAGTTAGATAGAGATACCCGCAAGATGATGAATATTCACCGTAGCATTCATCCTAAATCGTCCGTTCCTCGAGTTTACCTCCCACGTCAACGGGGGGGCCGAGGACTCTTGGGCCTGGAGTGTATGCATGGCCGGGTAGTACTGAGTATGGCATGCAATATCCTTAGGAGCTCTGACCCGCTCCTGCATCTAGTGAGGGATCACGAAAATGCAGGTGTGGGAGCAGGATTATTCAAGGCAGCAAAAAGAGCCGCAGATGAACTTGGTCTCATATTCGACATCAGGCGAGGAGGCCGGCGAGGTGCCGACCCAGAGTCAGTCACTGAGCTTCCGCCAAATCGCCTGAAAGCCCAGATTAAATCTGCCGAGCAGGCAAATTTGCTTAGGCAGCATGTCGATAAATCCCTGCACGGTGTTTTCTATAAGAACATAGAAACACTGGGTTTATCGACTAAGCTGACATTTGCCTTTTTGAAGTCAGCTGGGCTTAAGTCGGAGACCGAGGGATTCATTGTGGCCTGCCAAGATGGTGTTATTAATACCTTGGTCTACCGAAGCCGTGTGATGGGTGTAGGGGTTCCTGATGTCAGCTGCAGGACCTGCCGTCAGGCGCCGGAATCGCTCATGCATTTATTGTCTGCATGCCCAGTATACGCGATTTCGGCCTACATCCACCGCCATAACGCGGCATTACGAGTGCTCTATTACTATCTACGGCACTCGTACGGGGTAGACCAAACACCAGTGCTGCCTTACGTCCCCGGAGATATTGAGTCCGTTGTCGAGAACGAGAGGTGCAGGATATACTGGAACTACTCGTTCCCGACCGTCAGGCTAATTCAAGCCAACAAGCCTGACATAGTACTCCTCGACCACCAAACCAAGGCGATGTACGTCATCGAGTTTTCGGCACCCGCTGAAACAAACATCGCCTTGAAAGAGGAGGAAAAACGGACTAAATATCGTGATCTCCGGTACGAGCTCCTAGTGCTGTACCCAGGCTACTCAGTCAAGATGGTCGTCCTCATAATCGGTGTACTCGGAGGTATGAAGCCCACGCTGCTCTCGCAATTGAAGACCATACCGGCCTGTCAGAAATCTGCCGAATGGCTAGCAGGCCAAATGCAGAAAGCAGTTATCCTGGGGTCCCTTCGTCTACTTAGGGCACACGATTCGGGTGTTTACAGTCACTGACCCCACAGGTGTGGGGAGTGGCTGTGATCTTAATCGCCGGCGCGATTTCCGTGTGGTGTCGGAGGCCACGGAAGTCCTGTCCGGTATCGGGAAACCGCAAAAAAAAAAAAAAAAAAAAAAAATAATAATAATAATAATAATTGTATTGGTTGCACAACGCAACAGTAATTAAATTTTAAAAAAAATAAGATCTACTTTCAAAGAGGGGGGGGGGATCGCCCCATCGCCCCTCCCCTGTGTCCACCCCTGCACTTACGGGCCGTGAAAAGATAGAAAAGGCGACGAGTATAATTCGGGATAAATTTTCTTTCAACAAGCGATATTCCTAACAGTGAATATTCTTTATTTACCGGGCATAATCCACTACAAAAGTTTACAATATTCTTAGCCTACTACTTAAAGGGTTTACTTTGGTATACACCTGCTATTGAGTATTGCTATAACTAAACTTCAATTTTTGAATGACTGTAAAAAAACTATACAAATTTCACATAGCTGTATGAAATTTGAGTAAATACAAGAGCCACAGAATACGGAACACTCAGTAAAATCTTTTGTGAACACATTTTTACTTAGTAACTTCAAAAAAATAATACAGATAAATTCAATACAAAGCATTTTGCACTGAGAGAAAAATCTATTAGCCGTTATTAAAAATTTAATAACCTTTGCATAAAACTTCAATTAAATAGGGGACAGGCAGAGTCATTTGCTATTGTTATTAAAGTCATTTTCCTAGAAACATCTACTAACGGTTATTAAAGTCCATGGAAATTTCTATAATAACATTTGTGTTACCATCAGTTTCTTTATTTTATTATGGTTATTAAGTGCTTTACCTACTGCTGCAAATTGAACAACTGGTCAGTATTATCATTATTATGCTGAATTTATTAGCGTTTCTTATAAGCACTACAAAATGACCTTTTAGTCAGTACTAGATAGCTTCATTGGTTTGGCTAAATTAATAGAACTGCAGGTATTAAACAATTTAATAGCACATTGATGGGTGGCAACGAATTTATTTCCTTTTATAGGAAATAGTGGAATGTTTTTTATCTTTCGTAGTGTGTATTTTACGACACATTTATTTCTGTACTAACTAATCCCACTCTCGTTGGCTTATATTTTGTTAATTTAATAACAATTACACGAACTAATTACTGGGATGGTGAGCTTATAGAATAACTTTATACATATGCATTTATACATATGCATCGAGGCTCCACTGCAATAAAAATAATTTGTAAGCCACCACTAATAACTTTAACTCCCGTATCCTGTGGGCACTGGAGATACAAGAACACACGAAATACGATAATGATGATGTGATGTGACGGCCGCAACTCACGAGGGCCGAGGCCTGTCTGTGCGCAATATCGCTACGCATGATTATTTATACGATCAGTACCGAATATTACCGAGAATAAAAAATTAATTCGATGCTTATTTGGTACACATAGTATATCCAATTATTATAGGTAGTCAACTATCAGCATTATTAGGAACTTTGTAGCAAGATACTTTAATAGGTCGAATTTTCTCAGTGTGGTGAAACCGAGAACGTCAAATTATGTAAACATGTAAACAGAGAGTGAAGTGAGGTCACGAGTATGATCACAGTCTTACTAAGTACAAGTAATGTTTAATAATACCATAACTTCGATAACTTTTCCGGTCATTCTGCTGGGATTTTGTTATACTTTCTTCGTGGAAGTTACTCCAATTACAAGGGTATGGATTGCCTTTTTGATGTGGCATTGCCGAGTTATTCGAAAAAATATGAAAATTTTGGTCGGAACAAGGTTTAACAAATCAAATCGCTGTGTGTGTATTACTATTAATTAAGAAGTTTTATTTTGTAATTACACTGAGAAAATTCGACCTATTAAAGTATCTTGCTACAAAGTTCCTAATAATGCTGATTAAAAATGTTGTAACCATTATTATAACTTTAATACTTACAACATTTTAAAATACTAAGAGCTATTGAAGTCATTTTCCTAAAACAGTATTATTATAGTTATCAGTTATCTAGCTATGGTAATTAACATACTTTATTGGAGTAAGTCGATATTTTTTTATAAAAAAAAGTTGCTGGTAATATTCTGTTATCTTAATAATCTTTATTACGCATCTAACAAGCTTTATTAAAGATCAAGTTGATGCTATTAAAGGGGACTAACAAAATATTTCTTAATTAATATTATTAATTCACTACCTATAATAATTGGGAATACTATGTGTACCAAATAAGCATCGAATTAATTTTTTATTCTCGGTAATATTCGGTACTGATCGTATAAATAATCGTGCGTAGCCATATTGCGCACAGACAGGCCTCGGCTCTCGCGAGTTACGGCCATCACATCACATCATCATTATCGTATTTCGTGTATTCTTGTAATCTCCAGTGCCAGGATACGGGAGTTATAGTAGTTTGTGCAGCAAGAGTGGATATGATAGCCATATCGCACGAGAAATAAGTTTGAGTGCGATATGGATAATCCACACGAGTTGTACAGTATACTTTTTCTACAAATAATAGTTTTAATCAAATTTTAATATACAAACTTAGCTTCTGCTAAATCTTATGCTCTAGGTGCATAAAAGCTTCAGTAGCCTAGCGGTTATATGCACGCTTCGAGAGATCATAGGTTCAATCCTCACATATAGCTACTTTTTTTTTAATAATATATCTCTAAAATTTTGTCTCTATATAATAATTTCAATAAAATTTTAGGTGATATACCGTTTATCGATTTCTTACTGGAATCATTCATTTTAAATTATTTTCTAGCTCAAACTGCGCGAATGCACACTGACAATTACTTTGACAGCTTACGCACTAACTTGAATTTTTTAAAATGAATAGTTGCCTATGTACTTAATACACGAACAATGATTGGTCGATTTCATATTCATCCTGCAACGTATATGAAATATATCCGTTCAGTTAACTGGAATAGCCCACTTATCCATTCTACAGACTGTACGGAAAACAGCAAATTTACATAAGGGAGTAGAAAAAAGTTATTAGTGATGGCTTACAAATTATTTTTATAGAAGTGGGGCCTCGATGCATATCGCGATGCATATGTATAAAGTTATTCTATAAGCTCACCATCCCAGTAATTAGTTCGTATAATTGTTATTAAATTAACAAAATATAAGCCAACGAGAGTGGGATTAGTTATTACAGAAATAAATGTGTCGTAAAATACACACTACGAAAGATAAAAAATATTCCACTATTTCCTATAAAAGGAAATAAATTCATTGCCACCCATCAATGTGCTATTAAATTGTTTAATACCGTAGTTCTATTAATTTAGCCAAACCAATGAAGCTATTTAGTACTGACTAAAAGGTCATTTTGTAGTGCTTATAAGAAACGCTAATAAATTCAGCATAATAATGATAATACTGACCAGTTGTTCAATTTGCAGCAGTAGGTAAAGCACTTAATAACCATAATAAAATAAAGAAACTGATGGTAACACAAATGTTATTATAGAAATTTCCATGGACTTTAATAACCGTTAGTAGATGTTTTTAGGAAAATGACTAATAACAATAGCAAATGACTCTGCCTGTCCCCTATTTAATTGAAGTTTTGTGCAAAGGTTATTAAATTTTTAATAACGGATTTTTCTCTCAGTAAAATATCGATTTTAGGTATAGCACTGAGAGAAAAATCTATTAGCCGTTGCAGAGCGCGCAGGTGTGATCCCAGCGTTTATGCGTGTTTATTAGTCAGGCAGTCACCACAGAGTCTACGTTGTTGCCCGTTTGGGAGTGGACGGATGTTCAATTATTCAATTCACGATGTATACGTGTCATACCATCTAAAAATTATAATTATTCTCAAAAAATCTATAAAGGGCCGAATGACTGAAATTTTCATCGCGGCTCGTTTTTTCCTTTACACTTTCACAAAGGGTCATTCGTCTGATATTGTCCTCGGGAAATATCTCATGGGTTTTCCTCACTTTGTATGATCGGTAACCATATTTATTTGGAATCCTTCTGACTCTCCTGTCACTTGAACCTACCACCTTGCTTTAGCAGAGGGATTTTCATTAACGGTGGCCAAAACCATTATTTCACTCATTTCATTATTGTGTTGCGAGACTGATTCTCTTTTATGTCTTCCAAGAGAAACGCACCCATATTTTTCGAAATATTTTATGATTGATGATATGATGATTCGAGTGATTGTGTCTAGTGCAGGAGAAGGTCTATTTGGACACGTAGTTTGAAATATTTCTTTAACTACACGCATTGAACAGTCACCATAATACCACCTAATTAGCTGGATTCGGCAACCTGATAACCATCCATTTTATCAAATTAACAATGTAAAATATTCTGTAAAACAAACGCTTATACGCTTCTGCCCAAAGTGGAATAAATATAAATAACTTCATGTAGCATGCGATAAGCCGCAGCCGTCTCGATCGAGCCCTCACCATTTGCATTCCTTTGTATCATTGTGCATTCAATCTGCTTCGCACCTGTGAATATGAAATGTCTCGATACCCATAACGTACCTACTTGGCTGCCGCTATCTGTATAAAACTACTTTTGCCGAAGCTGTATACAGACTGTGAAAATATTTTAGGTAGGTATTTACTTATAATTTAGAAAATTAAGAGAAGCTCACAGCATTCTTTTAATTCTTTTCAGCACCTTATTTACTTAAAAACTTAAAGGGGGTGACCAAAATATTAGAACCTTTTTTGTTAGAATTTTGTTTATATTTTGTTCGCAAACTGCATATTACTCCAGTCCCGGGTCCCGGATACACCAAAATAATGGCGGGACCCGTTTGTGCCGCGATTTAACATAAGTAAACAAAATCAATTCTGATTGACCAATTTCTTTCAAAATCGACTGGGTTATTCTATAACCTTTTAGATATGAAATTTCAAGTAGTATTTTGGGCCCCAGAATGTGTACAGTTGTATACCTACACACAGACCGACATATATCAGTGCGCCTCAAATCATCTATGTCTGTGTTTTCTACAATTCAACTGAAATTTCGAAATAAAAAATGTTTCTGTACTACTTAATCTGTTTGTTATACACAAAAAAAGAAACCTTAACTATTTTAAAATTAAAACAATTATGCATGTGCTTACTGCTTATTCAGTCGATATAGCTATAAATCGTATGTATCTGATACGCTACAGACATCTAAATATTTATGTTGTTACTATATAATTTCTTAAACAATATTGCATATTGTTAAGAAATAAAACACCGTGTGTAACACTAATTGTTATAACAATGAAACACAACAATGAACGTTTTAAAAATAAATACTTACTAATATTTGCCTAATAACTATGGAATAAATAATTGTATTCCCTGTACACTTAAAACTACACAAAGCACTTTATTCAAATTTAAACACGAATGGTAAAAACTAACAACATGCTGATATAAAATAAGTCGCGCCAAATATTGACTACTCCGTACAAGCCAGTCTTTTCTCAACTACCGAGGTATCATGCACTCACTACCCAAAGGTAAAACAAACCTGTCCAAATCTACGAGCCCGTCTTTATTAATTGTTACGATCACGATCGCTTGTTCTGATGAAACTGTTGTTTTTTGGTCGACCCTACGGACTCTGGAAGTGAACCAGAATTGGCAAATGCTGATATCGCGCGATAAAATTACATATTAGGTACTTGTCTGTCGCTACTAAAAAAAACATCGTTATGCAATGCGTATTGTTAACAAAATAAATCTAAAGCGTGAGTTAGAAGATAACTGGGACGAAGATATTTTAAGAGTGACATAATAATTAATTTCTGACTGTATTAAGCATAGTCAGTGTCGTAGGTACCGAATATAATAAATATAAAAAATATGGCAGCGGCTGATTTGGATTTACATCGAGGGAGACGAGCAACAGCGGACTATTTACCTACTAAACATTAATTAACTGTTATAGAAACGTTACAGGGTAACTTTGTAATGTTGTCTAGGAATAGAAGAAATATTAAATAAATATTTATACGACTATCTTGTCAGGCTAATAAAAGTTTCATTTGTTACTTTTATATTATATTATGCATTTTTAAACTTTTACATTTTACATTGAAATAATTTTTTTTAATATTTACAAAATATATAGTTACTTTATAAAATATACCGGGAAAATCTAATTTGTTGATTATTTACCAGAAGAAAATCCCATTGACTGTGGGGATATAGAATACATTTAGAGCGCTCATACTAGAGACTCTTGAACAATTATAAAGGATTCATCTTTCTATAAGTTTTGAATACCCCAACCCTCTTATAATTTCTCAGAAAAAAACCATTGACCGGGGTATAGATTCGATCTACAGAGCCCATACTAGAGAACCTTAATTGCCTATAAAGGATTCATCTGACTTTCTTTGAAATATTACGAGAGTAAAGTACCCCTATAATTTTACAGAAAGATGAATTCTTCATAGGCAATTAAGATTCTCTGGTATGAGCTCTCTAGATCGAATCTATACCCTGTTGTAGTGTAGACTACGTACTATCAAAAAATTTAAAAAAAATAAACTATGTATTTTAGTTTAACAAAAAACCATAATTTTCCATATTAAATTCCGAAAAAATTCAGTACCAATCGATAATTCCTAAAGATACCTAAAATATCGTCGAAACCCTTAAAACATTCAATCCGCCCATTCTACAGCCAAGACTTCCAAAATTACCAACTTAAAAATAATAGCCCCTGAATATTTTCAAACCATTCATAATAATCTCCACATACCCCTAATATCAATTTTGCAAATAATCCAATTTTGACTTATGTAAAATATTGGTGGTGTTTAGTAAACACGTGTCCAGTAAACACCCCAAACATAGGTCCAATAATTGCAACAAGAACTTTCACTAACCACTGGTTTATGAACCACTACAATATAATAATTAATCCTAATAATAATAAATAACACACTGATTATAACTTTGATCTACTATAAACTCTGTAGTAGCTATGGGGTACCCTGTTTAATTACTAAAGAAAGTACTTAATTATTTATCTGAAGGATAAACAAATAAAATTGCCATTTGCGTGCTCGTCTAGTTTTTATTAGTGTAGGACCCAAATTTCGTTGTGTGTGTAGTAACCCTTTTTAATGAACCCCAGGTTCTTTTATATAAAGTTTAATATTACTTGTTTCTATCTGATACTATATACCTTAGAAAATTAATCACTCTGTTAATTTAAATACCTGGTAAACTTAAACACACTGTCTATTAATTGAGAGACCTAGTTAATTATATATGTTTATGTAGTATTTTATTACTCAAGATTGCACTGTACATTTATAGTTGAAGTTTGTTTTCTATTTTGCTTTGAAACAAAACCATTTATTTAGTGTATTACATATATGAAGAAAAAGGTAAAGGTGAAAGAAAAGACAATAATTGATGGGAAAAAATAGTAAAAAAACTCATATTATTTTATATACATTGATGTAGCAAATAGCGATACATGAAATCAAAAATAATCTAAATATTTGAGACAATTGTCTAAATATTATGCGTCGCTATAGTAATGACCATACTATAGATATACTGAGTGTTTTGATGCAATAACAACAACTAAGATACAAAAGTATGCTGTGTTATTTTAATAGTAATTAGGGTTGTGGCAATGGTTTGATAATGATAATCTATAATAGAGCTGTTAGCAATCGCTAGATAATAATAATTTATAAATAAAGTTGTTAGCAATAGCCAAATAATGAATAGAATGCAAAACAGAGGACAAGAATCATGTCATGTTTATACATTATCAAAATTAAGTTGAGAAATGAGCATTAAATACTCATGTAAAGGATCATAGAATGTTGAGGAAAAATACCTTGATTATAATTAAAACAAGTAGTCTACCAAATTTTTGTATGACTGTCCAACAACGTAGAACAAGGTGGGTAGATGTAAATCAAACAGACGAGACGTCCCGGTTCAGCACTCGACGAAAATTAAACTCTTCTTAATAGGAACAAGTTTACGGGCTAATTAACCCAGTACTGACCGATGGCCTGTACAGTTTGTGAGCGCAAGGTAATTATGTGGATGGATCGTTATTAAACAATCATAGAAAACCCAATAGATCGCTGCTGAGAAATCTCAGATAATCATTTGAAAGATAAACATTACTATGACATTTGACATAGGCACACAGTAGCCTTAATAAGTACATCAAATAAAATATAATGGAAGTGAAAGTCTCTTGTCATTGCATAAACGCAGAAAATATATAGTTCTTAAATATAAACTTGTTATTTTGCAAATCTCCCTAGTAAAATATTCAGAAAGTGAAATTTTGTGAATTAAAATCGTGAATGAAATCATAAATGAATAATTGGTAATATAATATTATATTTTCTTGTTGACAATCAAAGCTAATATTTTTAAAAAATCTAATATTCTTTTAGTACCACAAATGCGTCAAGTTAAAACTCCTTTTAATCACCCCGTAACCAGAATATGAATGCAATTGCAAATAATAAAATAGAATCTCGAAATAAGCAAGCGATCACCTTTAGAAATTTATGCCAGCTAAATTTATGTGCGCTCTGTATAGTGTTATATCGCTCGTGAAAGCTCTCCCCCAGGTTCTACATGTTTAACGTCCTCGTCGAGCATGTCGGTGGTTGAGAAGAATTCGTTACAACAAGATGTAAGTTATAATATTGTTTGGCTAGTAGTTTACACGGCTGATTTAGTGAAAATATCCACAAAATAATTTATTAAGCTCGGCGAAACTCGCGACGTAGCTTAGAATATATTTCAAAGGCAAATATAAAAGTTCGGCGAAAATATCGCGACGTACCTTAAAATGTTCTGTTTTCCGATGCCGTCTATCTTCTCTTCCTTCAATACCACGCCGTCTTCGTTTTATATGGTAAAAATGACATCACAATTACACGAAAGCTTTGGATTTGTGGTCTCACGATTGGAAAATGTTTACATTATAAAATTTCAATGTCTACATGCTTCGTAGTTTGCAGAGTCCGTCCTTTGCATGACTTAAGATAGAAAACGACAGGCGATTTCACCCTGTGAAAAGTAACAGAAGTACTTGACACTTATCGTGTCCATTGTAAACAAATGCTGTGACTAGACTCGATTATTAAGTAAATTCTTTCGTACAAATGTAGCATTTAACGTTGCTTTAAAAGAATGTAATTTTAAAATGCATTCTGGTAACTTTATTGTGTCCAATATTAAATGAGTAACTAAATGTAAAAATGAAATGAATTAACTGCAATAATTACTTTTTTTTTTATACACTTATTTAACGTCGGCCTATTTCCACTACTGAGGCCTAACACCGACGCCTGTAGACGAGCTACCCCTAACCAGGAATTTTGCCGAACCTCTTCCCTTAAGAAAAGTAGGGATCTTTTACTTGCCTAACATTTAATAGACAAGGGATCGACGGCTTTACATCCCCTCTGAAGAATGGTATCTCTCCTATACAACCCTCGCCTAAGGTTGTATAGCTTCCGCGCATACACTGATATGCAAGCCGCTGGAAGATGTGTGAGGCGAGAACGGGGTTTCCGTTGGAATGGTCACCCATCCAAGTACTAACTGCGCCTGTCGTTGCTTTACATCGCATACCGAAGTATGTACATAGTAAAGACGCACCTACGCTCGCCCCCTGCAATAATTACTGGAATTTGAAAATAAATAAGAAAAAACTAAGTTTATAAATGGGGTATATACAGGGTACTTCAACTCACTACTATAATTTACAATTTGTTACTGTTCCTTGCTTTATCTGATCACTTGCTCATCTAATATATAACTCAACTCAGTAAGTTGGATCCGCTTCTTATATATCCGTGGCACTTACTCTTGATCCGTCCATTTTCCTCCCGATCTTTCCGAAGAACTTCTCGATTCTTCTAATCTGTCATTCCAGAGGTTTTACGGTTTTCTAATCAATCCGTTGTAATGGTAGTTCGCCAGTTCACTCTCTAAAGCGATGGCAAATAGGCTAACACCTGATATGGAAAAGTTACTTCCTGAAACACAGAGTGGCTTTAGACCAAACCGAGGCACATCGGATCTAATCTTCACACTTAAACAGCTTCAAGAAAAAGCACTCGAACATCAAGGAGAAATTCACATGGCCTTCATTGATTTAACCAAGGCGTTTGACTCGGTGGACAGGGAAGTGCTCTGGAAAATTATGTTCCGCTTAGGTATCCCTAGAAAATTTGTGGAAGTATGTCGCAGTCTACATACAAACAACAACGCCCAGGTTATGTATAATAATGAGGCAACCGAACCTTTCCAAACCCTCACTGGAGTTAGGCAGGGATATGTCCTAGCACCCCTACTCTTTAATTTGTTTACCACTGCTCTAACAATTATTGTTGACAACAAACTGACAGTCAGAGGAATAGGTCTCAGATACCGTTTTGATGGCGGTCTCTTTAACATAGGGCGCTTCAGAGCTTTCACGAAGACACGCACACGATTCATTTGTGATCTCCAGTATGCGGATGACTGTGCACTTTTAGCCTCTACGCCGGAAGAGCTTCAAGAACTTTTAGATGTGTATGCCCAGAGCTATGATTCCTTGGGACTTAAAATAAACATTGGAAAGACTAAGATTATGTCAACTCCTCATCAAGTGAACCAAATAGACATTACACTTAACGGAAATTCTCTTGAAGTGGTGGATCAGTTCAATTACTTAGGCAACGTTGTTAATGACAAAGCAAACATGGACAGCGAGATTCGCAATAGAATTAACGCTGCATCTAGAGCACTCTGGGGACTTAGAGAGAGAGTATTTGACAACCACGACCTTGCTTTGTCAACGAAAATGGCTGTCTACAGAGCAGTTGTCATTCCAACACTGCTATATGGATGTGAAAACTGGGTCACTTACCATCGTCATGTGAAAGAATTAGAACGTTTTCAGCAAAGACACCTCAGAAGTATGATGAAAATCCGTTGGTTCCATCACATATCAAACGTGGAAGTATTCAGGAGAGCAAACAGCCTTCCAATTGAGGTGCTTATTTCAAGAGCACGCCTAAGATGGGCAGGTCACGTTCATCGTATGCATGATAACCGCCTTCCTAAATGTACACTTTATGGTGAATTGCTAAGCGGTAAAAGAAGGCGTGGCGGTCAACGAAAGAGGCTCAAAGACGCTCTCCATGAAAATCTAAAATCCTGCGGTATTGCAGACGAGCAATGGGAACAACTTGCAGCGGACAGAACCGAATGGCGAGGGGTTGTGGCCAGCTATCAAGAAAATGTTGCTGCAAGAAGGCCGAATCCAAGACCTAACCAAGTCTATGTTTGTCCTGACTGCGGTCGACATGTGCTCTCCCGAATTGGCTTCTATAGCCATAGTCGTGTGCACCGTAGATGAATGGGAATTACAATAGACTACACCTTTTACTTGTTTTTTATTGTACACAATCTATCGACTGTAACATTTTTATACTCGGACTCGAGTAACGGCTAATAATAAAGTTCGCCAGTTGGCCCAGAGATGGCGCAGTTTTACTGGTAGCTAATTAGGCAGGCTTCCTTTTACTTTTCTAATAGGGATTAGACATTTCTTCGTAAGACCGCGTCCTCGCCTCACACATCTTCCAGCGGCTTGTACATCAGTGTATGCACGGAAGCTATACAACCTTAGGCGAGGGTTGTATAAGGGATATACCATCCTTCGGAGGGGATGTAAAGCCGTCGGTCCCTTGTCTATTAAATGTTAGGCAAGTAAAAGATCCCTACTCTTTTTAAGGGAAGAGATTCGGCAAAAATTCCTGATTGGGGGTAGCTCGTCGTCTACAGGCGTCGGTGTTAGGCCTCAGTAGCGGAAATAGGCCGACGTTAAATAAATGTTTAAAAAAAACATCTTTTTAGTTTTTACAACCGAATATGGAAAATTATACTATGCGGATGGAACAAATACGTTTTCTAAAATATTAAATTTTTCCATATCAGTAAGGCTAGTTTTTTTATTTATGTAATATCCTATGTCTACGTCACCCGAATATTTTGCAGGACTTGGCTCTACTTCTAACTAGCATGGAATTTGAATTAGATTTTCGGAATTTTTGTAGTGTCATTGTCCTCGCTTAGACTAAATTCAGCATGTCCAAGCTCAGATTTATGGACTGGGTTGAGTTGATTTGGATTTTCAGAAATCTCATCATTATTTCTTAATTTTCTCAGTAACAAAGAAGTCTAATGTCTTTTGTCCAGCATATTTACTCATTTTTCTAAAGTATTACAAATAGAAATAAGTACCTATCAACTGTGAGACACAGCAAGGCTGTAACCAGGGTTTTACACCCCTCCTCGCACAAAAATATTTCTTGAGATGAGAGTGACCACGATATTTAAAAACAATAAAAATTGGTTTAAAAACTGAACCCAGGCATAGAATAACTTTTGTCCACTTAAAAAGGAAAGAAGTCTAATTCGAATTTCCCGCTAACCTCAATTTCCCACTTACAAAATCTTAATTCCACACACCGTAAAATCTCGTGCTCTTTTAAATTACAGCTTTTTGTTAAAGATTTGTGGACTAGATTGGAGAGAAGTTGTATGAGCGCAGGGGAGAACTGGGTCTCTTAGTTGGGCCGCCGTTACAAATCTACATTTTTTTATTTTCCATCAATAATTTGACGAGATATGATTATTATTCTATTTTTCAATATACTTAAATATTTTTAAAGTTAAAAAAATACCACTATTGTTTTAAGTTTGGTACCGCCACCTTCAAATACAAGCGATAGTTTCTAAATCTAGGAAGCCGATTGTACATATTTGTTTATTTATTAGAAAAAATTTAATGACAAAACATAATGAACAAACATTATTGCTGTTAAATAAATAAAAAAGTTATTGCCTTGTACCTCAAGAGAAACAACAATGCAGCTACGGACACGTGTTTCGGAGTTATTGCTCCTCATCAGCGTAGCGTAGCTTAGCGAATATATCTTATAATCGAGCAAAACCAACAAAGGTCGGAAAGTACAGTGCACAGTACTCGATTTGTACTTTCATAAGGAAATTTCATCAACTTTTTTTTCTACAAAGCAATGCCCATACCTATCTCTGCTCAAAAAAAGTTATAAGGCAAAAAAGTAAAAAAACACAAACAATTTGTTTTCTTTGTTTTTTTATTGTTTTTTGGATACTTTTCTGGTAAAAAATTGTTTTTTATTTTTTTAAATAAGCCATTTCGATGGGAAATTTGATTCTCTACAAAAAGTTTACCATTAACTACACCGAAATTTTGCTTCGTTTTCGAGTTATATTTAAAAACTGAAAAGGTTGCATTTTCACCCCTATCTCCGCGGTTTTCTCATCTTAAATGACCAATTGAACGATTTATGCAATAAAAACCCTTGAACATCTTAGTTCCTTATTTATCTGTTTTTTTTTTTGACATAATCAATAGCCTAATACAAAATATTGAGAGAAACATACAAATAGAATACGCTAAAAATGGGACAAAAACCTTATTAAAATAATTTTTAGGAAGAATAACATAATATGTATTTATTATGCTACAAAAAATAAAATATAATTTTGTCTTGTTAAAAAGAAAATGAAAAAAAGGCCATATGGTACCATACCTACACACAACATAAACTAATATTAGAGAAACAGAAATATAGATTATAATTATAGGTATTATAACAACTAGCGCTCATTTCTCTGCTACCCAGATAGCACTAAGACATACCAAAGACGTCTTAGGGACGTCTGCATGGGACATTCGAGACGTCTTAAAAACGTCCACTTTAAGACGTAAGTCGTACAGAAGACGTCTTGGGAATGTCCATTGTTACTAATTAAAACGTCTTTAAGACGTCTTATTTTAGTCCATTTTAGGCCTAAAAAATGCATTTATATGACATTACTCAGAGACGTTGTTAAGACATTTTATTCTGGTCCATTCTAGTAGTCCCAAAAAAGACCTTCACGGGATATTATTGAGATATTCACAAGTAGGTGAAAAAATGTCATCTTTATTGGCAGCGATATAGTCAGGTAAAGTCTAATTTGGCATGTGAATGAGTTGATAATATATGCATGCGATTACAGTGATTACACGTGTGGCACACTCTGTAATAGCTAAAAATTATTGTCGCATAAGTCTACTGAATTTATCTGCTATTGCGATAACTTTGTGTGCAACACATACGAAATCGTACGCATATTACCAACCCATCCACACATCAAAATATACTTTACCTAATTATATACAGCTTGGCTGCCAAAATAAGACGAATGCAGCATTGTGCGATGAATCGGCCTCTCCTCTGTTTATTGTAAACTGCCTGCCTGTCTGCCATGTTAGTGGTCAATTTGTATACACCAGTTACACCACAGATACTAGAAAGGTTGAATTTGAGGCAAATTCTATACCCAAGAATACCGCCTCGACTCAAAAGTTTACACAATTTTCACTGTTTTTAGTCCTTTATATTCAACAAACTTGTAATTAAATCAAGTATGGAATAACAATACAGTTGGTACTAGGAAATAAAACAAAATTTTGTTTTTCTAAATTTTAATTTTGTGCCAGAAAATGCATGATATAATCGAAATAAATTACCTTAATTATTAAGTCAGGTCAATATTGGCCAACTATACATAAAACCCATAAAACCACAGCATAAAACACTGCAAAACAAAGGAATTGAAATGAAATGATCAACTCAACTGTCAAACATAAAGCCAACCCGAAAACATGACGAAGTCAAACGAATGCGGTCGTGCCGGAATGACATTTATCGCTGGAAAAGCGCGGTAAATTCAAAACTTAGAAGTTATTAATTTGCTATTTTTTACAATTTCCAAGTTGTACATCTACGGCGAAATTCTTATTTCACGCAAAGAATTATTGATTTGGATATGAATGTATTATTTTTCAAAACGCAATATAAAAAAGCTAGGAAGCCTAATATGGATATACTAAAGACGTACATTTTTTGATGTCCCAAAGACGTCCCACTCTGGACGTCTTGAGGACGGCCATTTTAGGTCCTAAGACGTTCAGACCAAATTAAGACCAAAATTGGATGCCTCTGGGATGTCGTGTGCTATCTGGGTAATTACGCTATTACGCCACAGCCAATAGAATAGCCCGAACATTTGCGGCAATATCTAACCGTTAAACATAGTTTAAACTTCATGATTTTTTTTACTATAAGGCATTATCAAAAAAATAAAATAAAAAATACGGATCAACTGGTTTCATGTGTAGATGTTATTAAAATAATACTAAAAAAAATTGTTTACTTGCCCATTGTCTGTAACGCAGCGATTGTCCTGTTCCTATTTAATTTTTATACGACTTTAGTACACTCTATGTTGGTGTAAGAGATGTATATATTCAAACACAAAGGCAAAATAGCCTTAAGGAAACACCACTTCTTTCTCACCAACGCGTATCCTTCCAAATCATTACCAGTTTCATATATGCGAATTTTTAAATTAGAATTAGTCTAGTCACTAGGGCGCCTGGAGGAACTATTTATTTACGGTTCCTTTTCACCAATCTAAAAGTAACTTTTAATTTTAGTTGGAAGTCTTTAGGACTTAGCGGAGTTACTTTCCTTGTTTTTTGTTTTAGTTAACTTTGGAACATTCCCGATTCCCTAGAAGGGTCGATCGCACATTACTTTGCAGAGTTGAAAACAGTGACATTCAATACACAAGTCCGCGTAAGAAAATCTCTTATTACCTACCATTTCAAAATGATTTAGAAACCACAAAAAAATTGTGATAATTTCATAAATCATAAAAAATCAAAGTAGGTGTTAGAGGTAAAAAAATATGTTCTTAGGACGTCTATAGAAATACATAAAAAATATGTTTAATTAAGGCCGAAAAACAGACATAAATCTCGGTGACATTTAGATGTCATAATAACATTCTACTTTCTGATGATTCTGATCTGGCATCTTTTATATATATTTTTTTGACATCTAGGTGTTCTTTGGGCAAATATTCAACGTTCCTTTGCGGTTTAAGCTTATTTTAAAATAACTATTCTGTTGTATTCTCCCAGCGTTTATTTCGTCGCGCCAATATCCATTGGCTTGATGACGGTCTCGATAACTAGGGCCGAGTAGGACTACTACTCTTTGCTCCTAGATTATCTCTGTAGACCTGGACCGGCCTTCGTGATAGGTGGGCCCGCTTACTTCTACCAGACCTAGCCCGCAAATGCGAGATGTGTCGTGGTATTTTCTGCGGACCTCCCCTGGTCCTGGCTCTTTAACCTCGCTGGCAGAGGTCTCTTCTGGCGTTCTTCTTGTCTTGATATTTTCTTTCTTCGCCAGCTTGTCACCCCCGTGGGTTGTCATCGGTCTAGTTGGGTTTTAGGAAGTTTTGGCTGGGATTGACTGTCGGTACGTAGGACACAGTAAAGGTGTGTCCTACCCCGGATCATCGGAAAGGTAAGGATATGAGCTGTGTAGCTCGGGAGTGTGGAGACCCTAACTGCTTTTTTAGCACTTTCGGACTCCACGGAGCAGGTAGGACAACGAGCGTTGGACGGTATGTTGTCCGACGCCCGCAAGGAGGTTGGGTTTGGGTAGAAAAACGTCATGTCTCTGGTAGTGGTGGTCCGTCCTGGGGTATCTGAAACAGATCGGTTAGCGGGAAATATAAGTTATACTCACCCGTTGTCCAGAAGCTGTACCCTCGGCCGTTTGTGCCTCGGGGCGTCGGCAGGGTCGTAATCAGTGGCCTGTCTGATTAGCGGGTTCCCGTGCTCCTCTGCTTGGGCGTACAGCTTCTTCGCTCGTTCCCGGATGACATCAGTAACCGTGGTGTACTCCAGGTCTCTGACGATGTCTGCGTTTCTCACGTACCATGGTGCGTCGACCGCCGTCCTGAGGGCGATGTTTTCCACTGCCTGGATTTTCTTCATGTAGGACTTTGCCTGGTAACCCCACGCTACCGAGGCGTACGTCAGCTGCGGCCTGATGAGGGTTTTGATAAGCGTGAGCTTATTCCTCAGGTTGAGACGGCTACCGTTTCCCATCATCGGGTAGATGAGGGCTCTTGTGCGCCGCGCCTTGGCTGTAATAGCGTCCGTGTTCTGTCTCCACGTTAGGCTTTTGTCCATGACCACGCCAAGGTATTTGACGGTGTCGTGCCATTGGATGTCCTCGCCGTTCATGGAGACGTGTCCTGTGGGAATTTCTTTCTGCACTCGTCTGAAGAGTATGGCTTGGCTTTTGTCGGCGTTGACGGCGACTTTCCACTTCGTGCACCATTCTTCCAGGAGTGTGGCCATTTCCTGGAGTTTTCTGGTTGCGTTCCTGGCTTTCCAGGATCTGGCAATTATTGCTGTGTCGTCTGCATACAGGGCCAGGGCTGTGTGGTCGGTCCTGGGGAGGTCTGAGGTGTAGATAGCGAACAGGTGCGGTGACAGCACCGAACCTTGCGGGACTCCCGCCTCCACGGTCCTGTAAGTGGAGAGTTGGTCCGAGATTTTGACCCTTAGCTGTCTGCGGTGCAGGTAGGACCTCACTAGTTTGACGAGTTCGATGGGGTAACCCATACTCATCATTTTAGCTAGGAGGCCGTCGTGCCAGACCCTGTCGAACGCTTTGGCAACATCTAGGAACAGCGCCGCGGTGACTTGCCGCTGGTTGAACCCCTTAGTAATCTCCTCGGTGAGGCGAAGTACTTGGAGTTCGGTGGAATGTCCTGTTCGGTACGCGAACTGTTCATCCGGGATGATATTCAGCTCTTCTGTCTTTTCTGTGAGCCTCTTCAAGATGACCCGTTCTGCAACCTTGCTCATGGCTGGGAGGAGGCTGATGGGCCTGTAAGAAGACGGGAAAATTAGTTCTTTCCCTGGTTTAGGGATCATAATGACGTCGGCCTTTTTCCACCTGGCTGGAAAATGCCGTAACCTTAACATCGCGTTTACGATGTTGACTAGCGCCGCTACTCCTTTCCTGGGTAGCTTTTTGAGAGCGATGTTTCCTATCTTGTCACATCCCGGAGCCTTTCTCGGCTTTAGGCTCCTAAGGATTTCCTTGACTTCCTCGGGGCGGGGGCGGATGTGGTCGTCATCAGGCAGGCGGTGGATCCTACGTACTCTGCGCTCGACATCGCCCACCCAGTCCTCGTCCTCGAGCTCGTTCTCTCTACACTGCAGTTCTAAGCTGTCGGCAAACGCCTCGGCTTTTTCCTGGTTAGTGTAGACGATCCCTCGCTCTCCGTGAATCGGGGGTATAGGTTTCCTCCGGTTTCGCAGGGCACGTTGGGTATTCCACATACTTCTGTCCTGTGGATCGAGTGACTCAAGGTGGCGTTGCCACCCCTCCTGACGGTGTTCTTGGAGGGCGGCTTTCACTCTTCGGCTGAGGACGTTATACTCCCTTCTGTCGGCGGGGAGCCTCGTCCTCTGAGCCCGTCTCTTGGCGCTTCTTCTATCCCTTATCAGCTGCCTGGTGATCTCTGGTAGGTTCGCCATCGGTGCTGGGTGTCTTCTTACTTCTGTTTCTGTCGTGCTGGTCCTTATTGCTCCCAGGATCTGCTCCTCTAGGGTAATGACGGCCCTCTCAACGTCCCCCACGGTATCTAGCCTAGGAATTTGTGCAATGTACTGCTGCAGGTGCAGCCGGTACGATTCCCAGTCCGTTCGTCGCTTCGTGAAGGTAGCGTTGTCGTCACCCGCCTGTCCTCCTAGAGTTAGGAAGATCGGGTTGTGCTCGGTAGATCCCTCCGTTCTGGTGGAGATCTCCGCTTCGAGGGTCATCTCCTTTAGGATGGCTATGTCCAGTACGTCTGGCCTGTTTCTACCGTTGTCAAAGGTGGGCTGGACTGGTCCTACCACCAGCAGTTCGCCGGCGTGCTGTCCCAGGAACCGCAGCAGTTCTCGTCCTCGAGTGTTGGTTACGCCGCTGTTCCATTGCTGGGATTTTGCGTTAAAATCGCCAATTGCGACGACCTGTGTCCTAGCGGGTAGAATTGCGTCCAGATCCCCCTCGGTTAGCGTGCTGTGGGGTGGCTGGTAACATGAAACCACTTGGACGTCGCCGTTTCGTGCTGTGGACACTACTACGGCGGTGGCATTCATATTTTCTAGCTCAGGTAGTACCGTCGGATGGTGGGCTATGGTCTTTTTAACGAGTAGAGCCACTCCTCTTGCGGGCCGCCGAGGTATGTTTACCCAGTCCATCCTGTACGTGTGGTATCCTGGGATGTTGATCTCCTTGGCCTGGGTCATCTTGGTTTCCTGCAGTGCCATGACGTCTATATCGTACCTGGTCAGGAGCTCTTCGACTTCAAGTCTCCTTTGTTGCAGGCCGTTTACATTCCAGGCCGCCATCTGCAGGAATTCCGGTTTAATCTGTAAAGGCATTACAGATTAGTAAAGTTTGGCATTTGAGCAAAAAATGCACTCATCGCTGAGCACATTTGTTGCATCTGTGCTAGCACCGCTGTGAGGTTTTTGGCCTCTGGCGATGCTTGTTGTTTTGAGGCAGGGACGGTGTTCTGTCCTGCCTTGCTCTGGGCTACTTTTGCGTAGCTAGTGCCTGGCGCTACGCCGCCCTTCTTTGTTGAGGTCGTCGTCGGCCTCTGTACCGGCCTTTGAGTGGCGCTGGCTGATTGCTTGGGGTATTTTGGATACCCCTTGTAGCTGGCCGGGTGGGCCCCTTGGCAGTTCGCACACTTGGCCGGTTCGTCTGCCTTCTTGTTGCAGTCAGTCGTCCGGTGTGCCTCGCCGCACTTCACGCATTTCGGCTGCGCGGTACATCTGGATTGTCCGTGGCCGAAACGCTGGCAGCGGTGGCATTGGGATGCCGCTACCTTGGCTCTCTGTCTCTCTGTCCTTACGACTAGAGAGCAGCACCTCGTGACTTGGAGTATCTTGTCCTGGTCCTGTGGGACTAGGACAAGTACGAGTGGCACCTCCTGTTTCGTCCGTCTGGACGTCATCCGTTGCACTGCGGTAGGTGCGAAACCTTGGTCTTGGAGGTCTTCTGCCACCTCTGTACAAGTAACGCCGCTCGGGATCCCCCTGATGACTACACGTAGCAGCCGTTCCTCTGGCAGGGTGTACGTGTGGTACTCCCTTTTCTCGTTTGCGAACATCCTAGTCATCTTGCGATAATCTTCGGATGTCGCGGGCTCGATGGAGATTCCCTCCGCGGTAACTTTAGCCTTGCTAAAGTTAATGCCGGTTTCGGTTAGACGACGGCTCACCGTTGTCCATGTCTCCTTGTTTCTCAGCACTACCGGCGGTATGCGCTGGCTTCTTGTTTTTGTTTGAGGGGCCCCAGTCTCCTCTGTCCTGGCGTTTTGTCTGGGGACGTTAGCCTCCTGCTGGGGAGCTCTAGATCCCAATCTCCTTCGTCTGGATGGCTCTGGGGGGCACTTGAGGGGCTCTTCAGCCACCTTCTTTGCCGCCTTAGGGGCCTCTTCGTCGGAGTCCGTATTAGTGGCGGGTGGGTTTTTCCGCTTCCGCGTTTGCGATTCTCCTCGAATCGCACGCAGAAGTTCTTCGTGCTGGGACTTTTGCTCCCTCTGCATTAGCTCCAACCTCTCGGTAAGCTCCTCTATTTTCTTTCTGAGGGTTTTGTTTTCCTCTGTGAGACGTTTTATCGTCTCTTTATCGTCCCTTCTGTCATCCCTTGGGGTTGGGGTATCCCCTCGGGAGCTACCGCTCTGGGACGTTTCGTAATCCATGCTACCGTCCTCCACGGTAACGTCGCTGTGGGTGTCCTGCAAGGGAATACCTATAATATTATTGGGAAAAGTTATGGTTAGTAACAGTAAAAATGGTGTCTCCAAGGGAGGGAGACTTTATTTATCTTTTTAGTACACCGTCTTGAAAAAGACGTGTGTACTTCCTCTTCTTAGAACTGTCGACGACGACACTGACTGTGGGGCTGCCACTTCACTGTGCACTTTCTTGGCTCGGTACGTCTGCACTCGGTCACCTCTCGATGCACACTGTCGATATTTCGTCATCATTTTCGTTTATATCCACGAGATCTAGTTCCTGGTCGAGTAACAATTAAAAGTTGATACCCAAGTTTTGTAATTCACAGTACTGTTTCATGGGCCAGAGAAAAACTGAAAGGAAGAACTCGTTCTGTATGCACACTTGAAAATACTGAAAGGGTAAGAGCAGATATTCTACGAAGTCCTAAACAATATGCAAATGATGATGATGATGATGGGGCATAGGCATGACAGCTGGTCGGTTCGCTGCGGCTAGTAATGTAAATGTATTTGAACTAGGTCACCGGTCGTCAAATAAGGAATTTACGAATTACGCTACACGCTACAATAAATACATTTATTATATCACTCAATGAATACCCACCATAGTATTATTTAATTATTTGTACTTTCTCTTCTGCTACATAAATATCCATTTTAACAGGTTAATATCTTTTTGAGTGCAATATAATGCTTAAATTTCGTAAGGTTACCTGTGACCTAAGCCCAACGGACTCTAGTAAATATAAATAATAAATAAATCCATAACATCGACAATCACAGCAGCACCAGCGTATTCTCACCCGTATTGCACATGTACATAATATTAAGTGCATAGGATTTTCCTATATGCCTAACAGCAATCCCCGTACTGTATAAGTATATAGTCGGTAAATGGTATAGAAGAATGCGGTCCCGGTGAGACGGGATGTCGAGAAGCTTGTTTACGCCTCTCTACACAGACCCGAATTTAACTGTATTGTTCGCTTGTTTCACTGGTTCCGAAACAATTTTATATTATTTTATTATTTATTTATTATTATTATTAATTTTATATTATTATATTTAATATTACTACATAGAATTTACATGAAACAACTACTCAGCGAGCAAATACTCCGGCCTGAATCGGCGATTAAACCTGCAAATTCTGATAGATCGATAGCTAACTATAATTTGTCAATTCCTAGCCATCAGCCATAGACCAGTTTCGAACTTTTTATGTTGATAAATGATAGTTGGCTACCGATCTATTTAGATTTGCAGGTGTAATCCAATGTAGGTCGGAGTATTTGCTGGCTGAGTAGTTGTTTCTTGCAAATCTTATTTAGCAAATGGAGTTTAGTGCTCTAGAGCTATAGAGGTCACCGCTCTTGGTAATTGCTTTGCAAGTCGCTATATGTCACAGTGGCATTTATGATGTCCGACGGATAGCAGCATTGTTCATCTAAGAGGTTTCACTTACCTCTCACCACTACAAGATTTAATATTGTCAAATTATAAGAAATCTTAACTTATAACATACCTTCAATTAGTATTAAGTAAATGCCAGTAAATGGACAAATAAATAATTATTATTACCTATAATATTACGCTTACCATATATATTCTACAACTCAACTGTAACTACACACAAGTCCGATTCTGAACATACAATCATTCGTGCGGTAATAACATAACAATTATCTGCCTCGCTCTCAAGTAAGCAATGTAAAAGACAGACTAGGTGGCACAATATAAACTACGCCCGTATCACCGCGACCGCATTGTACTCTAGTGAGTTCCTCGACTATACCTAACATATCACCAAAAACATAATCTCATGGGCATCTAGACAATGAAATTAACGACAAACGTATATAGCGAAAATCCGATATTGAGCTTTCAGGCACCACAAAAAGCTCAAAATATGCTTTAGGAATAACACGTTCTGTCGGCAGGCTGTCCGATAAGGGGCCGTCCATAAATGATGTCACACTTTTTTTTGTCAATTTTTGACCCACACCCTCCCCTGTGCCACACATTGTCACGCTCGCTCAACACCCCCCCTTCCCTATACCTGTCACGGCACACTAACGGATGGTCTTTATTTAGAGTTTAAAGGAGCGGGTGAACGTTGGTAGAGACAGCGTCGCGTAAAAACGCTCTATCAATGAATATCAAGTATTCTGATAAATAATTAAAATATTACACATAAATCATCTTCTTGTATTGTGACATCACAATGCTTGAGACTCCCCCGCCCCCCCTGTCACAAGGTGTCATAACTTACAGAACCCCCTCCCTGCCCTAAAAGCGTGACATAATTTAAAAATGGGCCCCTATAATAGCTGTTTGTTTAAAAAAAACACAGAAAACACTGACACGTCACCACGATACCGGTTATTAAGTGTATTATTTATTTTTTCGTCAAACGTCAAAAAACATGACTTTTAAGACAAATGTCGTGAATTAAAACTGTAATTTTTTGACACTTCATCTCACATGACTCATTAGCTCATTTTTTACGAGTATTTTCTTTTTATTTTGTATTTAAAAAAGTTAATACACGTTGTTTTACAATAACTTTTACTACAAAATAGCAAACCACATGAACAATGTCCCTGAATGTCTTGTTAAACAAAATATCAAAAGGTCACTTGCCTGCCAGTCCGCTCCTGGGTAAATAGGGCCGGTAAACTGTAAATGTTTCGTTGAAATTGTATAATCAAATAAACTCAAGCTGAATTTATGAATTCACTGGCGACATATACTTGGAATAACGTCCTTTGAAACATATCTATCAATATTTCAAAATATGTTTGAATGGCGAATCTACAACATTGAATTAGAATTTGACAGTGAACTTATCCTTATGCAACGCATTATACAACTTTGAGCGTTGAAAGTTGAAGATTATTTATTATTTGTCATACCATAATGATCTTGAAGATATTAATTAATTAATATCTATTATAAAGTGCAATTTATTTATCCACTATATCCCATATCTAACGTGTGATACGCCATTTAAGTTAATAGGTATACCGGCTTTATTTAGCTTTCTCAGTATTCAACCTAATCAGAAGTGGCTATGAATGGATTAAATTAATGTACTTTCATTAGTAGCAGGGACTTCATTATAATATAGAAAAGTATAAAAAAGCGACGCTATGTTTGTCTGCCTGTCTGTCTGTATGAACGCGTTAATCTCGAGAACTACTGAACCTATTTTTATGTCATTTTCGCCACTTACTAACTTATTGCTTGAGGATGATAGTATTTTTCCAATTTCAAAATATTTACAAAATTTTATAGAAACTTCTACATTTAGTAAGTACATGACTTAACGTTAATGTGTTTTATGGTCCCTGCGGAACTCAAAACCATAAGAAATTGGTCTCAAACACTGAACTCTATTACAGTAAATGGAATGCCAATGCCACAAAAATTTCTACGTACAATTGAATATCGCGCAAGTATGGCGGCCACATAGTAGCGCGCAATCGCACTATGAAATACGTCAGGGCCGGCCTTATTTTTATTGCGTGTTTCATATTTTTAACTTTTTTTAGAAATCGCATAAATAAATATACCAATTTATTTCCCTTGATAGTTATAAAAAAAATCAAAGTTATCGTTATTCCCAAAACAATCATTTTATTTTCAATTTCTTGTAGCAAATGTCGAATATGTATGATCATAAGTTCAATATATAGTTCACAAAAAACAGTCATATATTTTCTATCTCTGGGGTCGAAATATGATTTTAAAATTAATAAAAGCTAAAATTGAGGCCTGAAAAAAACCTATACTTTTTTTCTACGATCAATCAGTAAATATATGAGTAGGTACTAGTGAATTTTTATTGAAAACTAAAATCATGCATTTTATATTCACAAATATGTTTGAATTGACAAATGAAATGAAGAAAAGGTAATAATTAACTATTTTCAAATACTTGGTGTGGTATTATTATTTGAATTTCAAGATAACTTAGCTTTTTTGTTTAATATCAAATGCCTTGATATATAAGTGGTAGATTGTTTTACTCGTTTGTTTATAAAAATATGACATACTCATGAGACAATGAATTGTAAAAGAATATGTAAAGGTGTTTACGTAAAACTTCCTTCTCTATTTGCAAGAGAAAATTAAAATATAATGCCCATTTATATTTTGACTAAAAGTATGTGGTTTCATTCCCGGTAGTAGTGTACATATACCAAATGTTTACTTGCTACATTAAATAATTTTTCTGACAAAGTAACTGAATAACTAAAATTCGTAATATACTTCGTCTGAAACGTGGAAAATCTGATAAAATCTTGTACTGTACTTTTGACAAATATAATGTAAACATGAACCAAGGGAAGCAACAATTTTCTTACTTTTTATTAAGTATTTTGCACTGAACTCTATTGCTTTATTTTCCTTGATTTTTTTTAACATCGGGCTATTACCGCCACCAAGGGCAAGAACCAATACCAGGAGACAAGCTACCCTCAAACTGGAAATTTTGCCAAACCTCTATCAAAGAGTAGGGATTTTTTTTACTTGCCTAGTATTTAATGGACAGGGGATTAACTGTTTTACATACCGTCCCAAAGATGGTATATCCACTACACAATCCCCGTCTAGAATTAAATAGCATTTAATACACTGAAATACAAGCCGCTAGAAGGGAGTCAAGATTGCTGCGTTTCTCTGAAAGTCACCCATTCAAGCACTAACTGCGGCTCCTCTTGCTTTATATTTAGTATCGCAGTACAATGCCACAAAGACAGAGCTGCGCTCGTCCTTAACTGTTCTGTTATAATAGATTTCAGTGGCATCTTGCCATGGTGTGCAAAAAATATTTAAAAATTTTAATAAATGAAACTTCTGCTTAAAAATAGCAGAACTTGTTTTTTGAATATTACAAAATGTCTCGCTAGTAAAATATATAAATTAAAACAAAATTTTTAAATAAATTATTACATAATTAAAAATATAAATTAGTTATAAAATTTCAGGAAATTCTCTTTTTATTCACAAAACGCTTTGTTATATGTCAAACATTGTCATTCTATTTGTATTTCCATAAACATTTGGCACATATTTGCATTATTTTTAACCGACTGTGCTAAGCAAAGGAGGGTAATGTGTTCCTTATTTATTTTGCATAATACACAAATAATTGAGATGCCTTGCTGCCGCACTCTATTAACTTACTAGTAATATACTTCAGTGTTCCTATTGTCAACTTTACCACGTTGGCTGACTGGACTCATATTTCACAGTTTGAACTTGCTTGTTTCATAAAATTGTAATATTAATTTACAAAAAGTATGATAACGTTATGTGTTTTCAAAAAGATCTTGGAATCAGTATTATTATCCCGAATATGTTGAATACGTATTTATATTAATACTATTTAGGTATTCAACAATTCACAAATAATAAACTTAAAAATCGCAGCAATGAAAAAATGTGAGGTTACAATATTTTGCATCCTGATATCTCGGGAAGTATATACAGCCTATTTTTAATAAAAATTCGTGTTTAAGTAGGCAAAAGTACTCATTTTAAAAGAAAAAAAATCCAAAATCGGACTGTCTTGCCAATATTTAGATGGTAGCTTATTTTAATACAACAGACAAAAGTTGAGTAGGTATACTTACTTAAAATATAACAAACTTGGGATTTCGTCCCGGTTCTTACAAAACAGTACCATACAAGTGCGCACCTATTGTCTTAATTAAGATACACACTGTTTATAAGTCACAAAATTATATACAAAATAACCAATATATTTCACAACTTTTCGCAAACGAAAGGATAAAATCGCGAAGACCGACTCTGTAATTCGCATTCAATTTAAGACCTACGCTTTAGAAACAAATAAAACACAAACTTGCGTCAGCGCATAACTTCCGTACACAACTGTTTGAGTCAAGCTCCGACATATTTTTAACCTTAGATTTCCTACTGCGTCGGCGCTTGTCTGTGCATTTTAAATCGCATGATTATCACATTTTGTTTACGCGCATATGCCTATAATGGCGTTCCATTTACTGTAATAGAGTTCAGTGGTCTCAAACTGTAGAAGACAGAAATGCATGAATTTGACACAGTGATATTAATCCAGGCGTTTTAGACTTTTGCTGTCAAATTCGTGCTCTACGATTTTTTTTTATTGTGTTTATTTGGACGTCCTGAATAACACTTGGTAGTTACGCCACGATACACCTCGAGGAATTCGTGAAAATCGCTTCGGAAGCTCGCGTAAATCGCGGATTCGCGATTGACTCAGTTTTTATGGCCCAAAACGGGAACAACATCTATTATAAGAATTGTACATCTGTAAATTCTCTACCTTAAAGGTCTTACACATTTTTTTCGTACGCCTAACCGTTTTGGAGATATGACGCGAAATAAGTGAAAAATGCATTTAGTTTCTTTTTTTAAATATTTTTGTTATATTGGACAGCACAGAATTGTTGAGACATTCAACCATGGTTGGGAAAAGATACTGATCTTGAGCAGTGGGGCTGGATTAGGAAGAGTGATATTTTGCACCAACGCATCAGTTACCGCCAAGACCAGACATATTGTTAAATTAAATTTTTTGCAACTGTACGAAGGGTTGTGCAGGAAAATGTAGCTGTAGGAAAGTAGGACTGAATTGTTCAACAGCTTGTGGACATTATCACGGTCACTCCTGCTTGAATACCGTACCTATAATTGCTATGCATGAGGAAATGGACGACGTAGAATCTGATCGGAATGAAAGTAATGACAACAATTTGTCATTGGACAATAACATTTCAGATACCAAAGAAGTTGCAAATATTGACTAATTTAAGATCCGGCATGGATTAGGGCTCCTGAGGAAACCATGTAAAAAAAAGCGTGCCGAGCATTCTACCTCTAAGGTGGTGCGGAAATGAATGCATTTTTTGCCTTATTCGCTGTAAATAAAATGTATAAAATATTCTAGTGGAGAATAAAGATCACCGAGCTCTATAACAGCAATATTTAATATTCATTCTGAGACATAGAAAGCAAGATAATTGCGAAATATGTGGTGCTGCAAAAGAGGTTTGGCGGAACTAAATTCATTTTTCACTTAGTTCGCGTCGTATCTCCAAAACGTTTAGGTGTACGAAAATTTTTTATAGAACCTTTAGGGTAGAGAATTTACAGATGTACAACTTTTATAATAGGTGTTGTTCCCGTTTGGGCCATAAAAAACGAGTTAATCGCAAATCCGTGACCTTCCGAAGCGATTTTCACGAATTCCTCCAGGCAAATTGTGGCAACTACCAGTTATTCAGGACGTCCAAATAAACACAATAAAAAAAAAATTCGTAGAGCACGAGTTTAGCACAGAGGTCAATTTTACAGCGAAAATGCCTGAAGTATATGTATGTGACAAACAATAAAATAACCCTTTTTATTATTAAAAAATAAACAATAAATTTGTCAGAATATGGGGTTTACAATTTGTTAAAAATTTGATCAAATTGTAAATATTCGTGTCTATACATATTGAATTTTACCACATCTAATAAAAATATTTTTGATTATATAGCTATAAAAGAATAAAAGGAAAGCATTTATTTTTAAAAAACGACACAAATGAAAACCATTATAGTTGAAAAAATATTTTATTGTGGATATTTTTCTGGCTATAGACAATTTTGTTTAAATAATCAGCAGCAACGTTACTTTGAAAAACAAAAATGTCTATAGAACAAATCTATTTACATAAGGCATCACAAATATAGTCATAAGGAAATACAAAATAGATCAAATATCATTGTTCATTTTACGTGTAACTGTTCTCAGGATCAACCTCTTTATTTGCGTGCGTCTTCATATGCTGTTGTAGACTGTCTCTCCTATTAAATGTGGCACCACACAAGTTACAATTAAAATTCTTGTTGATGTCATGAATGCGCATATGCCGGATCAGTTTATCTTTCCTTCCAAAGCTTTTACTGCATCTGGTACACTTAAAAGGCTTCATTCCTGAATGAGTTGCTATGTGCCTGTCCAACTCCCTCTTTCTTATAAAAGATTTACTACAAATATGACAACTAAATGGTCGAGGTCCCAAGTGGCTTGACAGATGCCCCTGTAAATTTTCCTGCTTCGAAAACTGTTTAGGGCACTGGGAGCACTTATAAGGCTTGACATCTGCTGCGGCCTTAGAATCTAGATCAGCCCCAAAACTTTCACCGGTGACATGCTCAGGTACTTGTAGTAGCTTAGATTCCTCTTCAGTTAGGTCTTCAAGTTTTATATGATCTGAGAGCCCTAGATCGTTCTCATTAATTGGAGGTTCGGTTTCAGAGTTATTTTCTCTTTGAGGAGTAGCTTCGGTACTGAAGTTGTTGTGGTTAAACGGATCAAGCGTTATCACCATATTCTCTAAGCCTTCCTGCTTTTCTTCTTCGTTTTGTTCACTGTTTTTGGTAGAGTATATAGATAAATTTTCTCGCATCAATTGTAACTCATGGGATTTATCTTCTGAATTTTCCTGTGGAAAATGTCGTTTCTCGTGCCTCACAAGTTTGTCTCGTCTCCCAAAACTTAAATGACAATAGTTACAGCTGAAAGGCTTTTGTCCGGAATGTATGATGGCGTGTCTAGTCAGATCAGCCTTGGAAGTGAAAGTTTTAGGACACTTTGGGCAAACGAATGGTTTAGAACCAGAATGTATTCTCATATGCTTGGATAAGTTCGTATTTCTGGAGAAGGACTTGTAACAAACAGAACAGGTAAAAGGTTTGACACCCGTGTGAACAATCGTGTGTTTCCTTAAATCTGATCGTCTCGCAAAAGTCCTGTCGCACTGTGGACAATTATACGGTTTATCATTTTTATGGACACTCTTTAAATGGGCAGAAAATAGGAGACGATCTCCAAAGCCCATATAGCATGTATTACAGTTGTATGGTGTCTGGCTGTTATGGGTGTTCATTTCATGGTTTAGACATTCTGTGCTGTCAGTGAAGGCATGATCGCAATATTTGCACATAGATACCCCTCTGCTCTCCGTTTCTATGTCATTAACGTCTCCATTTTCGTTTTCGCTCTGACCTTCCTTTTCGCTCTCGTACTCTGACTCATAATCGTATGCCAAGGGGTCTACTACCATCACGACATCTTCATCGTTTCCTGAAATATCAAGTTATTATAGTAATATGCATGTGGATTCATTAAATTAAATATTATGTAATATTTAGGTTCAGCTGGTCTTAAAGTGAACTAGAATGTCTCGGAGAAATTTAAATGCCAATGTTACTTATATTTTTTAAATATCTAAAATGCTTTCAATGTTAAATATAGAAATATATTTAGAAATAAAACTAATGTTTTTTTTAACCACCTCCCAGGTCACCTGAATGACTCTAGATTTGTGCGAGTACAGTTTATGGTGGGATCCGAACCACTTTTTAGGGGTAAATTACTTCGCAGTAGGTGCGGCTTGAACCAACTTCGCTAGGTATCTTCAAAGAGAAAGCTAGGATGCACAAGGTACAAGTATCAAGAGGTTTCGAAATATTGGATGATGGCGGATCAAAAACAGAAGTTTCAAAAAAAAGAATTAAGTATGAATGTTTGTGAGAAAAAATCAATTTTTTTGTGAAAATAATAATACCTTAACATTATATGCGAACTTTTTTGGATAAGAAGTATAATATATCAACAGATTTCAAGTTTCATTACGAAATTCTGATTTTTGATAATTTTACACCTAAAAATAATGTAATTCAATGTAACTGTAACTGAAATATGTTGATGATCTTTCTGCTTATTGTGTAATAATTTCCTCTTTACAAGAAGTTAACAACAATCTCAAAAAAAAATAGTAAAACCTTCACGCTGTATATCAACGAAGAGATTATGTGTAGACAATCTCCCCTATGATATATAAGTGCTAAATAGTTATCAAATTAAAAATAATCTCCTTATTGTTTTTAGGATCTCAACAATTACACACTGCATTACCCATAAAAAAAAATTAATTAAAAAGTAAGTAGTTTCCAGCTTAATGCTGCCAAATTCTCCAACAAATACTTTTGAATATTTTAGCATCGATCAAGAATTTTATTTATAAGAATAATATGTGTATATAAATCATCCAACAGATATTTTAAGGGTAAAACTAAACTGCAAAATAATAAATAAATGTAAAATTACCATTTGCTAGCTGTTCATACAGAGGAAGTTGCGAACTATTGTTGTTGGCTGTCTCAGATCCATTTTCTTTATTCGCTACTCCATTGATTTGTCGAAGGGTGGCATCCGACATAAAACATAATTGTCGAAATTCTAAACAAAATTCTATTTTGAATAAACAACGGTGGCAAATCACATTCGGCAGTCCATCTCCATAAGAAATCTATGAAAAGAAAAATAAGGACATTATTATTTATTTACAAAATCTAATTATTTAATAACTTTTAAAAAATTATTAATAATTAAACAATACACTACTGAAATTAAAGCAGCAGCAAACCTGATGATGGCAGGTATGGTCGTGAGCAAAAAAAATATGACAAGTCTTATAACGGTATTTTGCTAAAATCTAGTTGTGTACATCTAACTTTAATTTTTGTGACATTGTCAGTTAGTTGTCATAATTTATTGCAAGTGTGCAAAAAACTAATATGCCTCATATAAACGATTTAGTTAAATCTGGAGTTATTGCTAAAGCAGAAGATGGATGGTGAATGAGACAAATTGCACTGCGTTATAATATTGACAAAAATTCGGTGGGTAACATTTTAAGAAAGTGGAGAATAAACGGTACGATTAGTAGAAATCCTGGATCAGGGCGACGAAGGATATCAAGTCAACGACAAGATTTGCAATTGGTAAATGCTTTAGTAGAAAATCCATTTTACTCAGTTATTCAGGCTGCTGAAGAAACGAATTTTCCTGGATCGAGTAGTACTGGTCGCCGGCCAGTAAGAGAATCGGAGCTACGCTGACGTGCAGCAACCCAAAATACTTACTTAAAGCTGAACATAAAGAAGCTCGAGTAGGATTTTCGCTTGCATTTTTAGCGCATGATGTACATTTTTGGAATAAGGTAATCTTTACAGACGAAAAAACTTTCCAGTCAACAAACAGTGGTCGTATTCGTGTTTACCGCCCTCCGAATACTCGATTCGATGAGAAATATATATCTAACAATGATAAAAGTGGTGGATTTTCCGTCAATATATGGGGTTGGATATCGGCACGTGGTCCTGGTGTTTTGTGGCAAATTGAGGAATGATTTAATAGTGAAACGTATATTAGGATTTTAGGCAATATTATGCTCCCTTCTGTGTCACAATTATTTCCTAATAATGAGTTCATATTTCAACAAGACAATTGTTCCTTCCATACTACTCATACCGTAACTAACTGGTTTCAAGATAACAGCATCAATGTTCTTAACTGGCCCTGTCATAGTCCAGATCTTAACCCTGTGGATGAAGTATGGGGACTACTCGTAACAAGTATCCAAAAACGAAATGTGGGAACACGGAATGTCGGCGAATTACTGGAAATAGTAAATAATGCATGGGAAAATATTATTACTAATGATTATTGTATAAGGTTATTTAATTCTATGCCAAACAGAATTTATAAATAGTAGGTTATCCTTTGTCCTTTGATCCAAGATTTCTACTAATCGTACCGTTTATTCTCCACTTTCTTAAAATGTTACACACCACATTTTTGTTAATGTTATAACGCAGTGCAATTTGTCTCATTAACCATCCATCATTGACTATAGCAATAACTACAACAATAAAATAAAAAATAAATTAAAAGTAATATCTGTTTTATTTCGGCTACTCATTACATATTCAAATAGAGACAGATTTACATCAGAAAAAAAAAGTTGTCCTATTTTTTTCTGCTCACGACAGTACTTGCACTATTTCTAGCTCAGTATTTTTCCACGAAGCAAATATATAAACACAAATGTTCTGTTTTTCTAGACAACTTGTAATTGTATGTACATTAATCATTATTTTGTATTATTTATAGGTAAAATAATTTCTAATTTGTATGCCTAAACCAAAGCAAAGTTACAATAGGCTTTTTAGTACTTATTAATAGAAAAATTTTAAAATAAAATATAGCTTGGATGAACGATTTAATATCGCATATGAAGTGAAAAATTAAACAACTTATTGAATAATATACAAAATATACTTTTTGTGTAAACAAATAACCCTTCAAATATTAAATAATATTTTCTTCAAATATTGGCGCCAAATATTTCCTGTTTTGAGCATGTCATGATTTTTTCGTTACGATTTCAAGCCACTGTGTCAAATTTATACCAAATAACATTTTCTAAGAATTTAAACATATATTCAGTCATTTAACATTATAATTTGAGAAACAGTATCGAATCTTAAATTGTACCTTAAAAAGTAAATAACCATGCTTTTGAACTTTCTAGTAGGAATTCTAAGAACGGTCGTGAATAATCATAAAATTTAACTTGGCAACATTGTAACAACTTTTGATTTTACCGCATGAGTATCGGTAATATAGGAATTTAAATGAAGTAGTATTTGAGGTTGTTGGTACTTATATTTTTTAAGTGCATTGTTCCTAGTGTGGTTATTTATATGCTTAATAATGAGATAATTTTCGTTAAAACAATGGTAAAACGTGAGTAACAAGATGCTACAGAATCATGCAAAAATATAGCTTAAAACGTCAAAAAATAACTTACTTGTAGTGCGGTGCAGTCAATAATTTTCTTGTAAATGCTTTTATCTTTGCCCTGGATGTGATTAAATATGCCCAACATGAACCCATCTTTCTGCAAACACAGCCTGCAAATAGTTGCATAACTTCGCCAGGTTTCCACATTCATTTTGCATCCGTGAACACTTCTAATAACTTCCCAAAGACGTCTAGCAGTGGTGTATATAGTTTTTTTTTGTAAATATCCACCTGGCAACGGCACTATCTTATATTGCAAATGTGGGGCGCCGCCTCGGTGCTGACTCGAACTGAGACCAAACGAAGGGCGTCTCTGCTAGACTTGCGCGTGGCCCCCTTCGGTTGGAGCTCCTGGCCGGGAGTTGTATGCAGCTGTCCTAATGGCGGTTCGTTCGAATCGTATACCTGGGGCCTTCGCAAATGTTCCTTTTATTTAATTCGTCCCCTTGTCATTTTTATAATACAGGATTCTTAACTGGTTAATTTTAGGTTTAGAAATTGAACTTGGCTAACATCTTATGAAAGAAAATTAATAATTAATTTAATAGGAACGTTCGAATTAAAAATAAAAGATAATTACAAACATCCTCTAATATTCCTGTTTGATAATGTGTTGTTGATTGTCATATAGTTCATTTCGCCTGAAGGAAATTCTACGTTTGCGGATACTTATGTGGTATGAAATAAAAAAAAATCATCTAATTTTTATAGACCAGTCACCAACACGAAAGGATCGGTATATTACAAAGAAAAAACGATAAAATATGTGTCCCTGTTATTAAAGCTAATATTTTAATATTAATCCTGAAAATAGTTATATTTTTGCTAAGCTGTTTTCATGAAAGCTTTAAACTGAACTCGGATTTTGAATTATAAAATGTAAGTGGGCATTAGAAAAAATATTTCTGGAGTGTAATAATAAAGCAGGCAGTTAACACATCTAATTCGACTAGAAATTTTAGTGAGTGATTATATTTTTATAGAAGTCCTAATTCTAGACATCAGAAGGTAACCAATAATCGAAAGGCAAAAAATTGTATCAACCATTTTGAGGTAGATTGTAGAAATATTACTTATTTGTCCTCAAATTTCATTTCGGTAACAGAAAATACGTTCTTGTTTATTTGTTTCAAATTTTTAATTTGTTTTACCTATTAGGATACCACAATAAAGGGTTAGGTCAGTCCCATTAGAGTAGCAGCGGCGGCTCGTCGAAGGAGACAGGAGAAGCTAAGCCTCCTCTACAATTTTGGGAGAAGCAAAAATATCTCCAAACTAATATTTTTTACAAGTAGAAATATCTACGTATAGCTTTATCTCAATTCTCAATGTTGTTAATTCTTTAATCAATTTTCAGTATACAAAAAAAATTTGAAATTTCTTTTCCACAAACATGTAATAACGTTGCAGTCTGGATAGTCAGCGTATGCTGATTTCCCGGCTTCTCGTTGCAGATCGCGTTTGGTCAGATGAACCGGAGACTAAGAGAAGCTTAGCTTCCATTTCAATGCATTAAGTATTCTTATGTGATAAGTGACCTTAAATGCTTGACGCGTTCTCTAAAGACACATGTTGGATATGACAGTTAGTAACGCAGCTAGCCTCTGGCATCCCATCTCTTTCTAGCGCATGTACACTTCAGACTTCAGTGTCTTCAGCAAGCGCGGATCCAGGGAGGGGCCATGCCCCCCCTGCTCGCAAAAAAATTAAAATATCAATTAAAACTACCAAATTTTCCGGCGCCCGGCGTCGCGCATATGGTTTCTAAATGACTAATCGAGTATCCAAAAAAACTGTTTATTTGCGTTGCGATGCACAAAACCCTCGTAATAAGTAGGAATTACCTATATTTGATTTTTATTTTCTGAAGCAATAATAAAAATACATATTGTGTTATTCTTCCTGAAACTTGTTAATTGTGAGAGGTTACTAAAATTGGTTCAGACACGAAAATTGAGATAATATCAAATCTTTACGTTTTGAGGTCCTAGGAACCCAAAAAAGTGGTTTTTGAAAAATGTCTCTGTGTGTGTGTGTGTGTATGTGTGTTATAGCACGATAGCGTCGAAACTACTGAACAGATTTGAATGAAACTTTGCGTGTGCGTTTCTTTAGTGCCCCAGAAGATCTGAAAAGGTTTTGGTTGAGATCGGATTACGTTTAGTGCCATTTTGACGCAACAAGTTGTTTATTTTATAATTACTTTCAATTTGCAATGGAACCATTGAAAAGCAGTTCAAATTCTGATTTCAACGATATATCACACTTCCACCCTTTCGATTTGGTTTCCGTGAAAAAAATTAAAAACAAAGCAAATATGTCATAGATCGCATTTCGCATGACATGATCGATGCGCATAGCCGTTACATCGTGAAACCCGTCACATCACGTGTCAATTCACGTGTGAGGATTTCTTCACTGCTCTAGAAGTAGAGCGGATTACGTTTAGTGCCGTTTTTAAATATATATACAGACAAATCGAAGAATTTTGTCATTGTCATCGTTTGTCATCCGATAACGTTGGTGTCATGTCATGTTAATAAGATGCATATTTGTAACTTTTAGTGGATTGTCACAAACTTTAAAGGTAGATGTAACAATATCAATATCATATGCTTTCTGTACCTTCGTTGGTGAATTTATTATAGATTATCACTTTACCAATTTTCAGTTTGTTGCTTTACAAATCTGTAGTATTTAGGATAACTAGACTTTCTTAGTCGTTCAAGTGATGTTAAAGTTGTTAATATCCTAATAGTATATTATTCAACGAGCTATAATGTAGGTAATAACTCGCATAGATGATTGTAAATTCATTAAGTTGAGGGTATTTTTAGTGCCCCAGAAGATCTGAAAAGGTTTTGGATGAGATCGGATTACGTTTAGTGCCGTTTTGTCACACAATTTAATGCTCTTTTCGGCTTCAAAGATCCACCGAGTGGGGAGGTTCCAGCCGCTTCCAATAGCTGCCGATTTTTTTAATAAGATTTTTGTCATATTTTTATCGTATTTTATTTGTATGTTTCCCTTAAGAGCGCTCGGGATATAAGCCGGAAAGACGGTTCAATTTACTCTCATATAAATCATTATTTTAAAAAACGGCTTTCACTAAAAGACATTAAAAACATGTTACAATGTGGGATGATGAGAGAAAAAAAAGTATATATAAAAAAAAATTTTTTTCTTCTATTTTCGATTTGCAAAAATAATTCTTATCGTCCCACATAGGTATTATTAACATAAACATTTTCCCTTTTGTAGAACTAAAATAAAATTAGCCCTAGTGTCCTCAAGTGTACCGAGACATTTAAAGATTAGGTATAATAAATATGTCCAATGTCATATTCTATTACATCTCTATCTCTCTCTTTCCAAGCACACCGTACATTTGGCTGCGTATGCCCCCCCTTTGGGTCTGGATTCGCGCCTGGTCTTCAGTTGAGCATCTCTTTCACAAGAAAATGAACGGTTATTAGTATTATAATAGTGGCAATTTGCGGCTTAAACATATATAAAATATTTAACAGGCGGTCGAAAAATAAGTGCTCTAGGTGAACATTTTTTCGACATCTTTTGTTATCTAGACGTGGCGAATTATTTTTTCTTTTCCAAATTATTCTAATTTTTATTTTTATTTTTTTTTATACATTTATTTAACGTCGGCCTATTTCCACTACTGAGGCCTAACACCGACGCCTGTAGACGAGCTACCCCCAACCAGGAATTTTGCCGAACCTCTTCCCTTAAGAAGAGTAGGGATCTTTTACTTGCCTAACATTTAATAAACAAGGGACCGACTGCTTTACATCCCCTCCGAAGGATGGTATATCTCCTATACAACCCTCGCCTAAGGTTGTATAGCTTCCGCGCATACACTGATATACAAGCCGCTGGAAGATGTGTGAGGCGAGAACGCGGTTTCCGTTGGAACAGTCACCATCCAAGTACTAACTGCGCCTGTCGTTGCTTTACATCGTATACCGAAATATGTACATAGTAAAGACGCACCTACGCTCGCCCCCCTAATTTTTATTAAAAGTTATAATTTTACACTGGCAGTGATAATGAATAAAAAATTTTGTTTGTAGAAAAACATATATTTTTCAATTTTTTTCTAAAACTATTTTGATTTTTATAAGAAATTATAATTTAACAATTAGTGGGATAGTAGGGCTAATCTGGCGAACAACCCATGACAAAACAAGGTAACGCGCCATTGCACTACCTCAAGGGTGGTGGGGAAATGTACAAATTGCAATTATACAGGGTGATTTACCTAAACATGTGGAAAATTATTCAGTGGGTTGTCCCCACCAAAAGGAGTTAAAACAATTAAGAAATAAAAAGTTTTAAAAAAAATTACCTTATTTTTTTTTGTAGAAGTGCGCCGCCTATGACTAACCAACCTGACGTAATACGGTGCAACGAAATCACTTCCTTTCTTATGTGGTATGGGTAAAAACGATTCTCGCGTATAGGGTACTTATTGAAGGGTATTGTTCTAGTAATTCTAGAACTTCTTCGTCTACTTCAACAGGACAAGTTACTACACGTTCTCTGTCGCCTGGTAAACAAAACCCGGTGTCACGAACTCGTTGCACTGCACTTAAATTTTTTCTCTCGTTAGGTTTGCGCCTATGGGGAAATTTTCTCCCGTATTTTCGTATAGCCCCTGCAAGACTTTCATTCATTGTACCATAGGTTAATATCATGTCGCAGTACTCTTGCGACGTGAACTCTGGCATAATCGATATTTGTGAATACAGTTTAAAATTTAACAAAAATGGGAAATGCTCTAAACGGAAGTCGAAGAGTCATTGAACTGAACAGTGAACGCGTGGCGCACTGACCTTAGGAAACAAAGACAGCTGATATTGCCTGCTAAACAAACAAGCGACACGTGTATGAACGCGTCGAGATAGCATAACTCACCCATTCAGAAGCGTATCTTTGCAGGTTTAATACAAAAAAATATAATAAATTACCTCGGATCGCTTTAAAATTTTACCGAGGCTTTCCCACATAACAGACTTGTATACCATTTTATTTTCCGCATGTTTACATAAATCACCCTGTATTTCAATTTGGTTGTTTTTTAAATTCCAATCCTCGATAGAGAATATCACGAGAATTAAACCGACTAACATGAAGAGAAAATTACATACATTTGTGTAATGATAGACATTTTTAAAACGCTAGACAAACACAATGACCACCACTCGCCTGTCCTCCTGCTTCCTCACTTTCAAAACTCACGAGCCGCCACTGTAGAGTAGCCAAAATAGGATTTGAAGTAGAATTTTTTCCGTCAGCAATTTTGTGGTTGGATCCTGTTGGGGAGGTGCTCAGGAGTACCCCAAATTTTCTACAAATCTACATAGATCTTAGGAGCGCAACCATAACCTACAAAAAATGAAAATCTTTTTTTTTTTTTTCATTTTGCTGTCCAGAGTCGCTGGGTGAACCGATCAGCTTCAACAAAAACATCCCGAAAGTTTGGTGCAAAAATATTAAACCCAGTGTGCGCAATTGAATTTGTTATTTAAAATTAGAATTTCCGCTATTTTATGTCATCAAGTCCAAAACGAATCATTTATTTTCAAAAGTTGGGTTTCTACGCCAGCTTTTTGGTGCCGTAAAAAATTTTTTTTAAGTTGTTTTGGCAATTTTTTTGCATTTGTTTAAAATAGTGAAGCAGATCTGGAGAAAACCAAACTCGAATAAGGAAACGTCCGATTGTGATTTTTTTTTTCCAATAAATATAGAGTCGGGTCCAACCAACATTCCGACACATTTGTGTAGCGGATGATGTCAAAAGGGGGGAGGGGGACATTAAATGTATGGGAAAATGGTTTTTCTACGATAACAGATAACTCGGCGGCTTTTGATCTGACGAAAAAAAAAATCAAGAATAAAAATGAAGAGCTCATGAAAATAAGCAAATTTTGTTCCCAACCTCATCGACGTCAGACCATTGATTCGCGATATCGCAAATCCAAAGTGCAAAAGTTGAATTAATTTTTTATTATAAAGGAGTGGAGTTGAGGACTATTTTTTTTTAAATTATTGGCAGATAGTTTATTGGGCCGGAGGCTGGGGGCGGTGGGATAATTAGGAGGGAAGTGAGAGGGGGAAACCGAAAATATTTCACATGCTGATAACTCCTCGTGTAATTGACATATAGCGAGCAGACCGACGTACGTTTTTCTATTTTTTATTCGCTACAAGATAGCACTCGCATAAAATTATTTTTTTCGCAAACAAATGCTTGGTGAGCGAAATAAAAATTGCAAGTTTTTTTGGCACGAAGGGAAAGGGTGGGGGGGAATCCTTTTCGCCACTTGATAGCTTTTTTGTTAACACCTAATTTCCGCCCGGCCAGATCGCGATAAAATGATTAGGAAAGGAGATAGAGGACGGCAAAGAAACTGTTTGAAAAAACGTGCAATTTTTATTTCGCTCACTAAGCTTTTGTTTACGAAAAAAATCATTTTATGCGAGTGCTATCTTGTAGCAAATAAAAAAATATACGTCGGTCTGGTCACGATAGGTCAATTACACGGGGAGTTACCAGCATGTGAAATATTTTCGTTTTTCCCCTCTCCCTCCCTTCCTAATTATCCCACCGCCTCCAGCCTCCGGCCCAACAGAATATCTGCCAATACCCTTCTATTAAATAAAAATTGAGTCTTCAACTCCACTCCTTCGTGATCAAAAATGAATTTAATTTTTTTAATTTTTACGCCTTGAATTCGCGATATCTCGCGAAAAAAATTGAATTTTTATCAGATCAGAAAGAAAATTTTAATACCTTTATTTTGATTAAAAAAAAAGTTTATTTTGGTCAAACTAGACTCAAGATATTCAACATTGTGCATTTTAGCCAATTGTTAATTATGAACAAATATATATTTTTAGCCAAAATTTGAACTGTATCATTTTGAAACATATTAAAAACAAAATTTCTTTTTATAAAAACAAAGGACCTCGCACTTTTTCTTATATAAAATGGTTCCCGGTTAAATTTTCTGAATTTTTAGTATGTTATAGATCTCGATCTACTGATTAAAAGTAACATGGGCCCAATCTAATCCTTTGACTAGTTTTTGAGATACAGGGTGTTAAAGTTAAAAAGTGGCTATTTTTATAAAATATATTCATAACAATTGAAGGATTCGTTTAATTTTTTTTCACGAATATCATTCTTCTAACGTCAGATAATATATTGTGATAAAAATATGCGCTTATATACAGGGTGAGCCACCAATAACACGAAGTGAATGTTTAAAATCGATGTGTTTATGCTGAAATAACAAAATTTTTAGAAAATTATTTTTGAAATGAAATGTTACTATTTCATAATTAGCGAAATTCTCAATTGTATTATATTATACAGTGCGAGTGAAAAATATGGAAACACGTGTGACTCGTTTTAATAAGACGCCCTCTGTATACTTTAATATTATTGATTGTCCATTGACAGCTGATTCCAAATATACCTATATAATTTTAGAGGGGTCCACAGGGTGATACAAAAGATAAAACACAAGAAAAATGCCGAAAAACTCGTATTATAATTCAGAATTTTGTGGGTTGATTTCCATAATTATTTCAAATTGTGTTTATTGTATGTACGTTAAAAGAGGACCAAAAATTCAAAATCTTACTATGACTAGTTTCGAGATTTAAAGCGAAAAATATCATATAGTATAGTTGAAGTAACCAGTTCCCGGAAAATAAAAAACGCAACAAAAACTTTACGACCTAATAATTATGTCGTAAAGTTTTTGTTGCATTTTTTGAGTGTAAGGAAGCCCTTGCTTGGACTATACGTAAGATTAAGGAATAAAGCTTGTTTATATCAAATCATCACCGAATACGAGTTTTCGGTTAAATAGTGGAAAGTGATCATCAATTTTATATAACTGCTGTTTGTTTGTCTCTTTCTTCATTCCTTCGAAGAACCTAAACTACTGGATGGATTTTGATTAATGGGGTACCAAGAGATTCGTTATCGTGCCTTGCAATATGGTTATACAATAAATCCAATTTGGCGTCCGTAAAACATCATGTCAAAATTAAAAAAAACATTTTCATTCTGTGATGATGGTATCACATTAAGGAGCTTTATTATGAGAGGAATGCAGACCTTTCATCAATAAATATTATGGACGATTATGCTTATTCTATGAAACATTCATTTTCGTGGCCAGCATTTTTGTGTGGAAGGTAAATCCACACATGGTATTTTTCGCTTTAAATCTCGAGAACTCGCCATGGTAAGATTTTGAATTTTTGGTACTCTTTTAACATATATACAATAAACACAATTTGAAAGAATTACGGAAATTAACCTACGAAATTCTAAATTACCGTTTTAAAAAAAACAAGTTTTTCGGCATTTTTCTTGTGTTTTATCTTTTGTATCACCCTGTGGACCCCTCTAAATAAGGTAAATAATTTAGGGCATGTACGAAAAGTCAAGGTCTCAACATTTTTTTTGGCATCAGCCACCGTCACTATTATGAAAGGGAGTAAAAAAATAAAATGTGATTTAGTGTGTATACAAGAAACATCTCAAAAAAATGTTTTGGCGTTAGCTCAAATTTAAAATCTCGATGTTTCAAGACATTTTAAGCCTACTTCAACAAAAAATATTTATATATATTTTTTTGCGTTACTATACTTCCACTGGACGTGGAAGTAAAAATAAGTCTTAAATTCTTCAATAGGCCTACATATCGATAACATGGATATATAATATATTAAATAACATTGAAAACACAAAAAAATCAAAACACAACACAAATTCTTAATTATCTTAATATATACCTAATATTAAAATTTAAAATCAAATTATTTGGCCCTAATAGACTAGTAGGTATATATAAATATTTTTATTAATTTATTATTAGTTCTATTCTGGTCTATTTTTTTTTATACATTTATTTAACGTCGGCCTATTTCCGCTACTGAGGCCTAACACCGACGCCTGTAGACGAGCTACCCCCAACCAGGAATTTTGCCGAACCTCTTCCCTTAAGAAGAGTAGGGATCTTTTACTTGCCTAACATTTAATAGACAAGGGACCGACGGCTTTACATCCCCTCCGAAGGATGGTATAACTTATTCTGGTCTACCATGCGCATTTCGTGTAATTACCAAAGAATTTAAATTCTTTGGTAATTACAATTATTTGCAGCAATGTGGAAGATTGGCAGGACAGGACTATACGAATGCGACTTGAATTTAATTGCAAATATCTTGGCCTGTTCGTAGATAAAGCGACTGCTTGAAAAAGGAAGATATCCGGCCGGATTGGATTTTGAACTAACCGGATATACTGTATCCGATTATCCGGCCAAAAGCACATCCGTCCCATCTCTAATGAATATATTTTATAAAAATTGCCACTTTTTAACTTTAACACCCTATATCTCAAAAACTAGTCATAGGTTTAGATTGGGCCCATGTTACTTTTAATTAGGAGGTCGAGATCTATAACATAATAAAAATGCAGAAAATTTAACCAAGAACCATTTTATATAAGAAAAAATGCGGGGTCCTTTGCATACATTTAAATGTAGTTGTTCACCTGAAAATAATTTTTTCATTTATTTATCGATGTTAGTTGCAAAATGTAATAACTTCCTTGTTTTTGAACCCTTTTAAGGTGCTCTCTCGATGCAAGCGACAGCGACCGGAGACCGAGACATGTACCACGTGACAAGCATAGACCAACGACAGGGAGGGCTACTCTAGAGCACCTTTAGTAGCCCTCCCTGTCGTTGGTTTCTGCTTGTCACGTGGTACATGTCTCGGTCTCTTGCATCGGGAGACCACCTTTAGGAATTTTTTTTAAATACGTTATTTTTTCCCAAGCAATGCAATAAGCAACTTACTTTTTTGTTTTGCATTTGTTAATTAGCAATTGGTTAAACTGCAAAAAGTTGAATATATTGAGTCTAGTTTGACCAAAATAAACTTTTTTTTTTTAATTAAAATAAAGGAATTAAAGTTTTCTTCCTGATCTGATCTGATAAAAAATTTTCATAATGGCAGAGAAAATTAATTTTTTGTTAATTGGGTTTTAAACAAATGCAAAAAATGGCCAAATTGGTTAAAAAAAATTCTTACGGCATCAAAAAGCTACCGTCGAGACCCAACTTTTGGAAAAAAATTTATCCATTTTGGACTGACATAAAATGGCGGACAATTCAAATTTTAAATAACGAATTCAATTGCACACACTGGGTTTAACATTTTTGCACCTAATTGTCAGGATGTTTTTGTTAGAGCAAAAGGCAGATTTTCTGAAAAGTTTGAAGCTGATTGGTTCTCTGAGCAGCAAAATGAAAAAAAACTGTCTTTGGCCAGTTTTTTTACTTTTGTAGGTTATGGTTGCGCCCCTAAGACCTATACTGAACATAGATTTTTAGAAAATTTAATTAACAAGATTTCGTTTTTTTTTGTCCCGATCGGACCTATATATCTCGAGTTATTCACTTTTTTAGGTTGAAAAATGCGGTTAAAAAAATTAGATTGTTAATAACAATTAGAGCATAGGGTTTTTGAAGTACAAAATTTTTTTGGGTACTCATTAGCACTTCCAAGGATCCAACCATAAAACTGCTTATGGAAACAGTTCCACTTCAAATCCTTTTTCATTGCATTATAAAGATTGATAAAATGTTAATATTGTTATTATTAACACTCCCGGTATAAATAAATTTGCAACAATTAAATAAAAATTATTTATTTGAAATATGTACAAAAATACAACTAGATTGTCTATCCACTAAACCTAGAATAAGTAGGAAGCTTGGTAGGAGCTGCTTTGAATTCATTTTGGTATTGTGGCTGGGCACATCCTGTTACATTTTCGATTCCATCACAGACATTGATAAGATCGTTGAAGGCTTTTCCTTCGCCGCAGTTGTACAAACGAGGTTTGTTCTCGATGCAGATGAAGTATCTCTGGCAATCTCTTGGAGATCGGAAGTAGCGATATTCTCCTTGGCCTAAGCCATACTCTCTGGCGTCAGGAGGGCAACTGAAGCCTAGGTATGCTGAAAATATTAAACCGTTAAAGATGACCTTCTCGGCAAAGAGTATAGTTGAAAAAAGTAAATTGTTGTCTAGGTTAATGTCTGAAAATTATATAAATTGTTTTTTATGCGTCTACCACCAAATTACTCTTCGCAGTAATGAAAAAGCGAAACCGCATTGAAAACATATCCATAAAATTTTGTGTGGAAAAAAATCTAATGAATAGTTCAAAACTGAAAGTTGAGACTGAAAGAATGAAAATTTATAAATTCACAATTAACACGCTTTTATTAGCTCAACTCGTATAATGTATCTTTTTATGTAAACAAATCTTACAACTAAAATTTGACCCACTTTCACTTAGTAGTTCCGGTGATAATGCAGTCGTTTAAAGAAATAAATAAACAAATAAATAGTTACAAAAATAATAAGTGTGTAGTAAAATAAAAATACCTATTACTAAAGTCCAGTAGTCCACTATTTCCTACGAAAGGAAATCCATTCATTACCGCCAATCACAGTGCACAATGTACGTTTCCAAATCAATTGAAAATAATCTCCTATAACTTGCGATATACTACGTCTTCAATCAGAAAAAGCAAAATAAAACATGATTGCAATAAGCCCCTAGCAGGTAGATTAATCCTAAAGAAAGGACCACGGTACAGGACTGTTGTGCATAACTAGCCGCAGACTAGTTTCGAGCTTGTTAGCTCTCATCAGTACGCCATAGGCGAATGCACAACAACACTTTACTGTTCCTCTAGCCATCCAATTACGGACAATAGGTGTCCGCAATTTGTCGATAGCTCTATGTGGTGGTGACTTATTTCAATCAAAGTTGCATTTTCTGATTGAAGCATTGAAGACATAGTATATCGCAAGTTATGAGACATTATTTTCAATTGAATTGGAAACGCACATTGTGCACCTTGATTGGTGAGAATGATTCGATTTCCTTCCATAAGGAACAGTAGAATACTAGACTTTAGTAGTTGGTATTTTTACTTTACTACGCATTTATTGTTCTTGTAATAATTTATCAAGTTTGCGTTGGCTTATATATTTTGTTAAATAAATAATTTTTAAAAATGCGCTTTTATTACAACGAACTAAAATGTAAAAAATAATTTTTAATATATGACTACTGAAATGTAAAAAGCGGGGGGTTTAACTCAATGAACAATAAAAATCAAAGCACCCCACGTTTTGTACATTTAAGTGTGGTTATACATTAATAATTATTTTGTACTTTTTAGTTCGTGTAATAAAAACGTGTTTTTTCAGTTTTTTAAAACTATTTATTTTAACAAATAAGAATTAGGCCGTCAGAAATAATGATTTGAGGTCGATTTTCGAGAAGTTTTTTCTCCGTCAGATTTTATTGGATAGAATGATAGATTTAGGTGTAAAGAACAAGAAAGTCATAGCGCGTACGCGCAGTTTTGGCTGGAAGACATATTTAAATGTACTTTTATGCAAAAAGTGCATTTTTTGCTCTTTTTTCGGATTTCTCGATAGTTTTTTAAATATAATCGTTTAAAAATAATTAATATTGACTAGAAACTTTTTATTTTATTATCACATAAACTTTATTGTACACATAGTCATTTTTGACCCTCCAGATGCATTTTTAGCCCTTGATTGCATCAAAAATTGCATTTTTATGCATGCATAAAATACAATAATTTTACTAATGCTTTAATATTAAATATATCACGGAAATAATTTATACCCGGGGGTTTTCATGGTTGCTGATTACGAATCTGACATGAAAATTGGAAAATTCAAAATGGCTGACCGGAAATGGCGCGAAAAGTGCTTTTTTCGCGTTTTTTTCACTTAAAGCGTAAAAAAGACCATAAAAATTGCGTCTAAGAGTTTCCTATTATGAATTTTTATTTTTTGACCCCCCTTACCCTCTTTTCGCTCTCCGTCGTCTTCCTTTTACCATGTCTCTCTTAGCCCTGAAGAAACAAATAAATGCATTATATTTATGCTTACCTTCTCTTGCAGTTGAAGTAATTTCATGAAATATTAAAAATAATTTTAAAAATATAGTTAATAAAAAAATACAAAATATAGTAGGTAATATAAAAAAAGTTAATATTTGTAGGATATCAAATAAGATACAAAGTATTTTATCTATAAAATACTTTATTAAATTTTCAATATTCCAATTCATAATCAGCGACCATGAAAATCCCCGAGTAAAATTTTTTTCCGGGATATATTTAATATTAAAGCAATAATAAAATTATTGTTTTTATGCATGCATAAAATGCACTTTTGGATTGCAATGAAGGGCTAAAAATTGCATCTGGAGGGTCAAAAAATGAGTTTATATGTACAATAAAGTTTATGTGATAATAAAATAAAAAGTTTCTAGTCAATATTAATTATTTTTAAACGATTATGTTTGAAGAGCTATCGAAAAATCTGATAAAATAGCAAATAATGCACTTTTTGCATAAAAGTGCATTTAAATATGTCTTCCAGCCAAAACTGTGCGTGCGCACTATGATTTTCTTGTTATTTACATCTAAATCTATCATTCTATCCAATAAAATCTGTTCGAGAAAAACTTCACGAAAATTGACCTCAAATCATTATTTCTAACGGCCTAAATACTAATGGGTAAGTATTGAAGTACCTTCAGCATCACAAGTGGAAACCTCATCAGGCCAATCACATCTGTAACTCTCTCCATTGAAGGCGAGTCCTTCTGGGCAGTCGAAAATGTAGGCACGTCCGTCCACACAATTTTTGAATTGCCCGCAATTTTGTGCATCACCAATTCTGTAGTATCCAAATTGATGAGGGCAATCATCTGTGGCTTGGGGAGGTTCTAGAAAATATCCATAACAAAATTCATAAGTATGTTAGTATAATAGTTAACAAAAATAGATGCTCTAATAGTTAGATGTTTTTAACTATTTAATACAATAATAATAATAATTTAACCCGTTTCCAAAAGGGCATCTGTTTCGAAATTTATTTTAATTTATCTGAAATTATATCTTGCGAGACGGTGAACTTCGAATATGGAAAACATTGTATTATTGGGATAGTATCGCACCAATTTAAAACATCTATCGTTACTCCAATTTACAAAACAGGATCCCTAAGTATCATTGGCAATTATAGACCAAATAGTCTAATTAGACTATTTGGTCTATAATTGCCAATGATGAACGTAGCTAAAATCTTTGGAAAATGCCTAAAAGACCGGTTATTGTCATTTCTAAAAACTAACAATTTACTCTCAGAACATCAATTTGGATTTACAGAAGGTCTTAATTCTAGTGACGCTATACATGAATTTATATCTCATATTGCTGAGAACATAAATGAAAATAAAAAATGCATTGCTGTATTTTTAGATTTGGCAAGGGCCTTTGACATGGTCCCTCATAAAAAGCTCCTGAGTATTTTCGAACAAAATGGAATTAGAGGCACCGTGTTTAGTAGAATCTGAACATTATCTCACAAGTAGGATATAGAAAGTAAACATTCGTGAAACTCCGTCATTGACGGATTAAAAAGAATAAAAAACTGGCTTGATTTCCACACACTTTGTGTCGCCCACTTCATTAGTTAAAAAATGCACTGTCAAGAATCCATTTTGAGGAACTAATGAAGAAACATTCAATAATATAGGTATAATTTTTTTCATCCAAACAATGTTGGGCAAAAAATTTTGCAAACACATTTTCTATTATTGTTTAAGTAAATATAACTTTGAAAAATAAGTTAACATATTTTTTCCCCGTTAAATCCTATTGTATTAGACTTTGTTCCCTTTGATTGAGTATATCTTCAGTTAATGTTATGGGTATGAGGATACTTACGAGTTTGTTCTCGTCCTGTACAATCTACATCGATGGGGTACTGGCAAGGAAAGGCAAATACTCCAGCAGCTGGGTTGAAAAGTAAACCATCAGGGCAATTCTTTTCTTCAGGAACTCCGTCTTTACATTCTATATACCTAAAACAACGTATTGGTTGTTGACATGAATAGACTCAACGTATTTTGTTATAAAAAACAAAACATCAAGGAAAAATTGAGGCAGTTTTATTGAAACTTATATTTTCTGCACTAATTACAATTGTTACAATCAAAGTAGTTCGATAATGGATGTACGGTTTCACAGAGAAGCTATTTTCGGCGTCGTTCCGATTACAAGTTAATTTGAGCTATCTTAACTTCGAAGTCGATTATAAATGTAGGAGAAACATGAGTTGGCTAACGGTTTAACGAAGGAAATAACCAAATGGAGTATAACTATCAAATGCGGTGGGGAATAGGTAGGTAAAAATCTCCTGTATTTCTGTTCCATAACCGACTTTGTCAAATTATAACAATTCGTGTATTCATTATCTAGATATTTGCGTCTGTTTAAAAGTGTCACAAAAAGCTTGCAGCTGCCCTTTCCCTAGGAACAGAGACCACATTGACCCCTTAGTTGGGAATCAGAAGCCGCAAATTCGATCATAGGGGGTGAACTCGATGATAGTTTTGAAAAAATAAGTACCTTATCTGGAATAATTTTGCGGATCTAACTATAGAGGGCACCATTCTGTCCGCGATTGAAAAAAAGCGTAAAAAAATTTTTTCCGAAAATGTTTGTATTATTGAAAATTTATTAATTTTATGTTTACACCGCGTTGCAGGGCTTATCGTTTAATATTTCTTAATGGTTAATTGAAAGTTTGCTTTTTCTAGATTCAAATGCTACCAAACTATTCTCGCAATTATTCTTAACAAATGTTGCAGAATTTGTTTAAACAAAGCGTCCCCGATAAATATAGTGTAAATTTCAGCATCGAGTCATTTTTGAAACTACTACATATAGATGCATACTTGTAGGATTTGAAATATGCAAAAAAGAATGGAGCAATTTTTAGTGAAAGAATTGTTTTCATGGTGTAAAAGATACGATTGTTTTTGAACATCACCGCGTTGTTTCTCGCTGAATTGTATGCATATCTCGTGCGGTCTAGCCGAACTGAGTATGGAAATTGTTTTAATAAGATTTTTGTCATATTTTTAATGTATTTTATTTGTATGTTTCTCTTAACATATTTTGTATAGGCATAAAGACAAAAAGTACCTGCCAAACAATTAATCTTTCAAACAATAATTAGTTGTTGCGGACAGTTTTAGTTAATTGCTGTGTTTTTTATTTATTTCTAATATCGTTTTCTAAAAAATGCCTCGCCATACATTTTTTTCGACTTCTGAAATGAGAGACATGGTTTGTGTATACTCGCAAGTAAATTTTTGTGGTCGTGTTACAGCTCGAAGGTACTTAGAACTGTATCGAAACAGAAGGCAGCCTGATCATAGGTTATATTTAACCTAACCTTTCTGATCGTTTGGAAGAAGAAACAGATGCATTCCGTCCAAAACGTGATATTGCTGGCCCTCCAAAAGGAATGTTTGTGGATCAAGAAGAAGACGTTTTACTTCGTGTGGCAGAAAATCCACAAGTACGCGGCGGTTATCGGCGGCAATTGGCTGAAGTCAGACGATTATTAAAGAATGAAAAACTTAAACCATATCACTTTACTCCAGTGCACAATTTGTTACCTCGTTGCAGTTTTCATTATTTTTGCGTAACAAACAATATAATGGCCCTATGTTTATGAAACGAATATTGTTTACGGATGAGGCCACTTTTACCAGGCGTGGGGTATTTAATTATAAATAAATAATAAATAACACCACAGGTAATGACGTCCTCTTTATCCCGGAAGGCTCTAGAAGAGCCTTGTGTGGGAGGGGGCTACACATTTAGAGACAAGGGACACACACCCAATATCCGTGTATAGTGAAAAAATCCCTCTCACAGTATTTTCCACTGCCACGACCGGGGATCGAACCCGGAACTTTTGGGTGAGAGGCAACTGCGCTCACCTCTCGACCACCAGTCAATTGGAGAAATAGTCATTCGTGGGAACTTGAGAATCCCTATTTATCCAAGGAAAAACACTTCCAGCACGAATTTAAAATAAATATGTGGTGTGCTATCATTGGAGACTGCATAATAGGGCGGAAAGAGTTACCACCAAATTTAAATAGTGGACTCTATCTGGACTTTTTAGAAAACATTCTTCCTGAAATCTTATATGATGTTCCGATTAAGATAAGAAACAATATGTGGTACATACAGGATGGGGCCCCAGCACATTCGGTAGAAGTACGTATTCATTTAAATATGCACTATCCACATCATTGGATTGGTCGAGGAAGTGAATTTCCTTGGCCACTTCGTAATCCTGACGTCAATCCTTTGGATTGTTACTTTTGGGGCTACTGTAAGTATTTAGTATACAATGATTAAATACATAAATGACATAAATACCCGGGAAGAATTATGGAAAAAAATTTATGAATCTCTGGAAACTATTAGGGATAACAGGGAATCATTATTTAAATTAAGATAATTTCTAAATAACCGTTTAAAAAAATGTATTGAGGTTAATGGTGGTTATGTTGAACATTTATTGTAGTAGGTATTATACATTTTAAAGTTATTATTGTTCTAGTTCTTATTATTTGTGATAAATTGTTTGCCATTTTGAATTATATTATATTTGCCTACTAGTTAAAAGTGTATCATTATTTGTTTTGTTTTAATGTCTGAAATTTTGAAGTTGTTAAAAGCCATACAAACAATTACCACATAAATGGTACTAGCTACACAGAAAAAAATATTTACAACTAAAGAGTGTCGAATTTTACTGCCAAAATAATTTTTCAAATTGTTTAATGAATTTGCATGCAACTTTTCATTTCTCAAAACCTGTTGTACTTAGAGACTTGAAACAAGTATACCTTTTTTATTGTTATAAATTGATAGAGGAATACAAACTTTATGCAAAATCTGCGATAAAGATGCGGTCGAAAAAGTTACGTCACCTTTAACACATTAAACATAACGTACGTAGCGCCCTCCAGGAGCTAGACCAAAGTTGAAGGCGTGTTATGATTACCCAATGCAAATAACCCTCACTCACCAATTTTCATGATAAAATGTTTAAAAAAGTCATTAAATTACAAAGGAAAATAAAAAATTTAATTTTAACTCTATCTTCTTACCTATAAACAATTTGGCTAAATCTCAATATTTCGACTCCTACTATCTCTAGGTAAGTGTTGAACCATTGCTTATGAGTCAGCCTGTGTACCCTGTATACATTTTGTTATATCTGGCGTTATTGATATAATATACTTAGACATAAATTGAACAAAAATCATTTTACAAAAATAATACCTGCTACGGCGAGTCATTTTATCTACAAGTTGTATACCTTTATACCTAATACAGTAATGTTTAACTTTGCACTTTGCAGTAACATACTATCACACGTTCAGGTGTTGATTGAATTGACCTAACATAATTGGATTTTTTATGTCACCTGATTTAGATTAATCGATTCAAACAGGTTAGATTAGTTTTAAAAATAATCAGCATCAAGTCATAAACACACGTATTAATTAATTACTTTATTATTTTTATTACTTATTTTTATATGATTTGTGTCATTGTCACTCTCTATATTTTATAACCTGTTAGTTTACTATGTTACTGGATATTGCATTTTTTACTGTTAATAGGCGATTGTTTATTTGAGTTATATTTACCCAGCTTACCAAATATTATATTTTTACTTTCCTATTAGGGACAGTATAGTTATTGTACAAAATTCGACTTTTAGTTTTGGGAAGATTTAGAGGCTCTGTTAAGAACACGATAAAACCCTCGATAAACTTTTCGAAACTGTAACAAAATCCGACCAAAATTTAGACAGTAACAAAATTTTACTTTAATTTCGGAAATTTCAAAATTAAAATCCCTTTTACGAATCCACGTTGTTAAGCACTGCAACTCATGCGTTGTATTAAATATGAGGACAAGTTAATCCAGTCTCTATTCAAAGCATATAGAGAGTTTTAGCGAAAATAGCCTTTGGCGACAAGGGACCCCCATTATTTCCTAGCAGTCGATTTTGACGGGAAAATGATGGGTTTTAACGGGATTTGTCCTAAACCGGTTCCTCAGTGATTCGGTGCCAGAAAAGTGTAGTTACCATGTACTCATATGTGCATGGGACCGCCTTGCCTGAACGTATGAAATTGTAATTGCAAAATATAATTCAAAGCCGTTGAGATTCAAGCATTTTTAAGCTCCGAGGAGCGATCAAAATTGATATTGAACTGTAAATACGTAAATAGACAGGCAAGCAAGAGCCCACCAAAAATTTATAAACATTGAACTTTTCTTGAATCTTTTTGTGTAATCGTTAGCTCAAATACCGCATATTGGATGGTAGTTGGTGCATTATAAGTACAGCTCCCCTGAACCGTAAAAATGGTTTTTAAAAAATGTTTGTCTGCCGTCTGTGCCCGTACCGGAGCTCAAGCCACTTAATTGATTTTACTTTTATTTTACATGCTGGACGGTCTTGAATAATTTAATTTATTTTTCTTCAAAACTGCTTTAAAAACAGGATGCTCACTTGATACTAGTATGAGAGAGCAATTTTCTGAATTTCACGGACTTAAATCAAAGAAACTTTATCAGAAACTCAAATGATAGATTGTTGGACCTAGTATTAACAAATATATCTTGTGAAGTTGAGAAATCTGAAGACATTCTACTCAATGAGGACGCTTATCATCCTGCTCGAAATATTTTTCTAAAAAATTTGGCACATTAAAAAAATAACGTACAGAACGGCGAAGTTACTTTTTACTTTACAATTTTCACAAGGATAACTGTATTGATTTGTATTGGAGTATGGGTGAAAGAGATTGAAATTTTCTCAGTGAGTTTACTGATGTCTACCTAGCTTGTGCCAGTTTCTTTGAGAAATTGTATAAACTACTTGATAGATTTGTCCCCAAATATTATTATCATCCCCCTTGGTTTTCGTCTAAAATAATCAAACATGTAAAATTAAAACATCGTGCATGGAGGAGGTTTAAAAAGCAGAGTGATGGGATGTCGCTTGAGCATTTCAGACAGTTGAGAGCCGAGACCAAAATATACAAGAACTATTGTATAAGAACTGAACATGATATCTCAGTAAATCCAAGTAAATTTTAGCGATTTGTTAACATTAAGAGAAATGCATCTGGTGTTCCCACGTGTATGAGTTAGGAGAATACAGATATCAGTGACCAGAAAAGTATTGCTAATGCATTTGCTGAGTTTTCCAAAGTTCATTTACACTGCCCGATCAACAACAATATAATAATAGCAATAATAATTCATACAATAATTTCGATATAAATAGTTTTACAGAAGAAGAAGATTAAATGTCTTTAAAAATTTAAACCTAAAGACACTGCTGGCCTGGACAAAATACCTGCATTTTTAGTAACAGACTGTCTGTCTGTTTTTTCTCTTCATATCTTAGTAATCGTGAGCAGTATGTTAAATGCTCTGGTTATCAGTCGGTGGAGATCTTGGCGACGCCCGGCGTATCACAAGGATCAAATCTGGGCCCACTACTCATTCATTAACGATATGACTTGCGACTTAAATGTTAACTGTCTAATTTACGGAGATGACTTGAAAATGTATTGCAATATTAAAAACAATGAGGATTGTATGATTCACCAAAACAATCTTGATAAAATTGCTGGTAATGAATGGTGTTATGCTATCAAATGACCATTAAATGCCGCTAAGTGTAATGTGATGACATATTCTAATGAGACTAATATAACTACCTTCAACTATTCTCTGGATAACATAATATACTTTTAAATAGGCCTGAAACTCTTCAGGATTTAGGTGTAACTTTTAATCGAAAGCTCTCCTTTACTCATCATATTAATAATTTAATTTCAAATTGCTTTAAAGCTCTGGGGTTTATTATTAGAAACTCAGCTGATTTTATGAGCATTAGTACCTTAAAGTTGCTATTCTTTGCATTTGTATGATCACGGACTGAGTATGCCTCAATTATTTGGTGTGCTCTTTATAATATTAATATTCAAAATCTGGAAAGAGTCCAACGAAGATTTCTAAAATTTTGCTGTTATAAAGAGGATAGTATATACCCACCGGTAGGCGTCCCTAACTCAGATTTGCTTAACAGATTTTCCCTAGATTGCCTACAGATTAGGAGAGAGAAATCTCAAATTATATTTTTGTATAAATTATTAAACAACATCGTAGACTGTTCCCAAATTTCGTCAATGTTAAATTTTCATGTACCGAGGTTATCCGCGCGTGAATGGACAACTTTTCATCTAGATACCCCCAGAACTCATGTAAAAAAGTTTTACCCTTTACACGGAATGTGCACGTCTTACCACAATAGGCAAGTTGCCATATATATTTTTCACTTCAGTATAGCCTCCATTAATAAATCATAATGTTATTTACGATATACACGATACTGTATCTCTGTGTTATTCCTGTTATATTCTTATATTAGCATTTATATTTTTGTACACCTTCTCTTAAGGTTTTCAGGTTTCTCTTTTCCTCATTCTGTAATTGGATTATTGTAATCTGTTGAATGGTTGTAGATTAAATAAATAAATAACCTCATAGAAAATGCGGGGCGGGGATGGTGGTTAATGTATAACATTAAGCATTTTATTTCTCTAAAACCTCTAACAATTTTAATTAAAAATTAATGCATGGATATCAGCTAAGTACTAGTATGAGATTATGTGAGTGGGGTTTAAAAATAAATTAATAAAGCCAAGTAAACACACATTGTTTGTTTGCTCGTGATTGCTCGTCAGTTCATTTCGTTTGCTTGTTTGACAATTTTCTAGTTGTAAATAAGATTTGCATATCGAAACAATAAATGACTAAACCCGAACAAACTTTCAGGAAAAGACATTAAACATTGAAAATTTGAGCAGGATGGATACTGTTTCAACCTCTTGTATAAATAGTAATGAACAAGCGAAATAAACTAATGGCCAATCAAGGGCAAATATTTCACATTTAAAAATGTCTTAATTTTAAAAATGGGAAAGGCAAATCATGAAGCCTAGAGCTGGAATATGGACGATATGGTAAGTTTATAAATCCTAAAGATTCACCTCATCCTTGTATGGGAAAATCCATTTCGAACCGATTCTTATATGCAATAATCTTGTATTTGTTTAATTTCTTTTAGATGAACTTCTTTGCGGCAGACATTTTTGTTATTTAACATATGGACTTCAAACCAAGAGAGAAGATACATTAGAATCTATAATTATTTTGTTAGAAAGTTCGTAACTTACCCATCACAAGTTCTGCTAGGGTAACGTCCATTTTTCTCCGGACAACTTGCACTTGATTGAGGAATTTGTGGTGTATCCCTGACGAAATTGCTTTGTTGGAAGTTATTGTACTGTTGTTCGGGCCTGTACCGTTGGCTGTAAACTAAAATTGGAAAATAAATATTATATAATTTAAATTGATATTATAAAATCTTTAATATTAAAATTAAACCGAAAAGCGTTTGTTAAATTATAATCTCATTAATAGTTAATAGATTCTTTTATAATAAAGCTGCATTCCATGTGTTATTTTTAAATGTCAATATGAAGGGATCATTTTATTTGCAAATTAATAGCCTATTATGGTGAAAAGGTTAATGCTAGACACACGAGTAAATTATTTTTATAGGAAGTTTTAAGTTTTGCATGTTTTAAGAGTTATAAATAAGAAAGCATTTACAAGAATCATTGACTTTTACTTATACCTTAAGCTATATATTTTTGTAAACGTAAATGTGAAGGGATTTTTGTTTAATTTGCTGACAAATAACATACTTCAAAAGGTTAACATTTATCTACAGAGCGGTCTAAATTCAACGTTAAATTGCACATCGAAAATTTAAAACGATTTGTTTTTTGTCTAAAAATAAAGGTAAGGAAGAGGCGAAAACAAAACCGATCTAAACGCTTTACAAACAAACAACAAAGAAAATTTTGGGCAACATAATAGTCGCAACTCGGATAAATGTCAGTACTTACGGTATCGCCATTGTAACCGTTAGATGGTGCCTGCTGACTATTTTACATGTCACTATCCCAAAGATACCGAAATATACTAAATAGTCAAGCAGTCCTCGTGTCGATCGTCACATGTCTACCTTGCACTGACGAGAGCCAACAGCTCGAAACTGCAGTCTGCAAGTGGTGTGTAACGACTGGCACGAGAGCTCCTTTTAGTAGTATGTCTTTCGGCTGGTGTTTGTTGCAATCGAAGCATTAGCGTTTTGATGGTAATATGCAATTATTACACTTAACGCGCCAGGCCTGTAACTTGTAATTCAGCGCTCGGCGGGGCGCATAATCTGGAGAGTAGCTGTTGGTTGCAGTCTGGTTATGTCCCTTATAGTGAAATAAGGATTTTATAGAGGAGTTTGCGACTAAAAATATTATGTTTTAATATTCCGCCCTCTAAAAGCACATCTGAACTATTTTTACGTTTCTTACCCCGCAATCACCAAAAATTATAAATATGAAAACGTAACTAAACAATATGTAAATAAAAAGGTCCTCATGATTTACACCCCAGATTCCAGAAAGCTATGGATGTTGATTTTCCGAAAATCACCGGTCTTGAGCAAGCCTCCACCTAAATTTTGCCTACAGGTCCCCTCATCCATGTTCATCCTTTCCTGGATAAGTCTATTTTGGCTCACAAGAATCCGGGTTTTATCAAAACAAAAGAAAATCCACGTAATATTTTCACAACAATACAAGAAACACTCGGATTCACACCGAAAACTATTGCTTACTTCCCAAAATGTATTAATCTAACTTTAAAAAAAATCTAATCAAACAAGAAAACTGCACACTCCTACCGTGAATTCCCAGCTATCTTCTACGGCGGCCCCTTGGACTCTCGTCCTGTTATTTTCTACAATTCAGCACAACAGGCCCCCTGGAACTCTCGTTCCATTTTCTCTTCACAAAACTCTCCACGAATTTCTCTAGGATCACCAACCGAACCACGCCCCCCCCCCCCTGGAAGTGGCGACCCGTTTTTCATTCCTAACTAATTCTCCCACCCCTATTTTAACTTCTTGCTGACATTACAAAAGCCCGCTATTATTTGCTTTATATTAGATCTCTTTTTAATACACCTAGTGCCTTCTTTACCGATTATTTCAAGCTTTCCACTTTGCCTCGCATCATTCTGCAATTTGCGAAAAAGAAATTAGTTAATTCTCCCATTGGTTTATATGAGCTAGCCTCGATCTCCGTCGATATCACTACAAAATCAGTTCATTAATTTCCCTTTAGATGTCGCAGCATGTCTCAATTCTCAATTAATTTACTGCCAACCAGAACGGCCTTATCATCAAAACTTACATAGTAGCTCGTAGCTCCATTGTTAACTGTCAAACATCAGAGGTTTTACTTAATCAAAAATAATAAACAGTACTTATAGATGGGTTCCTTAATGCCGTTTCCTTCCGTTTAAGCAAACAAAACCAATCGATAATAGATACTGCTGGGTGGCTCAAGACATAAAAATTTCCTACAGGGTGTTGCATCATGAGAGGGACATAGCTTAATAGGAGGTAGAGAACATCAGTGGTAACCGGAACCTCCCATAGAAATGTCTCATTGGGCCTTCATTACGAAGTTACAGGGTGTTAAATAATTTTTGGCCAAACCTGTTTTTTGTCATAACTTTGACAGGGAATGAAATAACGGATTCATATTTGGTGCGGCTAATGTACTAACGAGCCCCAAGAGGTACATGTATGAAAAAAAATATATCCAGGTCCGGACTCACTATAATTTATGTTTCTTCTTTGCATCAATAAAACATCACCCTGTATATATTTTTTTGAAATTTCGATACGATATCCGAAAAGAGCAAGAAAAAACAAACAAAATGGCCTATTTCATTTTTTTGTTACACCTTCGTGGTTATTTAAATACGTTGTTAAATGTGCAAGAAAATGGGTTACAGAACCCTATTAAATGAGAGGCACGTGAAATAAATAGTTTTATAACTAAAATTTGCAAAAATTCTATTGAGCCTAGGTGGTCTGGGTGAATCCTAATTCCGGCACGTTTTAAAGGTCCATTTTGGTAAAAAACTCTGGTCCTAATAAGTAATCGGGTATGAAATAACAAAATTTTTAATCAATCACAGTAGGCTTGTTCAAAGTGACAGATAATAAAAAGAAATCTCCTAAACAGTTGAATAATTGTTTGTTAGTAATTTAATGTGTCAATAATCCGCATTTAGTTAGTGAAAACTTGTGAAAATATTTTAACTATGCCAGTAAAATTTACAAACGTGGAATATGCTGACATAATATTCATCTGTGGTTTCTGTAATGGAAATGGTAGGTCGACGGAAAGAGAATATCGGCTGCGTTTTCCTGGTCGTCGATGCCCTAATCATAAAACCTTTAGTACGGTGTTCCAGTATGCAAGACAACACGGAAAGTTTCCTACTTCTGCAGTTGTGGAGCGTGTTTTACAACAAGGTGTGCAGGAACAAAACAATATTATAAACGTAGTTCAAGAAAACCCAAATATGAGCACTAGACGAATCAGTTTGGCAACTGGTATTCCTCATTGGCGAGTATGGAGAACTCTAAAAAGAGAACGTTACCATCCATATCATATCCAGCAGGTACAGCGTCTTCAACAAGGCGACGATATCCCCCGCCTGGCATTTTGTCATTGGTTGTCTAACCATCGCCCAGACATTTACAGAACCTTATTTACGGATGAGGCACAATTTACAAGGGATTGAGTAAACAATTCACGAAATAATCATAAATGGGCACAGGAAAACCCACATGCGGTACGCCAACGCCGTTCGCAACACAGGTTTTCTGTAAATATTTGGGTCGGACTTGTGAATAGACATTTGATAGGGCCACATTTTTTTGAAGAAAGATTGAATGGTGAAATTTACTTTGATTTTCTTCAAAACATTTTACCGAATATGTTAGAAAATATCGGTATAAGAGGCATGTTGTTTCAGCATGATGGGGCCCCACCACATTTTAACCTTCAAGTAAGAGAACACTTAAACAATGTGTATCCTAATAGATGGATTGGACGCGGGGGTCCACATGAATGGCCACCAAGATCTCCTGATTGTAACCCTTGTGATTACTTTTTATGGGGCCACTTAAAAAACGAGGTTTATAGCATTGAAATTGAAAGTAGTCAACATTTAATCCAGCGCATCGTTACAACCTGCGACGAAATACGGAATAATCCAGAAATGATACGTCGAGCAATTGGTGACCTTTCTAAACGCGCAAGAAAATGCACAGAATGTGGGGGAGGACATTTTGAAAATTTAATTTAGTGTCAATTACGTTTTATTTTTAAACACATTTAGTTATTGTTTTGTTATTTATTGTTAATTGAATGGAAAATATTTTATTTATTTAGATTTTAGTTTGTTCTCTTTTCCAATTTTTATTAAGTATAAAATGTTGATGATTTTCTTGATCAAAGTAACTGGTTGCTTAGGCCTAAATGGTTTAAATTATCTGTCACTTTTATTCTTTGAACAAGCCTACTGTGATTGATTAAAAATTTTGTTATTTCATACCCGATTACTTATTAGGACCAGAGTTTTTTACCAAAATGGACCTTTAAAACGTGCCGGAATTAGGATTCACCCAGACCACCTAGGCTCAATAGAATTTTTGCAAATTTTAGTTATAAAACTATTTATTTCACGTGCCTCTCATTTAACAGGGTTCTGTAACCCATTTTCTTGCACATTTAAGAACGTATTTAAATAACCACGAAGGTGTAACAAAAAAATGAAATAGGCCATTTTGTTTGTTTTTTGTTGCTCTTTTCGAATATCGTATCGAAATTTCAAAAAAATTTTAACAGGGTGATGTTTTATTGATGCAAAGGAGAAACATAAATTATAGTGAGTCCGGACCTGGATATATTTTTTTTTATACATGTACCTCTTGGGACTCGTTAGTACATTAGCCGTACCAAGTATGAATCCGTTATTTCATTCCCTGTCAAAGTTATGACAAAAAACAGGTTTGGCCAAAAATTATTTAACACCCTGTAACTTCGTAATGAAGGCCCAATGAGACATTTCTATGGGAGGTTCCGGTTACCACTGATGTTCTCTACCTCCTATTAAGCTATGTCCCTCTCATGATGCAACACCCTGTATAATAATAACATGTACATGAGAATATAATTTATCGACTATATGGACACAGTGAAAAACATAATAAAATACGAGGGGGGAATTGTTACACCACGCTGTCTTGGTTTAATATGACACATTATTTTATAAAATTTTGACAAAAACTTTGCACTAAGCACTGTTAATAGTAAATTGGCGATTATTAAGCATTATTAAGATTATTAAGATATTATCTTAATATAATGCCTTTGCCGTCATTATACATATATGTCATGTTATTAGAAATCTATAAAAATAAAAGTCAGTTTATGACAAATGCTGAAGTTCATAATTATCACACTAGAAATGGAAATGATCTCCGAACACCACGCTTTCGACTTGCTAAGGCAGCAAAAAATTCTTTAGATATTAAATTGTTCAATTATCTACCAAATAATGTTAAACTCTTGGATAATTCTGTGAAATTTAAATCCACAATAAAAAAGCATTTGCTTACACACTGCTTTTATTCAGTTGAGGAGTACATGCACACCCCCTTTCAGATCCAATCTTCTATATAGGGAAAATAACCAAATTCATATAGATACAAGAATGCAAGTATGTGTACTGATGTAAATGCGCATATGCCTGTATGTATATGTGTGTATATGTGTGTGTATGTGTATGTGTGTATATGGGTATGTGTATATATGTGTATGTGTATATGTGTGTGTGTGTATGTGTGTATATATGTGTGTGTATGTATATGTATATATGTGTATATATATATATATATGTATATATATATGTGTGTGTATATATATGTATATATTGTTATTATACATGATTTGCAGGAAACAACTACTCAGCGGGCAAATACCCCGACCTGCATTGAATTACACCTTACAAATCATGAAAAATTGGTAGCCAATGTCATTTGTCAACTCCCTGACCAGACATAGACCGGTTTCGAACTTATTAGTTCTCCTCAGTATGCCATAGGTCATGGAGAAGACAAATGAACAAGCGTGTTTTACAACAAAAAATCGTGATCTGCAACGGGTTTTAGTCGTCCCGACCCGAGTCGGTAAGATCAAAGGGAATCTGTGTTTCATGAATTTTGGTTTATCAAACTTGTTTACAAACCTATTTGCACCATGCAACTTGTTCACGAAAATTGGCCTCCTCCGATTCGAAGTATCAAGTACTGAAAGTCTGAGCTGGTCATCCTTAAAAAATTATATATAAAATTCACAGTTCACAATTTTCCTGCCAGCAAGTCAATATAATCTCGTTCCAAATCTTGTAATAAATCGCTACCACTGTATTTCTTCTTAGTTTCCAACGCAGGGCTTACCCAAAACTGTATTTTCTTTCTTTCCCTTTTTTAGGGCACCCACAGTAATATTGTACAACAAATCTTGTAACAAGTTTAAAAACAAAAGTTCGAGGTTTCAAAATCATAAGTTTTCGACAACATGTTTAACAAACAAAAGTTTGTAAAACATGTTGCATAGTGTAAATGCGGCTTAAGTGTTATCATAAAAATGGGTCAGTTGTAGATCATGCAATTATCTACAAACATTGTTCTTATACTTTTTTTCCTACGAATCACCATGATACATCACCATTTGAAACATCGAAAATATATATATGCTCGCCTACGCCGCCTATACACATCATCGGACGTTCCATATAAGTAAAAATATTGGTTTGTGTAAGTTATACATACAAATTATCCGATTCTAAGAATATACACTTAAAAGAAACTCGGTCCTTAATTTAATTTGCCCGTATAACCTTGAGCAACATCTGTCTGCTACTCTATTGTTCGAATGGCGACGGTCGTATACCTGTTATTTGTAAATGAAATACTTTAGTGTTGAACGTTCGTTTACAGTGAATACACGTGCTTATTATTAATATTTTTTTTATCTGCTTATCCAAAATGTCAAAATCATATCTTATTTTTACATGCAATAACTGGCTGCGATACTACATCAGCAATTTTCAAAAATAATAAAACAACAGTATTTAAAATATTTGAAAAACATGATTTAATTGATTGCGCAAAAGTATTTAAAAAGATTGACTCTTCTCCACAAGTCATCATCACAAACGGGATTCGCTTTCTTCTTGCTATACAGGCTGTCCATTTTATCAGGGCACTCGAGAATATCTCACTTAATATCGGTCGTACAAAAAAAATTATTTTTATGAAAATTGCGCCGATTTATATAACCTACAAAATGGTTTAATGACACTTGAAATCCATGGCCTACTTTGAGAGTTATGGCGGAAAATATCGAAAATGCGGAAAACGTCTAGGCCAAATATCTCCGTTATTTGAAGAGATACGAGAAAAATTCCAAGGCGATAATCTTTTGCAAGACAGAGTGTTTGAATGAGGTTTTATCTAATTTTTTTCAAAACCGCTGTATTTTGAGATTTACTCTTCAGGCTGTTAAAAAAATTATTTAGAAACGGGCGGGCCATTAAATAGAGTATTTTCCTCCCTATTCAACGATATATCGCATGCCATATTTATTTATTGGTACTACGTTAGTAATTATAAAAACATTTTTAAAAACTAATACATTTTTTTTAACAAGCATTATACTTGCCGTGGAGAAGGATGATTAAATAACACGATAAAATAATTCAATAAGTTGTTCAAATCTTTTCTAAAATAAAACATTAACACAATTAAGAAGAATACAGTAAATTCAGGTAACAAAAACAAAATAATAATCATGAAGCAACATGGACCAATTATGGAAAGAGTATTCGCAGTTATGCCAATGTGTAGAGATCCTCCATAAAAGCGTCACTTAATTTAAGTCTAATATCCATTTGTTCGTATTTCATGATTTCACTATTATTTCAATTATTTTAAAATAGTTGGCTATGAACGAACTTGATAATTTAATTTTTTGACAGATCATCTCAGTTAATACTTAAACTCTCACTCAATCACACTCGTTTAAGAATTTAGAATTTTCAAAAATGATTTTCACTCACATTGATCGTTATAATATGTTCGTTACATATTGCCAATGCAATTTTAACTCTGGATTAGCTCAAGTAGAATATAGAAACAGATTTCCACAAGCACTACAGCCAAATAAAAACTCTGTTCAGAAAATTATCTACGAAACTGAAAAATAATGGTTCATTTTTAAAGAAGATAAGGTTGAACAGTGATACTGATAATGTAAATAAGGTAAACCGAGTTATTAATTATGTAAGAAATAAAAATACAGAAAATTTGGGAACATCACTAAGAGAAATTCAAATTGCTTGTCTTATAAACAAAACAAGTGCTAGAAAAATTTTAAAGAAAAATGGTTACCGATGTTATAAAACCAAAAATGTTCACAATTTACAAGCGGGGGACAAACCAAGGAAGACGACTTTTTGTAGTTGACTGTTGGAAAAGAAGTGTGCCGATCCATTAATATGCAGTAAAATACTTTGGTCCGACGAGGCAAATTTTTCCAATAATGGATTTTTTAATCGCAATATTCATTACAAATGGACTTCTGAAAATACACACTGGCATAGACCGACTGGGTTTCAAAATCGTTTTTCAATAAATGTGTGGATACTGGATTGGTATTTTAGGCACCAATTTGATAGGTCCTTATTTTTATGATGGTCACCTCAGTGGTCAAAGGTACCTAAACTTTTTGAGAAATGGATTTTCTTAGATACCTTTAGAGAATCGACACAACTTTCAATATTTTCAACAAGATGGAGCTCCTCCCACAATTCCCAGATTTGCCTAGATTATTTAGACGAAATTTTGCCTCAACTTTGGATAGGTGCCAATAGATTTATTCGATGGCCCCCTCGATCTCCAGGATTTTTTCTATGGGGTATATTAAAGATAAGGTGTTTTTGATGACACCGCAAAATGTAGATGACCTAAAAGGTCGAATTCAACAGGCATGTATTACAGTTACCCCCGAAATGCTGAGTAATGTTTTAAATGCAGTGTCTCGCCGCGCTCTATTGTGCATAAGAAATCGCGGTGGACACTTTCAACACTCGATATGATATCTTAAAAATTATTTGAGGATTAGATATTAATGTTCTGTGTGCTATATTCTTTTTATTATTAATTTGTTTTTGTTACCTGAATTTATTTTATTCTTCTTAATTGTGTTAATGTTTTATTATAGCAAAGATTTGAACAACTTATTGAATTATTTTATCGTTTTATTTTATCATACTTCTCCACGGCATGTATAATACTTGTTAAAAAAATTGTCGGTTTTAAAAAAAAATGTTTTAGGCGTGGTTAGTAGTTGAATTGGTGACCGTTCCAACGAAGACCACGTCCTCGCCTCACATATCTTCCAGCGGCTTGTATATCAGTGTATGCGCGGAAGCTATACAACCTTAGGCGAGGGTTGTATAGGAGATATACCATCCTTCGGAGGGGATGTAAAGCCGTCGGTCCCTTGTCTATTAAATGTTAGGCAAGTAAAAGATCCCTACTCTTCTTAAGGGAAGAGGTTCGGCAAAATTCCTGGTTGGGGGTAGCTCGTCTACAGGCGTCGGTGTTAGGCCTCAGTAGCGGAAATAGGCCGACGTTAAATAAATGTATAAAAAAAAATGTTTTTATAATTACTAACGTAGTACCAATGAATAAATATGGCATGTGATATATCGTTGAAAATGGAGGAAAATACTCTATTTAATGGCGTCATTTCCCTCCCGTTTATATAATTGGAGCCAATTCAAACTTTACTACCACCTGCTCCAGAAAAACTTATTAACACCATTTTTTGCAATTGCAAAGGTTGTACTGCAAACTGTGGCTATAAAAAAGTCGGATTATTTTGTTCTAAATCACAATATATCGTAGATTATGTCTACCGGGGAAATCCCATTAAGAAAATGCGCCTAGTACAACAATTTTTGTAGATACTTGCATGATGTACAACTTTAGTCTGAACTATTTTTATGATAACACTTACCGTTTACGAGAAAAATGCAAAAAATCGATATTATTTACCTTTAACCTTGAATAATTTTTTTTGCAGACGTAAGATCAGTGGGAATTTTTGATATTTGATTTGTAATAGTGTACCTATGATCTGTACCAATATTCAGCTCTATGCGACTTATAGTACAATAAAATGTCTACTTTGACCGGATTACTAGCACTAAACACGTTTTAAAAATTTAAATAATGAGTATCTATTGAGAATAGAACTGCATTGAATTTTAGTGTTATTTATAAAACAGTACCTAACATTGATATTAACATTAATCATCCTTACCCTAGCCAAGACTCAAACCAGGAACCCGTTGGTCTCATAACACGTAAACACTGAGCCATTCAATTGATTTAGCCCGTCGCCCTTATTTGGAAGTGTATAGGGAGAAATTATTTTTTTAAAACCTGAAGAATCTCTTTAAAATTTGGTTTCGATCTGTTGGACAGTATGTTAGTCAGCCCTATACACAAATAAAGGATATGGACATCTGTAACACGGTGCTTCTATATCTAGGGACCATAAGACACCTAAAGGGATGAAACTTTTCAAATCGATTGAACTGAGATTATTTTTTCCAGGTTTTGAGACCGTTAGCCACCATGTTAAAAGAGAAATGGCGCTGGCTGGCTTCACTATTTATCAACCTTCTTAACGTTTCATGGCTGACATTTATTATGTTTGTCAGAAAGTGGACGTTTTTATTTTGATAACAAAACGTTATTTCGATTTTGTCCGATACACCCACGATCTGTACTTATTAGAGGGCGATATTTCCTTGCTTAAGAATATTGCCAATTCAGCAGCATATCTCAATTTATTTTTTCAAGATGGCTTTGTCACTGAAGAAATATTAGTTATCTTGCAGTATGTCCATATAAAAATATATAATGTGTTTCACCTATCTTTTTATTTTTTTGAGTACCAGCTGTTTTAATAGCTATAGATTCGGCTATTGACATGAAACGGTTTTAAGTGGAATATTTATATCGAATACAGCTTTTTTAAAAACTTTTGTAGATTGCATTATGAATAACGAATAAAATTGTTAACTTAACATATTGCGTGAAGCCGAATTATTAGTAGATGATTACGTTATTACAAAATTAATATGTTACAATACCAGTTATACGGACCACCCAATAAACTGTAGTAATATGGAATATTGGTGACCTTTTCTTTATAGACTTTCACTTACCCATCAATGATTGTAATGATAAATTTTTAGTACATCATTAATTTATTTATTTACTAGAAAATAACCGTTGCTACTTTATGCATAGATACATATAAAGTTCAATACAACAGAGCAAGTAATTAATACGCAATGGGGCTAAAAGTTGGATGGTTTTACTGTTTGCAGGGTGGATTGATATTATTAACAGGGATAGCTTTTGTTTAGTGGTTCAATTTTATAAATAAAAGTATTTAGAGTTATTTTTGCACAATCATCGAGCAATTTAACATGTGCTCAGTGATTAAGGGCAGTAGGTGCTTCCTACCGGTTGAGGATTATTTTGAAAATCAAGATAATGTTGAGATCTCCAATAGTGTCCAATACTGGTAGGAAACACTTAATGATTATATTTTTTACGATCGGATGAAATAGTGAATAATGGAATTATAAACGAGAAAGTAAAATTTGACGTCAATTTATTTTATTATAAAAAGGCAATGCTTTTCCTATTTAAGCAATTTCTAAACATGATCTACTTTTGCACAATTAAGTCAGCAAATATGTCTAAATGCTCAATCGTACAAATCGTTTTTATAGTGAACTTCTAATTTACAATTGGTCGAAATTTTGTGGCATTGCAAAAATATCCATCGATATTCTTCAAGCAAAATTGTTAACACGTACGGTCGTGAGCAAAAAAAATAGGACAAGTCTTATAACGGTATTTTGCTAAAATCTAGTTGTGTACATCTAACTTTAATTGTCAGTTAGTTGTCATAATTTATTGCAAGTGTGCAAAAACCTAATATGCCTCATATAAGTGATTTAGGTAAATCTGGAGTTATTGCTAAAGCAAAAGATAGATGGTCAATGAGACAAATTGCACTGCATTATAATATTGACAAAAATTCTAAGAAAGTGGAGAATAAACGGTACGATTAGTAGAAATCCTGGATCAGGGAGACGAAGGATATCAACTCAACAACAAGATTTGCAATCGGTAAATGCTTTAGTAGAAAATCCATTTTACTCAGTTATTCAGGCTGATGAAGAAGCGAATTTTCCTGGATCGAGTAGTACTGGTCGCCAGCGAGCAAAAGAATCGAAGCTACGCTGTCATGCGGCAGCACAGAAATACTTACTTAAAGCTGAACATAAAGAAGCTCGAGTAGGATTTGCGCTTGAATTTTTAGCGCATGATGTAAATTTTTGGAACAATGTAATCTTTACAGACGAAAAAAATCGGCAGCTACTGGAAGCGGCTGGAACCTCCCCACTCGGTGGATCTTTGAAGCCGAAAAGAGCATTAAATTGTGTGACAAAACACTAAACGTAATCCGATCTCATCCAAAACCTTTTCATATCTTCTGGGGCACTAAAAAAAACCCTCAACTTAATGAATTTACAATCATCTATACGAGTTATTACCTACATTATCGCTCGTTGAATAATATACTATTAGGATATTAACAACTTTAACATCACTTGAACGACGAAGAAAGTCTAGTTATCCTAAATACTACAGATTTGTAAAGCAACAAACTGAAAATTGGTAAAGTGATAATCTATAATAAATTCACCAACGAAGGTACAGAAAGCATATGATATTGATATTGTTACATCTACCTTTAAAGTTTGTGACAATCCACTAAAAGTTACAAATATGCCGAAATCTTATTAACATGACATGATACCAATGTTATCGGATGACAAACGATGACAATGACAATTGTCAAAATTTGCTCATTGCAATCCGATCGCTCGCGGCTGTCTTTGTTTAATGAAACATTAACATTTCAGTAATTTTACTAGATTTTAGAAGAATATTTGTAGTTTAATTCTTCGATTTGTCTGTATATATATTTAAAAACGGCACTAAACGTAATCCGCTCTACTTCTAGAGCAGTGAAGAAACACTCACACGTGAATTGACACGTGATGTGACGAGTTTCACGACGTAACGGCTACGCGCATCGATCATGTCATGCGAAATGCGATCTATGCCATATTTGCTTTGTTTTTAATTTTTTTCACGGAAACCAAATCGAAAGGGTGGAAGTACGATATATCGTTGAAATCAGAATTTTAACTGCTTTTCAATGGTTCCATTGCAAATTGAAAGTAATTATAAAATAAACAACTTGTTGCGTCAAAATGGCACTAAACGTAATCCGATCTCAACCAAAACCTTTTCAGATCTTCTGGGGCACTAAAGAAACGCACACGCAAAGTTTCATTCAAATCCGTTCAGTAGTTTCGGCGCTATCGTGCTAACACACATACACAGACATTTTTCAAAAACTACTTTTTTGGGTTCCTAGGACCTCAAAACGTAAAGATTTGATATTATCTCAATTTTCGTTTTTGAACCAATTTTAGTAACCTCTCACAATTTTATTGTGGAGAGGTTAAAACTTTCCAGTCAACACACAGCGGTCGTATTCGTGTTTACCGCCCTCCGAATACTGGATTCGATGAGAAATATATATCTAACAATGATAAAAGTGGTAGATTTGCCGTCAATATGTGGGCTTGGATATCGGCACGTGGTCTTGGTGTTTTGTGGTATATTGAGGAACGATTTAATAGTATATTAGGATTTTAGACAATATTATGCTCCCTTCTGTGTCACAATTATTTTTTAATAATGAGTTCATATTTCAACAAGACAATTGTTCCGTTCATACTGCTCATACCGTAACTAACTGGTTTCAAGATAACAACATCAATGTTCTTAACTGGCCCAGTCATAGTCCAGATCTTAACCCTGTGGAAGAAGTATGGGGACTACTCGTAAGAAGTATCCAAAAACGAAATGTGATACCACGGAATGCCGAAGAATTACTGGAAATAGTAAATAATGCATGGGAAAATATCATTACTAATGATTATTGTATAAAAGGGTATTTAATTCTATGCCAAACAGACTTATACAAGTTATAAATAGAAATGGTGCAATAACGAAATATTAATAGTTAGTTTCTTGTTAAGTAGGATATCTTTTGTCCTTTGATCCAGGATTTCTACTAATCGTACCGTTTATTCTCCACTTTCTTGAAATGTTACACACCAAATGTTTGTTAGTGTTATAACGCAGTGCAATTTGTTCTCGTTAACCATCCATCATTTACTATAGCAAAATTATATTAAAAGTGATATCTGTTTTACTTCGGCTACTCATTTCATATTCAAATAGATACAGATTTACATTAGAAAAAAAAAGTTGTCCTATTTTTTCTGGTCACGACAGTACCTATATTTTGATTGACATACTATGTAGAGAGAAAATAATTTGTCCTGAATCTGACGATTTGTTTGCTGATAGGCCTATCCTCACTTACCGAGTTAGGAAATTCATTTTTTCATGCACATCCCGTATATTTCCTGCTTGATCTCTACTGATAATAATGTAATCTGTCTTTGTGATATCCTGCCGTTTGTATAGAAAGCTGAAAACTCTTGACGCGTGTATTTGAATAGGATTCAATAGAGGCATCAACTATTGTTTGAACGTGGCATTTACTATTCTGATGTCAATTTACATACAATTAACGTAAAGTATAAAGGTATAAAAATTGGTAAATCTTTAAACATCCAATGCCAGTCATAGAATTTTATCCATGTTTACAAAATTACTTAAACTAAATTAATAAATCTTTGACATTTAATTATTAAAAAGGGCGTCTCAATGCTCACGTCAGTAGGTAATTGAGAAACATGGAGATGGTAGGTTTATGACGTTGGTAGTTCATGATGAACGTAGAATAATTATTCCTCGTAGACGCGAGGAAAGGCCAGCTACTTATTTTATGTGGAGCAGAAGGCAGCATTTACCCGATGGACTCTCGTATAAAATTCGAAAGCAAATGACATTGAATTCCCTTTATATTTCCTAGAAAGGAACATTAATGCTCAAGAATACATTACAATACCCAAATAAAACTTAACTCAAGCTCCTTGCGCCAATGAGTTGTTGAGCAACCAAAATAACGTAAAATCATCAAGATACGGCAACTTTATTTCATTACGTATCTACAAAAAAATAACGTGTTACCAAAAAGAGACTTGTTGAACAGCTTAATAATCAACAATCGTTGTCTTTGATATAGATAAGAAAATTTAGTATTTTTGACAACCTGACCTACCCTAACCCTACTTTTATGGTATATTTGTTGTTTGAGTTTTGAAACCTTGAAACCAGTGTGCAGTTTAGTAAGAACATAACCTCAAAAAACATGAGTATACCGTTAGCGTACATTATAACGTTTACTTTATCTGCCCGTAATTAACGTAGACCGTTAACGTTATTAACCTTAACGTATTTCCTAATTGAAACTGCGTATGCGTAGATGCCAAAATAGCGTTACTGTATTTTACGTCTGGCTGTTTAACAACTCCCTAATGAACTTAAAAACGACAATAATTTTACATTTTTATACCAATCTACATGCTGTAACTTAAACGTTGCCATTTAATTTGATTTTCTATTACTCTACTCTATGACTGTAAATGTTATTTACGTAACAAATGGAATAATAATAATGATAATAACACCACAGGTAATGACGACCCCCTTTATCCCGGAAGGCTCTAGAAGAGCCTTGTGTGGGAGGGGGCTACACATTTAGAGACAAGGGACATACACCCAATATCCGTGTATAGTGGAAAAATCCCTCTCACAGTATTTTCCACTGCCACGACCGGGGATCGAACCCGGAACTTCTGGGTGAGAGGTAAGTGCGCTTACCTCTCGACCACCAGTCATAATAGATATGATTAAAAAATGAATGCGAAGGATTGTACGATTGTACTTTCGTAAAATTATACCTCACATGTAACATACAAAAATAGTACAGTATTTCAGATGCAAAACTTAGGAATGTCATATATGTAATGATTATTTTTTTAGGACTTGAGTAATTTTTGTAGTAAATGGTATTTTTTCAATGTCCATATGATACCGACACTTGGACTTCTTAAATTAAGAAATTTTAGATTTAAAATAGTAATCTAAATATGTCTGATATATAATCTTTTCTACAGATTCTCCGTAGATAATTGATATGAAATGAAAAAAAAAATACTTTATTTGTAGAAAGCCAGACACCTGTGCTAGACAATTTAATGAATTTAGCACATGCATGGTAGCGAAAGATAAATAAAATATTACTCAACACACTTCGCATCTTAAATTATATAACCAGATGGATAATTATCTTTTGTATAATCAGAATTCGTTTATGTTTTCTTCTTTGACGTTTATTTTATTCCTCTTGTAGTACTATCACGTCTCTGTGATGATACTGAAAAATGTCAAGGTAAGGAATTATATTCTCCCCGAAGATACTTTGTATGTTCAATCATTATCACATAATAGGAATTCAAGTCGAACAAGAATTTCGGCATTTTATTATCATTTAAATTTGTTCCTAGTTATTTTTTTCTGTATATTTTAAGTTCCATAAGTAGTAAACACAACGGTAGATTTTACCTTGGTATTTAACGTTTCATATTTTAGACATAATATAATATGTTTATTAGTATAAGACCACATTGTGTAAGGTTATTATTGGATATAACTTTTCCATCAGATGAAACTTGAAATGTGAAAGTGTATTTATACATTTCTGCCTCATTGTAGTATCGACGCGTAATAATTTTTACTGAAAAGAATGAAAAAAAAACCGAGTTTATTATACATACAGATGCCTCTTAGTTACCTATTGGTGGTCAAATATTTTATGAAGAATGCATATTTGAAATGAAAGTAATAGTTCTCACAGAAATTTTAAAAAAACAGGAAATTGTGATAACATTTATTATTTAAAAAAGTTTAACGAAACAAAAAAAAGGTAATAAACATAGAAAAATCCACAAAGGAAAACCTACACGTGGATTAAATTGTGAGTTGACCTGCACATAAGTATAGTACAACTGATTTTAGTTTAAAACTGATGTGTAGAGTGTAAAGTAATACCTATCATTTATCCTAAAATATTTTTGAGACTTAATAAAGCAAATTGACATAGTATCACAAGTACATGTAAGTGTAAACAATATAAACATTATTTAAAAAACCCGAGAGATTTTTTAAATATAATAATTATGAGATTTATTTATTGTTGGGTATATGAAAGAATACAAATCTGCATAATAATATGTATTTTTAATTGATTTTATGACTAGGCAGGGTTGTTTTTTTATATCAATCATGAGATGCACTGATAATCGTGGAATTTCCAACATCCATTTTTACCATTTTTTCTTAAAAAGGTGAAACGAGTTTATATTTATTAAAGACATCGGAACTTCATTAAATAATTTGGGAGCTAGGTAAATGTGACAGCGTTGCCCTACTGTTTATCATTTTAGGTAGTGCAATTGATTTATTCCTGTGTCGTGTATCATGATTGTGAGCAATGATGTCCTTTGCGTTAAGTTTTTAGTTTTTATACTGATATAAAATCAAGTTCTGGAAAAACGACTGTCTTATATCTAGATTCTTTATAGAGATCAATCACTCGGGTAAGTATAACTTATGCTAAAATTATTTTTAGAATCCGCGTCTGTAATACTTGAAAATTTTTGATATAACAATTTGTTGTTGTTGTGTTGTTGAACTAAAGCAAAGTATATTGTTTTTAAATAATCTATATTGAAGAATCTTTTAAGGTATTTAAATTTAGAAAGAAGTAATCTTAATTTCTCGATTAAAAAATATGCGTGTTTATTCCATCTAAGGTGACAATCAAGCATATATATATATATATATATATATATAATTGTTATTATACCGTTATTATACATGATTTGCAGGAAACAACTACTCAGCGGGCAAATACCCCGACCTGCATTGAATTATACCTTACACATCATGAAAAATTGGTAGCCGATGTCATTTGTCAATTCCCCGACCAGACATAGACCGGTTTCGAACTTATTAGTTCTCATCAATTCAATTCAATTCAAAACAACTTTATTAAAATTAATATACAGTAAATGCGCCTCCCCAGAGCCCATCGGGACCGACCCTGCGACCACTGCGTTAACGCGGTGGTGTATCGCAAAGTCGGGCCGAGGCGGAACTGGTTTGGCTAGGTAAAAATGGAAACGATAAAAACTCAAACTCCTTTTACAAAAGTAAATAAAATTAAGTGCTGTGACAAAAAATGCTTAAAAAAGAAAGCTTAACTTAAAACTGGTTAAAACGATCACTTGGCTTTCGCCGTTCGTGCACTTCACTGAATTTAATTTGGGCACTGACGCTGACTCCGTAACTTGCACGGGGTGCCATCCGCGAATTGCTCCAACTACGGGTTGCGCAAGGCAGGCCTAGACTATGATTCTAAAAATTTTGATTGTTCTGATATAAAATTTGGATTCTGTTACGAGTTTAATGAAGGAAGGATGAATTTACAGACAAAAATGTACAAACAGAAACGCAGAAACAACAAACGCGACACACACAAAAATTACACAAAAACAAAAGAAGAGGGGGACAGGAAAGAATTAAAGTCGATGAAAGGTATGAAATATCAGTGAAAGGTGGATAGTATTAGAGAAGGTATAGTAGGTAAAAGTTTAGCTAGTGTGGCTGCCGGAAGATTGGCAACGTCTGGTAAAGTAAGGGGTGTTTAATCCGAAATGGGGCATTATCCTGTCTAATTTGTGTAATGTGTCTTGTTAGCGGACTATCGCCCAGCTTGAACGAATAAAAGTTTTGAGAGATGTGCTGGACGTAGTCGGCTATCGGCGTTATGTCGTTGCAGCGTTCGTAGAGGTCTCTGAGGGAAGTGTACCTTCCAGAATTCGAGATGAGGCATGTACTTATGTTCTAGTACTTTAAGTTTTCGCATTGTCGTGGCCGGTATGCTGCACCATGCCGGCGCCGCATATGTGATAGACGGCCTGACCACCATCGTGTACAACAATTTTTTATTCTGTCTGTTAAGTCTGCTACCCCTGACCATGAGCGGATACAGACTCCTGGACAGGGAGTAGACCGTCCGTATGGTTTCATTAATGTGCGTATTAAACGTCAGTTTTTGGTCGAGTCTCACCCCCAAATACTTCACGCATCTTTTAGTGGGAATTTGGTTACCCCTGATCGAAATTGGAGTGATTATACGGTTCTCCGTGAAACGACGCGTGAAGCATATCGCCTCAGACTTCTCAGCGTTGACCCGAATCTTCCACTGATCGTAATAAGCCGTGGCACGAGACATGGGATTGAACCTATGATCTCTTGCATTTCGAAGCGTGCATATAACCGCTAGGCTAGAGCATAAGATTTAGCAGAAGCTAAGTTTGTATATTAAAATTTGTTTAAAACTATTATTTGTAGTTTGCACAAACTACTATTATTGATGTGACATATGTTAATTCCATATTCGTGTTATTATATTTAATGTTTTTTTTTTACATTTATTTAACGTCGGCCTATTTCCGCTACTGAGGCCTAACACCGACGCCTGTAGACGAGCTACCCCCAACCAGGAATTTTGCCGAACCTCTTCCCTTAAGAAGAGTAGGGATCTTTTACTTGCCTAACATTTAATAGACAAGGGACCGACGGCTTTACATCCCCTCCGAAGGATGGTATATCTCCTATACAACCTTCGCCTAAGGTTGTATAGCTTCCGGGGGTGTAATGGGGTAGTGAAGCGCAAGTTATAGCCTCTCCTACTCAATTGTTAACCTCACCTTCGCGATGAGTTCAATTTGAACTTGGTGCACCCTGTTTTCACTAACGAGGCTCTAACGACCGAGTAAGGGCGGAATAACCCTTACCTTTTGCTGTGAGCACATCCACCTTCTCACGAAGAGTGCGGTAAAAATAACCCACCACACACAAAGGTTGCTTTTGGAATCGTTTGGTTACCCCATCGTCGCAGTCTCCTTCTGTGCCATGGGACCACACCACTCGCCTTCCGCAACCGAGCTGGTCAGTTGCATACCTGCTCCAGCTAAAACTTCAAATGCAGCTTCGTTTTCAGTCGATTAAGGCTTTAAAAAATGATGGAGCGTTCAAGTGGGACAAAATCATCCGGAGGTAAAATACCCTCCCGATCGGATCTCCGGGGGAGGGTGCCCACAGGGACACCTCATCGAATGTCGAAAAAACACCGACGAGTTAAATCCAACAAAACTAATTCTTTCATCTACGGCGCTTGGAATGTTCGTACTTTGAACGACAGCACTCGCACCGATCGGCCTGAAAGAAGAACTGCTCTAATAGATAGAGAACTTCACCGACTCAATGTTGACGTTGCAGCTCTCAGCTAAACTCGATTTTTGGAGGAAGGCTCTCTCACAGAAAAGTACTACACCTTCTATTGGAAAGGTCTTCCCACCAATTCAAGAAGACAACATGGAGTAGGATTTGCCGTTCGGAATCAACTTGTATCCAACTTAACACAAGTACCACAAGGCCTATCCGAGCGTCTAATGCTGCTACGCTATGAGCTATCAGATGGCAACGTGGTAAATCTAATAAGCGCCTACGCTCCCACTCTGGATGCAAGTCACGAAACCAAGGAAAGCTTCTATCAACAGCTGGAAGAAACCCTCTGTAGAATACCTAAAACGGAACGACTCGTTATTCTTGGCGATTTTAACGCTAGAGTAGGGAGAGATGCAGACACCTGGCCAGGCATCATAGGCAAGAACGGTTTGGGCAACATGAACGCTAACGGTCAACTACTCCTAACTAAATGCGCCGAACATGATCTAGTTATAACAAACACCATTTTCCGACAAAAGGATAAATTTAAAGGCACCTGGCGTCACCCCAGATCAGGTCACTGGCATCTACTGGACTATGTTATCGTACGTAGGAAGCATCTCAAGGACGTCCAAATTACAAAGGCGCGCATTGATAGCGAATGTTGGACCGATCATCGTCCTGTTGTCTCTAAAATGAAAATTTTTATGAGACCCAAACACCGAAGAACTCAAGTAAAACGTAGACTCCGTCTCTGTATTAGCAAATTGCGCGACCAACAAACCGCCGAACAGCTAAAGCAAAAAGTTCAAGAGAATTTGAGTGCACTAGAAGAAACCAATTCTGTAGATGACGCTGCTACCTGGACACAAATTAAAGACAGTTTAAAAAGTGCGAGTGAGGAAATTCTTGGCACTGCAGCAAGTAAAAAACAGGAGGACTGGTTCAATGATAATGAAGCTTTTATACAAGAACTTCTTGACCGCAAACATACTGCCTTCCAAAACGCTATCAACCACCCCAACGACTCATCAAAAGCAGAAGCTTTTACCCAATCTAAGTATGAAACGCAACGCGAAATCAGAAGAATAAAGAACGAGTGGTGGGCAAGCAAGGCCAGAGAAATTCAAAGGTACGCCGATTCACACGACTACAGGAATTTCTTTCAAGGAGTAAAAGCAGTGTACGGCCCCAGTCGGAAAAATATGTGCCCTATTAAAGATTTAAATGGAAATCTCCTCAAAGAAGACCAGGAAATAAGAGCCCGATGGAAAGAACACTACTCTAACATTCTTAACCAGCAAAGTCAAGCCGATCACGATATTATAAATCTTATCCCTCAATATGACACCTTCGAAGACTTAGATAAACCACTAACAACGGAAGAGATATTAACCGCCATTGGGCAGCTAAAAAATAACAAATCTCCCGGCGCCGACTCACTCCCAGCTGAGATCTTTAAAGCTGTGTCGTCAGAGCTGATACCCTACCTCAAAAAACTGTTTGATGTCGTGTGGGAAAGTGGTCAAGCTCCGCAGGAGTTTCGTGATACACTTTTAATCAACCTCTTCAAAAACAAAGGGAGCGCTGCGGACTGTGGAAATTACAGGGGTATAGCTCTCCTGGCTGTTGGAGGGAAGATACTCACTAAAGCGATGGCAAATAGGCTAACACCTGTTATGGAAAAGTTACTTCCTGAAACACAAAGTGGCTTTAGACCAAACCGAGGCACATCGGATTTAATCTTCACACTTAAACAGCTTCAAGAAAAAGCACTCGAACATCAAGGAGAAATTCACATGGCCTTCATTGATTTAACCAAGGCGTTTGACTCGGTGGATAGGGAAGTGCTCTGGAAAATTATGTTCCGCTTAGGTATCCCTAGAAAATTTGTGGAAGTATGTCGCAGTCTACATACAAACAACAACGCCCAGGTTATGTATAATAATGAGGCAACCGAACCTTTCCAAACCCTCACTGGAGTTAGGCAGGGATGTGTCCTGGCACCCCTACTCTTTAATTTGTTTACCACTGCTCTAACAATTATTGTTGACAATAAACTGACAGTCAGAGGAATAGGTCTCAGATACCGTTTTGATGGCGGTCTCTTTAACATAGGGCGCTTTAGAGCTTTCACGAAGACACGCACACGATTCATTTGTGATCTCCAGTATGCGGATGACTGTGCACTTTTAGCCTCTACGCCGGAAGAGCTTCAAGAACTTTTAGATGTGTATGCCCAGAGCTATGATTCCTTGGGACTTAAAATCAACATTGGAAAGACTAAGATTATGTCAACTCCTCATCAAGTGAACCAAATAGACATTACACTTAACGGAAATTCTCTTGAAGTGGTGGATCAGTTCAATTACTTAGGCAACGTTGTTAATGACAAAGCAAACATGGACAGCGAGATTCGCAATAGAATTAACGCTGCATCTAGAGCACTCTGGGGACTTAGAGAGAGAGTATTTGACAACCACGACCTTGCTTTGTCAACGAAAATGGCTGTCTACAGAGCAGTTGTCATTCCAACACTGCTATATGGATGTGAAAGCTGGGTCACTTACCGTCGTCATGTGAAAGAATTAGAACGTTTTCAGCAAAGACACCTCAGAAGTATGATGAAAATCCGTTGGTTCCATCACATATCAAACGTGGAAGTACTCAGGAGAGCAAACAGCCTTTCAATTGAGGTGCTGATTTCAAGAGCACGCCTAAGATGGGCAGGTCACGTTCATCGTATGCATGATAACCGCCTTCCTAAATGTACACTTTATGGTGAATTGCTAAGCGGTAGAAGAAGGCGTGGCGGTCAACGAAAGAGGTTCAAAGACGCTCTGCATGAAAATCTAAAATCCTGCGGTATTGCAGACGAGCAATGGGAACAACTTGCAGCGGACAGAACCGAATGGCGAGGGGTTGTGGCCAGCTATCAAGGAAATGTTGCTGCAAGAAGGCCGAATCCAAGACCTAACCAGGTCTATGTTTGTCCTGACTGCGGTCGACATGTGCTCTCCCGAATTGGCCTCTATAGCCATAGTCGTGTGCACCGTAGATGAATGGGAATTACAATAGACTACACCTTTTACTTGTTTTTTATTGTACACAATTTATCGACTGTAACATTTTTATACTCGGATTCGAGTAACGGCTAATAATAATAATAATAATAATAATAATAGCTTCCGCGCATACACTGATATACAAGCCGCTGGAAGATGTGTGAGGCGAGAACGCGGTTTCCGTTGGTATGGTCACCATCCAAGTACTAACCGCGCCTGTCGTTGCTTTACTTCGCATACCGAAGTATGTACATAGTAAAGACGCACCTACGCTCGCCCCCATATTTAATGTTGATAGCTAAGAAGTTTGGAAGTTTATGAGCATAGAAGTAGATGTCAGGAGTCGGGATTTTTTTGGGTTTATGCTTTTTTTTGTCAAAGCGCCAATCTAAAGACCCTCCCCTGTTTTCGAGGTATCTGAACAGGATCCTGGGGGTCCCGCAATTTTTTTCCTCGGCAACCCCCTCAAATTGGCCAAAAACCACCCCCATAGTACCCTTTTCCGTGAACCCGTTTATTTTCCCCAGTTTTTCGGCTAATTGCTATTCCCTCGAGTAGAACAGAAAGTCCCTCGAGGGATTTGACCTCAGCCACCCCTACACCAATCTTCCAACCCTCTAGGGGGTTGGAAAGTTGAAATTTTTGTTGTGGAAAAAAATTGATATTTTACAGGAGGTGTTTCTATGAGGAAGGTGGCAGGTAGCCACGGTTGTGTAACCATCCCCGGGGGTGTTGTCACCCTTCAAAGGGGTGGAATTTTTTGTTTGGAAAAAAATATTTTGTAGGAGGCGTTTCTTTGAGGAAGGTGGTAGATGACCAGGATTGTGTAACCACCACCGGGGGTTATTTTCACCCTTCAAAGGGGTGGATATTTGATTTTTTTTTAAATTATTATTTCGTAGGAGGTGTTTCTTTAAGGAAGGTGGCAGATGACCAGGGTTGTATAACCAACCCCGGGGATTGTTTTCATCGTTCGAAGGGGTGGTAAAAAAATAATATTTTGTAGTAGGCAGGCGTACCACCTTCCTCAATGAAACGCCTCTTTACAAAATATTATTTTTTTCCCAAAAAAAAATTTTTTTTCACCCCTTTGAAGGGTAAAAACAATCCCCGGGGATGGTTACACAACCCTGGTCACCTGCTACCTTCCTCGCAGAAACACCTCCTCTAAAATATCAATTTTTTTCCACAAAGAAAATAAAAATTTTTCAACCCCCTAGAGGGGTGGAAGCCTGGTGTAGGTGTGGCTGAGGTCAAATCCCTCGACGGACCTTCCATTCTACTCGAGGGAATAACAGTTAGTCGAAAAACTGGGGAAAATAATCGGGTTCACGGAAAAGGGCACTTTGGGGGTGGTTTTTGGCCAATTGAAAGGGGTTGCCGAGGAAAAAAATTGTGGGACCCCCACTATCGTATTCAGCGATCTCGAAAACGGGGAGGGGGTCTCTAGATTGGTGCTCTGGCAAAAAGAAGGTGCTCCCTTCCGATTCCTGACCTCGACTATAGCTAGTAGTAAATGGTAACCCCCCCCCCCCTCCCACTATCGCCCCCAATACCACCTCCACACTATTATGAAGTAAAAAAAAAGAATGTGATTTAGTGTGTATACAAGAAAAGATAAACAATGATAATGAAAAAGTCAACATGTTTAATTCTTTCTTCTAGTGTTGGAAAGTACCTGGCAAAAAATATCGTTAAGACAGATATACAATAAGAGACGAGTACAAAAAAAATCAATATTTTTATACCCAACTACACCCTTAGAAATTACAAGGACTATTAGTAAATTGAAAAACAAAAGAGCAGCGGGAATAGATGGAATTACTCCTACTACTTTTGAAAGAAATAGCTGAATTATTGCTTGTAGCGTTAGCTTGCATAATAAATAAAGCCATTGAGGAGGGTGAATATCTATCGGCCTTCAAAGTAGCCATCATAAAGCCCATTTATAAAAGTGGTTGTAAGGAAGAGATAACGAATTATAGACCTATCCCCTTAATCAGTAATTTAGCAAAAATGTTTGAAAAGATCATTAAGTCAAAAATTCCTAACTACCTTGAAAAGTATAAGTTGTTGTCCACTATATGGCTTCAGAAAAGGTATGAGTATTTAAAATGCTATTGCAAAACTGTAAGCGAGATATATTGTGCCTTGGATAATCGAGATAGAAGCCTAGTTGTCTTCATCGTTTTAAAAAAAGCTTTTGATACAGTGTGCCATGCTCAACTTCTCACGATGTTAAACAATCTGGGTTTTAGAAACAACAGTTTAAGACTTTTAAAATCATACCTTACGAACAGAGTACAATACATACACAGAAATAAATTCAGAAAGAAGCAGCTCTGATGCAGTTGAGTATGGCGTACCGCAAGGGACAGTGCTGGGGCCCATACTCTTTATTATGTTTATGAACTCTTTGTTTGATTTACAATCCTGTGGGTCAATAAGAAGCTACGCCGATGACGCTGCTCTCTTCCACGAAGATTCAAATTGGATAGACCCAAAAATAAAAGTCGAAAAAGACCTGAAAAATATAAAAAAACTATTTTAGCAGTAAGGTCCTAAGCCTAAACGTATCGAAAACCAATTATTTGCCTTTTTATCTGTGTGAAAAGTCAGAGTCTCCTTTTGAAGAACTTGTCATTGATGACCATGAGAATAGAGTCAGTAAAAGAAGTTAAATATTTAGGTATTATTATTGATTCAAAATTGAAATGGGACTTTCGTATTAATTACATATCAAAGATAATAAGAAAACTAATATATAGGTTCAAACATTTAAAAGAACTTCTTGATTATGACCAAACTAAAATTTTATATCGCTCACTTGTAGAATCTCATATAATGTATGGAATTCTATGTTGAGGAGGAGTTCTCGATACAATTTGAGACAACTAGATACTTTGCAAAAAATATTATTAAAAATTATGCTAAATAAAAGTCACCTATCCCTCTAATTGTTTGTTTAAGGATACGAATGTAATGGACATTAGGCTGCTATTCTTTTTTCAATGCGCTTTCAATGCAGTGTTAAACCTCATTTCTTCTCTCACTGCCTTTGTCGTTGTATAAAATTTAAATATAAAAAAAATTAAAAGCTATAAATAATCTATTTTGTTGCTGTCAACGTTACATTGTACTTAAAATAAATCTACTGCATATCTATAATTCATAAATTGGGGTTCATTTTTGTTGTAGGTATAATATATGTCCCTAATTGTTAATTTTCATATATAAATAATTCATATCACTGTCTCCAGCATACTTCTTATTTTGCATGTTTGCTAAAAGAATTATAATGCCTTTTGTGTAGGTACACTCAATTGAAGAAATGTTAAATTCATTTAATATGAAACAAATCTGAATTTATTATGAAACTGAATAATGTTTAAAAAGCAATATTATTTGTATAATATAAACCAGAATTAATTTAGGCAATGTTTTAAATTGTGTGTTAATATACGTATAACAGATAAAGGCAGATGATTTATACATTTGTTGACATTTGTTTAATGAAAATTTATTGATATTAGCAATTAGGGAGTAATTGCTATCCGGATGAGGCTTCCTAAATCTATATAAATATATATATATTTTTTTTAATTTTCAATATTTTCTAATTTATTTAAAGCTATCAAAACCAGAAAACTATTGGCTGAACTTTTTCTAACTATTCAGCTACCCAACTGTCTGTCAGTCCGTCCGCTCGTTTTGGTTAATTTTCTTCGCAGTATCGCTTTTGTCTTTTTTTGAAGCATTTGTTTAGTCTTAAATTAAAATATTTACGGCGTTATTACATTTCTCAGTTCGAATTTGATTCATTCGAAGCTTCTAGTAGAAATGCTTGTGGGTTTAACCACAATAAATGAATTATTTGTATGAATATTTGGTGTAATTTATTGTATTCAAATAAGTACCATATACTTGTTAAATTAATCGACTTACCTGGGAAGATTAATTGAAATTATATGAACAATCTCCTCCGAAAATGATTACATATAACACATGTAGTTTTCATATCTTTGGTATCGAAGCACAAGTTCAAAGTAAACGATTTCTGGCCCACTGTATATATGTCTCCACCTACAATCCGCTCGTCCCTTGTGAATCACTTCATTTCTGAATCAGAAATAGTTTGCTGGAAAGGGTCTATTATTAAGGGTTGGGGGGGTATGTAATCATTTTCGGAGGAGATTGTTCATATAATTTCAATTAATCTTCCCAGGTAAGTCGATTAATTTAACAATTATATTTCACAATCTCCTCCTCAATGATTACATATAACACATGTAGATGTTTAAAGTAAATAATTGCGAACTGTTTCTACCTCAAAATAGGATAGAGAGATGGATCCATAATAATTATAACAGTAAAAACTATAATTGCATAATTATATAGTGAAGTATTTTGTAATAGTATTATTATAACACTAAATTGTAAATAACGAATATTCTACATTTTATAAATCATACCAATCTAGAACCTATTTATTTATCGAAAACGAATAGCCAATATAATTGTTACATGCGAATATGCTAAACTATAGGATGTTTGATACCTTAAAAACTCCCTGAACAAATGTTACTGGGAGCTCTAATGGTCTATTATAGAAAGTATTGTACGTCTCAGCTAGACCAGCCTGCAGATTTTCGAATTGTTTCGATCTTTGCCTCTCCTCGGAAGGCAATTAGTGGCTGCATGCCCAGTGCAATAGTAGACTTTTGTGTCAATACCACATTCACTTAAAACAAATTTTAACCATCGACTAAGTGTTTGAAATATCATGGCGCTATGTGGTTTCCTGTGTGTTAGAACTAAATTGGTAATATGTTTTGTTTCTATTATATCTAGGTAAAGTTTAATAGTGGGTACTGACTACACATAGCTCGGGTTTTTCTTTAAACACAGGAAATACAAGCAATGGTTGACTGAGTCTGGTCCAAACTAAAGTTTATATTTTCTGGTATTTACTGATGAGTCTGGTCTAAAGTCTATATCGATTACAAATGTTAATGAATATAGGGGGTACCCGGGCTATGCCGGCCAGCAAGGTACAACCAAGCTACCTGCTGCTTCTTCTTGTACAATTTTATTAATGGTATTACTATAATAGAAATTGGAGAGAGAGCATAAAAGTAAGGATTCCTTCAACTAATCGTAAACACCTCTGCTGCCGAAGAGTCTGGGTCTTTAGACCATGAGACATAATTCTGAATTTCGCATTTAATTGTGTGACAAAAAGATCTGTTCTTGGTACTCCAAATAATTTTTTGGAAATATTTATCACTCAATTCATATTCGGTTCCAATAGATGAGGTCGTAGATTCCAATTCAGCTGCAATATTATCTTCATTGGTATTAGCCGCACGAGTGTACGGAAACTAACCGTGCCCACATTTTTTTTTTTTTTTTTTAATTTATTATTATTATTATTATATTCACATGCTCTTAATTAATAAAATCTGTTCCTACAATTAAGGTATGATTCAAGCTATTATCATCTAAAATCAACATTGTTACTATTGTGGTTACACCTTCCACCATAATAATAATTTTAGCTGAATTTTTCATACTCTGTATTATTTCATTGAAGGATCTCAATAACCATGTCTTGCCATAAACAATATCAATATTAATCTGTTAGCAATCGAATATCTTATTAGTGACAAGTATTGCCCGTATCTATTAAACATTTTATTTATGTTGTTTTTATAAACAAACTTTCGGGCTTTGTAGGCCTATCGCTGAAGGCAACAGCTATTAACTTGTCCTTGGCGCCGCGCGAACCGCTAGCATACTGCTCTCGTAGTGGTCTAATTTTCCACAAAGAGTACATTTTAATTTCGGTTTACGACATTGACTCACATTACATACAATTGTAACAATGTTCTTCTGTTGTTGCTCTCGTTTTCTTTTATATGACGGACCTGAGCTAAACTGCATCATTTTTAACGGCGAATCATTCAGTCTTTCGTTATCATTTTGTATGACCACCTAACCTATACCACTTAATCAATTTGCCAATTCGCCTACTGACTGAAAATTTGGTGCTCTAGCTGCTAACGATACATTCTTCATACCTTCTACAAACCTATCTATCCAATGAATGTCTGGAATAGTCAGGTGAATGTTATTCACTTTCGCTACCTTCTCAAAACAATAATTACCCAAATTTTGTTTGGAATGAGGAGCATAAACAGCAGCTTTATTTTTCTTTCGAAAAGTTATTTTGCAAGTTTTTTAATATCGTCAAAATTATGCTAATTTTTTTTTTTTTCTTCTTTTAATTCGCTTGATTTTATCATTTCAAAATCTTTTGTTTATAGTCAACTGTAATTAATCGGTTGCAGGGGAAGCCACTGTTTTGGTCAGTATATTTTACGCTGTCTCTTTACGACATTTTCTTGTGTACTTTTTAGAATAGCTGGAATTCTTTCCCCGTTAAAGTCATCTTTTCAGAGTGAAATAAGACACCTAATATTTACATCTTTTAGATGGATTTAAATTACGTTCTTCCCAATAAATTAAAAATCCTCTGTTTATTAATTCATTCTTCTTGAAGAATGAAATTAGGATTATATTTACTTTAAAATAGTCCGCGCGACGCACGTGTAGTGTAATATTTGTTTCCAGGTGGAACGCACTGATGTGCGATTCAATATTACCACCGGGGTGGGTGGTGGCGATCGAGCATGTATAATATATTGTTAAAAGGAATCTAAGTAATGTTGTTCATCCGTGATGATGTATGATTGTGTCATTGCATCACAAGAAAAAAAAAATTGTATTTTGTTACTTGTTTAATCAATATAGAATTCTATTATACAGTTCACGCTATCTTTTAATTATTTCTTTCAGAAACATACAGTTTTCTATAGTATTTGTACACGCTAAACTCTCAGTATATGACTTTGATATATCTGAAGTCAAATAATAAACTCCTATTCTAAGACCTTTAAAGAAATCGTAAAGAACAACAATAGAGGGTACTGTTTGTTAAGGTTCTGATAGCAACTTTTCAGTAAGTGTTTTTCAGAAAGTTCATGATCAAATACTTTTATTAAGGTGCTCGGTCCACTTAGCATTTTCAGTGACCTTGCTCACAGAAAATTATCCCGATTGTTTATTCTACAATCGAGAAATACGCATTGGTCTTGAGTACGGTTAAGCTGTTGCAAACTGTACATTTTTATTATGAGTTTTTTAAAATTTAATGAATTGCGTTGTTATGTTACAGGCTGTAATTCGAGAACCAGACGTTAGTAATGAGCACTTCTCAATCAATATAACGTCTCATACTTTTAACTCCTACATCTTAATAAACTGTTGATTTAAATTTTTCATAATACTGATATTGAAATACACACACCGGCTGCAGATAAAGGCATCTGTTTGTTTTACTTGATATTTGCGAGATAATTTCTTTCTATTGGTCTCTATCTCGTCAAACAGCATTAGAACTGTTCGTTATAGCTATGTCAACCCAATTTGTTTGTATACTTTGATTAAACATTTCTATTTCGGGGACAAGTGACATGTAATTTTAAAAAGAGGCCTGGCTGAAGTAGCAGAGTTTAATTCTTGCTGTTTTGCAATTTCATTTGTGGGCTCTCGAATTCTCCCATAATTAAATTTACTTTATCAGTTTATCACCTTTGGAAGATGTATTTCATTAGTTAAATATAGTTTTTTCCAAAACCTATTTGTACATAAAGGGGCTTGGAACCCCTTACTTTGCCTGTAACATCCAGGTCATATCCATGAAAAAAAGCTTGTGAGGAAGGAAACCTATATACTTGATACCATACTTTTTTAAGGACAGCTTCTCATCTAAATGCAAAGATGACACCATTGATGCATCTGGTGATGATGATTCATCTTCAGAACCTTTAAAAGAGAGATTAACTTTTTTATTGTTGTTTATATTTCTTTCGAAAGCTATATATACATATGTATATTCTCCTTCCTGTGTCCACCCTGTATATATACTCGTGTGAGATATCAGAAAAGGTCAGTAAAAGTAAATCATTATATAACTGTAAGAAAACAAGGGGTTTTTACACAAAAATATACAAAAATTAGACTGAACTACAAGTATAAAAATTGTTCTGTCATTTGTTTTCATATTATTTTATATGTTTATATAAACATCACGTTCACTTCTATGAAGCAGAGGGCTCCGTCTGGGTGGAAACAATTCCAATTGATGTGCTCTTTCTTTACAAAACTGTATTTTAACGATACTAAGTAATATGTATACTTAATTATAAAATTCTAATCAGATTTTTTATGCAAGTTTCTTACCAAACATATTTATTCTCAGTGAATATGTTTTGTCTCCGGCTTTTTGCTCGAGCTGGCGATAAGCGACGGCATTAATTGCTGTCAACATTTATTTTTTATTCTTTCATAATTAATTATTAATACCCGTAATGAAATGTAGACTGTCACTATTTTCTGCATCGTAGTGGCGCTTTATGGAAAGAACGTGTGTTTTTCGAAAGTGAGAGTCAGTACCAAGTCGTAGGACTGGTAAAGCCAACATTAAAGTATAACCCGTGTGTGTTATAATTCGTATTCTTCCATTATTAATTATTCATACGTGTGATGAAATGTAGACTTTCACTATTTCTTGCGCCGTAGTGGCGCATTAAGGAAAAAACGTGTGTTTTTCGAAAGTGAGAGTCAGTACCAAGTCGTAGGACTGGTAGAGCCAGCATTATTATGCGTCTTAGTGGCGCATTATGGAAAAACGTGTGTTTTCCGAAAGTGAGAGTCAGTACCAAGTCGTAGGACTGACTGGTAGAGCCAGCATTATTATCACCGGAGTGCGTTAAACTTCGAAAATTCAACTAAAAAGCTTTATTAATTATTATTAATAAAATGTACCTACTTGAAGAAGCGGATGCTTTCTTAATTTGTTTCTTCAGCTTCCTAGTTTATTTTCCAGCTGTAAAGTTGCTTTCTTTTCATTTCGCCTGCCCTTTTTCGCATTTGTAAACACACACACACTTACACTTCACACGTACGCACTTGTTGCTTCGAACGCACAAAGAAATGAAGTGATTCACAAGGGACGAGCGGATTGTAGGTGGAGACATATATACAGTGGGCCAGAAATCGTTTACTTTGAACTTGTGCTTCGATACCAAAGATATGAAAACTACATGTGTTATATGTAATCATTGAGGAGGAGATTGTGAAATATAATTATATTATATATATAATTATGTATGTATATAAATATTCTTCTTCTGTCATTGATACCATCAGCAGCAGACCTAGATATCAAAGGTATCTTTCTTAATATAAAAATAATAACACTAAATAACTAACTAGAAATACATCACAACACTTCCCCTCTTAAAAATAAGCAGTTAAACATTCAAACAATCAATGGCGAATCTAACTTTTTTTTAGAAATTGAATTACCCACATCTGGGTTGACAACATTTAAAAAATAAGCAGGGTTTACTTTGTCTATACTGATTGTAGACTCTGCTCCATGCTCATTTATACACATAACTTTGTCCTTCGTACATTGTCGATAAAGAAGGTTTTAATTTCTCTTTCCTAATAAAAATAGAATCAATGTTTGCATGTCGGGATTGACAAATGATTTTTCTAAAATATGAATCTTGTCACTTTGAGATTATTAAAATGTTCACGTAATTTTGTTATAAAAAACGGCGGATCTGTATAATCGTGAGAGTTAATAAATAATTCCCCAGGAAGACGTAACGGGTGACCAAAAACAAGTTCCAAGAAATTTGGAATTGGAAACATCACAATAAACCTCCATCTTGGGAATTTTAACTTTCTGTAATACATATTATCTAATATTATTTTTCTTGGATAATTGATTTTTTATTAATGTGTCTAGTTCCACATCCCCAATTGTTCATCCCTCATCGATTTTGAATTAAAATCTGGAGAAGAATTTACTGCAGATATATGATTTACGATATGATATTTAAGGTTTGTGATCAGTAAAATAAGTAAACTTTCTTCCCAGCAAAATCTGAAACGCTTCATGGCTAAATATAAAGACGTAAGCTCTTTATCAAAAGTAGAATATCGTTTTTGAGCGTTATTAAGTTTCCGTGAAAAGAAAGCTAAAGGCTTACATTCTCCATCGTATACTTGTTCCAACACTGCACTCATTGAAACATTTGAGCAATCTGTTGTAAGGGACAAAATTACATTATTACCACTGTTAGGGTGTGTAAGAATGGTTGAATTGGCAAGTGTTTCTTTCGCCGTTATAAAACTATTAAGACATTCGTCTGACCAGGAGCTGATATCCTTCATATCATTAAAGTTTCAGCAGTATTAGGAATAAAACGATGATAAAAATTGAACATGCCTATAAAATGCTGTAGCTGTTTGAGTGTAGAACGGGAGAAATGTCTGATTATTTCTACTCGTTCTTTTCTAAATTCGTATTAATACTGCAAATAACACTGGGTATAACTCAAAGTAGCGGATTTGGGCGCCAAATTGTCTGCCCTAAAAAATTAAAATTTTTAGAAGTCATTAGCGTTAACATAATTCGAATATTTTGATTTATTACTTGTTTATTTTGCCTTTTTTGGTTTCGCATTATGTAATCACAATAATTTAATTATATCCTAGTGTAAAAACCAGCCAATTAAGTAATATTTTAAGTAATACCTCAAATTAAAATAACAACTATGAAATATTGTCAGTTAGCAATAAGAGTAAAAAAGCATAATTAAATCAGAGAATTTGTGTGTGGTGATGATCACATAATCACGACTTTTTTCTCTTTTATAATTTTTGATCTGTACCTAAATTTTATAAGAAATGCCCATACTTGATTCTCAACAACATCCTGTTGTATATTTAACAAGTTGTTTTATATTAAATATGAATTAATTTTCTTACAAGGCTGTATGTGGTGTGTGTTGAAAATCCTAATGGGCATTAACAGCTCTGTGATTATACGGGTAATGAATTTAACGGAAGAAGTTGTTTACAATTGCAAATTACCTTATTATTGTACTATTAAAATTCCCATCGTAGCGTCTATTACGCATTATTGAATTTTTCTGTGTAATTTTGATACACATCATATTATGTCATAAGGACAATCTATTTTTATATCACGCGTATACCAAGAAACATGACAACATTTTAGTGATGAAATGGTACATATCTGAAGTGGATATTAAAAAAATATGGATGATATTATTGACCTTCTACATTTTTACAATGAGATGGTTGCTTCTCATGCGGTTGCTTCTGATTGAAAAATTAAGAGATATTTTTCCAATTTGAGAGTGATGAAGATGGCCACGCAATGTATGTATATGTATACATATATGAAGTATACTATTTAAGGAGGGCACTTTTTTGTTAGCTAGGAGAATACTCTAGCAGATTCAAGTCAAATCAAATCAAATTTATTTGTCGTTAAAAGTACAAAAGATCTACTCGGATACTCGCACCTGATCCAGCCGAATATCCAGGGTACGAGGGCACCGTGGTATTTGAGAGGTTGGAGCGGAGCGAGACCGAGATAGAGTTTAAAATAATTGAAATCTAAGGCCCTACCCCTACCTGCGTAGCAAGTTTATTAGGGCGCGATAAATAGAATGTCCAGGTGACTTAACTAAACTAAGAATATAAAAAACAGTTAACTTATAAAACATTGAGTAGGTTGTTGGCTGCTGAGACGGGAAAAACTCACTGAAAAAACCCGCTAGAGGCAATGGAATACTGAGCGAGAGCGGCTATACCAGCCGTTAAATTTATGATAAAATTTCTAATTTTGGTTCGAAATGTTGTAGTTATTTTGAATAGTTTTGCTTGACTTTAAGATAGTAATTCAAAACAAAAAGGTAACAAAAACTGACAAAAATAAAGGACGGTTAAAGTGAACAGAAAAGGTTAAGAAATTTACTGTAAATATAATATTTTGGTAAGGGGTCGGATAGCTATATATGTTGTCGAAAGATGGGTAGCTCCTGGTACGGTAATTTATGTTTAATCCGAAATGGTGCATTATGCTCTCTTATTTGTGTGATGTTGGTTGTTAGCGGACTATTACCAAGTTTGTGTTGATAAAACCTTTGAGAAGTGGTTTTAATGAAGTCCGCTTGTGGAACGATGTCGTTACAACGGGCGTACAAGTCTCTGAGGGAGGTGTATCTACTTGAGTTGGAAATGAGGCGAAAGAACTTGCGTTCAAGAATTGAGAGTTTCTTTATTGTCGTTGCCGACGCGCTGCACCACGCCGGAGCCGCATATGTAAGGGCCGGCCTCACGACGGCCGTGTAAATCAACTTTTTGTTGTTTCTTTTAGTCTGCTATTCCCTGCCATCAGAGGGTACAGACTCCTAGATAGGGAGTATACTTTGCGTATCGTCTCGTTTATGTGCTTGTTGTAGGTCAGTCGGGTGTCTAAATGAAACCCCAGATACTTCACGGTTTCTTTTGTTTTAATTTTCACCTCCCTGATCGAGATTGGAGTAATAATTTTGTTTTTCGTGAAGTTCTGGGAAAAAACCATGGCCTCTGATTTCTCCTCGTTGATCCTTATCTTCCACCGGTCATAGTACGTCGTGGCACGAGCCATGTGGGCTTTCAATAGCATATTCCCCGCCTGGGCGCTATGGCTGTGTGCATACATAGCCGTGTCATCGGCGTACAAGGCAAATTTTGTATTTGGAAAGGAGGGGAAGTCAGAGATATATAAATTAAATAATTTTGGTGCAAGGCACGACCCTTGCGGGACTCCCGCACGAATGTCCCGCTCCGTGGAGAGTTTGTTGTTGACTCGCACTTGCAGCGTTCTGCCTGTCAAGTACGAGTGTAACAATTTGATAATGTAGCCAGAAAAATTGTATTCATGTAGTTTGTATATCAGTCCCGGGATCCAGACGGTATCGAATGCTTTCTCAATATCTAGCAGTACCATCGTGGTGCTCCTCCCGAGGTTATATTGGACCTTGATATCATTAACTATTCTAACGATCTGTAGCGTCGTGTTGCGCCCCTTCTTGAAACCGAATTGATGCTCATCGTTGATGTGAAGTCCTTCCTGCACAAAATTAATTCTGCTTAGGACGACCCTCTCCACCAACTTAGATATCATCGACAGCAATGAGATTGGTCTGTAACTGCCGGCAACTCTGGCATTCTTATTCGGCTTCAAGATGGGGACTGCCACATCGCATTTCCACTGATGAGGCCAGTGCTGTAATCGTAGAATTGCGTTAGTGATGTATACAAGCTGAACAATACCTTTCCTCGGTAAATATTTAAGGAGCTTATTATCAATGCCGTCTTTCCCCGGTGCTCTCTTGTTCGCTAAGGTTTTAATTAGCTGCGTTATTTCAGAGGGCTTGACCATGATATTTAAAAATTGTTCGTCGGTAATTTCAATGGCATGGCCAATAATTTGTTCTGTTAGGTTTTGTATGCTCGAGATTATTTGGTCCGTTGGCGTTATGTACGGTTTCAAAATTGTCAGCTAAGTGATTCGCTTTTTGGCTGTCGGTCAAAAATATTCGTGTGTGATTTTGAGTGGTTAGAGCGGGCATGGTTTCCCGCCTACATTTTAAGGCTCTGGTCAGCTTCCACAGCGAATTGTCTTGAGGATTCAAAGCTTTTAGCTTTTCACCCCATTTCCTGCTTTTTAAGGTGCTAATGGTAGCAAATCCAAGGAAGATGTGACAAAATTAAACCTGAAGTTCGAGTTGCACAGGCATATATGAACATCATAACATGTGGAAGCGGCGATTGTTTTTGCAGCACACTTGTGGAAAGG